>CM038677.1:846084845-847291078 GCA_021605205.1 Aegilops longissima
CGAACCGCCCTCCGGCAACGAACACCGGACGAAGGTATAAGTAGATGAATAGAATTTTCCGGCGACGAACGCCCCGACCGCCGAACGACCTGTATGTTGGCTTCTATTCAACTCAACTACTCAAACACACATACATATGGAGGTACACACGCACACACACGCAGCACAACCCCGGAAGAACTATCACATCGCCCATGTGCGTACCACAGTCCCGACGAATACTACATCTTCCCACGCCTCCTCCAAGAAAAGCTAGGGTTCGTGCCTCTCGCCGGCTCCGCCGCAGGTCCGCCTCGTCTCCGGTGGCCCTAGGGCCATGGGGGCGTGGTGGATCCTGGCAAGGGCCGGCGGGAGGGCTCCGTTGTTAGTCGTTCCTTCAAAATTTGTTAGGGTTTGTGTCCTATTCAGGAAGACGAGACGGTGGCGGCTCCCTGAAGATGGAATAAAGGTCTCCCCGCCTAGTCCCCGTTCCGGTGGTGCGTCTAGCATCATTGGTGAGCGTGTGGAGGTGTGTCTCCGGCGGATCTATCCTCGGTGGATTTGCTCGGATCTGGTTGTGGTTCGTCTATGTTCGTGTGTCTTCAGGTTGGATCCTTTCGATCTACGTTATTCTTCATCAGCGGCGGTTGCTGTTCTGGTGCGCTGGTCCTACGGGGCCTTAGCACGACGACTTCCCGACTGTCTACTACAACAAGTTGTGCCCGACTCCGACGAGGGAGAGGTGATGACCGCGGCGCGCCTTCGGCTCGTTTCAGTGATTGTAGTCGTCGCTAGGTGGTCTACGGATCTGGATGTAATTTTTATTATTACTAGTGTTCGTTGTACTGCCGTGATGGAAGATGAATAGATTGAAAGTTTTCTCGAAAAAAAAAAGGTCTCTCCCTTTCGGCTCGGCACATACTGTCACCGTGACACGGCAACAGACCGGCGCAACTACAAGCAGTACAGTTGAGGGCCTTTTATACCCAGGTGCACACACACCACCCGGCCACCACACCGGCCACTATTTCAACTAATCTAACTACATGCAGACGCACTTACACCACCCATGCAAACCGGCCGCACGACTTGGCTGCTAACAAATTCATGGACGCTTATGCCCGTTGCGCTACCTGTATGCATGCCCACGATCAGCACTTACGCAACCTCCAACATCCACACCCGGCCAGCTCTGCAAGATCCGGACACGAGCGCACGCGTCAAGATTAGAGCTAATAATTTCCCTCTTAATCATGACACAGCTCGCCGTCTACCGTCGCGGTGAAAGCCTCCGTCTGACGCCACTGTGTGCCTCTAACGTGCAGTCGCGCCTCCATGGTTGTCTTCGCTCGACACCATCGCGCGCCTCGGCGCCCGCTGAGACGTGCCGTGTGCTCGTCGCGCCCGCGCCATGGTTGCCACGTCGCTCGACGTCGAAACCGTGTGCCACCACTGCATCCGGACTCACTGTGCGTCATCGCCGCTATGCGCTCGCCGCACACCGCAACCGCGCCGCTGCGACCTCCATGCCTGTCGTGCTCGTCGCGGACTCACCACGCGCCGCCTCCGCGTCCTCCACGCAGGTCCTCCGCGGCCTTCTCGTCGTGCCGCCGCGGCCTCCTTGCCGCGCCACCGCAGCGTCACGCACCTACATTGGCCGACACACGGCCCGAAGCATCGCGAAGCCGCCGGCAAACTCCACCAATGCCGGCACGCCTCCGGCAAGGAGTACGAGGCCCAAGATAAACCAGCTCTGATACCAAATGTTGGGACAAACCCACCGGCGACATACGGCGAACCGCCCTCCGGCGATGAACACCGGACGAAGGTAGAAGTAGATGAACAGAATTTTTCGGCGACGAACGCCCCGGCCGCCGAACGGCCTCTATGTTGGCTTCTATTGAACTCAACTACTCAAACACACATACATATGGAATTACACACGCACACACACGCAGCATAACCCCGGAAGAACTCTCACATCGCCCATGCGCGTACCACAGTCCCGACGGAAACTACATCTTCCTTAGGTCTCTCCCCTTCGGCTCGGCACATATTGTCACCGTGATGCAGCAACAGACCGGCGCAACTACAAGCAGTACAGTGGAGGGCCTTTTATACCCAGATGCACACACACCACCCGGCCACCACACCGGCCACTATTTCAACTAATCTAGCTACATGCAGACGCACGTACACCACCCATGCAAACCGGCAATGGCGGAGCTTAGTGCATGGTTGGGGAGGGGGGGGGGGCCCATAAAATTTTCAGAGAAAGATTAGATGATGAAAATGTATTTGTTTGGCCTCCCCACTAGCTCATATATTCTATCTAGCCCCCCAGCGAACTTCGTCAAGCTCCACCACTGCAAACCGGCCGCACGACTTGGCTGCTAACAAATTCATGGATGCTTATGCCCGGCCGTTGCGCTACCTACATGCATGCCCACGAGCAGCGCTTACGCAACCTCCAACATCCACACTCGGCCAGCTCTGCAAGATCCGGCCACGAGCGCACGCGTCAAGATTAGAGCTAATAGAGGCACCCAGGGCTGCCCGCCACCGACCTCCTACCACTGCTATTACGGCATCAGTAGCGGGCAGGCGCCCGCCATTGGTGGCTAATTCTAGTGGCGGTCACTAAGTATTGCCCGTCACAACTGTAATCTCTGCCCGCCACTGTTTCTAATAGATTCAATGGCGTGCGATGTCTAGAACAATTTTCTCCGCCCGCCATTGGTAATGGTCTAGGCATACATAAACATTGCTGCCATGGCAGCGTTTGTTGCTGCCGTGGCAGCATTTTAATGACGTGTTTAGAGTATTTTGCACTCAATCATCACATTACAACACGAATATAGAATGCTGTATCACCATTCAAACAATCATGCAGTACATTAATTATTATAAAGTCGCCACAATAAATAAGAGTAATATTGAAGCAAATCAGCTGGGTATAAAAAGTGTCGGAGAAACAAACATGTATGTCTCAATAAAGAATCAATAGTTTATGAAGTTATTTTAAAAAAATTGTCTCCAGTAACTTGCTCGTTGGCAATCGATGACCAAAATGTGTCTTCTCCTCGATGAAGTCTTTCTTCATTGGACTCTGACGCGCAGTGGTACTTCCCATCCTCAACCTCCTTGTTAATGATTTTGGCCAACTCCTTTTGGATGCGCTCAGGTTCACATAATAATTCTCCTATGTCATTGTCGTTCTCCATCTCCTCAGACCAATTGATGATGTGGCTATGATTTCACAAACATTGACTTTTCTTCAAATAGTCGTTCATGACAGCACTGGCAAAGTAGCTGGACATGTGGGAGGTTCTGACATTTGGTTCTTGACAGCAACAAGCGCTAGTGGTGAACTTGAATTTTGAATATTGTGTTACCTTGTTGTTGAAGTTCTTACACATGCGTAGAGCATCATTTAGAACCGCCTTCAATTTTGTCCATTGCTTCTGAGGGTCTCTCTTCGAATCGAAGAAATATGCCAAGCACTGCATCGGCAATAGCGCGATTACGATCCAAAGTTGGTCGCTGCTCAATAAACAAATAAATTAGCATGGATGAGATCAAACTAGAAGGTCAACAAAATATGTTTCATAATAAACGAATGAACGTTAACAACTTACTTGTCACATTATGCAACAGAAAGATGTCCTTTTGTGGATGAGTCATAATCATGCACGGGAAGAGGTAGTCCAAGATGAGTTGCTGGCTAATTCCGGATTCAAGGTTGTGGCATGATACGTCTCCAACGTATCTATAATTTTTGATTGTTCTATATTATTATATTACCCCTTTTGGATGTTTATGGGCTTTGTTTTACACATTTATATCATTCTTGGAACTAACCTACTAACCGGAGGCCCGGCCCATATTGCTGTTTTCTTGCCTATTTTAGTGTTTCGAAGAAAAGCAATATCAGACGGAGTCCAAACGGAATGAAACCTTCGGAGATGTTATTTTTGGAACGGAAGAAATCTAGGGGACTTTGAGTGCAAGTCAGCGAAGTTTCGAGGAAGCCACGAGATAGGGGGCGCGCCCACCCCCCAGGGGGCGCACCCTCCACTCTCGTGGGCCCCTCGAGGCTTCCCCGACCAACTACTTTCGCCTATATATTCCCTTATACCCTAAAACCATCGAATACGAAGATAGATCGGGAGTTCCGCCGCCGCAAGCCTCTGTAGCCACCAAAAACCTCTCGGGAGCCCATTCTGGCACCCTGCATGAGGGGGAATCCCTCACCGGTGGCCATCTTCATCATCCCGGCGCTCTCCATGACGAGGAGGGAGTAGTTCACCCTCGGGGCTGAGGGTATGTACCGGTAGCTATGTGTTTGATCTCTCTCTCTCTCTCTCGTGTTCTCTCTATGGCACGATCTTGATGTATCGCGAGCTTTGCTATTATAGTTGGATCTTATGATGTTTCTCCCCCTCTACTCTCTTGTGATGAATTGAGTTCTCCTCTTGAAGTTATCTTATCGGATTGAGTCTTTAAGGATTTGAGAACACTTTATGTATGTCTTGCCGTGCGTATCTATGGTGACCATGGGATATCACGTGCCACTTGATGTATGTTTTGGTGATCAACTTGCGGGTTCCGTCCATGAACCTATGCATAGGGGTTGGCACACATTTTCGTCTTGACTCTCCGGTAGAAACTTTGGGGCACTCTTTGAAGTACTTTGTGTTGGTTGGATAGATGAATCTGAGATTGTGTGATGCATATCGTATAATCATGCCCACAGATACTTGAGGTGACAATGGAGTATCTAGGTGACATTAGGGTTTTGGTTGATTTGTGACTTAAGGTGTTATTATAGTACGAACTCTTGAATAGATCGATCCGAAAGAATAACTTTGAGGTGGTTTCGTACCCTACCATAATCTCTTCGTTTGTTCTCCGTTATTAGTTGCTTTGGAGTGACTCTTTGATGCATGTTGAGGGATTGTTATATGATCTATCTATGTTATTATTGTTGAGAGAACTTGCACTAGTGAAGAACCCTATGCCTTGTTTCCTATCATTGCAATACCGTTTACGCTCACTTTTATCATTAGTTACCTTGTTATTTTTATATTTTCAGATTAAAAATACCTATATCTACCATCCATATTGCACTTGTATCACCATCTCTTCGCCGAACTAGTGCACCTATACAATTTACCATTGTATTGGGTGTATTGGGGACACAAGAGACAATTTGTTATTTGGTTGCAGGGTTGTTTGAGAGAGATCATCTTCAACCTACGTCTTCCACGGATTGATAAACCTTAGGTCATCAACTTGAGGGAAATTTGCTACTGTCCTACAAAACTGTGCACTTGCAGGCCCAACAACGACTACAAGAAGAAGGTTGTGTAGTAGACATCATGACAGTGCATGTAAAAATGATCAACTAGATACACTTTACTATGCCCGAGTAGGGCATCTAAAACTCGATCAAGTGCCCAAAGCTTCATTAACTCTGTGGAGAGTGCACTCACATAGAAGATATTTCCATCGATCACCTCATTAAATGGCAGATCAATTAAACCGGCCAGAAACTGAACGACGAAATTATAACCTTGTAGAACCTTGGCCGTGTAATCTTGTTGGCCTTGTTTTGATCTACCTACCACGTCGTTGTTGGGGAACGTAGTAATTTCAAAAAAATTCCTACATACACGCAAGATCTTGGTGATGCATAGCAACGAGAGGGGAGAGTGTGTCCACGTACCCTCGTAGACCGAAAGCGGAAGCGTTAGCACAACGCGGTTGATGAAGTCGTACGTCTTCACGATCCGACCGATCCAAGTACCGAACGCACGGCACCTCCGAGTTCAGGACACTTTCAACTCGATGACATCCCGCGAGCTCCGATCCAGCAAAGCTTCGCCGGAGAGTTTCGTCAGCACGACGGCGTGATGACGGTAATGATGATGCTACCAACGTAGGGCTTCGCCTAAGCACTGCTACGATATGATCGGGGTGGATTATGGTGGAGGGGGCACCGCACACGGCTGGGAGAGATCAACAGATCAACTTGTGTGTCTAGAGGTGCCCCCTGCCCCTGTATATAAAGGAGCAAGGGGGAGGCCGGCCGGCCCCTGTAGGCGCGCCAGGAGGAGGAGTCCCCCTCTTAGTAGGAGTACGACTCCCCTCTTTCCTACTCCTACTAGGAGGAGGAAAGGAAGGGGGAGAGGGAGAAGGAAAGGGGGGCGCCACCCCCCCCCCTCTCCTAGTCCAATTCGGACCATATGGGGAGGTGGCGCGGCCTGCCCCCTCTCTCTCTCCACTAAGGCCCATAAGGCCCAGTATTTCTCCCGCCGGGGTGGTTCCGGTAACCCTCCGGCGCTCCGGTTTTCTCCGAAACCACCCGGAACACTTCCGGTGTCTGAATATAGTCGTTCAATATATCAATCTTTACGTCTCGACCATTTCGAGACTCCTCGTCATGTTCGTGGTCTTATCCGGGACTCCTAACTACCTTCGGTTCATAAAAAAATACTCATAATACCTACGGGTTCGAGAACTATGTAGACATGACCGAGACACGTCTCTGTTTATAACCAATAGCAGAACCTGGATCTTATATTGGTTCCTACATATTCTATGAAGATCTTTATTGGTCAAACCGCATAACAACATGCATTGTTCCCTTTGTCATCGGTAAGGGACACACCTGGTTGTACTGCAATGGAGAGCGCGCAAAAACTCTTATCTGAGATCATTGAACAGAGCATAATCCAGCAAGCAACAAGCATGGACACTTGTCAAGTCAATTGTTTCTTCCGTGAATACATCATCTCGCAGTCAATGGAAGATAATCTGGTTTTTGCATTGGATGGACGTTGCAGTCCAAACACACCACGCACAGGACAACACCTGACCATAATGAGAAACTGGCGCAGGGACCAAAATGTGTTTGAGAGCATCGACCTTACACGGCTGCGGTCTTTGACAATGTTTGGGACATGGTGTTCATTCTTTATCTCCGACAAGATGAAGAGGCTTCGAGTGCTGGACCTAGAAGACATGATAGATGTAACAAATGCTTATATTGAGCAGATCTTTGTGAAGCTGTTGAGCCTCAAGCTCGTCTCCTTACGAGGATGCAGGAAGATTAGCCGGCTGCCGGATACATTGGGAGGGCTGAGGCAGCTACAGACTCTTGGTGTAAGATTCACCTCCATAGTCATGTTGCCATCTTCTATCATCAAGCTACATAAGGTGCAATACATCCGTGCTGGTACAGATCAAGATTGGACCTCGGCATCATTAGAAGACATTGATGGGGTCACAAGCCAGCTACCGGCAGCAACATCACCAGAGCTAGAAGGCGGTGATAGCAGCATATCTGCAGGCCAGCCAATAGTACCAGCATCACCTGAAAACGGCATTGCCGAAAGCCCTTCACAGGTAGCAAGATCACCGGAAGCCCAGCACAGGTCAATGATACCAAAGATGACAGGCCCAACATCATAATCGTGGTGTTAAGGTTACCGTGGGGATTGAAAAACTTGCGGCCTGGTGAATGTCAGTACAGCAGGTGGGCAGGCCTTTCTGAAGCAGCTCACAAAACTAACTCAATTGCTCAAGCTCAGAGTATGTGGCATCAATAAGAAAAGCTGGCAGCTGCTGTGTTCTGCCCTCTTGGATGAGGATTGCCATCTGGAATCCTTGTCAGTGTGATTCAACGAGGATTGCCTCGACGATAGTTTCAAGCCACCTGAGACCCTAAAGAGCCTCAAGCTGTACGGGTGTATAAGGAAATTGCCAGACACTATCAAGGCTCTTGTCAATCTCAGAAAGTTGGATCTTGAGATGACTATTACAAAGGCAGAGGACATGGACTTATTCTTGTCTCTGCATCAAGGTGCAGGGAGACCAGAAGGTTGATTTTGACTCGTGGGGTGAATTCCCTTACTTCCAGTTCTGTCGGGATGATCCTTGTAAACCTCGGGTCCTCATGATGGATTGCAGCTCCAAGTTAGAGGTAACTTTCGGATATCTAGGCATATTCGACTATGTTGAGGTGCTGTTAATCCAATGCTCTAAAAGATCGTTTTTCCGCGTTCCTAACAAACATGGGCTAAAACCTATGGGCCATCTCAAGACAGTTTGAGATGATCGGCAGAACCTGAAGGAACTTGTTGACGGTCATCGTAACAAGCCAGTACTGAAGCTGGAGCCGCTGTAATAGTACATGCTTTCTTGCTTGCCTTCCTTCTATCGTTTCTTTTATTTTCTTCTATCTTTTATTTTTAAAAAGGAGGATATACCCCCGGCATCTATATCTAGACGATGCATGCAGTCATTTTATTAATTATTCATAAAAAACTTACAAAGTAGTACATCAGTAAGCCTGAAGCCATCATCTTGGCAACATCTGTCGCTACTCCTATCCATTTGATGAAGGGGAGTCGAATGTCTGAGTCGAATACCAAACGGACATCGCACCACAGCCTAACATCTAAAGCCGAATGCCCCATTGCGCCGCTGATCATCCACTTGAAGAATTGATGAGGGGTCTGGGTGGGATCTAGATCCGCCGCTGCCGCCATGCCCATCATTGCCAGCATCACCAGCCATGGGGTTGCCCGTTGCCGCCGCACGGCCAGGGAGCCGCCTAGGCTACATCGTGAAGCCACCCGTCCGAGGTGCCCCAGCTGCCTCGAGGGGTTGTCGCCTCCTCCTCCTACCTCAGTTCCTTGGCACTGGTGCTGCCGCTCCCGTGGACAACGCCAGTGGCGGTGGTGGCAGGATCCGCTGTGGGTTGTGAGGCCAGCAGAGCTGGGATCTGATCCCCCTGGCGCCGCCCTGGGGTGACGATGCGAGGGGGTCCTTTAAAAATGGGAGAGATTTTCACTTCCCGGCCTCTGCACCAATTAGGGATGCATACATCCACTTTAGTATGAGTACCAAGATAAACATGGTCTTCAGAATGTTTTTAAAATGAGTATCAAGATATTTCTTGATGGGTTGTTCCATCATAGACCAAACTTGATTCTCAGTAAATGGCGAAAAAACCCTATGCATCACCTGTCAATTTTACAAATTGAATTCGGGTCGTCATGCTACACAACCGCATGCCCAACCACTGAGCCAAGATTTTCTTTGCATTTTATAATGGGAGTGTTTTTTTACTTCCCGACCTCTACACCAACTAATGATGCATATAGCCATCTTTTCTTGTATGCACTTTCACAAGTATCTTTCTTTCCGCATTGCCGCCATGAGAAAAGCTAGATTCTTAGCTTGAACCAGCAGCAATCCGCACATGTATGATGGGCACTGTTGTAATCAAAATGTTCTTATCTTTGTGAATTGTGACAAAATAATTGTCTCTATGTTGGCTGTGTCAGCGAGCGTGTATATCCTAGAATCACTAGGAGATTTTTTTTGGAAATGGAGGCATATGCCCCCGGCCTCTGCATCATGATGATGCATACGACCATCTTATTAACAATTCAGAAAGTATCGTCATTAAAGTCTTACAGCTCACAAACGGAGCAGAACAAAGTAAAATAAGGAAAATTACATGCGGATAAGGACAACCAGTACGGTTATAAGAAGGATAAGCTCCCTAGACTCCTATCCTGTTATGCGAGCGCCATCCGAACCGGTTGAATATAACCCGAGCTACCATCTCCCATTAGTTGCACCCAGTAATCAAAGGCTCCCTGGAGTCCATAGAAGTGAGTAAGGACCACGTAGGGATCCAAGTTGTAGCTCTGAAGATAACCTGCAAAAAAGTTAAAGTGTGTTGTCTGTTAAAAATCATATCATTCCTGCAGTTCCATATAGCCCATAATAGCGCACATTTTCCAATCCGAATACGAGCCGTGGTAATCTGTTCAACCCGAGCTAACCACATCCCAAACAAAGACGCAATATCTACTGGAGGATTAATATTGAAAGCTATATGAATCGTTCTCCAAAGTAACTTGGCAAGTGGGCATTCAAGAAATAAGTGTTGTATTGTTTCATCATACAAAAACAACACCGCGAACTGCCTACCCATCACCTCTTAATTAAGTTGTCCTTTGTGAGTATCACTTTCTTGTGGACAAACCACATGAAGATTTTAATACGCAAAGGAATCTTAACCTTCCAAATGTGCACCGACCTTGAGAGGGGGCTAGAGTTAATCAGATCCATATAGAATGATTTCACCGTAAACATCCCATTCTTATTTAACTTCCATTGTGTTGAATCCGGCTGATGGAGAGTTGAACTTCTATCAATCTCCGAACCAGGTGCTTCCAGGCGGTCCATCTCTCACCAACTAACACACGTATGAACTGGATGTTCAAGGGAATTGTTTGAAGGACGGTGCCTACGTAATCCTCCTTACGTTGCACAATATTATAGAGGATAGGATATTGGACGGCCAGGGGTGTCTCTCCTAACCACGTATCCTCCCAAAATCTTGTTGACATCCCATTGCCAAACAAGAATTTGACCCTACAAAAGAACAGTTCCTTCGTTCGCATAAGTCCCTTCCAGAACGGTGAGTTAGTCGGTCTCATGGTAACCTGGGCTAGTGTTTTCGAGTGCATATACTTATTGCGCAGGATTTGAGACCACATGCCCTCCGGCTCTGTCTCTAATCTGTATAACCATTTGCTCATAAGACATTTGTTCTTAATTTCTAAGTTCCCAATACCGATACCCCCTTGGTCTTTAGGTCAGCAAAGGATATCCCATCGCGCGAGACGGTATTTCCTCTTGGCCTCATCAGACTGCCAAAAGAAGTGAGATCTAAAGAAATCAAGTCTATTTCGAACACCTTTCGGAATTTCGAAGAACGAAAGTAGAAACATCGGCATACTAGTCAGTACTGAGTTAATCAGGACTAGCTGACCTCCATATAAGCTTGCCCTTCCAGCAGCTATGTTTTTTTTCAATTCGTTCTTCAATACATTTCCATTCTTTATTGGATAGCTTATGGTGATTGATCGGTATACCCAAGTAACTGAATGGTAAAGCACCTGATTCACATCCGAACAATTGTCTGTAAGTGTGTTCCTCGTCTTTGGCCTTCCCAAAGAAGAACACCTCGCTCTATGAAAATTAATTTTTAAGCCAGACAATTGTTCAAAGAGACACAAGATAAGTTTCATATTACGTGCCTTAGCCATGTCATGTTCCATGAATAGAATAGTGTCATTAGTATACTATAGAATGGATACCCCTCCATTGACTAGATGAGGAACTAGACCCTCTACATGGCCATGCTGCTTGGCCCTGCCAATAATGACGGCCAGCATATCTTCCACAATATTGAACAGAAGAGGAGACATGGAATCCCCTTGTCGCAACCCCTTATGTGTCTGGAAATAATAACCGATGTCATCGTTCACCCTGATTCCAATTCTACCTATCTGCACTTGGGTATCCACTTGGTTCCTCCAGGTTTCACTAAAACCCTTCATGCACATTGCCTGCTGAAGAAAAGGCCACTTTACTTTATCATACGCCTTCTCAAAGTCCACTTTAAAGATAACCCCATCCAGTTTTTTCGAGTGGAGCTCATGAAGCGTTTCATGTAGAACGATCACCCCTTCCAGTATGTATCGTCCCGGCATGAATGTCGTCTGGCATGGTTGGATCACTGAATGAGCAATTTGTGTCAATCTATTGGTTCCAACCTTTGTGAAAATTTTGAAACTCACATTCAGCAGACAAATGGGCTGGAATTGTTCGATCCGAACTGCCTCATCTTTCTTAGGTAGCAGCGTTATCGTACCAAAGTTAAGATGAAACAACTCCAAATGACCGTCGAAATAATCATGAAACATAGGCATAAGATCATCTTTAATAATATGCCAACATTTCTTATAGAATTCAGCTGGACACCCATCTGGTCTCGATGCTTTATTCTGCTTCATTTGGGATATTGCCTGATGAACCTCTTTTTCAGTAAATGGTGTAGAGAGAACATCATTCTCAGCTGCCTGTAATTGAGGTATATCATCAATCACAGATTCATCAAGTGAAGCCTGTATTTACAAGAAAGTGAGTGGGAGCACTACAGCCTTTCTGATAAGTATATGTGAGTGACATATTGTTGATCAGAAATGATCTAGAATTTTCTGGAAAGCATAAAGGAGTGTTTGAAAGGAGTTTTTCATAGAAAGACCTCGGTGAAGCTGCTTATATATTGAGCATCAATATCTATAGAGATAGATCAAGACGCTTGATAAGTTTTTTCAATGAGTACATACCTTGACAAGATTTTGAAGTAGTTCAAAACGGAACAGTCAAATAAGGAGTTCTTGCCTGTGTTGCAAGGTGTGAAATTGAGTAAAGACTCAAAACCCGACCACGGTAGAAAATAGAAAGCGAATGAAAAGTCATTTCCTATGCCTCAGTCATAGGTTCTATAAAGTATGTCATGCTATATACCAGACCTATTGTATACCCTGCCCTGAGTTTGGCAAGGGAGTACAATTATGATCTAGGAGTAGATCACTGGACAACGGTCAAAATTATCCTTACAGGACTAAGGAAATATTTCTAGGTTATGGAGGTGATAAAGAGTTCATCGTAAAGAGTTACGTCCATGCAAAGCATTGTAGACATGGAATATTTGCAAAATACATATGCCTCTGAATGTGGCAGCCCCGTTGACTAAAAACTTCTCTCACAAGCAAAACATGATCACACCTTAGTACTCTATGTGTGTTAATAACATAGAAATCTGAACTAGATTATTGACTCTAGTAAACCCTTTGAGTGTTGGTCACATGGCGATGTGAACTATAGGTGTTAATCACATAATGATGTGAACTATTGGTGTTCAATCACATGGCGATGTGAACTAGATTATTGACTATAGTGCAAGTGGGAGACTGAAGGAAATATGCCCTAGAGGCAATAGTAAAGTTATTATTTATTTCCTTATATCATGATAAATGTTTATTATTCATGCTAGAATTGTATTGACAGGAAACTTAGTACATGTGTGAATACATAGACAAACAGAGTGTCACTAGTATGCCTCTACTTGACTAGCTCGTTAATCAAACATGGTTAAGTTTCCTAGCCATAGACATGAGTTGTCATTTGATGAATGGGATCACATCATTAGAGAATGATGTGATTGACTTGACCCAATCCATTAGCTTAGCACGATGACCGTTTAGTTTGTTGCTATTGCTTTCTTCATGACTTATACATGTTCCTATGACTATGAGATTATGCAACTCCCGAATACCGGAGGAACACTTTGTGTGCTATCAAACGTCACAACGTAACTGGGTGATTATAAAGATGCTCTGCAGGTGTCTTCGATGGTGTTTGCTGAGTTGGCATAGATCGAGATTAGGATTTGTCACTCCGATTGTGGGAGAGGTATCTCTGGGCCCTCTCGGTAATGCACATCACTATAAGCCTTGCAAGCAATGTAACTAATGAGTTAGTTACGGGATGATGCATTACGGAACGAGTAAAGATACTTGCCGGTAACGAGATTGAACTAGGTATAGTGATACCGACGATCGAATCTCGGGCAAGTAACATACCGATGACAAAGGGAACAACGTATGTTGTTATGCGGATCGACCGATAAAGATCTTTGTAGAATATGCAGGAGCCAATATGGGCATCCAGGTTCCGCTATTGGTTATTGGCTGAGAGGTGTTTCAGTCATGTCTACATACTTCTCGAACCCGTAGGGTCCGCACGCTTAACGTTCGTTGACGATATAGTACTATATGAATTATGTATGTTAGCAACCGAATGTTGTTCGGAGTCCTGGATGAGATCACGAACATGACGAGGAACTCCGAAATGGTCCGGAGATAAAGATTGATATATGGGATAATAGTGTTTGGTCCTCGGAAGGGTTCCGGAATTCACCGGAAGAGGTTTCAGATGTTTCCCGAAATGTTTGGGTATGAGAACACTTTATTTGGGCCAAAGGGGAAAGCCCACAAGGTTTTTGGAAAGCGCAAAAGGAAGTTTTGCGGAGGCCAGGGGCCAGACGCCAGGGTCCCTGGCGTCTGGGTCCAGACGCCGGGAACCTTGGCGTCTGCCCCTGGAGTCCGAGAAGGACTCTTGCCTTTTGGGTGAAACCGACTTTGTGGATGCTTTTACTCCAAGTTTCGACCCCAAGGCTCAACATATAAATAGAGGGGTAGGGCTACACTACTAGGGAAAACCTTATACACAGAATCTTACCAGTAGCGCGTGTTAAGATGAGGCACTACTGCTAATTAGCAGTAGCGCGTCTACCAAAACTGCGCTACTGTTACCCCCTTAGCAGTAGCGCGGTAGGAACTGAACACGCTACTACTATAATTGCCACACCATTCCCGACGTGCTAGGTATAGTAGTAGCGCCCTTCTAGAAACGGCGGTACTACTACCGATTTTAGTAGCAGCGCGTTTTCCCCTCGCACGCTACTGTTATATCTATTCTCACCTAACCCCCAGCGCGGCCTGATTCCCTCCTCTTCCTCCCCCAATTCACCACTCTCTCTTCTCCCCCTCGTCGCCTTCGCCTCGCCGCCGTCTCCCCCGACCCCGCCTGGTTGCCGTCTCCCCGACCCGCCTGCCTGCCGTCTCCCCGGCCCCCTGCTTGCCGTCTCCTCGATCCACCTCGCATTGCCTCCCCGACCCGCCTCACTGCGTCTCCCCGACCCGCCCGCCGCCGTCACCCCCGACTCCATTTCTCTCCCCGCCCTCTGTAAGAACTCTCCCCTTCCGATCCCTCTTGTTAATTTGCTTAGTATAACCCTAGCTATTTAGTGCTAGTTAGTATGAACCCTAGGCTATTTTTAGTGTTAGTTAGTTAATTTAGTATTAGTTAGTTAGTTAGTATGAACCCTTAGCAGTAGTTCCTAGGTACTAATTAGTTAGTAAGAACTATGTACTAATTAGCTAGGTACTAGTTTATTTTTATTTATAGTAAGTTTATTTTCAGTAAGAACTAATTGAATTAATAGAACATGTTAGTTAGAACTTGTTGCTATTTTTTAGTTAAAGCAAATTTTCCCGCATCGACGTGGACAATGCCTATCCCGCATCCTCGTCATCGAGTCGGTGGAGGACAACACCTACTTGACCAGATGGGCCATGTCCGGGACTGGGATCCGCCGGGGTGGTACTGGGAGGCGCTACCTACCGGGGGGCGCAGGTTGGTGAGGAGCCAGCCTGTCGTTGACCCGAACCTTCTTTGGTGGCGGTCGCGTGGGCCAGTGATGGTCCAGAGGCTCGAGGACCCCGCAGAGGTGGTGCGTCACCGTGTTAGTGAGGAGGACGCGCACGTCCGTCACTACTTGTTTGCGTTGGAGCACGGGTTCTCCAATACCTGGCAGGTTCTCCAGGGATCTCACTGGAGCTATGATCTCGTGATGGTTCCTTCTCTGTGGGTGTCCACCGCCCGCGCCGATACCCGTCGTGTGCTAGGGTTTTAGTTGTATTATTGATGTTATATGTATGACACTATTCGGGATGCATTAGTGATAATATTCGACGATGTACGAACACGCATGAGATGATTTACTTTTGCTTATTCAATGCATGCTAATTTGAGTCCTATAAGATATTTTGAAATGTATATCTTGTGTTTCTCAAATATGATATGTGCTTGCCCAAGTGGCCGGTCATGTTTGCAGGTTATACCTCCGAGTGGCCTATGTTTTGCTGGAGTGTTGATTCATTTCCGTTCCGGCAAATTTCAGGCGCACGATATATGTCCTATTTTAGCCAAGGTCATGCCGGATTTTTCCGTGAATTTTGGCATGACTTGTGCCAGAATATGTAGGAAATATCGAGTGCCCCGGATTTGTGTGTTGAGTATCCTGGTACTTGTCTGCGATCGATTTTTAATTAATGTTTTAACGATGAACATAGGAAATGTCTGACGACGAAAAGGATTTCGGTATTTGCAAATACTGCGAAGACGAGTGCGGCTTGTGCGACGGAATCTTCCTAGATGATGATAGGCGCTTCAGCATCAAGCTTGACGAGAACTTCGAAGTGGATATAGTAAGTCACAACGACAAGTCTTTTTTCGTAATTAAGCATGACATATGCTTCATTTGCTTCAACTTATAATTTGTTTTTACTATTCTACTAGCGTATCCCCTGCCATGCAAGAGTTTTTGTATTGGATGAGATAGGTTGCAGTCGTACTATGGAGGTAAAGAAATTTTACTTGAAGACCGAGCATGGTTATATTTTCCACACAAAATTATACAATTCAGACGACTACACCTATTTTGGATGCAAAACATGGCGAGCACTATGCAAGATTTATGCATTTGAGCCTGATATGGTTATCACCTTTGATATTCGTCCGGAAGATGATATTGAAGGTAATACCGACATCTGGGTCGATGTGCAGACACCTTCAGTTATACCAAAATGTGAGTTTCTCAACCATATTTATGTCTTTGATATTGTTTATTCAAAAATAGTTGACAACTAATTTCTATTGATAGCTTATTTCGGTGCAAGCAAACATGTCCAGCGCTTGGTAGACAGGACCGTATACTGTGTCGGGGCTGAACTCAACTGCGAGGAGCTCAGTCATTATGTTTCATGGCTTACGGATCTTGATACTGTCAAGACAAATTTTCTTCCTGGATTTAGAAATGTTAGTACTGAAAACATGCGACCAATAGTGTTCGTACTGAACTACGGTCACATCTATTTAGGAAGGATGGTAAGATTTTTAATATTTGTCCTCAGTGCATCTTTTCCATACATTATTTTTGAAGCTAAACTTCATTGCTAAGTATGTTACCATACGATGTTCTTCAACAGGGAGTCCTGATGAATGTTGTGCCTTGTGGGATCGAGACTAAAGGTACCATGAGTATTATTAGCTTACGGCCAAGATATCCTACAGATTACTGTAGTGCATTGAAGATTAGCGACGGATGCTTAATAGTGCAAGACTAGACCAAATATGTGATGGGGGAGCGCAGAGAAGTACTAGGGGGCAGCAAACAGAAGCGCATCCCACGATTAGGAGACACGTTCATCTGCATGCTCCAACTTGATCAAGAAGGAGAGCTACACATGTTTTATGTTATTTGACCTAAGAGAGAGCAGCAGGAGTGATTAGCTAGCCAGAAATGAGTTTGAGGGTGATGATGTGCTACACATTTACTATGATGATAAAATAGCTAGTGTTGGTGGTAATAACTATGATGATTATTATTAGCTAGTGTTAGTGGTGATTAAATAAATAATATTGGTGGTAATTACTATGATGATGATTAAATAGCTTGTGCTGGCCGATTAGATTCAAGTGGAGGCAACATGTGGTGCACATCGAAAGTACTACTAGTCCAACTAGATCAAGTTTGGATTAGTAGTATACTTTTGACATGCACCACATATTGCCTCACTTGAACCTAATCCACCTTCATTTGACACACTGGACATAATGATGTAAACCTCATAACTGGTATTGTACCAATATTTGTACGATGGAGAGAAAACCGCATAAATACACTAAAAATAAAAAATAAAAAAATGAATACTAGTAGCGATGGACAGAAAACGCGCTGCCACTAGTTTCATTAGCAGTAGCGTGGGGATGAACAAACGCTACAACTATTTGTCCTAGTAGTAGCGCGCGCCGGCACGCGTTACTGCTAAGCAATAGCTGTAGCGCCTTATTAGTAGCGCGCCTACCCGCGCTACTAGTGAGCACAAAACCAGCGCTACTGCTAGGGTTTTCCCTAGTAGTGCTAGCACCCAAGACACATCAAGAAACACCAAGCCGTGTGCCAGCAACCCCGTCCCCTCTAGTTTATCCTCCGTCATAGTTTTCGTACTGCTTAGACGAAGCCCTGCGGGGATTGTTCTTCACCAACACCGTCACCATGCCGTCGTGCTAGCGGAACTCATCTACTACATCACCCCTCTTGCTGGATCAAGAAGGCGAGGACATCATCGAGCTGAACGTGTGCTGAACGCGGAGGTGTCGTACGTTCGGTACTTGATCGGCACGGATCGTGAAGGTGTACGACTACATCAAACGCGTTGTAAACGCTTCCGCTTACGGTTTACGAGGGTACATAGACAACACTCTCCCCTCTCGTTGCTATGCATCACCATGATCTTGCATGTGCGTAGGATTTTTTTTGAAATTACTACGTTCCACAACAGTTGCATCCGAGCCAGGTTTATGCGTAGATGTTATATGCACGAGTAGAACACAAGTGAGTTGTGGGTGATAATAGTCATACTGCTTACCAGCATGTCATACTTTGATTCGGCGGTATTGTTGGATGAAGCGGCCCGGACCGACATTACGCGTACGCTTACGCGAGACTGGTTCTACCGACGTGCTTCGCACACAGGTGGCTGGCGGGTATTAGTTTCTCCAACTTTAGTTGAATCGAGTGTGGCTACGCTCGGTCCTTGTTGAAGGTTAAAACATCACATACTTGACGAAAAATCGTTGTGGTTTTGATGCGTAGGTAAGAACAGTTCTTGCTCCGCCCATAGCAGCCACGTAAAACATGCAACAACAAAGTAGAGGACGTCTAACTTGTTTGCAGGGCATGTTGTGATGTGATATGGTCAAGACATGATGCAAAATTTTATTGTATGAGATGATCATGTTCTGTAACGGAGTTATCGGCAACTGCCAGGAGTCATATGGTTCTTCCTTTATTGTATGCAATGCAATCGCCCTGTAATTGTTTTTACTTTATCACTTAGCGGTAGCGATAGTCGTAGAAACAATAGTTGGCGAGACGACAACGTTGCTACAATGGAGATCAAGGTGTCGCGCCGGTGACGATGGTGATCATGACGGTGCTTTGGAGATGGAAATCAAAGGGATAAGATGATGATGTCCATATCATATCACTTATATTTATTGGATGTGATGTTTATCTTTTATGCATCTTATTTTGGTTTGATTGACGGTAGCATTCTAAGGTGATCTCTCACTAAATTTCAAGGTACAAGTGTTCTCCCTGAGTATGCGCCGTTGCGAAAGTTCGTTGTGCCGAGACACTACGTGATGATCAGGTGTGATAAGCTCTACGTTCACATACAACGGGTGCAAGCCAGTTTTGCACACACAGAATACTCGGGTTAAACTTGACGAGCCTAGCATATGCAGATATGGCCTCAGAACACTGAGACCGAAAGGTCGAGCGTGAATCATATAGTAGATATGATCAACATAGTGATGTTCACCATTGAAAACTACTCAATATCACGTGATGACCGGACATGGTTTAGTTGATATGGATAACGTGATAACTTAGATGATTAGAGTGATGTCTATCTAAGTGGGAGTTCTTAAGTAATATGATTAATTGAACTTTAATTTATCATGAACTTAGTCCTGGTAGTATTAGCATCTCTATGTTGTAGATCAATAGCTCGTGATGTAGCTCCCTGTTTATTTTTATATGTTCCTAGAGAAATATAAATTGAAAGATGGTAGTAGCAATGATGCAGACTTGGTCCGTGATCTGAGGATTTTCCTCATTTGCTGCACAGAAGAATTATGTCCTTGATGCACCGCTAGGTGACAGACCTATTGCAGGAGCAAATGTAGACATTATGAACGTTTTTACAAAAACTAGGTATGATGACTACTTGATAGTTTAGTGCACTATGCTTTACACATTAGAGCCGGGACTTCAAAAATGTTTTGAACGCCACGGAGCATATAAGATGTTCCAAGAGTTGAAATTGGTATTTCATACTCATGCGCGTATCAATAGGTATGAGACCTCTGACAGTACTTTGCCAACAATATGGAGGAGAATAGCTCAACTAGTGAGCATGTACTCAGATTATCTGGGTACTACAATTGCTTGAATCAAGTGGGAGTAAATATTCCAGATAAGGTAGTAATTGACAAAGTTCTCTAGTCACTATCTCCAAGTTACTAGAACTTCGTGATGAACTATAATATGCAAGGGATGACGAAAGTAATTCCCGAGCTTTTCACGATGCTGAA
This sequence comes from Aegilops longissima, assembly GCA_021605205.1. Taxonomy (NCBI): domain Eukaryota; kingdom Viridiplantae; phylum Streptophyta; class Magnoliopsida; order Poales; family Poaceae; genus Aegilops; species Aegilops longissima. The sequence continues at coordinate 846,104,769 of CM038677.1, forward strand.
ATCGACGAAGGTAGAAATCAAGAAAGAGCATCAAGTGTTGATGGTTAACAAGACCACTAGTTTCAAGTAAAGAGGCAAAGGGAAGAAGGGGAATTTCAAGAAGAATGGCAAACAAGTTGCTGCTCAAGTGAAAAAGCCCCAGTCTGGACCTAAGCCTGAAACTGAGTTCTTCTACTGCAAAGGGACTGGTCACTGGAAGCGGAACCGCCCCAAGTATTTGGTGGATAAGAAGGATGGCAAAGTGAACAAAGCTATATTTGATATACATGTTATTGATGTGTACTTTACTAGTGTTTATAGCAAACCCTCGGTATTTGATACTGGTTCAGTTGCTAAGAGTAGTAACTCGAAATGGGAGTTGTAGAATGAACATAGACTAGTTAAGGGTAAAGTGATGATGTGTGTTGGAAGTGGTTCCAAGATTGATATGATCATCACCGCACACTCCCTATACTTTCAGGATTAGTGTTGAACCTAAAATAAATGTTATTTGGTGTTTGCGTTGAGCATGAATATGATTGGATCATGTTTATTGCAATACGGTTATTCATTTAAGTTAGAGAATAATTGTTGTTCTGTTTACATGAATAAAACCTTCTATGGTCATACACCCAATAAGAATGGTTTGTTGGATCTCGATCCTAGTGATACCCATATTCATAATATTGAAGCCAAAAGATGCAAAGTTAATAATGATAGTGCAACTTATTTGTGGCACGGCTGTTTAGGTCATATTGGTGTAAAGCGCATGAAGAAACTCCATGCTGATGGACTTTCGAAATCACTTGATTATGAATCACTTGATGCTTGCGAACCATGCCTCATGGGCAAGATGACTAAGACTCCGTTCTCCGGGACAATGGACTGAGCAACTGACTTATCGGAAATAATACATACTGATGTATGTGGTCCAATGAGTGTTAAGGCTCGCGGCAAGTATCGTTATTTTCTGACCTTCACAGATGATTTGAGCAGATATGGGTATATCTACTTGATGAAACACAAGTTTGAAACATTTGAAAAGTTACAAATATTTTAGAGTGAAGTGGAGAATCATCATAACAAGAAAATAAAAGTTTCTACAATATGATCGCAGAGGTAAAATATTTGAGTTACGAGTTCGGCCTTCAGTTAAAACAATGTGAAATAATTTCACTACTCACGCCACCTGGAACATCACAGTGTAATGGTGTGTCCGAACATCGTAACCGTACTTTATTAGATATGGTGCGATCTATGATGTCTCTTACCGATCTACCACTATCGTTTTGGGGTAATGCATATAGAGACACCTATATTAATGTTAAATAGGGCACCATCTAAATCCGAGGAGATGACACCGTATGAACTGTGGTTTGGCAAGAAACCTAAGTTGTCGTTTCTTAAAGTTTGGGACTGCGATGCTTATGTGAAAAAGTTTCAACATGATAAGCTCGAACCCAAATCAGAGAAGTAAATCTTCATAGGATACCCAAAAATAAACTACTGGGTACACCTTCTATCACAGATTCGAAGGCAAGATCTTTGTTCCTAAGAATGGATCCTTTCTAGAAAAGGAGTTTCTCTCGAAAGAAGTGAGTGGGACGAAAGTAGAACTTGATGAGGTAATTGTACCTTCTCCCGAATTGGTAAATAGTTCATCACAGAAATCAGTTCCAGTGATACATACACCAATTAGTGAGGAAGATTAATGATGATGATCATGAATCTTCAGATCAAGTTACTACCGAACCTCGTAGGTCAACCAGAGTACGGTCCGCACCAGAGTGGTATGCTAATCCTATTCTGGAGGTCATGTTACTTGACCATGACGAACCTACGAACTATGAGGAAGCGATGATGAGCCCAGATTCCACAAAACGATTTAAGGCCATGAAATCTGAGATGGGATCCATGTATGAGAACAAACTATGGACTTTGGTTGACTTGCCGGATGATCGGCAAGCCATTGAGAATAAATGGATCTTCAAGAGGAAGACGGATGCTGATAGTACTGTTACTATCTACAAAGCTCGAATTGTCGCAAAAGGTTTTCTGTTGTCTACAATGAGATTTTCTCATTCGTAGCGATGCTTAAGTCTGTCCGAATCATGTTAGCAATTGCCACATTTGATGAAATCTTGAAAATGGATGTCAAAACTGCATTCCATAATGGATTTCTTCAAGAAGAGTTGTATATGATACAGCAAGAAGGTTTTGTCAAACCTAAAGGTGCTAACAAAGCGTGCAAGCTCCAGCGATCCATCTATGGATTGGTGCAAGCATCTCGGAGAATATACGCTTTGATGAGTTGATCAAAGCATATAGTTTTATACACACTTGCGGTGAAGCCTGTATTTACAAGAAAGTGAGTGGGAGCACTACAACCTTTCTGATAAGTATATGTGAGTGACATATTGTTGATCAGAAATGATGTAGAATTTTCTGGAAAGCATAAAGTGTTTGAAAGGAGTTTTTCAAAGAAAGACCTCGGTGAAGCTTCTTACATATTGAGCATCAATATCTATAGAGATAGATCAAGACGCTTGATAAGTTTTTTCAATGAGTACATACCTTGACAAGATTTTGAAGTAGTTCAAAATGGAGCAGTCAAATAAGGAGTTCTTGCCTATGTTGCAAGGTGTGAAATTGAGTAAAGACTCGAAACCCGACCACGGCAGAAAATAGAAAGAGAATGAAAAGTCATTTCCTATGCTTCAGTCATAGGCTCTATAAAGTATGCCATGCTATATACCAGACCTATTGTATACCCTGCCCTGAGTTTGTCAAGGGAGTACAATTCTGATCTAGGAGTAGATGACTGGACAACGGTCAAAATTATCCTTAGAGGGCTAAGGAAACATTTCTCAGTTATAGAGGTGATAAAGAGTTACGTCGATGCAATCTTTGACACTGATCTAGATGACTTTGAGTCTCGATATGGATACATATTGAAAGTGGGAGCATTTAGCTAGAGTAGCTCCGTCCAGGTCATTATAGACATAGTATATTTGCAAAATACATATGGCTCTTTATGTGACAGACCCGTTGACAGAAGTTTAGTCAACGGGTCTGTCACATACAGAGCTGTATGTATTTTGCAAATGTTCTATGTCTATAATGCTCTGCACGGAGCTATTCTAACTAATTGCTCCCACTTTCAATATGTATCCAGATTGACACTTAGAGTCATCTGGATCGGTGTAAAAGCTTGCACCGATGTAACTCTTTACAACGGGCTCTTTTATCACCTCCATAATCGAGAAATATTTCCGTGGTGCTCACTAAGGATATTCTTGACCGCTATCTAGTGATCTACTCTTAGATCAAAATTGTACTCCCTTGCCAAACTCAGAGCAAGGTATACAAGAGGTCTGGTACACAGCATAGCATACTTTATAGAACCTATGACTGAGGCATAGGGAATGACTTTTCATTCTCTTTCTATTTTCTGCCATAGTCGGGTTTTGAGTCTTACTCAACTTCACACCTTATACACTACTAGGGAAAAGGCTAGCAGCAGCGCGGGTTTTAGGTGTATCAGTAGCGCCGGGAGTGGCGCTACTAATAAGGCGCTACAGCTAACACATAGCAGTAGTGCGTGGTCACCAGCGCTACTGCTACACAAGTGTAGCAGCAGCGCGGTTAGTGGAAGGTCGCTACTGTTAGTAGCTCTAGCGCGCTTTGCCTGGACGCACTACTGCTATCGCGGCGCTACTGCTAACTTTTATACACTCGCTACTGCTAATTTAAGTAGTTTTTTTTCGGCATATTTGTTTTGTATTTGAACAGGCTTTATAGAAGAATCTTTAGCACATAGAAATGTCATCATGATACACATACAAATGCCCGCGAGACCACAAATGTAATCATAGCATATACATACAAATAGTCTGATCGTAATCATCATCCAACACAAAGTGGTATCTTGTCATCATCTTGAAAATAGCGATACATGCAAGTCTCGAATACTTGCAACTACAACAACGTCATCCATCTAAACAAAGCTATACGCAAGAAGAGCTATCACTATCCGTGAGAGCGGAACTATGCAGTACATGAGGTGGCGGTTACGAGTCCTCTCTCGCTCTAGCGTGAACCTCAAGTAACTAGCTTCTCCTTCTTGTCTGCTTTTGAAGCCTTTATAGCTGGCGCCCGTGAACCCATTCACTTGCGCCTGACACTCTTGCCACTCGTTGTACACCCCCGGAACCTTCCCTTTGTACATGACATAGCAATTCCATCTCGCCATCAAGAAACTAGGTACCTGTTAGAGATGCATGTTCATGAAGAGGATGTACAATCATATATATGCAACAAAATATACTAGAGCAACACCGAAAAAGAAAGGGTTAGCAACTAGATGCAACATAAAGTACGCAAATTAATTAACTAGAGGTACGCAGGTCATCGTACGCAAACTAACAAAGTAGCATTACGCAAGTTCGGCAGGGACCCACTGGTAGAAAACAGGGCAATGGTCCAAGCCCGGCCATCCCATTAGTCCCGGTTCAAACCAGAACCGGGACCAATGGGGGCATTGGACCCGGTTCGTGAGCCCCGGGGGCCGGCCGGGCCACGTGGGCCATTGGTCCCGGTTCGTCTGGACCTATTGGTCCCAGTTGGTGGGACGAACCGGGACCATCGGCAAGGCGCACCTTTAGTCCCGGTTCCTGCCACCAACCGGGACTAAAGGGTTGGTCCTCGTTGCGGCCAGAGTTTAGTCCCACCTTGCCAACCGAAGGGGAATCAAACCGGTTTATAAGCCCCTCCCTCTCTGCCATGTTGAGCTCCTCTCAAAATGAAAATAGATGGCCCTTATACAGGGAATTTAACCTAAATTCATACTGAATTTCTCTGAAGTTAGTAGAAATTTATTATGAATTTATTATGAATCTACGCTCATTTTTGAGTAGTTTTTTATATAGTTTTTTTTCTTTTCTGCTATATTTATTTTTTTCTTTTTATTTGTGAGTTGTAATAAGTCATTAAAAATAAGCATCTATGCTCATTTTTAGTAAAGTTAATCACAACTATTTTTCTTCTATTTATTTCTGAATTGTAATAAGTCATTAAAATAAGCATCTATGCTCATTTTTAGTAAAGTTAATCACAACTATTTTTTCTTCTATTTATTTCTGAATTGTAATAAGTCATTAAAATAAGCATCTATGCTCATTTTTTAGTAAAGTTAAGCACAACTATTTTTTCTTCTATTTATTTCTGAATTGTAATAAGTCATTAAAATAAGCATCTATGCTCATTTTTAGTAAAGGTAATCACAACTATTTTCTTCTATTTATTTCTGAATAGTTTTTATATAGTTTTTTTCTTTTCTGCTATATTTATTTTTTCTATTTATTTCTGTGTGGTAATAAGTCATTAAAAATAAGCATCTATGCTCATTTTTAGTAAAGTTAATCACAACTATTTTTTCTTCTATTTATTTCTGAATTGTAATAAGTCATTAAAATAAACATCTATGCTCATTTTTAGTAAAGTTAATCACAACTATTTTTTCTTCTATTTATTTCTCAATTGTAATAAGTCATCAAAAATAAGCATCTATGCTCATTTTTTAGTAAAGTTAATCACAACTATTTTTTCTTCTATTTATTTCTGAGTAGTTTTTTATGTAGTTTTTTTTCTTTTCTGCTATATTTATTTTTTTCTTTTTATTTCTGTGTGGTAATAAGTCATTAAAATTAAAAAGAGGCGCAATGCTAGTTAACTCGCTTCAAGCCTTTCGGAATAGTGTAAACTGCACTGCACATAGCTCCGTGCAGTCTACCCTATTCCTCAAGGCTTGAAGCGAACCAACGTGAGCATTGAGCCTCTTCTTCATCGTGTCTGCACTCAGGGCTTATAAACAGCTGCGAGTGCCTCTCGCTTGGCGAGATGGGACTAAAAAAACAGCTTCATAAAATAAATAAGTAAAGAAAAAAATGCCTCCTACTGGGCCCCCACGGCCTGGATACGACTAGAAACCCACCATGGGCCAGGATTCAGGCCCGCAGGTGGCCCATTAGGACCATCAGGCAAAGCAGTAGTAATAGGCCCGTAAGCCTGCAGTGGAGAGGAGCTCGAGAGGGGAGCGGCAGTGGGGCTTATAAACCACTGTGCGCCCCTCTCAGCTAGCGAGGTGGGACTAAACTTTAATGCCGCACCGTGCCAGCACACGGCCATTGGTCCAGGTTCGTGGCTCCAACTGGGACCAAAGGGCTGCTGAAAAGAGGCCTTTGGTCCCGGTTGGTGCCACCAACCGGGACTAAAGGGTGCATTGGTCCCGGTTGGAGCCACGAACCGGGACCAAAGACTTTGCTATATAATGAAAATTTCAGAACCGCATCCCCACTTCGATCTCTCCTTCCTCCTCGATCTCCCAACGCCGCTGCCGCCGCGCCGCCGCCGACGCCGCCGCCGACCGCTTCTGCCCCGACGCGTCGCCGTCCCCATCGTCGCCCGCGTCCCGTCGCCGCCCGTCCCTGCGCTGCCGTCGCCGCCGCCGCCGCCACGCGCCGTCGTTGTCCCCTCGACACCCCGCCCCGTCGTCGACGTCCCCGTCATCGCCGTCTCGCGCCTCCGCCCCGTACGTCGCCGCCCCGTACGCTAGATGAATTATCTAGATGTTAATTAATGCTAATTAGATGAGTTAGTTTTTTTATATTTTTTATTATAGATGAATTAGATATATTAATGTTAGACTAATTAGTAAGTGCTTAGTTAAATTAGTATGTTAATTTAGATTTTGTAATTAATTTGTTCATATTGTGTTAGATTTTTATTCTGTTAATAGATTTTTTGGTGTAATTAATATGTTCATATTGTGTTAGATTTTTATTCTGTTAATAGATTTTTTTGCTGTAATTAATTTGTTCATATTGTGTTAGATTTTTTCTGTTAATAGATTTTTGGTGTAATTAATTTTTCATATTGTGTTAGATTTTTATTCTGTTAATAGATTTTTTGGTGTAATTAATTTGTTCATATTGTGTTAGATTTTTATTCTGTTAATAGATTTTTTGGTGTAATTAATTTGTTCATATTGTGTTAGATTTTTATTCTGTTAATAGATTTTTTGGTGTAATTAATTTGTTCATATTGTGTTTGATTTTTTCTGTTAATAGATTTTTTATATTAATTTGTTCATAATATGTTTGGTGATATTTAGATTAAGTTAAGTAAGTACTATAATTGAACTAGCTAGTTAGAAAAATATAATTACTATTTTATTTAGATTTTTTTGGTAATATAATTAGTTAGAAAAATATGAGTTAGTTAGAAAAATACTAGTTTATTTTTAGTAAGTGCTACTTTGTTTTCAGTAAGTACTACTTTATTTATTTATAGTAATAAGTGCTTATTATAGTTGAACTAGATAGTTGATTTAATTAATAAAACAACTTTATTTAACTATATATAGAAGTAGTTCCCGCATCGACGTCGGCGATGCCTATCCCGCATCCTCGTCGTCGGCGGCTCGGCGGTGGAGGCTTGCTTGATCAGGGCCATGTTCGGGACTGGGCTCCGCCGGGCTGGTATTGGGAGGTGCTACCTTCCGGGGGACGTAGGTTGGTGAGGAGGCAGCCCGTTGTTGACCCGATCCTTGTTTGGTGGCGGTCACGTGGGCTAGTGACGGTGCCGAGGCTTCCGGACACCGCGGAGGTGGTACGTCACCGTGTCAGCGAGGAGGACGAGCACGTCCGTCGCTACATGGTTGCGTTGGAGGCAGGTTCGACAATACCGGCAGATTCTTGAGGATCTCACTGGAGCTATGATCCTATGATGGTTCCTTATCTTTGGGTGTCCACCACCGCGTCGATACCGTCGGGCGCCACGGTTCTAGTTGTATTAGTGATGCTATATTAGTGATAATATTCGACGATGTACGAACACCAAGAGATGATGTACTTTTGCTTATAATTATTGAATGCATGCTAATTTGAATACTACTTTATTTTATGATTTGGTTTTGCTTATTTTATGATTTGGTTTTGCTTATTGAATGCTCATATTGGATAAGTTCTCCTTCATTTGAATTATGAATATAGGCCGGAAATGTCGTACTCGGACGACAAAAACCGCCCGGGGGAGTGCGACTTGTGCCACGGCGACCGAGGTATCTGCAACAGGTTCATTGAGCTGGACGAAGATCGGCGCTTCAACATTAAGCTCGAGAGAGCTTGGATGTTCATACGGTACGCAATGACGACAATAATTTTTTTCATAATTAATCATGACTTCAACTATTTTAATCATGAAAATATTTTTCATCTTTTCCAATTCGTCTAGCTTATCCCATGCTTTGCAAGACGCTATGTCTTGGAGAGGATGGGTTTTGAAGACCATGAAAGTTTTGAAACCAAAAAAATTATCCTAAGTACCCATCATGGTGTGGATATTCAAGTAAAGTTGTACAATGCTGAGAGTGTAACCCATTTTGGTTGCAAAAATTGGGAAGCACTTTGCAAGATGTATGGTCTTGATGAGGGTATGCTTGTCACCATGGATCTTGGTGATCCTACAATCGAGGAAGAGACACCTTCGATATGGGTCCTTGTGGATACACCTCCAATTCTTCCCCCATGTGAGCTTAACATAGTTATTAAGTAATTTATATTGTTTATTTCAAAATAGTTGACAGCTTATTTCCATTGACAGCTTATTTTGATTGTTCAAAGAATGTGCGGAAGATGGTAGACAAAACCCACTACACCGATGGTCGAATTAACTTATAAGGAGAAAAATCATCTGATCGCATTTTGTAGGGATCTTGAGAATTACAATGTCTACAATCGAACTCCTCAACATTATGGTCAATACGTGCCACTAGTGCACGTGTTAAACTACGGTAACTACCATGGAGATACCTGGTAAGATTTTTTACTATTACGACATCCGTGCATCTTTTTGCATACTTCTAAAACTAGTACATCATTGCTAACTACGAAGTTATTACTATGTTTTTCAACAGAGAATCCCAGAGGATTGTGTGCCTCATTTGATGTATGAGAATGGCAGCCTTCATGTTTTGAACATATATCCAGGTCATCCTACGAATCTCAACTGTCCATACCGGATTTCTAAAAGAAGTGGAGACATGACAATCAAAGAATGGAAAAAATATATGGACAATCGTAAGGAGCTTCTTGGAAGCAAAAGGAAGCAAAGCGCAAGAATTGGAGACAGGATGATCTCCATTCTTCATAATGGAGAGTCAGGGTCTATATTGTTTTATGCTATTTTACCTTAAGGGTGTTTAATTAGGTCCTACCGACATCGATGATCATGTGCTAAGAACAATTATGTAGGGTTGGGTTCGATGACTATGAGGATGATGATCGTATGACTTATTATTAATAACGAGTAGAAGTTGTATGATGATGCATGCATGATTAGTAGGACTTCTTATTATATATGATGATGTATGATGCGAGCATGCATAAGCATGCTATATCAGCGGGTGAAATGAACATAGCAACAACGTTGATAAACCAAGGACGAAGATATAAGAGAGGACACTTCTCTCTATTAGCTAGCTAATAACAACCTAAAAATAACCCCCAAATCACCTAAAGCAGCCACTTTTCTAAAAAAACATGGACTTTTGGTCCCGGTTGGTGCCACCAACCGGGACCAAAGGCCCCCCTGACTGGGCTTGGCGGACCGGCCACGTGGAGGCACATCTGTCCCGGTTCGTGTTTGAACCGGGACTAATGGGTGGAGGTATTTGTAACGACCCATTAGTCCCGGTTCATGAACCGGGACCAAAGGCCCTTACGAACCGGGACTAATAGGTGCTTTTCTACTAGTGACCGTGGACATCACAAAGTTTCATCGCTACAAAAAGTATACAAGTTCAACCGACACATATCATCATCATCGGCATCATAAATCACTAGAAGTTCCATCCTTCCATATCATCGAGGATGAACCCTAGCTTCTTGAACGACGTGAGGTCTAGGCGTTGCATGCCTATGCGAGTTTGGCCGTCAGCTCGCGATATAGGGCCGTGGTGGAACATCCCCTTCTCATCGACGACTTCTTTCATGATGATCGTCGCAATGTCGCTTTGGATGCGAAAGAAGTCATCTCTAAGTTTATAATCCGCTTCTCCATGAGATTATAGCCACTTGTGGATATGATCATCATTTCTGCTTCTCATGCGAAGCTTTTGGTGATCCGTGTTGAACTGAATCATGAGATGGACGATGTAGAATCCATCCTTCTTGCTTGGTTTTGGGACATGGATGCAGGAGAAGTTCGTTTTATGCGCGAAACCCATCTTCTTGTTCCTTTGTTACCTGATCTGCACGTGGCCACCTCTAAAGCTGAAGCCTTGGAGAGCATCATCTAGAATATTCATTATGTGGGTGTAGTCTTTTATCTCGTAGTCTCTGGAAGGGTCAAAATACACGGCGTGGGAGACTTGCGGGTAAAGAACGATAAGGACGGCGCGCCCGTTGCTGCGGGGAAAAGACACCTCAAATTATTCCCCGTATGAGAGAGAAGGAATGATTGAAATGTACGAAAGGGTTGCCCGGAACTGACTTACTTTGGATGATAAGGCACGAGGAAAATTTCCCGGTCCTTATTCTGTACCATGAAGTTTTGGAGGTACTCCCTAGCAGTTTCACGCTCAAAGTCGCCGAGACTAAAGAAAGACTCGTGCATGTAGTACGGATCCGCCACACAGATTTGTGAGACTTCTTCACTCTTCATGACGGAGCTCATATGTAGCGCAAAAAGGCGGATGATTGTAAAATCGAGCCGCCTTGTTAGAAACATGTCAAAGATATGGTCAAACCGCAGGAAGAACACCTCCTCGGGCCGTGTCTTGACGTAGCAGTTCCCCTCAGGCACACGAGCCGCGTATGTCGGATATCCTGGATCCTTTGAGGCTAGTAGGCTTTTCTCAGTCGGCAGCACATGGTCGTGCAGTCTCCTGAGATCCCCTGATAGTGCCTCCAGCGGTTTCGGCGGTAGCATCGGCTCGCCCGTGAGATGGAACATGACCGCACCTTTCACGGGTACACGCTCTTCAGAATGCATCATCTGGCTGCTATGTGCTCTGGCTTGTTTGGAGGCAGTTATCTTCCCCGATCTCTTCCTCTCCTTTTTCTTGGGCACACCTTCCAGACCCTTCCTTAACCCCTGCCCCAGTGTTCCCGGGCTAAGTACTGTACGACCCTCGCGCCCGGCTAGTTGAGCCTGTGTTGAGGCGGCATCTTCAGGCGTGTCCTGTGAGGATTTCATGAAGAGAGACTTTTTGCAATCCCTGCTACGACCCTGCCCGGGCATATCATCCATATCCTCATTAGCAAGCTGATAGCCCGATTCTTCATATGGTTGACTCATCATATCTATGTCACAGTCATACGCGATTGTATTGAGGTAATCCATAGGGTCGATCTCCTTCTCATCATCCATTCTCTGTTCTACAGGAGAAATTATATCAGCCAGTACTATTGCACCCCCTTCATCATGTCGTCCGCCGCTCTCACCCGGCACTACAGGAGCTGGTAATTGCGTAGGCGGGGTGGTGGTCTCTGCACATGCTTGTTGATGTGTGGTTATTGGTGTGCTCTCGGCCGGCTCCAGACGAATAAGATTCTTCGGCCATTGCAGCACCCAACCCTTGCCGCTTCCAATCCGCGGCGGGGTCTCGTCGTCCGCTCCCACATGCTGTACTGGAGGAGGCAAATCCTCGTGCCCTGATTTCACACTGGTCAAGCTAACCCTGAGGTGCCCAGCGGGGATCGGCTGGTTGTGGAACGTGGGTTGCGAGGGGTCCATTATCATCCCCTTTCCCATGTCCACCTTCTGGCCTTTGATCAAGTAGAGTATGGTGCATGGGGTTTCTTTCGCCTGCAAACACATATGTCTGTGGCGTAAAACAACCGAAAGGCAACAAAAATGGAATATTATATATATATATATATATATATATATATATATATATATATATATATATATAAAATATGTTTGTGCGACATGTAATTACCGTGACGGCGTCGAGCTCAGCCAAAGATGAAGGCCCACCTAGCACGCCTGAGACTGAGGACGGGCTGCTATGAGCGGGAGCGGCTGCGTGAGCAAGTGATGGTGCGATGGTGTTGTTGTTCATGGAGTTGCTCCCGACGAAACTGGGCAACGGGAAATCATGTACCGTCTTGTCTGGATTTTCCTTCGTCCAGTTGATGATAATTGGAACCAAGTTAGTAGCGAAATCATTTCTACAGGCAGTTACAGCTGCATTGACTGCCTGCTGTAGCAACTCATATTTGTCCTCGGCTGCTTTTTTTGCATCCTCAGCTTTTTTTTTTCTCGACCGCAAGCTTCACCTTCGCGTCGATGTCCTCCTGACTAAACTTCTTTTTCTGCTTCTTGGCCTCCGGGCCCTCGTCGTAAAACACCTTCCACGTGGCGCCATCTCCAGCGCTGTGCACACAACCATATTTCGGCCGCTGGCCCAAAGGGAGTCCCTTAAGTTTGTTCAAGGCCCAGTTGAGAGGGGTGTCCCACTTGGGCCTCATCAGAGAAGTAGGGCTTTCGGCTGCAAGCTGGTGTTGCTTCTCCAATAGTCTAATCAATTTCCTCGTGATCTTGTCCGTGTAAAAAACCTTTTTCACCTTGTCCCACTTGTAGCGGGCCCTGATGAAGTCACGCTCCAAGGGGTTGGTGAACTTTGCGAAGGGGTCTGGGAGAACCGCGGCTTCACGTTCCGCATCCTCCTTATCCCATATGGGCCTTTTACCGAGGTAGCCACGGCTTCCGAGGTGATGCTTCCCCGTGTTCCTTTGCTGAAGGCTCTTGAATTTCGCAGCCTTAGCCTTGGCTGCCTCGGTAGCGCAAGTGTCCTTGAACTTTTCGAACTCCTCTTCCGTAAGTGTCGGATTTTCCTCCAGAATCTTGGACAGGGGTTCATCAGCCTCAATAGCTCATTTCACCCTCCCTTTTCAGGAGGCCAAATCATTGCTGAACATGCCCATGCCGTGATTGTTAATCTTTTTCATCTTCGGATCATCCCACGGTTGTTCTATGTTATCATCCTGGTCGGGGAACTTGAATCTCTTGTGCAATTTCGTTAGGAGCAACTGTGTCAAATGTTCTTTACTCCTTAAGTCATCGTCGTTGATGCTCGCGCATTCCCGTAGGATGCATCTTACTTGGTTCCCATAGCACTTGCAAGGTTCTTCCGGCTCTAACGGCTCAAACTTGCCATGTGCCAGCTTTATGATCACAAGTCGTCCAATCCCTAGTTTGTTAGGTTTTCGTATCCTCTGCTTCTTATGCTTCCTCTTTTCGGTAGCGGCATCGAGGCCGGTACCTTCCCTTGATATCTTCCCGCGGTCCCTTCCCCACCGGTCTCGGCGACGCCATCGGTGCGGCGCCCGTCGGTGGCGATGTCGGCGTCGATACCATCATCGAGGCCGACCTGCAAACCTTGCTTAGCAGTCAAATAGTCGAGGTACTCTTGTTCACCCTCATAATCCATCTAAATCGCATCTTGGTCAAGGCCCATTTTATTCGTTGTTCGACATGTTTCCTATGATTAAGTGTCCTCATTTATTTCTAAAAGTATGAATAAATGAGAAATGACATAAAAAGAAATCTATGTGCCAGCACTCGATATGCCAACTATGTAGCACAAATCATGCCTTTATTCACGGGAAATTTCGGCATGACCTTTGCTAAAAAATGGACATATCGAGCGCCTGAAATTCACCGGAACGGAAATGAATCAACATTCCAGCGTAACATAGGTCACTCGGATCATTTTCCAAACATGACATATCCACATATCACATGTCCAGTTCAAATTTGCATATAAATTCAGCTAATTTTGAAACCTAGCTAAATTCATAACTAAATAGATAACCTAATTAACATACTGCCCTAACTAAAACCTAAGTAAATTAACCGAAGAACCCTAGCAGAGAGAGAGGGGGGTTTACAGAGGGTGCGGGGCGAGGAGGCAGGCCCTGACGACGGCCGAGGTTGGGAGGAGGAAGCAGGAGGAGGGAGGCGAGCCGACGGGTCGGGGCGAAGCGCTGGGTCGGGGCGAGCGCCTGGGTCGGGGCCAGCTGGGTCGGGGCGAGCGCCTAGGTTGGGGCGGCGCCAGCGGCGTGGGTCGGGGCGAGGGCGGGTCGAAGCAGCGCCGGGTCGGGTCGAGGCGAGGCCGGCGCTGGGTCGGTGGCGAGCGACGAGGGAAGAGAGAGTGGGGATTTGGGGGGGAAAGGCGGGATGAAGCAGGGATAGTGAGAATTTTGGGTTAAGTGGACGTAGCAGCAGCGCGTTTGGACAAAACACGCTGCTACTACCTTCAGTAGCTGTAGCGGTTTATATGAAATGCGCTACTAATACCTTCAGTAGCTGTAGCGGTTTATACGAAATGCGCTACTACTACTGCCAGTTTTCCTTTTCCTTTTCCTTTATTTCATCTCGCTTTTATTTCCCGAGAGTAGTGAACGAAGGGAGGGCGATATATATTGCATCATTTGACGGTTAAATATGTATGCAAAATAGGAACATATATATTACATCATTGGACCCATGCATAATAATGGCTAACACTAGTAGAAAACAGGGCTTTTGTCCAGGCCAGTTTAGCCCATTAGTCCTGGTTCAATCCAGAACCGGGACCAATGGAGCTATTTGCCCCGGTTCGTGAGCCCAGGGGGCCGGCCGGGCCACGTGGGCCATTGGTCCCGGTTCGTCCGGACCTTTTGGTCCCGGTTGGTGGGACGAACCGGGACCAATGGTCCTGGCTCCTGGCCCACCACCATTGGTCTCGGTTGGTGGAATGAACCGGGACCAAAGGCTTACCTTTAGCCCCGGTTCGTGCCACCAACCGGGGCTAATGGTGGTGGCTATATATAGCCCCTCAGCAAGAGCGAGCACCTTTGCTCTGTTTTTTTCGGCCGAGGGGGAGAGGGCTTGGTGGTGCTCTAGCTCACCTCCTATGCACACAAGGTGTTCGATGGAATGCCCGAGACACACTACTTAAGGTTTCTCCTCTCCAAGCTCGACCGCCAAGCTCCATTTTCCTCAATATTTATCTAGGTTTAGCGGTCCGTCACGCCCCATCCCCGTCGATCACCCGCGCCAATCTCATCGCCGGCACCACCGTGGTGAGCCTCTTGTTCTTATCTTCTTTCTGAAAGGAAAAATATTATTACTTGTTTGTTTAGATAGATACTTGTATTATTTTCTTACTTTTATTATTGCATCTTATATAGTGCGATGGTTTTGGTATCCGCCCCCGTCGGCCCTCGTCCTGTTTATGATTCGGATGTGGTATATATTATCTTTTCATAACTATTGGTTCATTTATTGTTTATGAAAATTATGCCGACCAACGTGACATAGATTTTATTTATCTAGGAGGTTGTTGAACCGAAATTCCAACCGACCCTATTGTCGAGAGGTTAAATTTAGTTGAAGAAGAAAACAATTTCTTGAAGGAAAAAGTAAAAAACTTGAGGAGGAGAAGATGATATTGGAGTTGCATGTTGCGGATGTAAATCGATGATCACAAGATCAAGATGGATGCAATGCGCTTGAAGATGAGAAAGATTAGAAAATATGCCATCCATACCGAGGCTTGGTATCATTATGCCGTTGGATCAGTTGTTACCTTGGTTGCGATTATGATCGTATTTGTTTTCGCATTGAAATGTTTTACATAGTTTCAATGTATGGTTTAATTAATTTAGATGCTCTGCGAGCTTTATGTTGTTAGATGAGAACTATGTATGTACTTTGGTTTTATGTGATGATGAACTTCTATTAATTTGGTCACTTAATTATCTATTCATGATGTTCTGTAATGATTTTGACACACTTAATTATATATAATGCATGCAGATGAACCGCAATGGATGTACGGTGTGCAGACACACCTCCGAGTACATTAAGGGCATGCATGATTTTCTCAAGTGGCTGAGGCAAACAAGAAGAATGGTTTTATGTGTTGTCCATGCCCTATATGTGGGAATCGAAGTCTTACTCTGACGGAAAATCCTTCACACCCACCTGCTTTACAAGGGTTTCATGCCACACTATAATGTTTGGACGAGGCACGGAGAAATAGGGGTTATGATGGAAGGCGGCGAGGAAGAAGAGTACGATGACAACTATGTGCCCCTGAATACGGTGATGCTCTTGAACATCAAGATGCACAGACGATGTGCACGATGGTGCTGGAGCGGGCGACGCTGCTGAAGATCAAGAGGAACCAGACGATGTGCCCGATGATGATGATCTCCGCCGGGTCATTGTCGATGCAAGGAGACAATGCGAAAGTCAAAAGGAGAAGCTGAAGTTCGATCGCATGTTAGAGGATCACAAAAAGGGTTGTACCCCAATTGCGAAGATGGCAACACAAAGCTCGGTACCGTACTCAATTGCTGCGGTGGAAGGCAGAGAATGCTGTGCTCGATAAAGGATTTGAGAAGCTACGAAAATAATGAAGAAGAAGCTTCCAAAGGATAACGAATTGCCCGACAGTACATACGCAGCAAAGAAGGTCGTATGCCCTCTAGGATTGGAGGTGGAGAAGATACATGCATGCCCTAATGACTGCATCCTCTACGCGGTGCCTACAAGGATCTGAGCATGCCGGTATGCGGTGCATTTGCGACATAAGATCGACGAGATGACCCTGGTGATGTTTGGCGAGCCTCCCGGAAGAGGGTTCTGCGAAGGTGATGTGGTATGCTCCTATAATACCACGGTTGAAGCGTTTATTCAGAAACCGAGAGCATGCCAAGTTGATGCGATGGCACAGTGAGGACCGTAAGAAAGGCGGGAAGTTGAGAGCACCCGCTGATGGGTCATGATGGAGAAAAATTGAGAGAAAGTACTGGGATGAGTTTGCAAAGGACCCAAGGGCGTATGGTTTGCTTTAAGCACGGATGGCATTAATCCTTTCGGGAGCAGAGCAGCAATCACAGCACCTGGCCCGTGACTCTATGTATGTATAACCTTCCTCTTTGGATGTGCATGAAGCGGAAGTTCATTATGATGCAGTTCTCATCCAAGGCCCTAAGCAACCCGGCAACGACATTGATGTGTACCTAAGGCCATTAGTTGAAGAACTTTTACAGCTGTGGAATGGAAGCGGTGTACGTCGTGGGATGAGCACAAAAGGAGGAATTTGACCTAAAGGCGTTGCTGTTCGTGACCATCAACGATTGGCCCGCTCTCGGTAACCTTTCGGGACAGACAAACAAGGGATACCACGCATGCACGCACTGTTTACTTGACACCGATAGTATATACCGGGAAGCTACAGGAAGAATGTGTACCTGGGCGTCGTCGATTTCTTCCGACCAACCATCAATGTCGAAAGAAAGGCAAGCATTTCAAAGGCGAGGCAGATCACGGAAGAAGCCGCCATGCGTACCGTGATCACATACTTGCTATGGTCAATGATTTACGTAATCTTTGGAAAGGGTCTGGCGGACTAGCTGTTCGAATGACGCTGAGAATCACGCACCCATGTGGAAGAAGAAATCTATATTTTGGGACCTACCCTCTGGAAAGACCTAGAGGTCCGCTCTTGATCGACGTGATGCACGTGACGAAGAACCTTTGCGTGAACCTGCTAGGCTTCTTGGGCGTGTATGGGAAGACAAAAGATACACCGAGGCACGAGAGGACCTGCAACGCTTGCACGAAAAAAGAGGGCATGCCTTGAAGCAAAGTATGAAGGTCCTGCCAGCTACGCTCTTCGAAAGAAGAGAAAGAAATATTCTTTCAATGCCTGCTCGATATGAAGGTCGACGGCTTCTCGTCGAATATAAAGGGAATAATAAATATGCCAGAGAAAAGTTCCGAACCTAAAGTCTCATGACTGCCACGTGATTATGACGCAGCTGCTTCCGGTTGCATTGAGGGGCTTCTACCGAAAGCGTCCGATTAGCCATTGTGAAGCTATGTGCATTCCTCAATGCAATATCTCGAAGGTGATCGATCCAGAAATCATACCAACGCTAAGGAGTGATGTGGCGCAATGTCTTGTCATTTTCGAGCTGGTGTTCCCACCATCCTTCTTCAATATCATGACTTGCGTCCTAGTTCATCTAGTCGGCGAGATTGTCATTCGGGGCCCGTATTTCTACACAATATGTATCCCTTTGAGAGGTTCATGGAGTCCTAAAGAAATATGTTCGTAACGCGCTAGGCCAGAAGGAAGCATCTCCATGGGCCATCAAACAAAGGATGTCATCGGGTTTTGTGTTGACTTCATTCCTGGCCTTAAGAAGATAGGTCTCCCTAAATCGCGGTATGAGGGGAGACTGATTGGAAAAACACACTTGGAAGAGACTCAATAATATGCAGGGACGGATATTCTTGGTCTCAAGCACACTACAGTTCTACAGAACTCTACCTTGGTGACCCGTATGTCGATGAACACAAGAACAGTCTGCGCTCCAAACACCGGAGCAAAGGCGACGACTGGATTACATGTGAACACATCAGGACTTTCAGCAGTTGGTTGGAAACACGTCTCAGAGGTGATAACACTCTTTGTGATGAGCTGTACTTGTTGTCCAGGGGACCATCTTCGACTGTAATGATTTGGAAAGGATACGAGATAAATGGGAATACATTTTACACGATTGACCAAGATGAAAAGAGCAACAACCAAAACAGCGGTGTCCGCTTTGATGCAGCTACCGACAAGGGAAATGACACATATTATGGTTACATAGTAGACATATGGGAACTTGACTACGGAGTAGATTTTAAGGTCCCTTTGTTTAAGTGCAAGTGGGTCAATCTGTCAGGAGGCGGGGTACAGGTAGACCCACAGTACGGAATGACAACAGTGGATCTGAAAAATCTTGGGTACACTGACGAACCGTTCGTCCTAGCCAATGATGTGGCACAGGTTATCTATGTGAAGGACATGTCTACCATACCGAGGAAAAGAAAAGATAAGGAAGAGAATACATCATACAATGAGCCAAAGCGCCACATAGTTCTTTCAGGAAAAAGGGACATCTTGGGAGTGGAGGGCAAGACAGACATGTCTGAAGAGTATGAAAAGTTTCATGAAATTCCCCCCTTCAAAATCAAGGCTGACCCAAGCATCCTGATAAACGATGAAGATTATCCATGGTTACGGGGCAATAAGCAAACGACACAAGCGAAGAAAAAGTGAAGACTTTCTCCCGCAACTATTATGATGATACCATGCCAACTTTGTAACAGACGAGTATGATACCATTGTCAGTTTTGTACTCACACCGGTTTATAAGCCCGTCCCTCTACACGCCTTGTTGAGCTCACAAACTTGTGATTCACACAAATTTCAAAGAAAACTAATGGCACAAACAGAAAGTTCATAATTTTGCTGACCTAAAAGCAAAAAGAATTAAAAAATAAAGAAAAAAACCAAAAGAAAATAAATAATGCAGAAAACAAAACAAATGGCACTAACAGAAAAAAAATAAAAATAGCAACAATAAGTATTTTGTTGTAAGTAGAAACAAAATTAAATAAATAAATAAAGCAAAAAGTGTTTTCAAATAATAAAAATAGCAACAATAAGTATTTTGTTGTAAGTACAAACAAAATAAAATATATAAAGCAACAAAGAAAACAAAAAAGTGTTTTCAAATTTGAAAACTAATGGCACTAACAGAAAGTTTATAATTTTTCTAAAACTAAAAGCAAAAAGAATTAAAAATAAAGCAAAAACAACAAAAAAATGCAGAAAGCAAAACAAAAAACTGGAAAAAATAAAAATAGCAACAATAAGTATTTTTTTGTAAGTAGAAACAAAATAAAATAAATAAAGCAACAAAGAAAACAAGAAAACAAAAAAGTGCCACCCCATCGGGCCCCACGGCTGAATACGACTAGAAACCCTACCATGGGCCAGGATTCAGGCCCGCGGGAGGCCCAGTGGCCCCAGCACGGATTGCAGTTCGCCCGAAGCCTGCAGTTGAGAGGAGCTCGAGAGGTGGGCGCAGCAGCGCTTATAAACCACTCTCGAGCTCTCTCAACTAGCGAGGTGGGACTAAACTTTGGCGCGATGCAGCACAAGGCCTTTGGTCCCGGTTGGTGGCACCAACCGGGACTAAAGTAGCATTGGTCCCGGTTCGTGGCTCCAACGGGACCAATGACCTTTAGTCCCGGTTGGTGCCACCAACCGACCAAACGCCGCCTCCCGCCCTTTGGGCTGCTGAAAATTGCCTTTGGTCCGGTTGGTGGCACCAACCGGGACTAAAGGGCATTAGCCCGGTTGGTGCCACGAACGGGACTAATGCCCTGCTATATAAGCAAACACTTAGAGTTTTCACTTCATCTCTGCAGTTGCCCGCGCCGACGCCGCCAGCTGCCCGATTCACACCCGCCCACGCGCCGTCGCCCGCCCGCGCCCAGCGCGTCACCACCACCAGCGCCGCCCGGCCGTCGTCATCGCGCCACCCCAGCCTGTCGCGGTCATCTCCCGCGCCACCCGCGCCGTCGCCGCCCCCATCGCGCCTCGACGCCGCCGCCCGCGCCGACGCCGTCGCCGCCACCAGCGCCCTGCTCGCCCCGACGCGCCGCCGCCGCTCGCCTGCCTGCCACTGCAGCGCCCTTGTGAGCACCATGGCGCCCTGCCCAGCCCGGCCGCCCACTGCTTTTTTATATATATGTATTTTTAGATATATGTATTTTCTTATGTATATATGCATTTTTTAGATATATGTATTTGTTATGTATGTTCATATATGTATTTATGTATTTTTTACATGTTTTTGTATGAATGTATGTATTTTAGGTTAGTTTCATTGTTAGAAAAGTTTTATATATTTAGGAAGAAGGAAGAGAAGGAAGAAGGAAGAAGAAGAAAAGTTTTCTATATGCAAAAGTTACATTTTTTAGAAAAGTTTTATATATCTAGCTAGAAAGAAGGAAGAAGAAGAAAAAGAAGGAGAGGAAAAGGAAAATAAGAAGAGGAAGAAAGGAGTAGAAGAGGAGAGGAAGAAGAGGAGAAATAAATAAGAAGAGGAAAAAAGAAGAAAAAGAAGAGGAGAAGAAGAAAGAAAT
This sequence comes from Aegilops longissima, assembly GCA_021605205.1. Lineage (NCBI taxonomy): Eukaryota > Viridiplantae > Streptophyta > Magnoliopsida > Poales > Poaceae > Aegilops > Aegilops longissima. Next base: position 846,125,799 of record CM038677.1, read on the forward strand.
AGAGGAGAAGAAGAATTTTTTCTTCTTCTCCTCTTTTTTTTTCTTCTTTTTTTTCTACGATCTTCTCCTCTGTCATCGTCGATATACCCCTCCCGATAACTTCAACACGAGGGGGGTCCATATACCCCCTCCCGATAACTTCAATACGTGGGGGTCGTCGATATACCCCCTCCCCGATAACATTAATTTCCCGTGTATGTATCTCGTCGTTGTCGATATTACCCCCTTGAAGCGTTGTCGAGGGATCGAGGGTTCTAGGGTCGAGGGATCGAGGGTTCCAGGGTCGTCTAGGGGTCGAGGGTTCCAGGGTCGTCGATCCTCGACCCCTCGGCGATCCTCGACTCCTTGACCCTCGACCGCTCAGCAATCCACGACCCTCTACCCTACCGCGGGCGTCGATGCCCACGTCACTTGTGGGACATAGATGTAGTGTTCAACGCCGACCCCCTCCCGATAGCTTCAACACGTGGGGGGTCGATGTACCCTCCTTGAAGCGTTCTCGAGGCCACCCCCGAACCCTTGAAGCGTTGTCGAGGCCACCCCAAACCCTAGAGAAGCAGCGTCGAGGCCACTAATATGATTCCTTATTGTGATTAGCTAGCTAGTTCTACGTTTGCCACTAATATATCCATATCTATCATGTTTGAATAATAATTGCCATGTTGTAAATATTTGTAGAAACTATGGACACCACCGAGGCGAAGCACAAGAAGCGTTGTTGAGGGACATAATCGCACAAGGAAGTGATGTCGTCGCTCGTTGATGTTTCTCAACGACAACGATGGTCTGGAAGGAGAGGGTGAAGAAGCAGCTGGCTATGATTTACATGGCTCCGATGACCCAATGCCGGTGCAAGAAGGAGAGGGTGAAGAAGTAGACCATGAGGACGGCTCGGTGATCACCAAACCGAGTCCGCCAGGTATATATATCAGTTAAGCCTGTGCTGACTAGCTCTCGTCTTTGTTTTGGTATGTACACATATTAATTAACTCTCGTCTTTGTTCTTTTTCTAGCCCTCCGGATCGAGCACAACCGGTAAAGAGACGAGGCCGAAGAAAAGTTGAGCTCGGATGAAAAGTTTGAGATCATACAAATCGCGCGACGGCCAACCGATTGAACCCTACCGGACAAAGAAGGCATTTGTTGCTCGGTGCGGGGTTCGGTTAGGGACAAGATCGATCAGCATCCACCAATGGTATAAGCCTAAGAACGAAGACCCCGAGGTGTCTTGTGTCAATGATATGCAGAAAAATGATCTTGGACTGAGCTGAAGTCAAATTTTACCCTACCGCTAGAGGATGATCCGGAGAAGCCAGTAATAGAGCCATTAATCAAGTCTTTTGCTCTTAAGAAGATGGCAGAACTATTCAGGAATTGGAAGAAAGAACTCAATACGTATGTCGAAAAAAATGAGACACCAGAATTCAAGGGCAAATATGAGAAGATCAGAGATGACTGGCCCGCATTTGTGGCCTACAAGACATCGGAAAAGAGTAAAAAGATGTCAGCGACAAACAAGAGAAATGCTGCGAAGAAGAAGCTTCACCATCGCACGGGGTCAGGTGGCTACCTCGTAGCCCGGCCTAAGTGGGCCAAGGCTGAGAATGATCTGCTTGATAAAGGGATCGAACCAGAGACAATGAACTGGCCAGACCGTTGCCGGACTTGGTTCTTCGGGGCCGGCGGATCCTTGGACCCTATAACAGGGAAGTGCATTTGGACGGACGAACAATTGGACATACCAGTCAAGAGGCTTCAGCATTATATCGAAGCAGCGCAGCAAGGGAAGTTCGTTCCAGACAGGGAGAAGGACGAGCTCACAATGGCCCTCGGGAATCCTGAGCACCCTGGACGGACACGAGGCACGCCAGGCTCCGTTTCATGGAAGGCTGGATTTCCGGACGCAGGGGGTTACAAAACCCATGAGAGGAGGAAGAAACTGGAGCAGAGCCTAATGCAGGCGCTGCGAAAGGGTAATGGCGCTAGAAGAACGAGAAGAGGAGCGAAGCAGCAGATCACAACAACGACCTGCGAAGCTTCCCCGGCTACCCGCCATCTCAGCGGAGAAGCAGCGTGGCTTCCACCGAGCTGCTTCAGCCAGAGCAGCATGCCTTGACGGCTCCTGCCAGCTATCCCGTGGATGCTATCACGAATGCTGAACATTGCCACCTTATGGCGCAATGGAGCAATTTGAAGGTCAAGGCGGCTGTTGGCTCTGTTTATCCTACTAAACCCGCTCAACTTTTCACCGCCGCCGATTCCGAAGGATATGCTAAGGTGATGGTCGATGAAATAACGGAGGATTTGAGGACCTCCGGCTTGACCACCCTACCGGTGAAGGGGAGTATCGGCTGGGTTCTGCTCTGAAGACTCCATGCCTATGGCGGAAAGATCTCATCAACCTTCCGAACTGGACGCCTCCGCCTCCTCCTCCTCCTCCGGCGAGTCAGGGCACTCCGCCTCCTCCTCCGGCGAGTGACGATTAGGGCACTTGGCCGGCTCCTTCTCCGGCGCGTGGCGACACTCCGTCTCCTTCTCCGCCTGCACCGGCGTGCCCGAGCAGCCAGCCTCCTCCTTCTCCGCCTCGTTAGCAAGGGCGGAAGAGACCCGCCGCCGCTCCGGCTGCTCCGGCGCGTCGTAGTCCTTCTCCTCCGCCTCGTAAGCAAGGAAAGAAGACATCCGCTCCGTCTGCTCTGCCGGCGTCTAGCAGTACAGCCAAAGGCGGGAGGAGATACATATTCGGTCCTTCTCTGAAGACTCCAGAGAAGTTACCGTACGAGAGGAGCGAGGAGGAAAACGCGAAGATCGCGCAGACCGAAGTGGATGACTGGTTTCAAGGGTTGAAAGCAAAGAGACATCCACCTCCGGAGGAGAAGGTTGATCCGGTCAAAGCGAAGCGCACTCTGGCTGCCCTGACAAAACCACCCAAGTCTCCGCCGAAAGGCAACTATGAGCGCATTATTGGAAAGGCATTTGCCGAAGTGGAAAGGTCGGGAAGTACTGTCAGTGATCAAAGGATGAAAGAACGATGAGCTGGGAAACAAATTGCCCAGCTTGGCGAACAAGTGAAGCAATCGTGCCCCCCGCTCAAGGTGCCTGCTAGCGACATCGTCGATCCGAGGATGGTGCCCGGTTATGGCAATCCTGCAGATTACCTGCCCGACGATGTACATTATGATTTCTTGGAGGTGCAGATACAAAGATACGAGTACGGGAAGCCTCTCGTCAAAGATGAAAGCTCTCTATCAACGATGATGCGAAGATTGCATGATTGGTACATGAAAACCTGCAAAGAGTCTGAGGGGAGGAGTACTTTGTATTTGAGAGTTAAAAAGGAGCATGACCTCCTTGGAATTGAACTTTTGCCTATTCCATTTGAGGAGTTCTATCAGTTTTTCAATCAATTGGCCCTCGATAAAACAACGGTCACCTGCTACTGTCTGTAAGTAGTACTACTTCTGTCATTAAGTATCTCTATATAACTTAGCCGTTTCATTGCATGTATTTATAAATATCCTCACTATATTATGCAGATTGAAGATCGCCGAATTGAAGAAAAGACAAGTGGGTGATATTGGGTTCATTAACACATATCTCATAGATGCAACTGAGGTTAAATTTCGTGCCAAAGATACCGAGGCCAACTTGCTACAATCGTTGGTAATAAATGAACACAAAGATATAATACTCTTTCCTTACAACTTCAAGTGAGTGTTACTGTCTTGTGGCATATTCGGTTTCCTTATTAGTCCAGGTTATAGTAATGTAATATTGATGAGTTATGCATGTGTGCGCAGCTACCACTATATTCTCCTAGAGATTAAGCTTGAGAAGGGAGTAGTAACTGTCTTTGACTCCAAGCGAAAAGACCCCAAGGAGTATGCGGACATGACTGAAATGCTCGAGAAGTAAGTTAAATCGATCATTATCCACCATATCAGCAACTTTGTTCATTTCTGATATCAAGTAATTGTTTTCTTTGTATGGCAGGGCTTGGGGAAAATTCACCAAAAAAGCTCCGGCACTACCGAAGAAGCTGCAATTTAGACACCCGAAAGTAAGTAATATATAGTAGCATATTCCACGCGCATCTCCTAGTGATTCAAGCACTAGTTTCATCAATACCATTTAGCATGCTTGCTAATTATCAGTTTGATTGACCTCTGTTTCTTGTAAAGTGGTTGTGGCAGGAACAAGGGAATGATTTCTGTGGATACTACGTTTGCGAGTCCATCCGCCACACGACCTGTGAGAGGGGCTACTCCGACAAACAATATGAAGTGCGTAAATAAAAATATTCACAATTTTATTTTATTACCATCATTTGTATTGACCCCTTTCTTAAAATTAGATGTTTCGGAAGCGGGATGAACTCCTAGCACCAGATCGCATGCGAGCAATTCAAGAGGAATTGGCAGCATTCTTTCTTGACCACGTGATCGCTGAAGACGGAGAATACTATGTGGACCACGCGTCCGTATTGTAAAAGATAACTATTTTATATATGTAGCCGGTAGTGTCGGATAGATATACGAGAACTTGTTGTTCGACCAATCTCTCGGAGAAGGAGAGGTGGTCGATATCACTTCTCTCTGTATGCATATATGTTCATGATGATCTTCTGTTTGCTTAATTACTAGCTAGCTAGCGTGTCTAGCTAGTCCTCTCTATAATGTATGTATAGTACGTAGGCGTCGACCAAGCACGGACAAAAGAGAGGACACTTTTCTCTATTAATTAGCTAGCTATAGCACAATATATGAAACACCTAAATTAACCCCCAAAACCCCCAAACCCCCCTTTCAAAAAAAAAAAAAAACACAGCCATGGAAATCTTGTGGCGTGGATGCCTATTGGTCCCGGTTGGTGCCACCAACCGGGACCAAAGGCCCTCCCGCCTGGGCTCAGCAGACAGGCCACATGGAGGACCATCGGTCCGGTTACAGATAGAACCGGGACTAAAGGGCCAGGTATTAATACCGACCCTTTAGTCCCGGTTCAGGAACCGGGACTAAAGGCCCTTATTCTACTAGTGTAAGTGTGTATACAAAATAGGAACATAAATATATATATATATATATATATATATATATATATATATTACATCATTTGACCGATAACATACGGTTCCTCATTACGACGCGTTTTCGTTTTTGAGTCAGCTTCTTTCCCTTCTTGTTCGTCAAGAATAATTGAGCCCCTCATTGTGACTTTGCCTTTTCCATGTAGTATGATTTTTCTTAGGTAATGTAGTATTAATTCTTCTTTTGACGTATACTTCATCATCATCATCATCTTCCCTCATTGGGTTGCCGTACTGATCATAGTCTTCCCCATTGGCGACTCCATTCATTCCAATGATGTTCCTTTTGCCTCTCCTCACGACAACACGACTGGGATTGCATGGGTCGGTTATAAAGAAGCATTGTGTCACGTGCTTAGCATGTACCCATGGCTCGTTTTTTGCGATAGCGTTCATGGTAGCGCTCTTGGCGTCGGGTATACTCATGGTAGTGAAAATCCGGTTTTCTCTTTCGACATTCTTTGCCCATCTGACACGGAAAATCGTCGTGTTGTGCAGTCCAGAGTAGTCAAGCTCCCAGATCTCCTCGACCCTTCCATAAAATCGTTCAGCTGCGCCGTTGTCGATGTCGATCATGCATTCCATCGTCGCCCCTGAGTTCTGATCATCACTGTCCATATCTTTGGCCTCCGTGTAGAACGTGTATCCGTTGATATCATATGCCTGATAAGTTACGAGGTTGGGCGAGGGGTCATGTGCTAAGGCGTATATGAGCAATCCGTCCTTAGAGCCCTCCTCCGGGGGATTAGCAATAATATGCTCTTTGAACCAATGCAGGAAAGTGGAGTTGTGCTCTCTAGTAACTTCGGCGTTCGTCCTGCATACCCCTCGGCCACGATACTTCTTTGTGATAATTTCTTTGTGCAGTGCCACGAAAGGATCTACCTCGTCTAGGTGTTGTAGCATACCAAGTTTGCTCTGTCAAAGTCGCTGCGTCGATCTGAGTATGCCACGTGCAGTTCCCTGTGACCGTTGCAGTGACCATCTCCTTCGAGCCTCCCATCGTGCTTGTTAACGGGCAAACCAACACTAACACCAGGCGGCTGGTCTGCGCCATATAATTCGCACAGAAAGAGATTCACTCTTTTGTCAAATAGCCCTGGACGATGCTTCCATCCGGACGGGACATGTTACGAACGCTTCCTTTGATGATCACATTCATCCTCTCAAACGGCATCATGTTGTGCAGGAATGACGACCCCAGCTCTATTATGTCATCCACAATATGGACACACAGATGCACCATCACGTCAAAGAACGCGGGTGGGAAGTACATCTCAAGCTCATTCAGTATCACAACGATCTCTTCCTGTAGCCTTCTGAGCTGCTTCACACTGATCGACTTTCGAGAGATGACGTCGAAAAAGTTGCAGAGACCAATAAGCGTGTCATGGACGTGCTTGTCCATTATCCCTCTAAGGGCAACAGGTAGTATCTGCGTCATCATCACATGACAGTCATGAGACTTCATCCCGCTGAACCTTTTCTTGTCCGAGTCTAGATATCGCTTATCTTGCCACGAGAACGGAACTAACTTGGACTCGGTAAGGCACTTAAAGAATTGATTGATCTCAGCCGACTTAAGGTGAAGCAAGAAGGGGCAATAATCCTCTTTCTTTATTTTCTTGCCCTTCTTCTCCCGTGCCTCTGTCTCGTCTGACATTTTACGGGGCGGCATGTGCAGATCTTCCCTGATTTTCAAATCTTGCAAGTCTTTTCTTGCCTTCGGCCCATCCTTGGTCTTATCCGGCATGTTCATCAGTGTTGCGAGCAAGCTCTCAAGGACATTCTTACAGATATGCATTTGATCAAGGCAATGAGGTGTATCGAGTTTGTGCCAGTACTCCAAGTCCCAGAACACAGACCTCGTCTTCCATACCTTCAGCAGCGGCTCCGGCGCCTTTCTCGTCGTCTTTCCTGGGGCGGGGCACTCCTTCTAGTTTTTCAACTGTTCATCGATTTCGGCACTGCTCCGCTTACGTGGAGGTCCTCGATGCTCAGCGTGACCATTAAATAGATCTCCACGGTTTCTCCACGGGTCGTCCTGTTCAAGCCATCTTCGATGCCCCATGTACACGATTTTCCCAGACCCGCCATCTTTCCTTGACGTTAGCTGCTGAGACGTTGTATCATCCATGCACCGCGTGCATCCGCAATATCCATGGCACACCTGGCCTACCACATATCCGTAACCGAGATAGTCGTGCACTGTCGTGATCAGCGCAGCTCTCATGTTGAAATACTCGCCTTTGCTGGCGTCCCATGTCTTGGCCGGTGTTTTCCATAACGTGTCTAACTCCTCTTGAAGTAGCCCCAGATACAAATTAATATTATTTCCTGGTTGTTTTGGCCCTTGAATAAGCATGCTCATGTGAATGTACTTCGACTTCATGCACAACCAGGGGGGAGGTTGTACATCCATACAAACACGGGCCATGTGCTATGGTTGGTGTTCTGGTTGTCAAACGGATTCATGCCATCGGTACACGCGCCGAGCACGATGTTCCTTGCATCCCATTCAAAATATCGATAGAAGCTGTTCAACGCTCTCCACTGGCTTCCATCCTTGACATGTCTCAGCTTTGGATCATCTCCATCGTCGGGCTTCTTCCTCTCCGCGTGCCAGCGCATTAGCTTTGCTTCCTTGGGATCTACAAAATACCTCTGGAGACGGGGAGTGATCGGTAAGTACCATATAACTTTCTGGGGACATTTCTTCCCGGCCTTCTTGTATCAAGAAGCATTGCACACCGGACAGCTTGTTTTTTCCGCGTCCTCCTTCCGATAAATTATGCAATCGTTGATGCATGCATGGTATCTAACGTGTGGAAGATCAAGAGGGCACACGATCTTCTTGGCCTCATCAACACTAGTAGGATATAGATTACCCGCAGGAAGAACATCCTTTAGGTACTTGAGATGCTCATCGAGGCTAGCGTCGGTCCATTTGTTTTAGCCTTCGTCTTCAGGAGTTGGAGCGTGAAACTCAAGCGGGTCACCTCAGGATTGCAACCATCATACAATGTAGTGTTCGAGTCTATCACCAGTTGCTCCAGCTTAGTCTCCTCTCTAGAAGCAGCTCTCTCAGTACTCGTCTCCTTGCGAAGCAATGCTTGAACATGAGGGTCCCGCACAATTGAACTTAGTACCGACGAACTCTGCTCCGTGGAGTCCACGTCGTTCTCTCCGCCGCCATGTCCGGCCCGTTCTCCTCCGCCATGTCCGGCCCCTTCTCCGGCGCCATGTCCGGCCTCTTCCCCGCCGCCATTATCGATCATCTCTTCGTCTTGCCCCGTGTCATCATTGCCTGCCCCGTCGGCATCCTCAACATCGTCATCCTCATCTTCAGTTATCCATCGAGTATAGCCATCCATGAAACTAGTCATGAGCAGGTGCGCTTCGACACGACCATCGTCATAGGGGTCGAGCCAAACTATTCCTTTGCATTTTCGACACGGACATAAAACCTCTGTCCGGTTATTTTCTTTCATGTCCTGCACCGCCGACCGCAACCACCTGTCCACCATCGTTCCACTGACCATCGTCAACTCTGCATGGTAATAATAAACAAATTGATTATAAAAATGCGTGCATGCATCAAAGTCATACAAAAATTCGGCATGACCTTTCCCTAAAAATAGGACATATATGGATCTAGAGTTTGCCCGGAATTCGCCGAAACGGAAATAAATCGACATTTCGGCAAAACATAGGCAACTCAAAAGCACAATTTGGCGTCAACTCATGCCACACACACAATTTCCACAAACATATCACACACACATAAACATATTTCCATTTTGCAAAAGCATGAAATTTTCATCAGCTCTATCTCGAGACCGAGCACACGATGGAGATGATGTTGTAGGGAGATCAAAAGTGCACAAAGCTCTTCTTGACAAAGATAGATCTAGTTAGGGGGCAAATAGGTCACTTAACTAAATCCTACATCTACCTAGCTACCTAATTTGGGAGGAGACAAACTTCAACTAGTGGAGGGGAAGGAAAAAGAGAAAGGAGATGCATTAATGGAGGTGGTGTAGTTAGGTAGGAGTAATGAAGAGAGAGAAAGGTAGATAGAAGAGAGAGAGTAATGGGGGAGAAGTATTAAGGAAGAAGAAGAGTGAGAGTGGGAGCATGTGGGAGGTAGGGGAAAGGGAAGAGAGGAGGGGGAGGGGTGGACGGTGGGGAAAAGGTGGTGGTTGGTGCGGATTAGAAGTAGCGCGGGACCTAAAACGCGCTGCTGATAAGAAAGTAGCAGCAGCGCGCTTTCGGCAGAAGCGCTACTGCTAACCGGGACAAAAACTGTGTCCAATTTGAAAATTAGCAGCAGCGAGCTCAGAAAAACCGTGCTACTACTAAAGCTTTAGTAGTAGCGCGGCTAGCGGTACCGCGCTGCTACTAAATGGAGTTTGGGGGCCACTGTCGGTCGATATTTGTAGCAGCGCGGGTTACACAGAGCGCGCTACTGCTAAACACTTGTCAGTAGCGGGTTTTCCACACCCGCGCTACTGCTAATTAGCAGCAACGCTCATTTTTGAGCCGCGCTGCTGCTAAGATTCTGTGTATAGGGTTTTCCCTAGTAGTGATAACACATGCAAGAAATCCTTCTTTGATTGTTCTATTTTGAACTACTTCAAAATCTTATCAAGGTATGTATTCATTGAAAAATCTCATCAAGTGTCTTGATCTATCTCTATAGATTTTGATGCTCAATGTGTAAGCAGCTTCACCAAGGTCTTTCTTTGAAAAACTCTTATTCAAGTATCCTTTTATGCTATCCAGAATTTCTATATCATTTCCAATCAACAATATGTCATCTACATATAGTTTTAGAAAATGCTACAGAGCTCCCACTCACTTTCTTGTAAATACAGGCTTCTCCAAAAGTCTGTATAAAACCATATGCTTTGATCAACTCATCAAAGCATATATTCCAACTCTGAGATGCTTGCACCAGTCCATAGATGGATCGCTGGAGCTTGCACATTTTGTTAGCACCTTTAGGATTGACAAAACCTTCTGGTTGCATTATATACAACTCTTCATTAATAAATCCATTAAGGAATGCAGTTTTGACATCCATTTGCCAGATTTCATAAAATTTAGCAATTGCTAACATGATTCGGACAGACTTAAGCATCGATACGAGTGAGAAAATCTCATCGTATTCAACACCTTGAACTTGTCGAAAAGCTTTTTGCGACAAGTCGAGCTTTGTAGATAGTAACACTACTTATCAGCGTCTGTCTTCCTCTTGAAGATCCATTTAATATGGCTTGCCGATCATCAGGCAACTCCACCAAAGTCCACACTTTGTTCTCATACATGGATCCTATCTCAGATTTCATGGCCTCAAGCCATTTTGGGGAATCTAGGTTCATCATCGCTTCCTCATAGTTCGTAGGTTCATCATGGTCTCGTTACATGACTTCCAGAACAGGATAACCATACCACTCTGGTGCGGACTGTACTTCGGAAGACCTATGAGGTTCTGTAGTAACTTAATCTGAAGTTTCATGATCATCATCATTAGCTTCCTCACTAATTGGTGTAGGAATCACTGGAACTGATTTCTGTGATGAACTACTTTCCAGTTCGGGAGAAGGTACAATTACCTTATCAAGATCTACTTTCCTCCCACTCACTTCTTTCGAGAGAAACTCCTTCTCTAGAATGGATCCATTCTTAGCAACGGATATCTTGCCTTCGGATCTATGATAGAAGGTGTACCCAACAGTTTCCTTTGGGTATTCTATGAAGATGCACTTCTCCGATTTGGGTTCAAGCTTATCAGGTTGAAGCCTTTTCACATAAGCATCGCAGCCCCAAACTTTAAGAAACGACAACTTTGATTCTTGCCAAACCACAGTTCATAAGGCGTCGTCTCAACGGATTTTGATGGTGCCCTTTTTTAAAGTGAATGCAACTGTCTCTAATGCATAACCCCAAAACGATAGTGGTAAACCAATAAGGAACATCATAGATTGCACTATATCCAATAAAGTAGGGTTACGACGTTCGGACACGCCATAACACTGTCGTGTTCCAGGTGGCGTGAACTGTGAAACTATTCAACATTGTTTGATATGAAGGCCAAACTCGTAACTCAAATATTCTCCTCCACGATCAGATCGTAGAAACTTTATTTTCTTGTTACGATGATTCTCCACTTCACTCTGAAATTCTTTGAACTTTTCAAATGTTTCAGACTTGTGTTTCATTAAGTAGATACTCATATCTGCTCAAATCATTTGTGAAGGTCAGAAAATAATGATACTCGCCATGAGCATCAACACTTATTGGACCGCATATAGCGATATGTATTATTTCCAACAAGTCAGTAGCTCGTTCCATTGTTCTGGAGAACGGAGTTGAAGTCATCTTGCCCAAAAGGCACGGTTCGCAAGCATCAAATGATTCATAACCAAGTGATTCCGAAAATCCATCTTTATGGAGTTTCGTCACGCGCTTTACACCGATATGACCCAAACGGCAGTGCCACAAATAAGTTGCACTATCATTATTAACTTTGCATCTTTTGGCATCAATATTAAGAATATGTGTATTACTACGATCGAGATCCAACAAACTATTTTCATTGGGTGTATGACCATCGAAGGTTTTATTCATGTAAACAGAACAACAATTATTCTCTGACTTTAAATGAATAACCGTATTGCAATAAACATGATCAAATCATATTTATGCTCAACGCAAGCGTCAAATAACATTTATTTAGGTTTAACACTAATCCCGAAAGTATAGGGAGTGTGCGATGATGATCATATCAATCTTGGAACTACTTCCAACACACATTGTCACTTCACCCTCAACTAGTCTCTGTTTATTCTGTAACTCCTGTTTCGAGTTACTAATTTTTAGCCACTGAACAAGTATCAAATACTCAGGGCACTACTAGGGAAAAGCCTATACACATAATCTTACCAGCAGCGTGCTTTAAAATCAGGCGCTGCTGCTATGTAGCAGTAGCGCTCGCTTTTAAAACTCGCTGCTGAAACAAGTTTATCAGTAGCGCGCACAATCTAGGACGCGCTACTGCTAAAATTCCCACGACGCCGCCGCGAGGCCAGTTATAGCAGCAGCGCGTTAATACAAAGAGCGCTACTGCTACGGAACGTAGCAGTAGCGCATTTACGCAATAATCGCTACTACTAAGGTTACTACAAAAATCTAGTCCCACCTCGCTCCGTGAAGAGAGTTTGTACCACCTTAAATATGTTACTTCTACAACTTTGACAAGCACTTGGTCTTCATTGAACTCTATGTGTAGGATCTGTGGCCGCAATAGGAATCCTCGCCTGTTCTTAAACCAACCGTTGAGGAATCCTATTGACAAATCAGATTGTACACAAAAAGACAATTGATGATCAATGTATTTTTTATGTCTATGTCTAACATAGCAGTATCGCGTTCTCGGCGAAAGGCGCTACTGATAGGTCGTTTAGCAGTAGCGCATTTTGCTATAGCGCGCTACTGCTAAGCCATTCCATCTCCCCCCACTCACCTATCTGATCCAGATCACACTCACACACACACTCGATCTCCCCCTCAACCCCCGTGCCGCCAGTCCTCCCCCGTCGCCCCTCCTCCGATCCGCGCCGCCGTCACCTCATCCTCCTCGATAGACTCGGTACCGGCCTCCTCCTCCGTCCTCCCTCCACTCGCCGCTGGCCGACCCCTCCTCGCTCTGCCTTCCTCCTCCATTCTCCCTCCACTCGCCGCTGGCCAGCCCCTCCTCGCTCCGCCTTCCTCCTCCGTCCTACTCTCTTCTCCCTCCTCGAGTCGCCCCTCCTTCTCCCTCCTCCCTGATACATTTTGATTTAGTAGGCTAGTTCATATGCAACATTCTGATTTAGTTGATATGCAACATTCTGATTTAGTTGATATGCAACATTCTGATTTAGTTGATTTAGTAGGCTAGTTGATTTAGTTGATTTAGAACATTTTGATTTAGTTGATTTAGTAGGCTAGTTGATTTAGTAGGCTAGTTGATTTAGTAGGCTAGTTGATTTAGTTGATTTAGAACATTTTGATTTAGTTGATTTAGTATGCTAGTGGATTTAGTATGCTAGTTGGTTTAGTTGATTTAGTATGCACCATTTTATTGTTATTTTTTCGGCAATAGGTGCCACCGAAATGCTTTGGTACGTGGTACCTTGTCATCTAATATGTCCATAAAATGGCGCCACCACCACTATGCTACTGTTTTTCTTTCCTGTAAAGTGAATCATTAATCCTTTGCTCATATTGCTTTAGGAAAATATCACATGCTACTGTTTTTCTTTCCTGTGAAGTGAATCATTAATCCTTTGCTCATATTGCTTTAGGAAAATGGCGCCACCACCACCACCACCACTATGTCGACTGTGCAAGTCAAGGTGCGCCAACAGCCTTTCAACTGGCAACCTGTTTGGCATCTACTTCCAGCCGAGTTTTTGTCATGCGGCGGTAAAAAATTAGATGAAATGTAACAACTATTTTATTTTTAGTGTTGGCATTACTGCATTGTGTCATTTTTCTTTTCTTACACAGACCGTCCCATGCAATGTGAGGTTGACATTCAACAAGCTGACAGGAGACACTGTGACATTTGAGGCTCCTGGGGGGCCGTACACTATGGAGGTCGAGAAAGGACGCAATATGTCGCAGATTGGAGGAGATGGATGGACCCGTTTCCTCGCCCGCATGTGGTGAGTTGATCAGCTTCTCCTTCAGAGCAGAAAGACCCAAGCTGGCTGTCATTTATCTCAACCTGGTGGAAGATGATGAAGATGACGAAGATGACGAAGATGATGCTGATGAAGAAGATGATGAAGATAATGAGGACCCACTCGATGAAGATGATGAGAACCCACTTCATGAAGCCATCGTAGCTCAAAGAATGAGGCTGAGCGAGGAGGAGGTGTGCAACCTGTGGGACATAATTCCACCACGTGCTAACTTTGTCGGGGTGCCATTCGTGACCCGCCTGACAAGTACCATGGTCGATCGACATGATATGGTAATGTTATACTTACAAATGCAAATTATCCGATGAGATGCTTAGTGTAGAGTCCAATGATATGTTGTGTGGAATCTAGTCGTTGATATGCTTTAGTGTAGAGTCTGATCACATGCTTATTAGTGTAGAATCCAAAGAACTATTAATAGTGTAGATAATCCATATATACTTATTAGTAGAATTCATGATTAATTAGTACAAATTCATAGTACTGTGTCTTTTGATAGTGTAGAAATCTAGACTTAATAGAAATATATTTGCAAGAGTATGTGTGAGGCTATTTATTAATTGATATGTTTTTCTTATTCAGAAATTGCCAAAGAACATATCTGTGAGTTGTGGTATCGAGCCTGATGAAGAAGGCTCAGCTGGACTACGCCTTACCGCAAGGGGCTCCGTCACCACCTGTACTTACCACATGGACACAGACGGTCGCACACACTTAAACTCGGTTGGGTGGAAGAGATTCCTCGTTGGCAAGAATCTTCGTGTTGGACAGGCCATCCTAATTACTATCAGGAACACCCGCCGCCCTGGCTTGAGGATGATGATCGTCGTCGATATCATCTAGAACTACATATCTGTGTGTGTGGCTATATCATCTAGAACTACATATGATGATCGTCGTCGATATCATGTAGAACTACATATGATGATCGTCGTCGATATCATCTAGAACTAAATATGATGATCGTCGTCAATGTCACCTTGTACATCTTGAGGATGCATGTTGAGTATATATGAAATTGTTATTTAGTACTCCCTCGGTTCCAAATTACTCGTCGTGGTTTTAGTTCAAATTTGAACTAAAACCACGACGAGTAATTTGGAACCGACGGAGTACTACCTAGTACCTATAATGCTTTATGAAATTGATATCTAGTAGTACCTAGCATCTGGAAATTGCAGTTTATTGAAGCTGGAGTTGGGAAATGGTGAAAGATATAACAGTAGCGCGGGCTCAGGAAATCGCTACAGCTAACTAATAGTAGCGCGTTCCGAAAATGCGCTACTGATATAGTCAATAGTAGTAGCGCGGGTACAAACAGCGCTACTACTAACAGTTACCTATAGCGCCTTATTGGTAGCGCGGGTGCCCGCGCTCCTGATAGCCTCAAAACCCGCGCTACTACTAGGGTTTTCCCTTGTAGTGGGGGCTACTATAAAAAACTAGTATGGTACACATCAATAACTTGTATATCAAATATTCCCTTGTTCACTTTGCTATCCTACTTATTCACCAAATATTTAGGGAATTTCCACTTCCAGTGACCATTTCCTTTGAAGTAGAAGCATCAGTTTCAGGCTTTGGTCCAGCTTTGGGTTTCTTTATGGGAGTGACAACTTGTTTGTCATTCTACTTGAAGTTCCCTTTCTTTCCCTTTACCCTTTTCCTTGAAACTAGTGGTCTTGTCAATCATCAACACTTGATGCTCTTTTCTTGATTTCTACCTTCGTCGATTTGAACATCACGAAGAGCTCGGGAATCATTTTCGTCATTCCTTGCATACTATAGTTCATCACGAAGTTCTAGTAACTTGGTGATGGTGACTAGAGAACTCTGTCAATCACTATCTTATCTGGAAGATTAACTCCCACTTGATTCAAGCGATTGTAGTACCCAGACAATCTGAGCACATGCTCACTAGTTGAGCAATTCTCCTCCATGTTTTAGCTATAGAACTTGTTGGAGACTTCATATCTCTCAACTCGGGTATTTGCTTGTAATATTAACTTCAACTCCTGGAACATCTCATATGGTCCATGACATTCAAAACGTCTTTGAAGTCCCGATTCTAAGCCGTTAAGAATGGTGCACTAAACTATCAAGTAGTCATCATATTGAGCTGGCCAAACGTTCATAACGTCTGCATCTGCTCCTGCACTAGGTCTGTCACCTAGCGGTGCATCAAGGACATAATTCTTCTGTGCAGCACTGAGGATAAACCTCGGATCAGGGATCTAATCCGCATCATTGCTACTAATATCTTTCAACATAGTTTTTCTCTAGGAACATATCAAAAATAATAAATGAGGAGCAATATCACGAGCTATTGATCTACAACATAGTTATGCAAATACTATCAGGACTAATTTCATGATAAATTAAAGTTCAGTTAATCATATTACTTAAGAACTCCCACTTAGATAGACATCTCTCTAATCATCTAAGTGATCACGTGACCCAAATCAACTAAACCATAACCGATCATCACGTGAAATGGAGTAGTTTTCTATGGTGAACATCACTATGTTGATCATATCTACTATATGATTCACGCTCGACCTTTCGGTCTCAGTGTTCCGAGGCCATATCTGCATATGTTGGGCTCGTCAAGTTTAACCTGAGTATTCTGCGTGTGCAAAACTAGCTTGCACCCGTTGTAGATGGATGTAGAGCTTATCACACCTGATCATCACGTGGTGTCTCGGCACGGCGAACTTTGGCAACGGTGCATACTCAGGGAGAACACTTTTACCTTGAAATTTAGTGAGAGATCATATTATAATGCTACTGTCAATCAAAGCAAAATAAGATGCATAAAGGATAAACATCACATGCAATCAATATAACTGATATGATATGGCCATCATCATCTTGTGCTTGTGATCTCCATCTCCAAAGCACCGTCATGATCACCATCGTCACCGGCGCGACTCCTTGATCTCCATCGTAGCATCGTTGTCGTCTCGCCAACTATTTCTAATACAACTATCGCTAACGCTTAGTGATAAAGTAAAGCAATTACAAGGCGATTGCATTGCATACAATAAAGCGACAACCATATGGCTCCTGCCAGTTGCCGATAACTCGGTTACAAAACATGATCATCTCATACAATAAAATATAGCATCATGCCTTGACCATATCACATCACACCATGCCCTACAAAAACAATTTAGACGTCCTCTACTTTGTTGTTGCAAGTTTTACATGGCTGCTACGGGCTGAGCAAGAACCGTTCTTACCTACGCATCAAAACCACAAGATAGTTCGTCAAGTTAGTGATGTTTTAACCTTCTCAAGGACTGGGCGTAGCCACACTCGGTTCAACTAAAGTTGGAGAAACTGACACCCACCAGCCACCTATGTGCAAAACACTTCAGTAGAACCAGTCTCGCGTAAGCGTACGTGTAATGTCGGTCTGGGACGCTTCATCCAACAATACCGCCAAACCAAAGTATGACATGCTGGTAAGCAGTATGACTTGTATCGCCCACAACTCACTTCTGTTCTACTCGTGCATATAACATCTACGCATAAAACCTGGCTCGGATGCCACTGTTGGGGAACGTAGTAATTTCAAAAAAACTCCTACGCACACGCATGATCATGGTGATGCATAGCAACGAGAGGGGAGAGTGTGTCCACGTACCCTCGTAGACCGAAAGCGGAAACGTTAGCACAACGCGGTTCATGTAGTCGTACGTCTTCACGATCCGACCGATCAAGTACCGAACGCACGACACCTTCGAGTTCTGCACACGTTCAACTCGATGACGTCCCTCGAACTCCGATCCAGCCGAGCTTTGAGGGAGAGTTCCGTCAGCACGACGGCGTGGTCACGATGATGATGTTCTACCGACGCAGGGCTTCGCCTAAGCACCGCTACGATATTATCGAGGTGGATTATGGTGGAGGGGGGAACTGCACACGGCTAAGAGATCCAAGGGATCAATCGTTGTGTCTATGGGGTGCCCCCCTCCTCCGTATATAAAGGAGGGGAGGAGCGGGCCTGCTAGGAGGAGGAGGCGCGCCCAAGGGGGGGAATCCTACTCCCACCGGGAGTAGGACTCCTCCTTTTCCTATTTGGAGCGGGAGAGGGAAGGAAGAGGAAGGAGGGAGGAAGGAAAGGGGGGGGGGGCTCCCAATTCGGATTGGGCTTTGGGGGGGGGTGCCCCCTCCCTTGCACCTTTCCCCTCCTTTCCACTAAAGGCCATTAAGGCCCACATACCTCCCGGGGGGTTCCGATAACCTCCCGGTGCTCCGGTATTGTCCCAATCTCACCCGGAACCATTATAGTGTCCAAATATAGTCGTCCAATATATCGATCTTTATGTCTCGACCATTTCGAGACTCCTCGTCATGTCCGTGATTACATCCGGACTCCGAACTACCTTCGGTATATCAAAACACATAAACTCATAATATAACCGTCATCGAACTTTAAGCGTGCGCACCCTCCGAGAACTATGTAGACATGCCCGAGACACATCTCCGGTCAATAACCAATAGCAGAACCAGGATGCTCATATTGGCTCCCACATATTCTACGAAGATCTTTATCGGTCAAACCGCATAACAACATACGTTGTTCCCTTTGTCATCGGTATGTTACTTGCCCGAGATTCGATTGTCGGTATCTCAATATCTAGTTCAATCACGTTACCGACAAGTCTCTTTACTCGTTACGTAATGCATCATCCCGTAACTAACTCATTAGCTATGTTTCTAGCAAGGCTTATAGTGATGTGCATTACCGAGAGGGCCCAGAGATACCTCTCCGACAGTCAGAGTGACAAATCCTAATCTCGAAATACGTCAACTCAACAAGTACCTTCGGAGACACATGTAGAGCACCTTTATAATCACCCAGTTACGTTGTGACATTTGGTAGCACACAAAGTGTTCCTCCGGTAAGCGGGAGTTACACAATCTCATAGTCATAGGAACATGTATAAGTCTTGAAGAAAGCAATAGCAACATACTAAACTATCAAGTGCTAAGCTAACGGAATGGGTCAAGTCAATCACATCATTCTCTAATGATGTGATCCCATTAATCAAATGACAACTCATGTCTATGGTTAGGAAACTTAACCATCTTTGTTTAACGAGCTAGTCAAGTAGAGGCATACTAGTGACACTATATTTGTCTATGTATTCACACATGTACTAAGTATCCGGTTAATACAATTCTATCATGAATAATAAACATTTATCATGAAATAAGGAAATAAATAATAACTTTATTATTGCCTCTAGGGCATATTTCCTTCAGGAAGGACTCTTGCCTTCCGGGTGAAACCGACTTTGTGGAGGCTTTTACTCCAAGTTTCGACCCCAAGGCTCAACATATAAATAGAGGGGTAGGGCTAGCACCCAAGACACATCAAGAAACACCAAGCCATGTGCCGGCAACCTCGTCCCCTCTAGTTTATCCTCCTTCATAGTTTTCGTAGTGCTTAGGCGAAGCCCTGCGGACATTGTTCTTCAACAACACCGTCACCACGCCGTCATGCTGTCGGAACTCATCTACTACTTCGCCCCTCTTACTGGATCAAGAAGGCGAGGACGTCATCGAGCTGAACGTGTGCGAAACGCGGAGGTGCCATACGTTCGGTACATGATCGGGACGGATCGTGAAGGTGTACGACTACATCAACCGCGTTGATAAACGCTTCTGCTTACGGTCTACGAGGGCACGTAGACAACACTCTCCCCTCTCGTTGCTATGCATCACCATGATCTTGCGTGTGCGTAGGAGTTTTTTTGAAATTACTACGTTCCCCAACAAAATCCGCACCAGATCGGCCAGAAAGTCAAGTTTGAATTCAGGTTGTGCTGCCCCATATAGAGCTACTAGAGACCATCGGAACCCATCCAGTTTTGATCGCACCCTGAATTTAACCAAAAAGTCTCCCTGGACCACATTAAGCACCTCTAACGTCTCACACCGTACTCCTAGTAAAATCTCGCCGGATCTTCCTCTAGGAGGTAAGATGTGCCAGTCAAAATTGATACCACTGGAGAGAGTTTGATGAAATTATGATGTGAAATTATCTCATCCAGTTTCCAAAAGTGCAATAAAGTCTAAGTGATGTTCTATCGTTGTCTCTGCTAAGAATCTTTGTTTAGCCAAGTCAGCTAGACCTCTGCTATTCCAGAAGAGTCCTTTCATAAATCATCATGAAATTTTTTCTTAAGCTTAAATCTGGCACTTCTGCGTACTGCCGAAGTAGGATAAATATTTCGCTTCTAGGGCCGTTTGGGCTTCTCCTCAACACCCTGCGGGAAAGTGGGATTGGCGACGACAGAAACTGCACCCTCCATCAGGAAAGGCTCTACCGTGTCTGTAGAGTCTGAATCCTCCTCATCCTCCGCCTCTGCACTAGGCAAAAGTTTATTACATATATTTGCGAGATCAGCCATTCCTAAATTGTTCATTTCATTGTCATTCATGGGATTGATGGACCATTAACGGATGATTTCGAATGATTTTGAAAGCCCTTTCCTCTTGCAAGTCTAAAAGACCATTAACGGATTTGACGACCTCGGTTTCATTTGATCCCAAAGAAATTTCTAAGTCGTTTGCCTTATCTACTATTTCATTCTCCGAGAAGTGCAAAATTGAACAACTTTTATCATAAGACGCACATGTAGTAGCCTCGACATGACGAAGCACGGCGGCCCTCTTGGCACGCGCTAGCTGCAGGTCGTCCGCATTCGGCTGTCCCTGGATCTGGTTGCTGACACGCCTGCCTGCCGACATCGAATTCGTGATCCCGCTGAAAGCGATAAGCTCCTCAACCGTCCAACTGAAGGGCATGGTCGAGCGAAACTCGGCCATAGAGGTCAAGGGGGAAGAATACCGTAGAGCCGCCTGCTCACTAGTCCCGCTCCCCCTCTCCCCACCAGAACATCTCGTCCCGTGGCCGCATTGTATGGCACGGTCCTACGGAGGGGTTACGACACGGGACTCCTTCCGGCACCTCACCCCCAGCTCGCCGTTCTGCACGGCGCGGTCCTGCGGGGGTTACAGCACGGGACTCCTTTCCGCACCTCACCCCCAGCTCATCCGGGGACGCCTCAGCCGGGGTGGGAAGAGTGCCACAGACCTCCTGTCCAGGCGCCCCTCCAAAGAAGACAGGTCGGGCGCAAGTGGGCGGGTGCTATGGGCCTCCTGCCCACGCCCCACACTCGCAGCCAACCCGTAAGTGACGACCTGCCCGCCAGGAGTGGAATCAATCATGTGTGGGCCGCAGTCAACATGTCGCTCGAGTGTCGTCGTCGCCCCGCAGGCTAGACTCAACACCTGTGGCAGCTCTCAAGTTCCGCCAGGTCGTCTGCCTCGACTCGGGTGCTCCATAACCGACTAGGAGCCGACCTCGACCAAAACGAACCAAAGCGAAGCGTGTTCATCAGAGTTGCGGACGGGGGCGCCTCTTTGGCAGAGCTATCTGCCTTATCTGGTTGCGCAGTGGGCCCCTTGTCCGACTCCTATGGTGAATCATCGGTCCCCTTATCCTGATTCCCGGGCGATCCGCCCCCCTCAGTCGTGTCCATATCCCGAGTCTCATCCCATCCTGGGAAATCGGAGTATCCTCGATCTCAAGCTCTAAATCATAAGTGACTCCAGCATGTGTCCATCTAACCTCATCTGGTATGTGCTCAACACTCACAACACTCACCAGCAACCTTGCAGCCCCTTGTGCACGAGTAAAAGGCATGTCCACCTTTTCTGTCTTGCCAATCATACCACCCAGGCTCCAAGCAATCAGAAAGTGCCTCATCAGTTTTGGTGGTGCGCCAAAGAAACGTACCCACACCTTCTCTAAAGGTGTACCCTCTGGTTCCTCCTGCTTCCACTGATCAAAAGCAATAATAATGTTGGTGCTTGGGACTTGCACAAGCCCCACTTGAGAAAATGCATCTGATCCTCTTATTGGGAAAATCCACCTTATAAGCCTATCCCTCTATCTGTTCCAGATGCCACTGATAGTTACCTGGCACTAGGTCACGCAGTTGTCTCACAATCTGAGCCTCAGTCAACTGTCCATTAGTAATCTGGACTATTGCTGGGAAGGAACTCTCAACCATCTGTGGTAGAGGGTCCACCTCCGGTGTCTCAAAGAACATCAAATCCTTGCAACACACACCAAATATGTTAATGCCAGGTTTAGGACCGGATAGAAGTGGGCAGTCCCAGGTCACAAGCTGAGATCTGAGGCAATAATCACAAAGCTCATTAGTATACTCTGCCACAAAGTGACCCGGTTCGCCACATCTATAGCAAGGCAACTTCTTCTTCTTAATTACCCACTTCGAGAGTTTTTCTCCCTCCGCTTTCTCTGGCCCTTTGTCAGACGTGCCATCCCTAGATTTTGCAGCTCCAAAAGCCGTCAGAACTGTCACCGCTGCCAGAGCCCTAACCGCGTCAACCGCAGCCGCAGGCAACGTGGATGAGTCTCCCACCATATCTGCTGAGTGCTCGAGCTCCTCCCCCGTAGCCATATCCGCAACAGGCGGTGGTGGCGGTGGAATATGCCGCGGTGGAGGTGGGCGTCTCCCTCTCCCGCCACACCAATATCCGCCCCAGAAGCGATCATTGGGTCCGGCGACGCCTTCAATAAAATTACCGGGCGGGCCCTGAAAATGTCCTGGACCATCATCATTGTACCAGTTATACCCACGGCCGCCACCGGATGAAGATCCACGGTGCAGCCCCTCCATATGCATCATATCCATCGTCTCCCCACTGCCGATGGCTACTCTTATTACTGGACGAATTGTTTCTATGAGCCAGTGTTGTAGCCCGAAGATAATTGCGTCAACACCAAACAGGAAAGACAATTAACTGACCATGTACCAGCAGAGTTGACACTAGGTCATCAGTCTAACAAGCCCAGAGACTTCTTGATTTATTTCTTCATCAATCATCTGACATGATTTGCATGCTGTGCACATACATACAATGTATACGGTCACTCAGCTGCTATCAACTCATGCTCTGCAGCTATCTTGGCAACGAAACACTACCGGCCTTCCAAGACTGGCAAATGTGAATCAAATAATGACCCAGATATTCCATCCCTACGGTCTTCACTTAATCACTTTTCATATAGAGATACGCTGAACACAGATTTGGCTCGCCGAAATAGCACTAAATTTCTTTTCTGAAGGTATTTGCGGTAGCTCTGTCGCCCGGGGAACAGGAAAACAGAGCAATTCTCCTAAACTGAACCCATACATAACCTGGATGCAAAGGTGAAACAACTTACCAAAGACCATATTGCAGTTGTACACGGCGAGGTGCAGAATGGCATCGAGCTGTACACGGAGGAGGCACTGCAGTTGCGCCCGCTTAGGCAGAAGTGCGAGCAGCCGATTCTGCACAGCAACCGCACGTAGTACCGGACTGTCGGTTGTGAGGGTTGTGCCTCCCGCACTCTCGCTGCCGCGGCTGGCAAATGCGCTCGCGTGTGCACCTTGTGTGGTGGCGCCGGTCGAGCGGAGCTGACTACAGCATTTGCATTTTCCGCTTGAATTATGTCTTAAAAGGAAATATAAATGAAATACTTTCCCTCAACGAAGCATAGGCTTAGGTGCACCCCCTTATCTAGCCATCCAACTCTGCATTGTGATTCGTGCAAGAATTTTTTTCTTTTTTGTTTCTTCCAAATAAAACAACATATGAACTTAAAACTTTTGCAAGATAGCAAAACATTCTTACTACAATGAGAGAAAAAACTTTCAGCTTTTTTCGTCCATCATAAGTATTAAAAATAACATTTTTCAATAAAGAAAATCTCATTTTGTATATTAATATCCGTCAAAAAAATCTAAAAGTTTTTTCCCTCATTGTAGTAAGAATGTTTTGCTATTTTACAAAGTTTGAAGTTCATATGTTGTTTTATTTGGAAGCAACAAAAAAGAGAAATTTTTACGCAGCAAGTTAGTTGTCTAGCACGGATCTCAAAGCTATATTGGAGGGTATAGATAGTGGGTGTCCATGAGCCTAAGCTCTAAAAGTCCGCGTCCTCAACTAGTCCGTCCCAACGACTGGCCCATTGGAGCTGAGTAGCCTCTGCATTTTCAGGCAAGTCTATGTCTCGCTTCTCGTGATACAAAAGAACGCATTGCCGCAAGGTAGCTTGAAACGGGTCAGGCCAGTCAACATAGTTCCAATTTTTGTAACAAATTTCAGGCCAGCCAACATAACAAACTTCAGAAATAGGATCCTTTGAGCAATAGGCACAGTTAATTCCATGCAGGAATACTCCTACTTATGTTGAAACAATGTTTAAACAAAAAAAATCTGGGCACCAATTATAACACGCTGGTAAACACTGCAAATATTTAGTCAGAAGTGATGTCTCGCCAATGGGTTAACAGTTTATTTATTGATTCATTCGCAGATGTTGACATGTGAACTACACTGGACCCTACCATTAGTTGAGACTTGAGACCTCCCGCCGGCCGACTAGTATGTCTAACTTTGCCGTGGAGGTGATGGTCATGCAGCGAGAGTGAAGGTGAGCTTGGGCGAGGCCCTGCAAGGAAACTTTTAAAGTTATCCAACATGATGATCCCTCTCTATGCGAATATATACAACAGGTGGCTATTTGTTAGAAATTGTTCGTAGACTAATATAAAATGGTTCATGGTATAAGCTTGTTGGTAGATTCATTGATACATGGAAACCGGTGTCCATGTGCGTTGCGCTCCTTTTGATTTTGAACAAACATTGTGCTCCTTTTTGCGATATATGTTTATGCCGTAGGCAAGGGTGTGGTTACTAGCGCAAGTAGCCAGATGGTCATGAACTGCCAGTAGCTAGCCTCTGGAATATGAGTTGGGTGCGCTGCTTTTCAATTTGTTTAGGACGGAGGGCAGGCTGTGGTTTAACAATTGATCAAAATTTATGTGCGGCCGTGTCATCAAGATTGATTGTTTCGAAACATGCTCGTTCGTCCTCTTGTGGCGTGGGTGCAAGTTTATTCATCCTTTGGAATCAAGCCACGCTGTTCCATGTGGGCGCTCAAGACGAAGCTGCCAGCTAAATTGGCTTCTTACTAGAACTAGGACCTCAAAATCAAAGAGTAGGCCAACTAATACTCTCTTTAAAAAAATAAATTGCAGCCAAGCTTGCAGCTGGTGTCGATCCTCTTTAGGATCCCATCTCCTCGTGCCCAGTCGATGCAACACGAGATCGAGACCAAGAACAAACACGATGGCAGGATGGGAGTTTACTTGACCAATGCGGTAATTGGGGGTTGCGATTAGCAAGGTCTTGTGGGCCATAGCTGAGGAGGCGAAGCTGAAGGAGAGGGTGGAGAACGATATTGTGTTCATGAAGGCCGAGTTCGAGATGATGCAGTCCTTTCTCCGCGTCGCCGATGAAGAGTGCGTCAAAAACAGCGTGGTCAGGACCTGGAGGCTAAAATTATCTGTAATTTCAGAAAGAAAAGAGGAGTTGTAGAGATAAGAACCCTCCCTAGTTGACGACATATACTGCAGGTGGCCATTATAAAGACATTATTTGTAGACAAATATAAAAATGGTTCACAGTATAAACTTGTCGGCAGATTTGTTGATCCATCTTTGTCCATGGAAACAAGTGTTCATGTGCGTTGTGTTCTTTTTCGGTTTATTTAGGTCATTTTTTATGAACGAGAGTGGACCGCAGAGACAAAGGCGAGTGAACCGCGACATATATCGAATATCTTGTTGTTTTGCTAAAAAATTCACAGTTTTTCATATTGGGCGCAAGTGAATAACATCACTCTTAAAAGTGAACCACATCCAAGGACCAAACACACTGCAAGTATTGATGTAGTCGACTGCACGAAATAAGGTAGCCGAGCCGCACACGCACGCAAACTGAGCTTCATGCAGCTCGGGCCGAATGAAGTGCACATCCACAAAGAACATACGTACTCCCCACAAAACGAAGTGCACGTCGACGGCCACCGAAACCACACCGCAATGTTTCTGGCCATGTTCAGTGGACAACCACGGGGACGGGGGACTGCACACCTGTGTCCTCTCCACTGCTCGCCCGGGAGCCAGTGAACTTCATGAAGAGGCGTGTTGCACTGCATCAACAACAACCAAAATTACCCCAAGAGAAGAGTGGAATGGTTGCTACGCCTATCGTTGATGCGTACTGCACGGCAGCCGCCCCTGATCCACGGGAACCCAGCAGCAGTGCACTTCAGGCCGGCATTACAGTATGCACCTGCAAAACACCCAAAAGGGTAGGAACCAGTGCGCCGCCCAAATTTCCCGTGGGAGGAGGCCGGTGGACTGCATCACCTATCTTTTGTGCAAAAAAGAGAGAGTAAATTGAACCTCAAGAGCAAAAGTACGGTGGACTGCATTTGCACATTTTTTGTCTTCAGAAGAACACAAAAAATGCAAATCTCATCGACGGGAACAACAAACTTCAGTGCACTGATTTTCTTCCAAAAATAAAAAATGAACTGCAACAATCTCAAACAATGGCGTGGTTGCTTGTTCGTCAGTGGGGAGAAAGCAGGGAAGGCTGGTGCATCGGGGTGGTTGGTGCGTCGGGGCTCGGTGAAGCATCGAGTCGCCGGAGTAGGAGGCAGGGGCATCCGGTGACGCACCACTCCACCTGCATCGGGAGGCAGCAGGACTCCCCAGATCCAAAGCAGCTCCTGACGGCGACGGTGGATCCACGCCAGATCCGCGGGGTCTTTTTTGATCCGACCAGCGATGCAACGAGAGGATGCAGGGGCGGGGAAGGCTCGATCCGGTTGCCGCGGCCTAGAAGCAGGTCACCGGGGCGCCAGGGGATAGTGGTGCCCGATATCGACGGTGCTCGCGGGCAGGTGCTTGCTGCCGGCATGGGGAGAGGTGGCAGGACAGCGACCTAAAGTTCAGGGTGGCGCGACGGCGGTCGGCTACCCGCGCGCTGCGTTTGGGGACGGTGGGAGCCTGTTGCCGGGACGGTGGTTGGCGGGGAGGTGAAGGTGCGGGGAGAAGGTGGGGAGTGGGGTGGGCTGTTTGTTTTTGATCTGTTCGGAGTGGGCTTTCAGGTGTTAGGAGAATAAGAGATTTTGTTATCAGAATAACACTCTTAAAGGTGTTATGATACTAGACCTACCCTATATATATACATGTGTATGTGTGAATGGTGGTGCGAGACATTACCCGCTACCACCGCACCACCATTCACACATACACACATCGAATGTCTCGCACCACCATTTAAACATACACATGTATATATATATATATATATATAGGGATGAAAACAGCGCGGAAACGGACGAAATTGGGTGCTACCATATTTGTTTTCATATTTTTTTGCAGAAGCGAAAACGAATACAGAAATCCCAGAAATGAATACGGAAACAGATACTACCGGAAACAAACGCGGAGAGAATACAGAGCGAACACGGAAACAAAACTATTTGTTGACCGGAACTTAAAACCCCCTTGAATCATAGAGAAATACAGACAAAAAACTAACAAAATTATGGAATTGTTAACATGGCTACAAAATAGTATGGTTGTGTTGGTATAATATATAGGGTAGTATTATAGTAGTACATGACAATTCCGTATAGGGTCTCGTTGAGTATGTGTGTGGTAGTAAAACTTGGTACTCAAATAATACATGTTGTCCATTTTACTCACTGTGTCATTGTGTATTTTTTGGTAGTTGAGCTATAAAGCAGCCATGGGCCTATACACTAGTAGAAAAAGGACCTAATATCAGACACATTAGTGCCGGTTTGATTTTGAGCCGGCACTAATGTGTCCAATAGTGCCGGTTCCAACGGCTAGGCGGGCGGACATCATTAGTACCGGTTCGTTGGCAACAATTAGTACCGGTTCATGCCACGAACCGGTACTAATGATGCTGTGTCAGGACGTGGGCCCAAGGAACTCCTTTAGTACCGGTTCATGTCATGACCCGGTACTAGAGTTTCTTATTAAGCTGATTTTTAGTCCCACCTCGCTAGGAGAGAGGCAGTAGGAGCTGTTTATAAGCCGTGAGTGCAGAGACGATGGAGAGGCGCAATGCTCACCTGCAGCTTGCTTAGCTTCAACCTTTCGGAATAGAATAGATTGCACGGAGCTGTGTGCAGTGTAGTCTACCCTGTCCCGGAAGAAGAATAGGAAGATGAAGAGGAAGAAGAAGATGAAGAAGAGGAGGAGGAAGAAGAAGAAGAAGAAGAAGAAGAAGAAGAAGAAGAAG
Organism: Aegilops longissima; assembly: GCA_021605205.1. Classification (NCBI taxonomy): domain Eukaryota; kingdom Viridiplantae; phylum Streptophyta; class Magnoliopsida; order Poales; family Poaceae; genus Aegilops; species Aegilops longissima. The sequence goes on from CM038677.1 coordinate 846,153,861, forward strand.
AAGAAGAAGAAGAAGAAGAAGAAGAAGAAGAAGAAGAAGAAGAAGATGAAGAAGAGGAAGAAGAGGAAGAAGAGGAGGAGGAGGAAGAAGAAGAAGAGGAAGAAGAGGAAGAAGAAGAAGAGGAAGAAGAAGGAGAGGAAGAAGAAGAAGAGGAAGAGGAGGAAAGAAGAAGAAGAAGGAGAAGAAGAAGGAGAAGAAGGAAGAAGAAGAAGAAGAAGAAGAAGAAGAAGAAGAAGAAGAAGAGGAACAAGAAGAGGAAGAAGAAGAAGAGGACGAAGAAGAGGAAGAAGGAGATGAAGAAGAAGAGGAAGAAGAGGAAGAAGAGGAAGAAGAGGAGGAGGATGAAGAAGAAGAAGAGGAAGAAGAGGAAGAAGAAGAAGAGGAAGAAGAAGGAGAAGAAGGAGAAGAAGAAGAGGAGGAAGAAGAAGAATAAGAAGAGGAAGAAGAAGGAGAAGAAGAAACTAAATACAGCAAAAAAAACTACTCAGAAATAAAAAGCAGAAAAAAATAACTATATAAAAAATTACTCAAAAATAAACAGAAGAAAATAAATAATGCAGAAAACAAAAAAAAATTATATAAAGCAAAAATATTCACAACGAAACTAAATACAGCAAAAAAAACCTACTCAGAAATAAATAGAAGAAAAAATAAAGCAGAAAAGAAATAACTATATAAAAATTACTCAAAAATAAATAGAAGAAAATAAATAATGCAGAAAAGAAAAATATTATATAAAGCAAAAATATTCACAAAGAAACTAAATACAGCAAAAAACCTACTCAGAAATAAATAGAAGAAAAAATAAAGAAGAAAAGAAATAACTATATAAAAATTACTCAAAATAAATAGAAGAAAATAAATAATGCAGAAAAGAAAAAATTATATAAAGCAAAAATATTCACAAAGAAACTAAATACAGCAAAAACCTACTCAGAAATAAATAGAAGAAAAATAAAGCAGAAAAGAAATAACTATATAAAAAATTACTCAAAAATAAATAGAAGAAAATAAATAATGCAGAAAAGAAAAAAATTTATATAAAGAAAAAATATTCACCAAGAAACTAAATACAGCAAAAAAGCCTACTCAGAAATAAATAGAAGAAAAAAAAATGTTGGGGCGCTGCCCGGTGGGCCTGCCAGAACAGGGTGTGCAAATACAGGCCCAGAAGGGCCAGCAAGCTCACAGGGCAGCGCGCCCTAGTTAGGCCCAGAAGCCTGCTATAAAGAGGAGTTCGAAAGGGCAGCCGCGGCTGGGTTTATAAACAAGTGCGGCTGCCCTTCACTCGGCGAGGTGGGACTAAAAGTAGCGCATGGCAGCGCAGGGCCATGAGTACCGGTTAGTGGCACCAACCGGTACTAATGTGTTGCCTTTTAGTACCGGTTGGAGCCACCAACCGGTACTAAATGCCCGTGTTTCCCGCCGCTTGGGCTGGCTAAAATTGGCCTTTAGTACCGGTTGGAGCCACCAACCGGTACTAAAGGCCCCTCCTATATATATGTCACTTACGAAAATTCAGTTATCGTTGCCACTTCGTTCCACTTCTCGCGTGAGTCTCGATCTCCGACGACGACGCCGACGCCGCGGCGCCGCCGTGCCGCCGACCTCGCCAGACGTCGTCGCCATCCCGGTGCCCTCGCCGCCCGTCGTCGTCGTCGCCGCCGCCGCTTCGCGCGCCGTCTCGTCGCCGCCCCCGCCGCCGCCCGTCGTCGCCGCCCCCGCCGCCGCCCATCTTGTCGCCGTCCCCAGCCGCCCGCTTGCGTTTGTCGCCGTCCACGGCCACGTGGTGGCGCCCGTCGTCGCCGCCCCCGCCGGCCATATGCGCCCGGCCCGCTCCATACACACATACGCACACACACACACACACACACACACACACACATACACACACTAGTTTAACATTTTTTTACTTATTTTCTGTTTTCTAATGTTTAGATGAGAACTATCTAGTTTATTTTTAGAATGTTAGAAATGTTAATGTTAGATGAATTAGAAATGTTAATGTTTAGTTGAACTAGTTGAATTAATATATAGATCGAACTAGTTTATTTTAGTAAATGCTTAGTTGAACCTTTTGAATTAATATAACTAGTTTATTTTTAGAATGTTAGAAATGTTAATGTTTAGTTGCACTAGTTGAATTAATATATAGATCTAACTAGTTTATTTTTAGTAAATGCTTAGTTGAACTAGTTGAATTAATATAACTAGTTTATTCTTACTAATTGCTTAGTAGAACTAGTTGAATTAATATATAGAACTAGTTTATTTTTAGTAAATGTTTAGTTGAACTAGTTGAATTAATATATAGATCAAACTAGTTTATTTTTAGTAAATGGTTAGTTGAACTTTTGAATTAATATAACTAGTTTATTTTTAGTAAATGCTTAGTTGAACTAGTTGAATTAATATAACTAGTTTACTTTTAGTAAATACTTAGTTGAACTAATTGAATTAATATAACTAGTTTATTTTTAGTGAATGCTTAGTTTAATTAATAGAAATAGTTGAATTAATTAAATTAGTAAGTGTTTAATGTTTCACCTAATATGAACATAGGAAATGTCGTCTGACGACGGAAAAAACTTCATTATGTGCGATTACTGTGAAGACCAGCGCGGCCAGTGCGACAGAAATTTCCTTGTTGATGGTAGGCGATTCAGCATCAAGCTGGATGAGACCTTCGAATTCGATATAGTAAGTCACAACGACAAGTGTCTGTTTTCGTAATTAAGCATGACTTATATATGTGCTTCATTTGCCTGAATTATAATTTTTAATTTTCACTATTGTACTAGCGCATCCCCTGCCATGCAAGCATTTTTGTCTTGGATAAGATAGGTTTCAATGATATGGAAACTATGGAGGTAAAGACAGTTTACCTGAAAACTGAGCATGGTTATACTTTCAACGTCAAAGTATACAATGCACACACGTACACCTATTTTGAATGCAAGACTTGGCAAGCACTATGCAAGACTTATGCATTTGAGCCTGGTATGGTTATCACCTTTGATATTCGTCCGGAGAATGATATTGAAGGTAATATAGACATATGGGTCGATGTGCAGACGCCTCCAATTCTACCATTATGTGAGTTCTTCTCAACTATATTTTTGTCTTTGATATTGCTTATTCAAAAATAATTGACAACTATAATTTATATTGACAGCTTATCTCCATTCAACCAAACATGTCCGGCGCTTGGTAGACAGGACCTACAACTGTCCCGGAGCTGAACTACACTGCGAGGAGATAAGTCATTATGTTTCATGGCTTGAGGATCATCATACTGTCAAGACAAATTTTTTTCCTGCACTTAGAAATGTTAGTACTCAAAATGTGCGACCAATAGTGATGGTATTGAACTACGGTCACATCTATTTAGAAATGATGGTAAGATTTTTACTATTTGTCTCAGTGCATCTTTTGCATACATAATTTTTTTGCTAAACTTTCATTGCTAAGTATATTAATTAAGTACTATACGATGTTCTTCAACAGGGACTCCCGATAACAGTTGTGCCTCAGGGGATCGAGACTAAAGGTCGCATGTCAATTGTTAGCTTACGGCCAAGATATCCTGTATTGCACATTAATGCATTCAGGATTTCTAGAAGCGATGAATGCTTAATAGTGAAAGATTGAAGGAAAATTGTTAATGATCGCAGAGAAGTACTAGGGGGCAGCAATGAGAAGCGCAGCCCACGATTAGGAGACAGGTTCATCTGCATGCTCCAGTTTGATGAATCAGGAGAGATATACATGTTCTATGCTATTTTACCAGAGAGAGAGTAGCTAGCATGAGTGATTTAGCATGCTGCTCTTAGTACTTGTCCTTTCATGTCCGTGTTCTTCGTTCTGAACTTAAGTGATTTGCTTTTGTGGTGTTATATATGAACGCTTATAATATCATGACAATCATGTTGAACTCGATGATATTTTTGCTTCTGGTACAAGTGAATGTTTCTTCTTTAAGCTAGTAGTGCTGGTGGTGATTAGATATATAGCTAGCGGTAATGCATGACTATGATGATTAATATGATGATGATGATGAGTTATTATATCATCTAATGAAAGAAACCGCAGATTAGTTTCAGCTGGATGGATCCTACCTAAGTGATCAAGTATATGCCATATCCGTATATATTATAGTTGATCAAGTATAATTAATATGGATATGGCATATACTTGATCACTTAGCTAGCTATCCAATGCATCCAGTCGAAACTAATCCGCTGTACTTTCACCTAATGATTTAACAACTCATTATAATGTAAAACAATCACTAAATTAAATTGAAAACACAAAATTAAAGAAAAAAAGAACACCCAAACATTTAGTACCGGTTGGTGTTACCAACCGGTACTACTGCCCTACACGCAAACGGGCCTGGCTCGTGCCATGTGGTGGCACTTTAGCGCCGGTTCGTGACGAACCGGTACAAAAGGGGGGAACCTTTAGTCCCCACTCTTTAGTGCCGGTTGGCGAACCGGCACTAAAGGTCTTCACGAACCGGCACTAAAGGCCGGTTCTGCACTAGTGATAGTAGAAACGGAAATTCCATATTGACGGAAACAGAAAGTTCCGTTTCCACGTGTGTTTCACCGGAAAATACCATTCCGTTTTTTTTTCCGTTTTCGCGTAAAAAATTTCATTTCCATTTCTGTTTTGCAAATTTCAGTTTTTGTTTTCATATTTCCTCTTCATTTCTATTTTCCCTCCGGAAAAGCGGAAACTTTCCACTCTATTTTCATCCCTACATGTATATATATATATATATATATATATATATATATATATATAGACACACACACAATTTGGTATATATATACAATTTCTCCTACATGGAGGCATTACTGCGGTGGTAGCGGGTAATGGAATTCTCCTCTGTGATCTATGACCTGGTCGAGCAAAAATCCCGCTATTTCTTCTTGAAGTGCTCATACGCGATCCGCTGGTAGGAGCTTCTCCCGCACGTTCCGGAACTTTAAAGAAGGAGATCAAATATGCATGTATTAGTTGTGTGTATATGTATTAGATTGAAAATGATGTAAAAATTGTGAATAGTGCTCTGGCAACGTACCCGTTGCTGTCTATCATCTCTGCTCCTTTCGGACGCCATCATGCGAATGTTCTTGCAAACGTAGTATGCACATAGCCATTCCCCAGAAACAGCTTCATGCACTTTACAAGAATAGAATTCAATCAGGTAATAATTAATCAAGCATGATAACTAATGGAATATTGAAACTAGAATTAAAGAGATGGTAGCTAGCTAGTACTATTTAATTAATTATACCTTGGGTTGATACCAATACAGCTTTTCTTTCCATGGACCTGGAACCTCCTTCCTGAACTTTCGCCAAGCCCTGCCCGCCGGCAAAGAAAATGAATGAAGGAGTTATTAATTAGTTGATATCAGGAAATGACGAACTAAAGAGGCCGACATATAGTTCGATGCTGATTGAAATTACCTGTTGACTATTGATACGTCTCCAACGTATCTACTTTTCCAAACACTTTTGCCCTTGTTTTGGACTCTAGCTTGCATGATTTGAATGAAACTAACCCGGACTGACGTTGTTTTCAGCAGAACTGTCATGGTGTTGTTTATTGGGCAGAAAACAAAAGTTCTCGGAATGACCTGAAAATCCACGGAGATAAATTTTGGAAAATATAAAAAATACTGGAGGGGGGGGGGGCACGCACCCTCCCCCTGGGCGCGCTCCCTGTCTCGTGGGCCCCCTGATGCTCCACCGACCTCAACTCCAACTCTATATATTCCGTTTCACGGAGAAAAAAATTATAGAGAAAGTTTCATCGCGTTTTATGACACGAAGCCGCCGCCAAGCCCTAATCTCTCTCGGGAGGGCTGATCTGGAGTCCGTTCGGGGCTCTGGAGAGGGGGATTCGTCGCCGTCGTCATCAGCAACCATCCTTCATCACCAATTTCATGATGCTCACCGCAGTGCGTGAGTAATTCCATCGTAGGTTTGCTGGACGGTGATGGGTTGGATGAGATTTACCATGTAATCAAGTTAGTTTTGTTAGGGTTGGATCCCTAGTATCCACTATGTTCTGAGATTGATGTTGTTATAACTTTGCTATGCTTAATGCTTGTCACTAGGGCCCGAGTGCCATGATTTCAGATCTGAACCTATTATGTTTTCATGAATATATGTGAGTTCTTGATCCTATCTTGCAAGTCTATAGTCACCTATGATGTGTTATGATCCGACAACCCCGAAGTGACAATAATCGGGATACTTCTCGGTGATGACCGTAGTTTGAGGAGTTCATGTATTCACTAAGTGCTAATGCTTTGGTCCGGTACTCTATTAAAAGGAGGCCTTAATATCCCTTATTTCAATTAGGACCTCGCTGCCATGGGAGGGTAGGACAAAAGATGTCATGCAAGTTCTTTTCCATAAGCACATATGACTATATTCGGAATACGTGCCTACATTACATTGATGAACTGGAGCTAGTTCTGTGTCACCCTATGTTATAGCTATTACATGAGGAATCTCATCCGACATAATTATCCATCACTGATCCAATGCCTACGAGCTTTTCACATATTGTGCTTCGCTTATTTACTTTTCCGTTGCTACTGTTACAACTACTACAAAACTGCTATCTTTACTTTTGACATTGTTACCATTACTATCATACTACTTTGTTACTAAATACCTTGCTACAGATACTAAGTTATCCAGGTGTGGTTGAATTGACAACTCAACTGCTAATACTTGAGAATATTCTTTGGCTCCCCTTTTGTTGAATCAATAAATTTGCGTTGAATACTCTACCCTCGAAAACGGTTGCGATCCTTTATACTTGTGGTTCATCAAGACTATTTTCCAGCGCTGTTGCCGGGGAGCATAGCTCTATTCTTTGAGTCACTTGGGATTTATATCTGCTGATCACTATGAAGAACTTGAAAGACGCAAGAACTAAGATTTTTCCCTCAACTACAAGGGGAGGTAAGGAACTGCCATCTAGCTCTGCCCTAGATTCTCCTTCTGTTATGAGTAAGCTTGCGACACCTAAACCTGCTACTGCTATGAATTTTGATATGTCGCATGTTATTGCTGATGCCACTTCTGCTATGCATGATACATATGATGAAACTACTTCTGTGCTTGATACTACTTTGCCACTAGGTGAATTTCTTGATGAACAACTTGCTAGGGTTAGAGAGAATGAAATTATTGAAGATGAAATTATTGATCATAATGATGATGAAGGTTCTCCCCCTAAGTATGAATTGCATGTTGTTCCAGAGGGTTATGTTATGGATGAAGAAACTGCTAGAGATCTTTTTGCTTGCAAGGATAGATCTGATCTTAAGAAGTTACTAGCTAAACTTAAACAGAAAACTCTGAACACTAGAATGAAATATGACCCTGCTTTTTCTACTTCACCTATCTTTGTTACTGATAAGGATTATGAATTCTCTGTTGATCCTGAGATAATTATCTTGGTTGAATCTGATCCTTTTTATGGCTATGAATCTGAAACTGTTGTGGCACATCTTACCAAGTTGAATGATATAGCCACCCTGTTTACTAATGATGAGAAGTCTCGCTACTATTATATCCTTAACATATTTCCAGTCTCATTAAAGGGTGATGCTAAAACTTGGTTTAATTCTCTTGATCCTGGTTGTGTGCGTAGTCCTCAGGATATGATTTATTACTTCTCTGCTAAATATTTCCCTGCTCATAAGAAACAAGCTGTCTTGCGGGAAATATATAATTTTGTGCAAATCGAAGAAAAGAGTCTCCCACAAGTTTGGGGGAGGCTTCTCCGACTACATAATGCTTTGCCTGATCATCCTCTTAAGAAAAATGAAATACTTGATATCTTTTATAATGGATGAACCGATGCTTCCAAGGACCACTTGGATAGTTGTGCTGGTTGTGTTTTCAGGGAAAGAACAGTCGATCAAGCTGAATTGCTATTGAATAATATGTTGACTAATGAAAATAATTGGACTCTTCCTGAGCCAATTCCCGAGGCAATTCCTGAGCCAATTGAGCCAACTCCTGAGCCTATTCCTAAATCAACTCCGAAGAAGAGAGGTGTTCTATTTCTCAGTCCCGAAGATATGCAAAAGCAAAGAAATCAATGAAAGAAAAAGGTATTAAAGCTGAAGATGTTAAGAATTTACCTCCTATTGAAGAAATACATGGTCTTAATATACCGCCTGTTGAAGAAACACATTGTCTTGATAACCCGACACAGGTAGTAAAGGTAAATTCTCTCTATAGATATGATAAAGTTGAAATCCAGTCTACTAAATTTCATAGCCCATGCTTAGATGAATTTTATGACTTTATGGCTAAACAAGAATGTTTCAATGCTTATGTTGGTAGAGAATTAAAAAATAATGCTTTCGAGATAGGACGCTTGAGTGATTATATGGCTGGAGTTAGAGGTGAACTTAAACTCATTAGCAAATATGCTTCTATGGTTACCACTCAAGCGGAGCAAGTACTTAAAGCTCAAAGTGATTTGCTTGATGAATTAAATAATAAACATGATTTTTCTGTTAGAGTGGCTACTAGAAATGGTAGAATGACTCGGGAACCTTTGTATCGTGAAGGCCACCCTAAGCGAATCGAGCAGGATTCTCAGAGAAATAATTTAGATGCACCTAGTCCTTCGAAAAAGAAGAAAAGGAAAAACGATAGGACTTTGCATGCTTCTAGTGAACCTGTTGTAGACACACCTGAGAATCCCAATGATATTTCTATTTCTGATGCCGAAACACAATCTGGTGATGAACATGAACCTAGTGATAATGTTTATGTTGATGCTCAACCTAGCAATACTAATGATGTAGAGATTGAACATGTTGTTGATCTTGATAACCCACAATCAAAGAATCAACGTTATGATAAGAGAGATTTTGTTGCTAGGAAGCACGGTAAAGAAAGAGAACCATGGGTTCAGAAACCCATGCCTTTTCCTCCTAAACCATCCAAGACAAAGGATGATGAGGATTTTGAGCGCTTTGCTGAAATGATTAGACCTATGTTCTTACGTATGCGCTTAACTGATATGCTTAAAGTAAATCCTTATGCTAAATATATGAAGGATATAATTACAAATAAAAGAAAGATACCGGAAGCTGAAATTTCCACCATGCTTGCTAATTATAATTTTAAGGGTGGGATACCAAAGAAACTTGGAGATCCAGGAGTACCAACTATACCATGCTCCATTAAAAGATACTATGTTAAAACTGCTTTATGTGATCTTGGAGCCGGTGTTAGTGTTATGCCTCTCTCTTTATATCGTAGACTTGAATTGAATAAGTTGACACCTACTGAAATATTTTTGCAAATGGCTGATAAATCAACTGCTATACCTGTCGATATTTGTGAGGATGTGCCTGTTATGTTTGCAAATGTCACTATCTTAACAGACTTTGTTATTCTTGATATTCCCGAGGACGATAGTATTTTGATTATCCTTGGTATACCCTTTTTGAATACTGTAGGGGCTATTATTGATTGCAACAAAGGCAATGTCACTTTACGTGTTAATGGTAATGAGCATATGGTACGCTTTCCGAGGAAGCAAACTCAAGTTCATAACATCAATTCTATTGGAAAAATTCCAACTATCATTATTGGAGTTTTTGAATTTCCTCTTCCTACGGTCAAGAAAAAGTATGATATTCTTATTATTGGGGATGTTCGTATCCCCGTTGAGGTAACCTAGTGTTATTCGAAATTTCTCCGGTTCCATGTTATTCGGAATGAGTTTGTTAACAAGACTTGATCAACCTTGTTAGTGGATTCCTTTTGATGATCATGAGATGGATGAAACTAGAAGGCACAACCTTCTGTACCCTCTTTTTACTTTCTGTTATTTAGAATAAATAAAGCAAAAATAGTATTATCTGTCTGTTTTCTGAATTATCCATGCAATAAAAAATATCCCGAAAATAAAAGTGCTCCAAATGCCCTGCAAATTTAATATGATTTCTTATGGAATATTTGAGGATTTTAGGCACTGAGAACACAGCAGGGGGGCAAGCACCTGGCCACGAGGGTGGAGGGCGCGCCCACTCCCCCTGGGCGCGCCCCCCTATCTCGTGGGCCCACGGTGGCCCCCTTCCACTTATTCCTGCACCCACACACTCCATCATCCTCCCAAAAAAATTCCCATCCAGCTCAAGCACGAGTTCTAGCTCATTTTGCTGTGATTTTTGATCTCCTTGGTCAAAGCTCCATTCACAAAACTGCTTTGGGAGATTGTTGCTTGGTATGTGACTCCTCCATTGGTCCAATTAGTTTTTGTTCTAGTGCTTTATCCATTGCAAATTTTTGCTGCTTAGGTGACCCTGTTCTTGAGCTTGCATGTCAAATTTATGAGGTCCCAAGTAATTCTAATGCATGATATAGGCTCTAGGCACTTGTGGGAGTAGTTGCTATCGATCTTGTTTGGTTTGATTCACTTTTACTTTGAAGTTACTAAAAATTTCAGAAATATTTCAGAGGAAGAAATATGTCCAGGAGAATGTACCAAGGTGGTTCTGTTGGGGAACGTAGCAGAAATTCAAAATTTTCTACGCATCACCAAGATCAATCTATGGAGAGACTAGCAACGAGGGAAAGGAGAGTGCATCTACATACCCTTGTAGATCGCTAAGCGGAAGCGTTCAAGAGAACAGGGTTGAAGGAGTCGTACTCGTCGTGATCCAAATCACCGGAGATCCTAGTGCCGAACGGACGGCACCTCCGCATTCAACACACGTACAGCCCGGTGACGTCTCCCATGCCTTGATCCAGCAAGGAGAGAGGGAGAGGTTGAGGAAGACTCCATCCAGCAGCAGCACAACGGCATGGTGGTGATGGAGGAGCGTGGCAATCCTGCAGGGCTTCGCCAAGCACCGCCGGAGGGGAGGGCTGCGCCAGAACTTGGGGTGCGGCTGCCCTCCCACCCCTCCACTATTTATAGGTGGGGGGGGGAGAGGGGGCCGGCCCCCCTAGATCTCATCTAGGGTTGGGGGCGGCGGCCAAGGGGGGGAGGAGTGCCTCCCAAGTCAAGTGGAGGCCCTCCCCCTTAGGGTTTCCCCTCTCCCATGCGCATGGGCCTTGGGGGGCTAGTGCCCCTGGCCCATTAAGGCTAGGGCGCCCCCTTACAGCCCATGCTGCTGTATTGGACGTGGTGGAACATCTTCCGGACCTCCGGACCCCTCCGGAATCCTCCGGAACCTTCCGGAAGCTTCCCGGTACAATACCGAAAAAACTCGAACTTTTCCCGGAACCCGAACAACAACTTTCCATATATAAATCTTTAACTCCGGACCATTCCGGAACTCCTCGTGACGTCCGGGATCTCATCCGGGACTCCGAACAACATTTGGTAACCACATACAAACTTACTTTATAACCCTAGCATCATCGAACCTTAAGTGTGTAGACCCTAGGGTTCGGGAACCATGCAAACATGACCGAGACATTCTCCGGTCAATAACCAACAGCGGGATCTGGATACCCATGTTGGCTCCCACATGTTCCACGATGATCTCATCGGATGAACCACGATGTCAAGGACTCAATCAATCCCGTATACAATTCCCTCTGTCTAGCGGTATTGTACTTGCCCGAGATTCGATCGTCGGTATGCCGATACCTTGTTCAATCTCGTTACCGACAAGTCTCTTTACTCGTTCCGTAACACATCATCCCATGATCAACCCCTTGGTCACATTGATGATGTCCTACCGAGTGGGCCCAGAGATACCTCTCCGTCACACGGAGTGACAAATCCCAGTCTCGATTCGTGCCAACCCAACAGACACTTTCGGAGATACCTGTAGTGCACCTTTATAGCCACCCGATTCGTTGTGGACGCTTGGTACACCCAAAGCATTCCTACGGTATCCGGAGTTGCACAATCTCATGGTCTAAGGAAAAGATACTTGACATTAGAAAAGCTTTAGCATACGAACTACACGATCTTTGTGCTAGGCTTAGGATTGGGTCTTGTCCATCACATCATTCTGCTAATGATGTGATCCCGTTATCAATGACATCCAATGTCCATGGTCAGGAAACTGTAACCATCTATTGATCAACGAGCTAGTTAACTAGAGGCTTACTAGGGACATGGTGTTGTCTATGTACCCACACATGTATCTGAGTTTCCTATCAATACAATTCTAGCATGGATAATAAACGATTATCATGAACAAGGAAATATAATAATAACTAAGTTATTATTGCCTCTAGGGCATATTTCCAACAGTTCACATCGCCATGTGACCAACATCCAAAGAGTTTACTAGAATCAATAATCTAGTTCACATCACTATGTGATTACCACTCAATGAGTTCTGGGTTTGATCATTTTTATGCTTGTGAGAGAGGTTGTAGTCATCGGGTCTGCAATATTCAGATCCCTATGTATTTCGCAAAACTTTATGTCATATCATAGATGCTGCTACCACTTTCCACTTGGAGCTATTCCAAATTGTTGCTCCATTATACGTATCTGTTATCTCTACTCAGAGCTATCCGGATAGGTGTTAAGCTTGCATCGACGCAACTCTTTACGTTGAACTCTTTCTCACCTCCATAACCGAGAAACATATCCTTATTCCTTTAAGGATAATTTTGACCGCTATCTGGTGATCCACTCCTTGATCACCTTTGTACCCTCTTGCCAGATATGTAGCAAGGCACACATCAGGTGCGGTACACAACATACTGTAGAGCCTACGTCTAAGGCATAGGGGATGACCTTCGTCCTTTCTCTCTTTTCTGCCGTGGTCGAGCTTTAAGTCTTAACTTCATACCTTACATCTCATGCAAGAACTCCTTCTTTGACTGATCCATCTTGAACACCTTCAAGATCATGTCAAGGTATATGCTCATTTGAAAGTACCATTAAGCGTTTTTTGATCTATCCTCATAGATCTTGATGCTCAATGTTCAAGTAGCTTAATCCAGGTTTTCTATTGAAAAACACCTTTCAAATAACCCTATACACTTTCCAGAAATTATACATCATTTCTGATCAACAATATGTCAACAACATATACTCATTGGAAATTCTATAGTGCTCCCACTCACTTCTTTGGAAATACAAGTTTCTCATGAACTTTGTATAAACCCAAAATCTTTGATCATCTCATCAAAGCGCACATTCCAACTCCGAGATGCTTACTCTACTCCTTAGAAGGATCGCTGGAGCCAGCATACCTTTTAGCATCCTTAGGATCGACAAAAACTTTCTGATTGTATCACATACAACCTTTCCTTACGAAAACTGGTAAGGAAACTCATTTTGACATCCATCTGCCAGATTTCATAAATGCAGCTAATGCTAACATGATTCTGACGGACCTAAGCATCGCTACGGATGAGAAAATCTCATCGTAGTCAACTCCTTGAACTTGTGAAAAACTCTCCGCCACAAGTCGAGCTTCATAGACGGTGACATTACCGTCCACGTCCGTCTTCTTCTTAAAGATCCATTTATCTCGGATTTCATGGCTTCTAACCATTTGTCGGAATATGAGCCCAACATCGCTTCCTCATAGCTCGTAGGTTCATTGTTGTCTAGCAACACGACCTTCAAGACAGGATTACTGTACCACTCTGAAGTAGTACGCATCCTTGTCCCCCTACGAGGTACGGTAGTGACTTGATCCAAAACTTCATGATCACTATCATAAGCTTCTACTTCAATTGGTGTAGGCGCCACAGGAACAACTTCCTGTGCCCTGCTACACACTTGTTGAAGTGACGGTTCAATAACCTCATCAAGTCTCCACCATCCTCCCACTCAATTCTTTCGAGAGAAACTTTTCCTCGAGAAAGGACCCGTTTCTAGAAACAATTACTTTTGCTTCCGGATCTGAGATAGGAGGTATACCCAACTGTTTTGGGTGTCCTATGAAGATGTATTTATCCGTTTTGGGTTCGACCTTATCACGATGAAACTTTTTCACATAAGCGTCGCAGCCCCAAACTTTCAAGAAACGACAACTTAGGTTTCTCCAAACCATAGTTCAAACAGTGTCGTCTCAACGGAATTACGTGGTGCCCTATTAAAGTGAGTGCGGTTGTCTCTAATGCCTAACCCATGAACGATAGTGGTAATTCGATAAGATACATCATGGTACGCACCATATCTAATAGGGTGCAACTATGATGTTCGGACACACCATCACACTATGGTGTTCCAGGCGGTATTAATTGTAAAACAATTTCCACAATGTCTTAATAGCGTGCCAAAGCTCGTAACTCAGATACTCATCTCTATGATCATATCATAGACATTTTATCCTCTTGTCACGATGATCTTTAACTTCACTCTGAAATTACTTGAACCATTCAATAATTCAGACCTGTGTTTCATCAAGTAAATACACTCAGTATCTACTTAAATCATCCGTGAAGTAAGAACATAACGATATTCACAGCATGCCTCAACACTCATTGGACTGCACACATCGAAATGTGTTACTTCCAACAAGTTGCTATCTTGTTCCATCTTACTGAAACCATGGCTTTTCAGTCATCTTGCCCATGTGGTATGATTGGCATATATCAAGTGATTCAAAATCAAGTGAGTCCAAACGATCCATCTACATGGAGTTTCTTCATGCATATACACCAATAGACATGGTTCACATGTCTCAAACTTTTCAAAATGAGTGAGTCCAAAGATCCATCAACATGGAGCTTCTTCATTGGTAGATGCATTAATGGTAAAGATGAAGCATGTCACATGTGTGGCCCTGATCTTTGTGTCCTCAAGAGTGCTGTATTAGGTAATAAATATTACAACTTGGGGGCAATAGTTGCACGTAGGTTGCATAATAATGGTATATCTGGAGATTTATTTGGAGGGATTTATGCAACCAATGTTGCTAATTATCTTGGTATATCTCCACGTGAGGGTGATATAGAGTTGCCTGCCGCTTATTTAGATTTTGGCGCTATGGCCAGGCACCGTTTTATTGTGAGGAATGAACAATTCCTCCAGTATCGACTAATCTTTGACAGACGTCGCGCTGTCCATGTTACTCTGCCTGCTCCTTCCCTTTTTGAATACCAGGCAAAACGAAGATATGTTGTCACCAGGGAGGAGGCAGCCGAACATGAGGGGAGAGCGGAGGCAGCTCGCCAACGTGCCGCAGCTCAGGATGCATTGGCTGCTGCATCTCAGTACGACCCCAATTATAACTTCGGATAGCAGCCAGGCTATCCTTGGCATTAGACCAACTTAGGCCAAAAGCCTAAGCTTGGGGGAGTACGTATTTCTCACCGACTTTACTTTCATGTTCACACACTATTCTAGTCATCAGTGCTCATATTCTTTCATTGTATCACCCATGCTAGTTTAATTTATTTCTCTAGCTTTCTTCTTGTGTGTTTGATAAACCTTAAGAAAAATCAAAAAAATTAGTTAATTTAATTTCCATGCTTGTAGTAGTAATTAAAAAGAAAACCCAAAAAGATTTCCCGTTCTTCTTTTGCTTGTTGGGAGCTTTCCCGTGTAAATAGTTTTATTTCTTTTATTTCTTTTGGGAGTCAAGAGTAGAAGACCATATTGAAAATGTTTAATGGCTCTCATATGCATGATTGTTGATTTAACTTAGAGCCCATATTACTTTGTCTTCTCCCTTTAATTGAATGCTTGCAGATTCCAGCTTAGTTCAATGCACGTGCACTATTATTATTATACACACCGTTCGGTCGTGCAAGTGAAAGGCAATAATGACGATATATGATGGACTGATTGAGATGAGAAAAGCTGGTATGAACTCGACCTCTCTTGTTTTTGTAAATATGATGAGTTCATCGTTCCTGATTCAGCCTATTATGAGTAAACATGTTTGCAATGACATTTAGAGATTATAGTTGTTTATGCCATACTTAATTAGCTAGGAGCTTATAATGGTTTACCTTGCGTGCCATCATGCTATTAAAATAGTTGTGATGTGGTCTGATAGGATGGTATCCTCCTTTGAATAATTCGAGTGACTTGACTTGGCACATGTTCACGCATGTAGTTGAAACAAAATCAACGTAGCCTTCACGATATTTATGTTCATGGTGGATTATATCCTACTCATGCTTGCGCCTGGTGTAGATTAATTTTAGTGCATGTTCATGAGTGTTGTCGCTCTCTCAGTTGGTCGCTTCCCAGTCTTTTGCTAGCCTTCACCTGTACTAAGCGGTAATACTGCTTGTGCATCCAAACTCCATAAACCCCAAAGTTATTCCATATGAGTCCACCATACCTACAACAAGAACATACATACACCAACACATACTTAGCAACAGAGAGACATCATGCGTTGTTGGGCCGTGGCTAACCTCCCCTCCCACCTCCCCACGAATAGCTAACCTCCTCCCCTTCCTTTTCTCCTCTTCATTAAAAAAAAGCTAACCTCCTCCCCGTACCCACCTGCTCCTAATCTTCCTCTCCGTCTCCACAATCATCTCCTCTCCAACCTCTTGTTTGGTTTTCCGATCAACGCAGATGAAGTCTCCCGGCATGCTTATCCCGGAGCAAGGTACTGAGATGCAGGGTCGAGAAAGGATCAAGAAACAGCAGCAAAATCTCCTCACCCAAATCTTTCTCGCAGGAAAATTTCGAATTGATTTACATGATGGCCGCCACGATCTGGGGCCGACGACGTCTGCAACGCCGACCTATCCAAGTTTGAGATCCGGGCGAGGTTCATGTCTGGTATGCCGTCTGCAATGTCGCCATCAAGATGGTGAGCTAGCTAGAGCTGGATACCGCACTCGCCGCCTAGTTCGAGCGCAGCTTCGAGGTCTCCCTCTGCCTCCGCCAACACAACATCATCATTCATCGTACGTACTTCTCCTCCTCTTTTCTCAATACAACCTTTCTCAGTCGCAAGTCCTGCCTTCCATCGATCTGGTCCACAAGCGTCGGTGGCGACGCATCCATGTTTCTTTTCTGGAATCTGGATTCTTGAATTCTTAGTCATTTTAGTATTTCAACATATCTGCGCTGGATTTCCCGCTGTAGTACTGTTGTAGAGCAGGGCAGGCCGAAGCGCCCGCTTCTCCTTTCTACACGTTCAATTTTAGGGATGTTTACTATCTAGTTCTCCATGTGCTAGTTGTTGTTACTTAGCTAACTGATTAGATATATGGAACCGTGGCTATCTGTGCTAATTCAGGAAGAATATTTGCTTCCTCTTTTTCTGACAAACTGTTTTTGTGATGCATTAGATTTTTTTGATTTTCTTGCTGCTATGCAGGTGAATACTTAATTACTAATATTTTCAATTGAAGTTGATCCTCATAGACTCGTTCAATTAGCTGCCATATTATCTCAAATTTATCCTAGTTGTGACCATGTTATCAAAGAGGATTCCTTCAAGGATCAATAGGATAACACTACTAGCAATTAATGACATTTTGATTACTTTGAGGATAAAAAAAGATCCCCTTGTCAGTGTGAATCATATTAGTTAGTTTGACACGCTTTGTACTAAAGGAATGAGTTAGACAGGCACATCTCTACGCATCTTAACTTGCTCCTCTAGGTTCTGTATGTTTCTTGTGCTGCCCCACTTCATATAATATATTTTGGTGTCCGCACCATCAGTTACACCAATATTATCCATCTGGTTGCGCTTCCAGCCTCCACTATGATCATTTTTTGGTTTAAAATTTGGCTTAGTTGTCAACGTGCAGGGCAGGAACAAAGGCTCCTTGATGGGATGTACAGGCGGAGGTTCGGTGCGTCTCCTTTATGGACAACAGCGACTCGGCCACACTATGCAGTGAATATATATAATGCAAGATGCAGCACCGATACGTTATATTGGTATAAATGGGTATACTTGCAGCTACTGATTTTCTACTGGTAACTGTTTGGCCAAGGCGAAAAGTTAGCTGCATGTACAGTACTAGGAAAATTAAAATGACATAACCCCAAGATGTTTTGTTTTTGCATTGCCCATCTCATTTAGCAATGTACTTTAAACTGACATAGTATTCTTTTTTGCAGCAATTTTTTTGGTTCAAACGACACTTACTGTACATTGTTGAAAAAGTAGCCTGCTTATTAGGATAGTAATCACTTGCGTGAAATACTAAACCATGTCCCTTGAAAAATCTATTTATTTATTAGATATATTTTCAGCATACTAATATCACTTTCTCAAGATTTCATATTAACTCAAAGTTCATATTCAGTATACTGTAATTTAGAAAATGAGGTAAACAATTTGGGCTCGAGACCTGTGCATGAATAATGATTTATTAACGACTGACAGCTGATCTACAGTGTGTTTTGTAAGATCAGAAGTTAATTTTGTTTCTCCTGTTCACCAAGGGTGTTATTGGCTCACAAGGTTACAATTTGTCAACCGATCAAATTTAATGTCAGTATACATATATTTGATCTTCTAAATTACAATTCCATATGTTGAATCTGGAGTTTAAAACACAAGATATATAATCTTTGTATAGGGCTACCATGGTGCCCCTCCTTTCAAAGTTTACTGCTTTAACCTAATTTTCTCCATAAGTTACTCATCTCATTTATGAATATTTGTTGTTGTAGATGGCCAAGAAGTTGATGATGCTTGGCTCAGATGGCTCAGATGTTGATTGCAAGGTCAAGAATGTGGCCAGTATTAGATAATTAGACTGTCATTTTAAGGGTCAACGTTTCAACCATTGTAGTTGATTGCAAGGTTGACAATAGGGCTACTACTAGATAGTTTCACATCTTGTAATCTTTGGAATGCGTTCTTTGTAATGGAACACGATCGATTTAATACATCAGACCTTTTTTATTGTATATTGTGGCTCCTATTCGTTACCTCGTAATTCTTGATGGCAATGTATAAAATATCATACATTGTTCATGCGATCTAACAAAGTTTCTATTCGTTGCAATGATCTCTTATGTCCATTTGAAAATCCTTTTGTGGAGGGCAGCCACCAACGCATATGAAATGTTGTTAAGCTCTAACTTTATGTGTTGTTATCTTACAACGCTTCTACACGACATTTACCAACGCATGTATATATGTTGTAGTAGACCCTTGCAACGCCACCAACGGCAACACATACTAATCCGTTGGTGTAGACCCTAGCAACACATATATGGACATACGACAACGTATCGATGCGTTGCTGAAGGGGGGTTCCTGTTGTAGTGCCTTCCTATATGCGGTATCTACCTGCCGTTCCAAGTAAATTTGTATGTGCCAAACTCCAAACCTTCAAATGAAATTCTGTTTTGTATGCTCGAGCAGCTCATGTTTCAACTAGGGCTGTCTGTATTTTCCATGCTAGGTGGGTTATTCTCAAGAGGAGTGGACTCCGCTCCTCATTCACGAGAAAATGGTAGTATCCGGGATGCCCAGTCCCATGATCAAAAAGATCAAAAGCAAATCAAAATAATTAAAACAAAACTCCCCCAGGACTGTTGTTGGTATGGACGGTACCCCGTTGTTTCTGATGGCCGTGGAGTGTGCTTGTTGGTGGTGGGCGAGTACAAACTTTACCATTCTGTTTGGGAACCGCCTATAATGTATGTAGAATGGAAGATATCGCCATCTCATAGTTGTTGCGTTGACAGTGAAAGTATACCGCTCAAATTTTATTCATCTCTATTTTAAAATCGAGCTCTGGCACCTCTACAAATCCCTTCTTCCCTCTGCGAAGGGCCTATCTATTTAGTTTTATGTTGAGTCATCACCCTCTTATTAAAAAGCACCCGCTTGATAGCACACTGTCGTTTGCATGCATTACTATTAGTTTATATTGGGTATGACTTGACTGGATCTCTTTTGCCATGAATTACAATGTTTAGTCAGTCCTTGGTCTTTAAAGGTGCTATGCATTTATGTTTTGCGGTCTTAGAAAGGGCTAGCGAGATACCATCTTGTTATATTATATTATGATTGTTTTGAGAAAGTGTTGTCACCCACGATTTATTATTATTGCTCGCTAGCTGATTATGCCATTGATATGAGTAAACATGAGACCTAAGTGTTATTGTGAATATGGTAAGTCCATAATCTTTGCTGAAAACTTGAATGCTGGCTTTACATGTTTACAACAACAAGAGCAAACAGAGTTTGTAAAAGCTTTTCTTTATCACTTTCAGTTTATCAACTGAATTGCTTGAGGACAAGCAAAGGCTTAAGCTTGGGGGAGTTGATACGTCTCCAACGTATCTACTTTTCCAAACACTTTTGCCCTTGTTTTAGACTCTAACTTGCATGATTTGAATGAAACTAACCCGGACTGACGCTGTTTTCAGCAGAACTGCCATGGTGTTGTTTATCGTGCAGAAAACAAAAGTTATCAGAATGACCTGAAAATCCACGGTGATAACTTTTGGAAAATATAAAAATACTGGCAAAAGAATCAAGGCCAGGGGGCCCACACCCTGTCCACGAGGGTGGGGGGCGCGCCCCCTCCCCCTGGGCGCGCCTCCCTGTCTCGTGGGCCCCCTGATGCTCCACCGAACTCAACTCCAACTCTATATATTCCGTTTTGCGGAGAAAAAAATCAGAGAGAAAGTTTCATCGCGTTTTACGACACGGAGCCGCCGCCAAGCCCTAATCTCTCTCGGGAGGGCTGATCTGGAGTCCGTTTGGGGCTCCGGAGAGGGGGATTCGTCGCCGTCATCATCATCAACCATCCTCCATCACCAATTTCATGATGCTCACCGCCGTGCGTGAGTAATTCCATCGTAGGCTTGCTGGACGGTGATGGGTTGGATGAGATTTACCATGTAATCAAGTTAGTTTTGTTAGGGGTTGATCCCTAGTATCCACTATGTTCCAAGATTGATGTTGTTATGATTTTGCTATGCTTAATGCTTGTCACTAGGGCCCGAGTGCCATGATTTCAGATCTGAACCTATTATGTTTTCATGAATATATGTGAGTTCTTGATCCTATCTTGCAAGTCTATAGTCACCTATTTATGTGTTATGATCCCACAACCCCGATGTGACAATAATGGGGATACTTCTCGGTGATGACCGTAGTTTGAGGAGTTCATGTATTCAGTAAGTGCTAATGCTTTGGTCCGGTACTCTATTAAAAGTAGGCCTTAATATCCCTTAGTTTCCATTAGGACCCCGCTGCCATGGCAGGGTAGGACAAAAGATGTCATGCAAGTTCTTTTCCATAAGCACGTATGACTATATTCGGAATACATGCCTACATTACATTGATGAACTGGAGCTAGTTCTGTGTCACCCTATGTTATAGCTATTACATGAGGAATCACATCCGACATAATTATCCATCACTGATCCATTGCCTACGAGCTTTTCACATATTGTGCTTCCCTTATTTACTTTTCCGTTGCTACTGTTACAACTACTACAGAACTGCTATATTTACTTTTGGCATTGTTACCATTACTATCATACTACTTTGTTACTAAATACCTTGCTGCAGATACTAAGTTATCCAGGTATGGTTGAATTGACAACTCAACTGCTAATACTTGAGAATATTTTTTGGCTCCCCTTGTGTCAAATCGATAAATTTGGGTTGAATACTCTACCCTCGAAAACTGTTGCGATCCCCTATACTTGTGGGTCATCAACTATCCCCTTCACGATTTCGTACTGCTTGTGAGTCCAAAACTTCAACTTCTCCATCTTCAACTCGAATGATTAATAAGATCAAGTGAAAACTGCATGCGCACACGTTTGCATGTACAAATTAAGTGGGCATGTGCATAACACTCATCAACTACCCTAAACCTATACACTTATTAATTAATATCTAGCCAGTAAGCAAAAATAGAATTTGCAGTACAAGACAGTCTGACTCACCCGAAGTGGTAAGGAAATAGTATATCTCGATTGGTATTTAGGCGCTTCAAAAACTCTAGGAAGCTAGTCTCTGTATCTTCTCGATAGAATGGCTCTGACCATGTCACTCTATTAACGGTATTTAGGTCAATGAACCCAACGCCATAGCATCCAGCTTTTTTCATTTCATAGATCTTCATTCTGCATAATACCACAGAAAAGAATATAGTGGGGATAATTACAGGTAATGATCAACGAGCACTACGGGTAGTGAGAGACTTAATTAAATTACAGAAAGAAATCACTTACAGACAATAGCAACTGAAGAGAGATTTGTCGAGTGCGTCTTGATTGAATAATTGAAATAGTTATGTAACCTCGACATATAGAGACACTAATAGGGAAAAGGCTAGCAGCAGCGCGGGTTTTAGGTGTATCGATGGCGGGGGTGGGCGCTACTAATAAGGCGCCATAGCTAACATATAGCAGTAGCGTGGTCACCGGGCGCCATCGCTACACAAGTGTACCAACAGCGCGATTATCGAGCACGCCATCTGCTAGTAGCTCCAGCGCCCTTTGCAGCAACGCGCCATCGCTATAGCGGCACTGCTGCTAACTTCTATACACTCGCATCGCTAATTTAACAGGTTTTTGTTTTTTGGGCATATTTGTTTTGTATTTGAACAGGCTTTATAGAAGAATCTTTAGCACATAGAAATGTCATCATGATACATATACAAATGCCTGCGAGACCACGAATATAATCATAGCATATACATACAAATAGTCTCATCATAATCATCATCCAACACAAAGTGGTCTCTCGTCATCATCTGGAAAATAGCGATACAAGTCCTTGATTACTTGCAAATACATCGTCATCCATCTAAACAATGGTATACCCGAGAGCTATCACTTTGAGTACATGAGTTCGTATCCCTCTCTCGCATTAGCGTGAACCTAAACTAACTACTGCTCGTCGCTCGAAACCGAAACCGGCAACACTGGGCTCGACACTCCGGCCACTCATCGATATATACTCTGGCGTAGCACTTCTTCGCCATCGATGATCTATGCACCTGCATCGTCACATGATTCGATGATATGCAACATATATAGTTGAGCAATGAAAGAGACAGACTTGACAAAATAGAAACAACATATCATAAGCATAAATAACAAAGTTCATCATTACCCAAAATGCCCTAACTAGAGTGATCTTCGCTAGTCGAGGAGGAGGACGGTTTAATTACATCACAAATAAAGTTTCACTGCGCATAACTCAAAGTTTTGTCATACGGAAAGTATGGACTAAAGAGACACATTGTCATATATCTAGAATCACTCCAACATGCCGTGCCATCCATCGAGGTCAGGGAGATAGTCCCCGAGCTTAGTGAAAGGCTTCATGTCGAGACGCTGAGAGGCTATCTATGTTCGGACGTCTTCCCGCGACATTTGTCCTTCTCCATAGAACATCCCTGTTTTTTCGACGACCTCTTTCATGATGATTTGGGCAAGTTCACGCTGGATGTTATAGAACTCAGCTCGAAGTCGATGATCCTCGATTTCTCCTATGTCCTTTGCCCATTGCAGAATATGGGCATTGCCAGATCTAGGTGACATTTGAAGGTTCTGGTGATCCCGTCTGTACTCCAGCATTTGGTGTAGGACATAGAATCCATCATTAAGAGAATCGTTCGGTTGCTGGATGCAGCAGAAGTCGGTCTTATGGCCGAAGGCGGCTGTCGGGGAGTTGTCACGGCAGATGTCCTCGTGAAAGGACTTAGTCGCAGGGCCATCGTACGGGTTAACTTAGAGGGGTTAAAGCGGACACAAAGACACGGGAGTTTATACTAGTTCGGCCCCTTCGATGAAGGAAAAGCCTACGTCTAGTTGTGATGGGATTGATGTGATTTCGACGACTAGGGAGCAATAGCTTCGCCTAAGCCTCGAATTGTCTGTCCGTAATCCGCCGCCGGGTTGTCCCCTTATATACACGGGTTGACGCCCGGCCGGTCTACAGAGTCCCGATCCGGCTCATACAAGTGTCCGGCTCGGTCTCTTCTCTCTTATCTTACAGCTCAAGTTACAAGATTAAGGCGGTTTACATGACTGGACCCTAATCCGTCTCTGGGCTTTGGGCCTCCTCCGTGAGCCTCGATCATGGGATTTAGGTAACCCGGCCCCTTCAGGGCGGTTTACACTCGGTAGTTATATCCCCAACATTAGGCCCCAGATTGACTTGAACCGGTTCATGTTAATCTTCAACATCTTCAGGAAACTCTTGATCTCCCTTCATATTTCGTAAACCGCCATCTGCTTGAACCGCCGTGACGTCATCCTCCGATCCCCGTGTCAGGGCGCCTTGACGTCATCTTTAATAAAGAAATCCAAACAGTAAGATTCCCTTTCATTTAATGCTATCCCGGAAATCGAGGCGACCGCTGCGCCGTCCGCCGCTTTTGACTCCTCGATTCTCGTGCTTGTTAATTGCTTCGGTTCCTTATAAATAGACCGGCAGGCCCCTTTCTCTTCTTCTTCTTCCGCTCTTCTCCTTCCTCGCGACGCTCCCGCTCTTGAAGCTCCGCCGTCGCCGCCGACCTTCGACCTCCGCGTCAGCGCCAGGCCGCTGCATCAACCTGACCGGACCAGAAGCTCTTTAGCGCTCCTCCGCCGCTCGGCGCATCAGGTAAGGCTCCTCTCCGAGCCCTAGATCCACATCTCAAGGTCCCTGTTCCTCTTGTAGTTCACGGGTGTTCATCGTAGTGTCCTCATACCTGCCCTGCCATGGCCGTATGATTCGGCCGTAGTACACATCCTGTGCGGCGACCGCTCCGCCATCGGTTTTACCCCTTGTTTCATCTTTCATTTTGTTTAGATCTTCTTGTTTAGGACGCACGAATCTTCCTGCCCTCTATGAGGCTTGCATAGGTCGCAGAAATTTTCCTCACTGAACCTTCGGTAGATCTAAATTACTTCCATTCGCATGTGAAATCTGTTTCTGTCCACACTTAGTAGATTTTTCAGTTCTGTCTCTTTTGGCGGTTTGACTTTTGATAGCTAATCCGTCACTCCATTAGTCCTCAGTTAAACCGGAATTGAAAGCTAGCTGCCAAATTGCCGGTTTAACATTGTATAATATGCCTGAACCTTTTAACGGTGAACCGTTTTTTCTTTTCTTTCGCAGTTTAGTCTTCCGGAATGGCCCCTCAATTCTCAGCTTGCAATTGGGTCCGGTCCAAGATCACTGAAACGCAACTCAACGGCTACGTCACCACTGGCGCCCTGGCTCCAAAAAATGTCCTCCACTGGCGTGTTCCGGATGGCGAATTCCCTCCCGAGCCGCAAGAAGGAGAAGTGATTGTGTTTATGCAGCATTTAGACCGGGGATTCTGCCCGCCCGGTTCAAAATTCTTCCGGGACGTCCTTGCAAGTTTTAAACTCCATCCGCGGGATATTGGCCCGAACTCTGTGTCAAACATATGCAATTTTCAAGTCTTCTGTGAAGTCTATCTTCAAGAAGAACCATCTGTGGAGCTGTTCCGGATTTTTCCACTTGAACCGTCGCAGAATTTTTCGATGGTCCCAACACGTAGCTGGGCGGCGTTTCAATCCGAAGAGGAAGGAAGTGGACTTTCCTCACGCCAAACACCACAGCCATCCAAAAGATTGGAACCAAACCTGGATCTACTGCCGGAACACTGCTCCTGCCAACGAGAATCCTTTGCCGGGTTACCGTCCTCACCGCTCAGAACCATCATCCGCTGCCTTTACGCTTAACCGCCATGAACGGAAGAACTTCGCGCCTCAAATTATCAAGCTCCGGGCTCTAATGGCCAATGGCTTAACTGGTGTGGACCTTGTGCGGTGCTGGGTTTCTTGGGGCGTCTTGCCACTAAGCCGCCGACCCGGATTGATGCACGAGTAGACTGGCAGCCTCAAAGACCCTCAAAGACGTCACGAGTTACCCGTAACTGAACTTGAGGTCACAGAGACTGTAAAGAAGATGCTGGATGAACCGATCTCCGTCTGCAGCCTAACCGGGTTGGCTCCATTCTGTGTTGCCAACAAACCGCCTGCGGTAAGGCCCTACTCACCGCTTTTCGGGCCTTTAATACTTTGTTGATATACATTAATCCTTGTTACTTCAGGTGACAGCTCATTCGAGCGTACCAAACCGGCTCGGGCGCGCAAGGTAAAGTCCAAGGCCACCAAGAAGGCAGGGAAGAAGAAAATCGCCGAGTCTTTCGATCCGCCGGAGGACTAAGAATCGAAGCTGAGGTAAAACTTGATGTTCTTACGAGGAGTCGCCAGAACCGGCTTTCCTCTTTGTGTTTCTTCTTGCTTGTGATTTGTCCCTTTGTATTCCTTTTATCGACAAATTTACCTCCTGTGATGATCTGAAGCCACCATGCCGACCCTGTTGAGGTAATCTTTCTTTCTTCCGAATCCGACCTCGTGCCGGTTAAAAGAATTCGTCGTGCCGTCCGGAAAGTGAAAAAATATCATTCCTGTGCTTACTTGAATCCAAACCTTTCCTTGAAGACACAGCAAGCTGAAGAGCGCCGTACGACCCGGCACAGTGGTCAACGGATTACCTCATCCGGTTTATCAGACACACCAACCCGGAAGCGTCGTCCAGAGGTGACTTGTTCTCCTGAAAAGCGTTATCCCTTAAAAGGTTTCTTCCGATGTCCTCTCAATCCGTCTGACCCGAATTATCAGGCCTCTTCCAACTCTTCTGGCGGTTCATCAACCACGCAACTGCCTCCGCTTAAAGTTGCCGCAGGGTACGCAACTGCTGTCCGCCAATTCGGTTTACAATTGCCTTGGTCGATTTGTCTTAATCCAATTCTGAATATTGCAGCACCAAGGCTCGCTTGAGTAAGAAAGCGAAAACCCTTGATCCTACTGCGGATGTTGATCCGGAAAAGACCCCAGAGCAAACCCATGAAAATCCTGAAGTCGCCAAAAATAGCTCTGGCGAGTTGTACCGAGACGACATTGCTGATCCGCCAGAAACTGAACCGGAGGCCCAAGTGGAAACTCTCAGATCCTGCTCCACCGAGTCCGCCACAGAGCGGGTCGAATCTGTTGAACCGCCGAGCCGTAGTCGGAAGGCACCAAGCCCAAAGAAGACCGCCAATCCGCCAGCCTACCAAAAATGATGATGTTATTGTGACGGGCACTGGCTACACCACTCCTGGCCAACCGGTCGCTTTAGCAAAACACAGCGCCAAGGACGAGTCTGCCACTATGAGTAAAGATAAGGGGAAAACTGATCTGTCAGCTTATGACAACTTCTCTGCCCAAGAACTTCACTCCGGGTTTCTGAACCGGCTCTATACCAGCCGTGACTTTGAAGCTGGTCTGGTAAACCGTATGAAGGACCGCTATGAGGTAATGAGTTATGCCTTTCTTGTACTTTGGCTGTATAGTTTCTTGTACTTTGGCTGTATAGTAGCCCCCAAGGGTCGGTTCAACTTAGCATAGTTAAACCGGGACTTAACTTTGCATAAAAAACATACGCTTTAAACTGCAGTATTGTAGCCCCCAAGGGTCGGTTCAACTTAGCACAATTAAACCGGGACTTAATTTCTGTATCCTCATAGCAAACTGAGATCAACTAGCCATTAGCCCCCAAGTGCCAAGTTAAATATTTATATTGAGCTTGGGACTTTATAATGAAACAACTAACGTGCTCCCTTTGTTATCAGAATGAAATATACCAGCAAACCGTGCAACTCAAGGACCTTCGAGCCAATCTTGGAACTCAACAAGCAGAAACCACCAAGGCCAAGGATGAACTGAAAACTGCCTTGGCCACTATGGAACAGCTGAAGGAGTGGTATAAATCCGAACGGGCCAACTGGGACACCGAGAAGGCCGGTTTGAAAAAACGGGCGGAAGATGCTGAAGCAGCCCTTAAACCGGTGACTGAAGAGCTTACCGGACTCAAGCGCCAAGTGCATGCCATGACCTCTGCCATCTTTGGTAAGAAAACTTGCACTGATTATCTCTATTTTGATATTTCCGCCGGTTTAACCTGAGCTGTCTGAAACCGGTGCAGGCAAGCGCATTGCTCATCTGGGCTCTGATGTGCGGAAGAAGCTCAAGGCCGCTTACACGCTGATTGAGCAGCTGTATACCGGCGCCCAGCGAGTCATATGTGCCACATCATACGATAACACGGCTCCGTCCCTGATCGAGATACTTTGGACCGCTGTCCATGGTTCGGGGCAGCTTGAAGAGTTGAAGCGATCCGCGGCCCGGGCTGGCACCCTACTGGCTCTAACTCGCGCCAAAGCGTGGATAGCGAATCTTGATCCGGCTGACATAACCAAGGGTTTCCCCAGCGCACAAGAGAACGGTGAAGCCTTTGATAACGACGCCCTGAAACGAATAACAAAGGAGATGCGTCCGCTGGCGAGTCAACTGGCAGCAGAGGCCAACCTGGCGGTTCACCGTTCTTTTTATGACGCAAACAACAAGCGGGTGGAGTTTGTCATTCCTGAAGTGCAGAGCCTTGTTCCTCCAATCCGTAAGCACACTTATGCCCCTGACGTTGATCCGGCTGAGCTTATAAGTGAAAAGGCTGTCTTTCAGGCCTTAACCCGGATTGACTGGTCCACCAATGACTTCCGGGCTTTGGGTGATGAAGAGGAAGAAGTTGAACCGACGCCAGGCGCCCCCTCTACCTCACGTCAACCTGGCGAAGAAGCCTAATCCGTCAAGCCGGGTGACGCCTCCGGAACTGCTAGTCATAACGCCACGCGAAACACCGGGCCTTGGAAGGCTTTGTAATAGTATAGTCAGCACTTTGTTTTGAACAATGCCTTTATGACCTCAGTCTGTATCCTTTGCATGGTGGTACTGATACTGTGGATTGATGAACCGTCAACTTAGTTCGCCTGCAATCACAAATTCATTAAACCGCCACGGCGGCTTGTGTCGCCAGCCGACTTGTGACGCTTATATATTTATATAAGAAAATATGGATGTATATGACCAAACTTTATGATACAAAAATACCTGCCAGCGTCGGGCATGCAGTTGGTTTAACCAATCTGGAGGCGGAGGTTGTATAAACCATGACCGTCAAAGGAGAAAACAACTCCTGTGCTTAGAATGCCGGTTTACCGTGTAAACCGTGTCGGGCATAACAAGCCCCCTGTTACCCCATAATAGGATGTTAACAGAAAAAATCAAACCGGAACAAAATCGCCGGATTAAAAAAATGGACTGAATTCCGTTAGCTGACAACTTGAATCCGGCTTAAAAAGGTTGTCGGTTTAAGAAGGCAAATAAAACTCAAATAACTGGTACGAAAACCACATGGAAGCAAAGGCAATGATAAAAACCACTTGCAAGAAGAGGCTTTACTGAGCCTGATCAGATGGTGTTACCATGGTCGGACAGGACCAAGCTCCCCATAAGGTGTAGCGATGGTTCAAGGCAGCCAGGTCCCCAACTGAAATCGTGGCATTATGCCGATCAAGTGGCATGGCAATGGTTGGGTTCACCAAGCCCCAAGTGATTCTATGGACTTAGGCCGACCAAGAGGCGTGACTGGTTCAGACGTGACCATGTCCCCAAGTGATCTGGTGGCTTTCGCCCATCAAAAGGTGTTGCATTGGTTCGGACACGACCAAGCCCCCAAGTGACAAAAATTTCTGAAAAGCAAGACCAAGGGCTAAACCGGAGGCCGCTTTACAACAACATCTCCATGTACCCAAACCGGACTTTTTACAGAACGGATACCCCGCTTTAGTCGAGGATCCGGTTTATTGCTTTTATTCATAATATATACATTGTCTTAATATGTACATAAGTGGAGCCGATGGCTCAGGTATAATAAGGCCGAAGATGAGCTATGTTCCACGGCTGTTGGTCTCCTCTTCGACGTGCGTGAGTCTTTTCGCCTCGAACATCAATCAGATAGTATGACCCGTTGTACAGATTCTTGCTGACCACAAAGGGCCCTTCCCAAGGTGGGGATAGCTTGTGCATATCTGTTCGGTCCTGAATGAGCCAAGCACCAAGTCTCCCTCTGAAAGGTTCTTGTTCTAACTCACGATCGTGATACCGACGAAGATCCTGCTGGTAAATCGCCGAACGAGCAGCCGCCATATCTCGCTCTTCATCCAGTCGATCCAAATCGTCCTGTCGCACTGCCTCACTATCGGCCTCAACATACGCCGCCACGCGGGGCGAGTCTTGACGGATATCGCAGGGAAGGACCGCCTCCGCTCCATATACCATAAAGAACGGTGTGTATCCAAGTGGATCTGTTAGGGTAGTATTGATACTCCATATCACAGATGGTAGCTCTTCTACCCAACAACCCGGCGCCCTTCCAAAGGGACCATAAGCCGGGTTTAATACCTCTCAAGATCTCCGATTAGCTCGTTCCGCTTGACCATTGGACTGCGGGTGGGCCATCAAGAAACATCAAGCCGGATGTGCTCGCTCACAAAACTCCTTCATGGCTCCCTTGGACAAATTAGTGCCATTGTCCGTGATGATGCTGTGTGGAAACCCAAACCGAAAATCACCTTTTGATGAACTGAACTGCTGTGGCCGCATCACACTTGCTAATGTGCTCGCCTCTACCCACTTTGTAAATTTATCAACCGCCACCAACAGTGAGTCTTCTTGTCCTTGGACCTTTGAAAGGTCCCACCATATCCAGCCCCAAGTCGCAAACGGCCAAGTAATTGGAATCATCCTCAATTCTTGGCCGGTACATGAGCACGTCTCGAAAACTTTTGGCAACCATCACATCGTCGACTAGATCTTCGCATCAAGATGGGCGGACAACCAATAGAAACCGTGGCGGAACGCTTGGCCACCAAGGACTTTGAACCGCGTGGTGACCACAATCCCTTCATGGATCTCACGCAATATCTCACGGCCTTCTTCGGGGACACACAACGCTGAAATGCCCTGCACACGCCTGCAATGATGCAACTCGCCATTATATATGGTCATAGACTTAGACCGCCGAACTATCTGTCGGGCCAGCGTCTCATCTTCTGGTAACTCGCCCCGGTTCATATATGCCAAATAAGGGAGCGTCCAATCCGAAATGACATGCAAGGCTGCCACCAACTGAGCCTCCGGATCAGGAATAGCCAAATCAACTTCATCAGGAAGCTCAACTGACGGATTGTGCAGTACGTCAAGGAAGACATTGGGCGGGACCGGTTTACGTTGAGAGCCCAGCCGGCTTAGAGCGTCCGCCGCTTCGTTCTTCCGACGATCCACATGGTCCACCTGATATCCTTTAAAGTGCCCTGCAACAATATCCACCTCCCGACGGTACGCAGCCATGAGTGGATCTTTGGAATCCCAAGTACCTGATACTTGCTGGGCCACCAAGTCCGAGTCACCAAAGCACTTAACCCGGCTGAGATTCATCTCCTTAGCCATCCGTAGGACATGGAGCAAAGCTTCATACTCAGCTGCATTGTTAGTACGAAGAACGTAACAGAACTTGTCACCTCGTGGGGAAGTTAATACGACTCCAGCCCCCGAGCCCTCCAATTGCCTGGACCCATCAAAGTGGATGGTCCAATAGGTATGATCCGGCTTTTCTTCAGGTGCTTGCAACTCCGTCCAATCATTAATGAAATCCACAAGTGCTCGAGATTTTACTGCCGTCCGAGGCACATACCTTAAACCGTATGCCCAAGTTCTATAGCCCACTTAGCAATCCGCCGCCGCTTCCGGTTCAGTATGATATCGCCTAAAGGAGCTGAACCGACCATCGTGATGGGGTGCCTTGGAAATATTGCTTCAGCTTCCGGCTTGCCATAAAAACTCCATATACCAGCTTCTGCCAATGCGGATATCTTTGTTTAGACTCAATGAGGACCTCGCTGATGTAATAAACCGGCCGTTGAACCGGATACTCCTTCCCTGCCTCCTTCCGTTCCACCACAATGGCTACGCTGACTGCCCTGGCATTAGCAGCAACATATAACAGGAGCGGCTCCATGTCAATGGGAGCGGCGAGAATAGGCCGGTTGACCAACTGCCGCTTTAAGTCCTCCAATGCTTCATCAGCAGCTGAACTCCAGACGAACTGATCCGTTTTCTTCAACATCTGGTACAAAGGAATGGCCTTCTCTCCTAGGCGGCTGATAAACCGGCTTAGCGCAGCAATCCGACCTGCCAAACGTTGGACATCATTGATACACTTTGGCTTAGCCAGGGAGGTGATAGCTGTAATCTTCTCCGGATTAGCTTCAATCCCCCTGTTGGACACAAGGAAACCCAATAACTTGCCTGCCGGAACACCAAAAACACACTTGGCCGGGTTAAGCATCATCTTGTACACCCGCAAGTTGTCAAAGGTTTCTATCAAATCGGCAATCAGTGTTTCCTTCTTCCTTGACTTAACCACAATATCATCCACATAAGCATGCACATTGCGGCCGATCTGTTCATGCAAGCAATTCTGTACGCAACGTTGATAAGTTGCTTGGGCGCTCTTGAGCCCAAAAGGCATAGATACATAGCAGAAGGCTCCAAAAGGGGTGATAAACACTGTCTTCTCCTGGTACTTAACCGCCATCTTAATCGATGATATCCGAATATGCATCCAAAAACTCAACGCCACAACCCGCCGTAGCATCAATAATCTGATCAATACGGGAGGGCGAAGGATCTGCTGGACAAGCCTTGTTAAGATCTGTATAATCCACGCACATGCGCCAAGTGCCATTCTTCTTAAGGACCAACACCGGATTAGCAAGCCACTCTGGATGGAAAACTTCAACGATAAACCCTGCCGCTAAGAGTCGGGCAACCTCCTCTCCAATGGCCTTGCGCCTTTCCTCATTAAACCGGCGTAGAAACTGCTTTACCGGTCTGTACTTGGGATCAACATTAAGAGTGTGCTCACGAGTTCCTCGGTACACCGGCATGTCAAGGCTTCCATGCAAAATGTCCCGATTCTCACGGATGAACTCGATGAGCGCGCTTTCCTATTTAGGATCCAAGTTAGCACTAATGGTGAACTGCTTGGACGAATCGTCGGGCACAAAATCAACAAGTTTAGTCTCACCGCCGACTTAAACTTCAAACCGGATCGTGCTCAGTAGTTGCCTTCTTCAACGGGTCATATCCGCCGGATCAACATTGTCCTTATAATACTTTAACTCCTCGGTGGCACAAACCGACTCGCATAAGCTGCATCACCTTCCTCGCACTCCAACGCAATCCGCGGCTCCCATGAACCGTTATCGCCCCTTTGTGACCCGCATTTTCAGCTGCAAATAAACATAACAAGGCCGTGCCATAAACTTAGCATAAGCCGCCGCCCAAACAAGGCGTGGTAAGGGCTTTGATTTTCACCACCTCAAACGCCAATGTTTCCGATCCGAGTCATGTTCATCTCCAAAGGCTACCTCCAGAGCTATCTTACCGACCGGGTATGCTGACTTGCCAGGCACCACGCCGTGAAACACTGTACTTGACGGCCTGAGATGCTTATCCGTCAACCCCATACGTCGGAAGGTCTCATAGTACAGGATGTTGATGCTGCTCCCTCCATCCATGAGTACTTTGGTAAACTTGTATCCTCCCACCAGAGGTGCCACCACTAGGGCTAGCTGACCCGGATTGTAAACCCGGGGAGGATGATCCTCTCTGCTCCATACAATAGGTTGCTCTGACCAGCGCAGGTAATGCGGTGCGGCCGGTTCAACAACACTGACCGCCCGCTTCTGAAGTTTGCGGTCTCGTCTGTCCAAGCTGGTGGTAAAGACATGGTACTGTCCACCGTTCAACTGCTTTGGATTACTTTGGTAACCCGACTGCTGCTGTTGTTGATTGTAACCCCCTTGGTTCTGATTGTTCTGATTGTTTTGATTGTTTTGACTGCCTTGCCCGCCCGGATTACCACCGAACCCTGGGTCGGAATTTCCTCCAACGTAACCCGGGGCGGACCCTGAACCGCCGCCGGGCCCTTGATCATACCGGAAAGCATTAGAATTTTTGAACTCCTGCATAATATAACAATCCTTCCAGAGGTGGTTCGCCGGCGCCTCCTTCGTTCCATGCTTCGGACAAGGTTGATTCAATAGGTAATTCAAACGCTCCGAATTGTGACCTTGTGCACCGCCCCGGTTTGATTGCCTACGTTTGCGCTGCCGACCCTTGTCCTGTGCGTTGTTGTTGGCCACGAAGCCCATGTTACCGTTAGCCTTACGCTTGTTTCCCTCATTGCCTGCCGAATGATGCTGCTGGCCTCTGGAGTTGCTATTCCGCTTTCCCTTCCCTACCTCGTCATCCTCAGACTCGGGATCCTTGGTACTATCAGAATCAGCATACTTTACCAAAACGCCCATGAGCGTGCCCATGTCATTGCAAAAACGCTTCATGCGACCCAGCTTCAACTTCAACGGTTCGAACCGGCAATTGGCTTCTAGGGTTAAATTAGCGTAATCAGGGTCGATCCGGTCCGATGAATGTAAAACCTCCAAACGCGGGCGCACTCCAATGTGTTGTAGATTCTCCTCCGCTCGACACAAGCCGCCAAATCCACCATGCATATAGGCTGCTTACAGGTGTCTTTGAAATTTGAATGAACCGGTCCGAATCGGGTCCACGAACTAACTGAGTTGGGTGGCAAATTTTTCAACCAATTACGGGCCGCACTCTTCCAACATCATGGTGAAATACTTCGCACACGCAGCTTCGCCCACATCCAGCATCTCCATGGCCATCTCATAGCTTTCTATCCACGCTTCGAGCCAAATCGGCGTATAATTGGGCACCTTGCGGCCCTTTGAAGTCCTTGGGCAAACGACATTGCGTAAAGCGGGACGAGGCAAGGCACCCCAATGAGCCGATGTGACCCCGGTTCAAGATGGTTTGACGAACCGCGCGAGCTGATGGTCCTCATGTTGTGTTGTTAACTCGGCCTCCCTACGTGCCCTGGCCCGGTCTACCACTACTTGAGCGTCTTCGAAACCACCGGCCGGGTTGTTGCCTCGAGGCGGACCGCGCTGCGCGTTGCTTGATACGGCCGGTTCATCGGCGGGCGGCTATAACTCCGCTTAGGGGGGGGTGGAGGATCCGATCCCGACCGTATGAATACGCTTCTCGCTGAGCCAGGCCGCCCCGAGGAGCTCCTTGACCCGGCGGGTTTCTACCGCTGTGGTGAATCACCCTCGATCGGAATCGCCCAATCGTGCCGCAGCCGCGATAAGGTTATCCATCGGGTTGGAGTAGTGACCGGAGGTGTTCGCAGACACCGGGCGCGCCGATGTGATGGCGAGGCAGGTCTATCACACGGGCTGAACGGCGCGGCCGCCCCAGTGCTTCCGCCGGTTTACCACCGTGGCGGATTATCGTCCTCGCCCCGGGTATTGAAGAGCTCTTCCTCGAAAACCAAGGCAAACGGATCAGACTTCCTTTTCATGACTTCATGTGATGCACTCGATCCAAAGATGAGCCTATAAGCTCTGTGCATCCAAAGCGCCCGCTGCGCCGCCATCCTCACGTCCGCGGCTGCCAGATCTGCTTTAGCTTTAACGATCTGTTCCTTCACCCTTGCAATCTCTGCGTTGTGCAGGTCCTGATCCGCCGGGTTAGCCTCCGCCATGAGCGCAGCCAATGCATCAAATAACTCGATAGAACTTGAGCCGGCGGGCGATGTGGCCTCCTTCCCCGCTGCCACCACCGCTGCTGAACCGGCGACGATGGGCGCCATGGTCAAGAGTGAAGGCCGCTTGTGTACCGCCATGAAAATTCCAACCCGCTGGGTAGATCAAAGGAGTCCGAATACTCTCTCCGCCGGAACAGCCCCCGATCTGGCCATCTTGCAGCTGGTACAAAGACTCGGTTTCTCCGGCGGACGACTCGTCGCTAGAGTAGACAACGGTTTCGCCGCCAGATGCTGATCCGCCCTCATAGTCTCCGTGGATGACTCCACTAAAGCACGCTTGACAGCCGGTTTAGCTGTGGCAGGACTCTTCTTCGCCCATCGAGCGCCTCGACGAGGTCGGTGCAGATGTCCGCCCAGCCCTGGCTCGCCGATCTTGCCGATGAACACGTGTATGCCACCAAAGGGGACCTGTACCAGACTCGATCGAGCCGGCCTCGGGCCCCAGTCCGATCGCCGATGTAGAGTTTGCCGCGACGACTCTTAGTCATCCGCCCACAAGATAGCCTTCGAGTCCTTCGAACTTTCCCTCTAAGATCATCAAACCATCGTGCGATCACCCCACGGTGGGCGCCAACTATTGGGGAGTTGTCACGGCAGATGTCCTCGTGAAAGGACTTAGTCGCAGGGCCATCGTACGGGTTAACTTAGAGGGGTTAAAGCGGACACAAAGACACGGGAGTTTATACTAGCTTGGCCCCTTCGATGAAGGAAAAGCCTACGTCTAGTTGTGATGGGATTGATGTGATTTCGACGACTAGGGAGCAATAGCTTCGCTTAAGCCTCAATTGTCTGTCAGAATCCGCCGCCGGTCGCCCCTTATATACACGGGTTGACGCCTCGGCCGGTTCTCAGAGTCCCGATCCGCTCATACAAGTGTCCGCCGGTCTCTTCTCTCTTATCTTACAGCTCAAGTTACAAGATTAAGGCGGTTTACATGACTGGACCCTAATCCGCCTTCGGGCTTTGGGCCTCCTCCGTGGGCCTCGATTATGGATTTAGGGTAACCCGCCCTTCTGTAGGCGGTTTACACTCTGTAGTTATATCCCAACAGCGCCCTGCCGCCCTTCTCTTCTTGTCCCTAACCTCTCCACCCTTGCTTGGTAGTAAAACATAGCACTGCCGAGAACATCTTTGATGTGGGTGTGATCCTTTTGTGAATGTTCTTCAACGAGTCCAAGTAAAGAGCGTGGGAGAATCGGGGTAGAGGATGATG
The DNA here is from genome assembly GCA_021605205.1 of Aegilops longissima. Classification (NCBI taxonomy): domain Eukaryota; kingdom Viridiplantae; phylum Streptophyta; class Magnoliopsida; order Poales; family Poaceae; genus Aegilops; species Aegilops longissima. The sequence continues at coordinate 846,190,577 of CM038677.1, forward strand.
AGGACGGCGCCATTGGCCGCCAAGCAAAAATACGTACACCTCAAATTAATTAGCCTCCATCGTGCAAATGAATTATTGAAATCCAAGGAAGGATAGCAGCCGGATGACTTACACGGGATGATAAGGCACGAGAATCGCCCTTGTCCTTATTGGCGAGCATAAACCGACGATGTAATCCTCGCAGATTCACGCTGCTCGCATGACTCCCAAGAAGCTCTTGTGCATGTAGTACGGGTCAGCGACACAGATATGACGTATCTGCTCATCCCCAATGATGTAGTTCATGTGCAAGGCATAAAGGCGGACAAACGTAAAATCTAGCTTCTTCACGTGAAACATGTCGAATATGTAATCGAATCGAGGAAGAACTTATCCGCAGGGAAGCTGTCGACGCATTTACATTTGTCGCGAACGTTAACCACGAGAGTGGGTATCCGGATCTTCGAGGCGATGAGGCATTTCTCTACCCGCAGCACATCGTCATGAAGTCTCCTTAGATTGCCGAATCTGGCCCGTAGCGCTGTTGCAGGTAGGATTGGTTGACCGGGGATATGCCATTTATCCGCATCGGGGATATCTATACGGTCCTGAAGCCGAGGCTGCTGAGGCAGCTGGATCATAGAATCAGCTTTTTTGCCTTTCCTTGCTCTCTTCCTAGACTTCTTTACTACCAGAAGGTCGTCAATAATACGTTGGAACGGTAATTCAGGCACCGACTCATGACGCTCAAACCCTGAGGAGGCGCTAGTATAGACATACTGTTCAGCGCCATCGTCATCCTTATCCTCATCCATGGCGACGTCATCAGCGACTAATGGAGCCTCCTCCTTACCCGTCCGCTATCACCCAACCCGACACCGACGCTAATTGGGTAGGTGGGTGTTGATGTTCATACCTTGCTGAGGCTGCGTGCTCGTGGGTGTGCACCCGCCGCCCAAGACGGCGCACTTTTGGCAACAACAGGACCCACCCATTGCAACAATCACCAAGCAGCCGCGGTGTCTCCTCGACATCCACCAGAGTGTTGAGGAGGCAAATTTCGTGGCCCGGTTCAACACTGGACATGGAAACCTTGAAGACGCTCGGGAATCGCCGGCTGTGGAACAATGGTTCCTTTGGCTTCATTATCGTCTCTTCCCCACGGCCACCTTCCGTCGCCGATGGTGTACAATATAGTGCACGGGTTTCGCGGCCTGCAAAGAAAAGTCTGCGACGTGAGACATCCGAAGGCAACGAAAACGGAGATTATACATTTATGTTGAAGGGGCCGTGTGACAGATACCGTGAGGGCGCCGAGCTCAGCAAAAAGACGGCACCGCCGAGCACGTCCGGTCGGGAGCTCGTAAGGGAGCAGGTGCGGTAGACGGTGCAGGAGCAGATGCGGAATCAAAGGGAGCAGGTGCTCCCAAGAAGTCAGCAAGGGAAAGTCCTCTGCATTTTTTCTGGATTTTTCCTTGTCCAAGTGATAACGCCTGGCCACAAAGGAAGTAGACAAATCTGCAACCACCTGTTTTGTGGCAGCTACCGCTGTTGCGATCTGTCGAGATGATTTCTTCTCAACCGCAATCTCAACCTTCTTGTCGATGTTTTCTTCAGTTAACCTCCATCTTTCCTTTCTCTCCTCCGTGGTCTCACGGTAGTACTTCTTCCACGTGGCGCCGCCTCCGACACCGTGCACGCCCATACGAAGATCGAGTATCCACCGTTGTCGCTTCAATATGTTCAACGCCGTTGAATGGAGGTCCCACTTGGCCTCGCCAATGCCTCGACGGCGAAGTCGCCGCCGCAATCCGTGCTGCTCTCTCGCAAAAGGCACAAGGATCGTTTATAAATATGACTAACATGTGGAGTCGAATTGATCGAAACTAAAATTACCAGCAGTCTCATGAACTCCGTAATGACCGGTGTTGTCTCAGAACCTTCTTCACTGGGTCCCAACGGTGTCGGGCCCTCAGACGCCACGCCTCAAGGGATGGTGAAATCCGCCAAGGGGTCCGGGATGCCCAGACTCACGGCTTTCAAGGCCCTCCTTGGCCCATTTGGACCTCTTTCCGCCGTAACCACGGCTTCCGAGGTGGTGGCTCCCAATGTTCCTCTTATGAAGCCCCTTCATGTACTTAGACTTTTTTTTGGCAGCTTCGGCCTTGCAAGCCTCCTTGAATATTTGGAACTGCTATTCCGTGATTGTCGGATTATCCTTTACAATCTCGGAGTAGGGTTCCCCGTCGTTGATCTTTGCTTTCACTTGATTTTTTCAGGCGGCCAACGCGTCGCTAAACTTAGTCATCGCGTGTTTGTTTATCTTCTTCATTGCCGGGTCCTCGTCTAAATCTTCATAATCCTTCTCATTCCGGCCCGGGAACAAGAATATCTGGTGAAACTTCTTTAGGAGGGAGCTCCTCATATTTTCTATCTTCTGTAGTTTCTCATCATTGATGGTGGCGGTTGTCCGTACGATGCAGCCAATTTGATTGCCGTAGCACACGCTGCTGCTTCCTCGAGCGCCTTTGGCTCAAAATTGCCGCCGCCCACCTCCGTGACCACCAGTCTAGTAGTCCTGAGTTTGTTAGGAACCCGCTGCCTCTTTGCTTTCGGTTCTACACCGCTCCGCTCCCCGAGGCAGCACCGTCTCAGCGCTGGTCTCGATGCCGGTCTGAATCTCAGCGCCGGTCTCGCCTCAAGCACCGGTCTGCGTGTCGGTCTCAGTCCCGATGCCACCGGTGGGCCCAGCAACAACATCGTTGATCGTCGGTAAGGCTAAAATATTAAATGCTCGCCGCCAGTAGACGCCGTCGCAATCACCGTAACCCTGTCCTTCATCGCTGCTAGCCATGTTTCCTATGATTAAATCCGTCAATTAATTCTAGACCTAATAAAATGAATAATGACATAAAGAGGACTATTGTTTTGTAGGAATGTTGACTCCTTCCTGGTGCGGCAAATTCGGCACTCGATATGTCCTAGTTTAGTAGCACAAGTCATGCCGAAATTCATGGAAAATTTCGCATGACCTTTGCTAAAAAGTGGACAAATCGAGAACCTGAAATTTGCCGGAACAGAAATGAATCAACATTCCGGCAAAACATAGGCCACGCAGCATCATTCCCTGGAAACAACAAAGCCACTTGGGCACAATCGAACAACTTCAATGAAAAGATATAACATGAGCAAACACTATTGAGGAATTTGCATATAACATGGCCACTTCAATGAAAAGATATAATCAACAATAATGGAATATGCAAATGAACATCAATGACATATAGCTACTGTTCTGTTTGACCATGTTTTTGAAAAGAAAAACATTTCTGTTTTTTGTTTATAGCTAAATGCCATAGCTACTGTTTTTTATTTATAGCTAAATACTTTTGTTTTTTGTTTAAAGCTAAAAGTATTTATAGCTACTGTTCTGTTTGACCAAGTTTTTGAAAAGAAAACAATTCTATTTTTTGTTTATAGCTAAATGCCATAGCTATTGTTTTTTATTTATAGCTAAATACTTTTGTTTTTTGTCTAAAGTTAAAGTCTAGGAACTACATTTTCTCTAACCCTTTTGACCTCACCAGAATTTCCACAGCAAGACCTTAGTACCTACACCCAATTTCTTCAAAAATATTCAGGTCCATAGTCCAAGTAATTCAAAATTCATTTGAATGAAGTTTGGAACAAATTCAGGTCCGTAGTCAAAATATTTTTTTATAGCTAAGTGTATTTTGTTTATACCCTCTGTTAATTTAAATCTAAATTCTACTATTATTTATATACCCTCTATTAGTTTAAAGCTAAATGGAATTACTGTTTAGGAATTTTCATAAAAATTGCCCTAGCTAATTTCCTAAAAAATTGCAAATCATTTTTCCTAAATGCTATAAAATGCCTACTGCCCTAAAAAATCTAGGGTTCATATGAACACCTAGGGTTCATATGAACATCAACACAGTATCAACACATATATATATTTGCCCTAGCAGAGAGAAATAGGAGGGTAGGGACAGGAGAGGCATAGCCTTACGGTCGGCGGCGAGGGCAGGCTCTGGCTCGGGCAGCGGCGGTGAGGTCGAGGGCGGCGGATTCGAGCTCGAGGGAGGCGACAGTGAGGTCGACGACGGCCTCGGCAAGCGTGTGTGGTCAAGGCGGGCGGGCGGCGGTGGTCGGCTGCCAGGCAGGGCAACGACGGCGATGGAGTAGTTCGGGGACAGGGGGGAGTAGAGAGGGGGGGGGGGGAAGGACTTAGCGAAATTTTGAGCCAGGGCCGCCGGATTTGAGTCAAACTAGCAGCAGCGTGTTTTGCTAAAAAGCGCTATAGTATAGCTAAGATAGCTATAGCGCGTTCCAGGGAAATGCGCTGCAGCTAACCCTTTCTGTTTTCTTTTTCTTTTTCTTTTGTTTTCTTTACATTTTCTTTTTTTTATTTCTCCTTTTTCTATTTCTTTCATTTTCATTTACTTTTCTACTTATTTTTCTATTTATTTTCTTTTACATAGCAGTAGCGCTGTATAGAAGAAACGCGCTGCTACAATGTTTTTAGTAGTAGCGTGCTTCTGGGAGAAGCGCTGCTACTATTCCTAGCCTACCGGCACTAGTGAGAGAATTTTAGTAGTAGCGCTTTTCTGTGAAGAGACGCTGCTGCTAAAATAATGATTGTAGCGTGGTTTTGCAACAAGCGCTACTACTAAGTAGCACTAGCGCCGAGTTTTGACCAACGCTACTGCTATACCTCTGTCTGTAGTGTTTTCCCTAGTAGTGAGAATTCGCATGGTGGTAATGATCTTCCTTGACTTTCACCATGAGGGACTCTCGATTGGTAGTCTTGGTAATTTTCATGTACCATTCATGCAAATGATACATTCTCGTTGAGAGCTTCTTGACCTCCTCATGCTTGACCAAAGTTTCACCTTGGGCATATTTCCGTTTTACTTCCGCCTCTATAATCAATGGTGTGGGCACGAGCTCTAGGAGTTGTTCCACAGTGATACCGGCCTCTTCAGCCATCCTTCTATGAGCATCGGTTATTACCGACATATCGTAGCCGGTACTCACATGTGTTGATGGTACAATGAGCGGGGGGATCGATTGCACCGCCTGTTCTCCCAACTGGGGAACAGTTTTCCCGCTTTTCTTGGTAGCTGCTTGGCTGGAGCTCGAGCTCGACTCCTTCTTTTGGCACTCATGTGCCTTCCTGATTTGGTGCTCATAGTCTGAGTCAACAGGCTTTGGAGTTGGTGGTTTAGCCGTACGAATAAATTGCTCAATAGCATGCTCAGGCACTTTCTCCTTTGGCGGCGGTGGCGGATTCGGTTCGAAATGGGCGTCCAATTGTCTCCTGACTTTGGCTGCGTTTTCCTCTTCGCTCATGTCGTAAGGCATCTGCGGAAGAGGCGCGAGGCTTGGACCATATTGGAATCTCTTGCCTCCTGTACTTGTACAGCCAACCGCCATAGTTGTGGCGGCTCTCTTCTGCTGTTGCTTAGGCGGCGGAGCCTGCTGAGGCGGTGGAGACAGCTTACGCGGCGCCTGACTTGGAGGAGGAGGCCTGGGTTGACGCGGTGCCGGACGACTTGGAGGAGGAGGAGTGGTCTCACGCTGTGCCGGACTTGGAGGAGGAGGAGTGGCCTCACGCGTTGGCGGACTTGGAGGAGCATGAGTCTGCAGAGGCGGTGGCTGACTTGGAGGATCTGGAGTCCACTGCTACCGTGGTGGCGGACTTGGAGGAGCAACCGGCTCACACGGTGTCGGTGGCCTTGGAAAGACGATGCAATCCTTTCTCCATAGAATGATACGATGTAATGCCTCTCCCAGTGTGCGCTCGTCGTCACCTCCAGGAATGTCAAGCTATAGCCCCGTATATTCTGCCACCACTTCATCAACCATGACACGAGCATAGCCACCTGGAATCAGATTGCAATGGAAGGTTGTTTCAAGGGGGTTTGTATAAGCAACGCTGTCCGCCACCTTGATAGATTTGTTCTTCACTAATGTATGTAGCTTACAATTACTGTTCTCAGTGATGTCATCCATAGGGTATGTATCCAGCAGTGCCTCATGGCCCGGTGCGGAACTCATGCTCCTTCTCGGCATGGATGGGATGGTGCTATCCAATGCTGAATCCGCTAGCCCTTGCCGCTGCAGAGACCCCCTTCCCTGGCTGGTGATTTCGTCGATCTGCCGCTGCCGCCGCTGCAATAGGAGTGCCAACTCCGCGTGCGAAAGTTCTAGGACTTTAAGGCATTCTCCTTCCTGCTTCCTCTGCTCCTCCTCCAGCTTCCTCTTCTTCTCCTCCTTCATCTTCCTTCTGGCACGACTTCTGTAGTCGGAGTTCCAGTCTGAAAACCCCTCATACCATGGAGCAATGCCTACGCCTCGTGTTCTTCCCGAGTGTTTAGGATTTCCCAGGGCGCGCATAAGCTCGTAGTTCTCTCTGTTGGGCGTGAACACCCCCGTTCGAGCCTCTTCTAGTGCAACAAGTATTTTGTCCTCGGCTCCTTTAAGACTTGCCTTCTTCAAAACCTGGCCCGTCTTTGGGTCCAACGCCCCCCATGCGCATAGAACCAAGCCCTGCACCTGGGGGGTCAGCTCAATGTAATTTGAAGAATCCCTGCAGCCTGCATCTCTTCCTCAGCCTTATCCCACTTAGGTCGGGCCACCGCGTAGCCACCTGGCCCCAGCCTATGGAACTGCTCCTTTTTCGTGGCATTGATCGTGGTTATTCTCGACCGTTCCTTAGATAGTTCTGATTCCTTGAATTTCACGATAGCTGGCCAGTGATCTCTTTGCTTCTTCAGTGTTCCCGTGAATTCTAGAGTCTTCTTTCCACTTTTGTCGTACGTGGCCCATATAATTTTCTTGTGGTTGTTGAATGCAACGGCCATCTTCCTAAGAGCAGCTTTCTTGACTTTCTCCACATCTTCAGCTGTGAAATGATTTGGTAGCGTGAAATGTGACATGAGAGCTTCCCAAAGCAGTTTTTTGACTCTATCGTCAACAAAAATAAGATCTGGACGTGACTTTGCTGGCTTTTTCCATTCTTGAATGGAGATCGGGAGTTGGTCCTTCATAAGAACTCCGCACTGACGAATGAACTTGCCCGCATTCTTCTTAGGCTCGACCGGTTCGCCATTATCTTTGATGACATCGATGTTGTACTTTATGCCTTTCTTCAACTTTTTGGCCGGGCCTCGCACTATCCTGCTCCCTGCAGATGATTTGCTCGATCCGGAGGACTGAAAGAAGAAAGATCGATTCGTTAATATATATATGTATATATATACATATATACAAAATCATTTAAAAACACGTGATGATCACCAGATGCGTGCTTCTATAAACATGTACCTCGCTGGTATTGGCTATTTCAAGATAATCATCATACTTCTGGACTTCATCAATATGGCCGTCTCGATCGAATATCATATCATCACCCACCCCGGTATTGTTCAGATATTGGGAGCCATCATCTTCTTCATTCAGATCATCTGGCCGGCTCGGGGAGCGTATGAGCGCGAACATAGACTCTTCTCCTTCATCTCTGCCGGTATTGTCCGCCATAGCTTTTATTTAACTAATCCAGAAGATAATTGATATGCAGCTCGAATAATAGTGGATAATATATATGCATCTCGAAAGAAAAAACTGAATCATAGTAGATAATTAATATGCATCATCAAACATAATCTCGGATACATCATCGTCTCGAATATTATCGAATAATATATATAATCTCGAATACATGGTCTCAAATATTATCGAATACATCACTAGCTAGCTTATATACATCGAATACTATTGAATTATCTAGTTCACTCGCGGTTGCTGAGGCGCGGGCCGTGGACACCCAAAGAGAAGGAACCACCACTGGATCATAGCTCGGGTGAGATCCCCGAAGAACCTGCCAGGTATTGGAGAACCTGACGTCCATAGCAGCCGTGTAGCGACGGATGTGCTCGTCCGCCTCCCGGACATGGCGACGTACCACCTCCGGCGGGGCCAGCTCCCTCCGCACCGATAGTGGCCCACGTGAACGCCACCAAAGGAGCTCCGGGTCGATGGCAGGACATGGGGGCGGGTTCCTCACCAAGCGGCGTGCCCCAGAAGGTAGCATCTCCCAGTGCCAGCCCGGCGGAGCCCAGTCCCGGACATGACTCCTCTGAAGCAGGACGTTGTCGCGAACGGGTCAACGGCGAGGATGAGGGCCGGGCATCGTTGACGTCGAGAAAAAATACTATATGCAAATGTAACATTTTAAATGTTTCGATTGTGATTTAGCTAATTCATCTAACTAAAACTAACATTTCTAAAATTTCTAACATTTCTATAACATTTCTAGATTTCTTTAACTAAGAAACAAAATAATTCCTAACATTTCTATAACTAAAAAACTGAAAATTTTCTAACATTTCTATAAATATTTCTATAAACATTTCTATAACTAAAATTTCTAACATTTCTATATATATAACTAACATTTCTATAACTAAAGTTTCAAACATTTCTATTTCTAAAATTTCTAACAGAAACATTATTGTGTGTGTGTGCGAGCGCGCGTGTGTGGCCATGGCGGGGCGCAGGAGCTCATAACGCCCACGGGGGGCGGCGACGGGGACGATGACTGGCGGTGCCGACAGGGATGGCGATAGGCGGCGACGGGGACGACGCGGCTATGTACGGGCGGTGATGGGCGACGACGACCGGGACGGCGACGGGCGGCGACGGGGACGGCCACGGGCGGCCACGGGGACGGGGGCGGGGACGGTGCAGAGGAGAAGGCAGAGGAAGAAAACGAAACTGAAGAAATTTTGAAGGGTGCTTATATAGAGCCCCCCCTCCCTTAGTACCGGTTGGAGCCACCAACCGGTAGTAAAGGGCTGTTTTGGGCAGGTGAAACGGCGGGAAGGGCACCCCTTTAGTACCGGGGGGTGGCTCCAACCGGTACTAAAGACCCCCCCCCCTTAGTACCGGTTAGAGCCACGACCCGGTACTAAAGGTGTGCGCTGGCGCGGATCCGGTGCGGGCAAGTTTAGTCCCACCTCGCTAGCTGAGGGGAGCCCGCACCTGTTTTAAAGCCCCGGCGCGGCAGCTCTCTCGAACTCATCTCTATAGCAGACTTCTGGGCCTAACTCTGTCGTGCTGCCCTGTGGGCCTAATGGGCCTTGCAGGCCTGCATCCTGGCCCAACTAGAGGTTGGGTTTCTAGTCGTATGCAGGCCGTTATGGCCCAGTAGGCGGGCTTTTTTTTATTTTGCTTTTTTTCTCATTTATTTTTTTCTTTTATTTATTTCTAAGTTGTTTTTTGCTGTATTTAGAGTTTCTTTGTGAATATTTTTGCTTTAGGTACAAAAAATTACAAACTTTCTGTTAGTGCCAGTAGTTTTCAATTTTGAATAGTTTAAATTTGAATTATTTGAAATTTGTGTGAATCACTAGTTTGGGAATAACTTTACTTTAAAAATAGATTTTTCAGTGATCTTTTTTCTTATGTTTAATATTAGTGTGTTTTATCATTATATTCAATTTGGTAATACTTAGGTTATTTAAAAAATGAAATGCCTTTGTAACAGATGAACTTTCGTCCAAAACCCTGATACTTCGAAAGAGATTGTTCATTTTTGTACACGAAGTGGATCCAGTTTTTGCCGTAACCCACTCTACTTTTTTGCACATGCTATGTGGGTGAAATGATGATACCATGCCAACTTTCAACCTTTTCAGAGTTCATTTGTAGTGCTTTTCAATTTCAGGGTCATTTAGCTCAAAAGATTCAGAAAAATGCATGAAAAATAGCAAATGATGTCAGAAAGGGTTGAAAGTTGATGACGTGGCTTTGAATGGTGCGTACGGAACACACAAATAGTCTGTAGTTGTAATAAGTTAAAAAATGCCGAAACCCTGATACTTCGAAACAGATTGTCCATTTTGTACACGAAGTGCATCCAGTTTTTGTAACCCTCTCAAGTTTTTTGCACATGCTATGTGGGTGAAATGTTGATACCATGCCAACTTTCAACTTTTTCGAAGTTCATTTGTAGTGCTTTTCAATTTCAGGGTCATTTAGCTCAAAAAATTCAGTAAATGAGCTGAAAATTAGCAAATAAAGTCAGAAAGGTACACGTTTGTCCGAAGAACAAAAGTACACGTTTCAAATGCAAAACACATAAGCACCCTAACTATTACAAAGATTCCCTACTGTCTTTGGGTGTGAAACTGTTTCTTCGCGTGTGTCCCTTTGCGTCGTAACCGTGGACAATCCTCATCATTTAACTGGATGCTCGGGTCAATATTCACTCTGAAGGGAGCAATTTCATGAAACTTTTCATAATCTTCTGACATGTCTGTCTTGTCATTCACTCCCACGATGTTTCTTTTCCCTGAAAGAACTATGTGGCGCTTTGGCTCATCGTATCATGTATTCGCTTCCTTTTTCTCAGCTTGGTAGACATGTCCTTCAGATAGAAACCTTGCGCCACATCATTGGCTAGGACGAATGGTTCGTCTGCGTACGCAAGATTATTGAGATCCACTGTTGTCATTCCGTACTGCGGGTCTTCCTTTACGCCGCCTGCTGTCATATTGACCCATTTGCACCGAAACAAAGGGACCTCCAAATCAGGTCCATAGTCACATATCTCCTCTATGTAACCATATTATGTGTCATTTCCCCTACTGGTTGCTGCATCAAAGCGGACACCACTGCTTTGGTTGGTGCTTTTTTTATCTTGGGCGATCGTGTAAAATGTATTCCCATTTATCTCGTACCCTTTGAAAGTCATTATATTCGAAGATGGTAACTGGGACAACAAGTACAGGTCACCTTCAATATCGGCATCATGCATGGCACGTCTCTGCAACCAACCGGAGAAAGTCCTCATTTGTTCACGTGTAATCCAGTCTTCAGACTGCTCCAGGTATTTGGAGCTTAGAATATTCTTGTGTTCCTCCATATACGGAGCCACCAAGGCGGAATTTTATAGAACTGTGTAGTGTGCTTTAGTGAGAGAATGCCCGTCCATACATATTATTCGATTCGGTCCTAGCGTGGCATTTCCACCCAGTCTGCCCTTATGTCGTGATTCAGAAACACCAATCGTCTTAAGGTCAGGAATAAAGTCAACACAAAACTCAATGACCTCCTCATTTTCATGGCCCTTGGAGATTCTTCCTTATGGCCTAGCACGATTACAAACATATTTCTTCAAGACTCCCTTGAACCTCTCAAGGGGCAACATATGGTGTAGAAATACAGGATCCAGAATGGCAATCTCTTCGCATAGGTGAACTAGGACGTGCGTCATGATATTGAAGAAGGATGGTGGGAACACCAACTAGAAACTGACAAGACATTGCACCAAATCATTCTCCAACCTTGGTATGATTTCCGTATCGATTATATTCTGAGATATTGCATTGAGGAATGCACACAACTTCACAATGGCTAATCGAACATTTTCGGTAGAAACCCCCTCATGCAACCGGAAGCAGCTGCGTCATAATAACGTGGCAGTCATGAAACTTTAGGTTCTGAAACTTTTTCTCTGCCATATTTATTATTCCCTTTTATATTCGACGAGAAGCCAGACGGTACCTTCATACTGAGCAGGCATTCAAAGAAGATTTCCTTCTCTTCTTTGGTAAGAGCGTAGCTGGCATGACCTTGATGTATGTTGTCCTTTCCGTGCATACATTGCTGGTTCTACCGTGCCTCCGGTGTATCTTTTGTCTTCCCATACATGCCCAAGAAGCCAAGCAGGGTCACTCAAAGATTCTTCGTCACATGCATCACGTCGATTGTAGAGCGTACCTCTAGGTCTTTCCAATAGGGCAGGTCCCAAAATATAGATTTCTTCTTCCACATGGGTGCGCATCTGTCAGCATCATTCGAAACATATTGTCCGCCAGGACCCTTTCCAAAAATTACCTTCAAATCCTTGACCATATCATGTACATCATCACCGGTACAGTGGCGAGGCTTCGTCCGGTGATCTGCCTCACCTTTGAAATGCTTGCCTTTCTTTCTTACGGGATGCTTGCTCCGAAGAAATTGACGATATCGCAGGTACACATTTTTCTTACAATTATCCAAATATATACTGTTGGTATCACCCAAATAGTGTGTGCGTGCGTGGTATCCCTTATTTGTCAGTCCTGAAAGGTTACTGAGAGCAGGCCAATCATTGATGGTCACAAACAGCAACACATGTAGGTCAAATTCTCCCTGTTTGGGCTCATCCCACGCACGTACACCTTTTTCATTCCACAACTGTAAGAGTTCTTCAACTAATGACCTTAGGTATCAATGTCGTTGTCGGGTTGCTTAGGCCCTTCGATGAGCACTGACATCATAATGAACTTCCGCTTCATGCACAACCAAGGAGGAAGGTTATATATACATAGAGTCACATGCAAGGTTCTATGGTTGCTGCTCTGCTCCCCAAAAGGATTAATGCCATCTGCACTTAGACCAAAGCATACGTTCCTTGCGTCACCCGCAAAGTCCTCCCAGTACTTCCTCTCGATTTTTCTCCACTGCGACCCGTCAGCGGGTACTCTCAACTTCCCGTCTTTCTTACGGTCTTCTCTGTGCCATCGCATTGACTTGGCATGCTCTTTGTTTTGGAACAAACGTTTCAACCGTGGTATTATAGGAGCATACCACATCACCTTGGCAGGAATCTTCTTCCTGGGCGCTCGCCCTCGACATCGCCAGGGTCACACGCATACCGGGCACGCGCTGAAATCCTCGTAATCACCGAGGTAGAGGATGCAGTCATTAGGGCATGCATGTATCTTCTGCACCTCTAATACTAGAGGGCAGACAAACCTCTTTGCTTCGTACGTACTCTCGGGCAATCCGTTGTCCTTTGAAAGCATCTTCCTTAACATTATCAGCAACTTTCCAAATCCCTTGTCAGATACACCATTCTCTGCCTTCCATTGCAGCAATTCCAGTGTGGTGCCCAGCTTTTTCTTGTCAGCTTCGCAATTCGGGTACAACAATTTCTTGTGATCCTCTAACATGTGCTGCAACTTCTTCTTCTCCTTTTCACTTGCGCAGTTTCTCTTTGCATCGGCAATGGCCCGACCTAGATCATCAACGATCTCATTTGATGCCTCTTCTTCAGCTTCTTCCCCCATTGATGTACCATCATATTCAGGGAATCCATGGCCATGATAGTTGTTGTCGTCCTCTTTTTCTTCATTGTCTTCCATCATAACCCCTCTTTCTCCGTGCTTGGTCCATATATTATAGTGAGGCATGAAACCGGACTCAAACAGGTGGACGTGAATGGTTCTTGACTTAGAGTAACTCAGATCATTCTTACAGTTAGCACATGGACAAGGCATAAAACCATCCGCCCGCTTGTTTGCCTCAGCCGCAAGCAGAAAAGTATGCACGCCAATAATAAACTGAGAGAGCATCGGTCATCGCACATCCATTGCCGGCTCATCTTAATTTACACAGCACCGACAAGACCAAATTAATACAAGTTCATACATAAAGTTCATACATAAAGTTCGTACATAAAGTTCATACAACACTTATTCTCATAAAACAACATACAAATAACTCTCTAGCTAAAGCATTTAAATGCAACAACAAATGCGATCAAGATCGCAACTAGGGTAACAATTGATCCAACAACATAATGATACCAAGACTCACTATCGATGGCATATTTTCTAATCTTTCTAATCTTCAAGCGCATTTTCTCCATCTTGATCTTGTGATCATCGATGACATCGGCAACATGCAACTCCAATTCCATCTTCTCCCCCTCAATTCTTTTCATTTTTTCTTTCAAATACTCGTTTTCTTTTTCAACTAAATTTAACCTCTCGACAATAGGGTCGGTTGGAATTTCAGGTTCACATACCTCCTAGATAAAAATAGCTCTGTCAACTTGATGGGCATAATTTGTCATAAACACTAAATGCAACAAATAGTTATAATAGAGAATATAACACATCCGAATCATAACCCGAATGAGGGCCGATGGGGACGGATATCAAAACCATGGCACTATGTATAACAAAAAACGTATGGGTAAGATAATTATACAGGTAACTATATATCTAAATAACACAAACATTATTTTTTTATATTAAAAAGATAAGAACAAAAGGCTCACCACAAGGTGGTGCCGGCGACGGGACGGTGTGGGCGATCGATGGTGGTTAGGACGGAGACGGGAAGGCACTAAGTAAACCACACCTACATATGCAAACTAAGAGTTAGTTTGACCTTAAATTACATATAAATCAAATAAACTACAACATATAATTCCTCTCAAACTAAAACCCACAAATCACTATACTTATAGAGCATTGCAAGAGCTAATGTAGCAATGAGAGATGAAAGGACAGAGTTGCTAACATTTGTGATCACTTGGATGGATGTGTGCCTTCAAATGTTGGAAAATTTTGGCAAAAATGGAGGTGGGAGCTCGAGCAAGAGGGGAAGAAACAGAGAAGAGGGAAAAAACAAAGGGCATCGGCTCGGGCTGGAAGAAGCAGTATATATAGTGATATTTGTAGTCCCGGTTGGTTACACCAACTGGGACTAAAGGTGAACTTCTAGTCCTGATTCGTGGCATGAACCTGTATTATAGGTCATGGTGGGGCCGCAGCCTGACACAAGCCTGTCACTACCTCTTTAGTACCGTTTCGTGGCACGAATCGGTCTGTCACTACCTCTTTAGTACCGTTTCGTGGCACGAATCGGTACTAACGGTTCGCCACAAACAGGTACTATGAGAGTCACCCACCTAGATGTTGGAACCGGCACTAATGGTCACATTTGTGCCGGATCTATACAAACCGGGACTAAAGAGTTGAACATTGGGCCATTTTTCTACAACCGATGGTGCTACAACTTGGCATAAGAGATCACTTTGGTGCTAGAAGTTGTGGTGTACAACCCTGAGGTCGCGCCGCCCACCCTCTCGCTGGCGCGCGCAAATGCGCTCGCGCTCACGTTTGCACCTTGTATGGTGGCGCCAACCGAGCGGATCTGAGTACCACATTTGCATTTTTCGCTTGAATTATGTCTTAAAAGGAAATATGAATGAAATACTTTCCCTCAATTAATCCGTCCCAATGCTGGCCCAGTGGAGCTGCGTAGCCTCCGCATTTTCGGGCGAGTCTATGTCTTGCTTCTCGTGGTACAAAAGAACGCATTGCCTCAAGGTAGCTTGAAACGGGTCAGGCCAGTCAACATAGCTCCAATTTTTATAACAAATTTCAGGCCGGTCAACGTAACAAACTTCAGAAATAGGATCCTTTGAGCAATAGGTACAGGTAACTCCATGCAGGAATACTCCTACTTATGTTGAAACAATGTTTAAACAAGAAAATTCTGGGCACCAATTACAGCACGCTGGTAAACACTGCAAATATTTAGTCAGAAGTGTTGTCTCTGGCTCTTTGCTACAATACAAACTGGAGGAACATTGGATTCCCTAGATGTTTCTTTCATCAGCCCCAAGATAAATGTTTCGGTAGAAACTAGAGCTTTTTTATAGATCCATTCATAGATGTTAACATGTGAACTACACTGGACCCTACCATGAGTTGACACTTGAGACCTCCCGCCGGCCATATCTTAAACAAAACATATGTGGGCGGAAATAAAATGATAGATACTTAAATATAAACTAATTAATGTATGACTAGTATGTCTAACTTTGTCGTGAAGGCGATGGTCATGCAGCGAGAGTGAAGGTTTTTAAAAAAAAATTAGGATCACCCCGCCATCTGCATCAGAACGATGTATCTGGCCATCTTATTAAAAAATCCAAACCGTAACAATGTATGACAAATATTACAGCTCGCAAAAGGAGCATAAAAGTGAAAGATGAAAAGATAAAGCCACAACCGGCGAGAAAAAGGACTAGATGACTAAACACATATTCTATTATTGGACCCATTCAAACCGGTTGTAGATAACTCGTGCGACCCTCTCCCATCGGTTGCACCTAGTAACCAAAAGCTTTCTGAAGTCCGTATGAGTGTGTCACGACCACGTACGGATCCAAGTTATAGCTCTAAAGATAACCTGCAGAAAGTTTATAACATTTTATCTGTTAAAGATCATATCATTTCTGCAGTTTCATATAGCCCAAAGTAGTGCACATATACCTATCCGAATACGTCCTGCAATAACTAGTTCCACTCCGGGCAATCAGTCAATTAATGTCGCGGGACCAGGAGGTGGCAAAAACAAGGCCAGCCACGATTACTAGTTAACGATATGCAAGATGATAATTCTCGCGTTGTTAAGTGGATGTACAAACCCAACACCTGGGTTCAAATCCTCATGGAGGCGAATTTAGATTCCTATTTATTTTTGAGGACCAGGCATTCCCGGTACTCATGCATTTATTGAGGACTAGGCTCAGTGTGTAACCGAGATTAAAAATCCTAGTACTCATACTTAAAAGGCCGTATGCATCCCTACATGCTGCAGAGGCCGCGTAACTGAAATTCTCCCCTAATTTTAAGGGACAGTGGTTTATAGTTGACACTTTAGTCTACACGCACGAGGATTAGCCCCTGCGTCGCCTTCCTGGCGGCTCGGGGGAGAAAAAAACCCTAGCCGCCGCCACTCCTCCCCCTCTACTCCTAGTCTCGCCGCCGCCGGAAGGGTTTCCCTTGCAAAGGCCGGGCGACCCTGAGGAAGGTACTGGCGGGGCAACGATTCCCTTGTGGTGGCGCGGGCGTGCGAGAGCTCCGCGCGCGGTAGAGGAGTTGCGGACGGTGGCGGCCACTGCGACGGGCAGAGCACGGCAATCCGGTTGGCCTGGCGCTGCGGGCGCACCGTGCGTGGCGACGGTGTGGCCTACAATCTACTACTTGGCGGCTTGGATCTGGGGCTCCTGATCTGGGTCGGGCATCCAGGTTGGGGCTTTGCCCGGTGTCACGACGGCGACGGCTTTGTTGCGTCCTGGCCTGTTGGTGGTGGCCGTCCAGGAGGCGGCGGTGGATCTGGCTTCGGATCTATCCGGTGGCGAGTTTGGAGCGGCGAGACTTACCGATGAAAACCAAGCCTCAAATACGGTCAGGGTGGACGATGGTGGCGTCTTTTGGCATTGTTACCTTGTCGAAGGCATCATCATAGCAAGTCGCGTCATTCCTTTCGGCCGCCTGCTCTGGGGAAACCCTAGATATGTTTTCACGGATGGGACGATGGCGACGTCAGGTCTCCCGCTCCTTGTTGGAGGCAGCGTTTTGGAGCAAGTAATGACTTGGGTGGACAGGTGGTGCAGCAGCGTGGTATCTATCGCGTCATCGATGACTGGTCTCGGCGGCGTGGCGCAGCGGGGTCTCGCCGATAGATGCATGACGATGGACGCGCGCAGGGAGGTGGCACTTGATACTTCTTCAACGTATCTATAATTTATGAAGTATTCATGCCATGTTTGTAATATTTTTACATGATTTTGGTATGATTTGATTAGAACTAACCCAGACTGACGCTGTTTTCAGCAGAACTACCACGGTGTTGTTTTGGGGCAGAAATAAAAGTTCTCTGAATGCGCTGAAAATCAATGGAGAATATTTTTGGAAAATATAAAAAATACTGGAACGAAAATCTATCGGAGGGGAGTCCCGAGGGAACCTCGAGGGTGGAGGGCGCGCCACCCTGCCTCGTGGACTCCCCGTGGGCCCCCTTGACGTGAAATCGATGCCAACCCCTCCTATAAATCCTTAAAACCCCAGAACACAAGAGATATCGGAAGTTCCTCCGCCTCAAGCCTCTATAGCCATGAGAAATCAATCTAGGCACTTTCTAGCACCCTGCCGGAGGGCGCCATCATCACCGGAGGCCATGAGGAAGGATCTCAGAGGGGCCATCATCGCCATGAAGGCCAAGGACCAGAGGGAGAACCTCTCCCCATCCAGGGGGGAGGCCATGGAGGAGGAAGCACAACGGGGAGAACCTCTCCTCATCTCTCTCGGTGGCGTCGAAGTTCCATCGGGAGGGGAATCATCGCCGCAGTGATCGTCTTCATCAACATCAACATCCTCATCTCTTTTATGCGGTCCACTCTCCCGCACCCCGCTGTAATGTCTACTTGAACATGGTGCTTTATGCCACATATTATGATCCAATGATGTGTTGCCAGTGTCGTGGTTTTGTCACGGCAGATGTCCTCTTGCAAGGACTTAGTCGTGGAGCCATTGCAAATAGCAAGCTTAAAGGGGTTAATCAGGACAAGGGACACGAGAGAGGTTTTATACTAGTTTGGCCCCTTACGGTGAAGGTAAAGCCTACCTCTAGTTGGGTTCGTATTGCTAGGGTTTTGATGACCAGGGAGCGAGATACGCTATGCCCGGCTCTCGATGATATCTTACTTTCCCTAAGCCGTCAGCGGGTCGTCCCCTTATATACACGGGTTGACGCCCTGCGGCCTACAGAGTCCCGGCCGGCTCATAAACAGTGTCCGGCTCGATGACTAGTTAATCCTGCCTTATAATACAAGTCATGCCATTACAACGGTTTATCCTTACGGTCCTTAAGTCGCCCGTGGGCTTTAGACCCTTTATTGAACCGCCATCTTCATACTTGATCTTGGGCTTCACACGATGAATCGCCTTCTTGTAACCCGGCCCCTCCTGGGCGGCTTACAAGAATAGTTATATCCCTAACATTAGGCCCTAGATTGATTTGAACTGGTTCATGTCAATCTTGAAATACCTTAAGAAAAAGCCTTCTGTCTGTGCAAAGGTTATAACCCGCTGTGACGTCATCTTCCGGATCCGTGATAACCCGCCGTGACGTCATCTTCCATTAAATTCATATTTTATTCCGTCATATCTTAACGGGTCTTTATCTTTAATGACCATTCTGAAAATCGAGGCGTTGGAGTCGTTGGATAATGACGCCCGGCCTCCTTGTTTCTCGCGCTTTCTCAGTCGGCCCTTCCTTATAAATAGACACGACCACAAGGTCTTCTCCATTCTCCCCCTTCTGTCGTCCTCTTCCTCTCGCTATTCTTCTGCTTGCTCGAGCTCCACTGCCGCCGCCGCCGCAGTAGAGCTCCGCATCTTCGTCGACCTTGGCCGCTGCATCGACCTGATCCGACCAGAAAAACGCAACAAACCTCCGCAGCAACTCTGCATCTATAAGTTTCTTCCTTCCTGTTCCTTAGATCTGCATTAAGATTTTCGAGTTCATCGGTGTTCGTCGCTGCTCGTCATGAACCCTTGATAGATTTCACCTCCGCCGCCCTTTTCTGATCTTCAGATAATATAAAACTGTCGGTAGCTGTTTCGCACCCATTTCGAATGCAAATAGATCCCTTTCGCTTGCATATGGGCCTCATTCAAGTTTATGAACTCATCTGTAGTGGTTTCTAGGTCTAGAAATATTTCCTTTTCTGCACACCTGTTTGATCCAAGATAATATATGCCAGTTGCCAAACTTGTTTGTGCGACACTTAGGCAAAATCTGTTTCTGTCAGGCCCATTTAACTCTGGCGGCTCTCATTGCCGGTTTAAAATAGACAATGTTAATCGACAGCCTTGCCAGCTCCTGGCGGCTTAAAATAACTTAACTGTCTCTGATTCCCATAGCGGCTTAGATAACCAGATATAATTAGCCATATGTCATTAGGCCCCTTCATATGCCGCCGTATGGAATAGAATTTGAAATGTTTTTTCTCCGGGTTAAACTGAACCGGAAATTTTTTATTCTATCATAGGTTTTCATCTGCATAATGGCACCCAAAGCTCCCAAAGCACATGTGACTTGTAACTGGGTCAGGTCCATCGTTACTGAGTACACCTTATCTGATTTTGTGAAGACCGGTTATCTGCCCGAGAAAGAAGTTATGTCTTATCGTGCTCCTGACCCGTCAGAGGAAAAGCCTCAGCCCAAGGAGGGGGAAGTGATCGTTTTTACTGATCATATGAACCGGGGCTTTTCTCCACCCGGCTCAAAATTCTTCAGAGATGTTTTACACTTTTTTGACCTCAGACCTCAAGATATCGGGCCCAAATTCCGTGTCAAACATTCGCAACTTCCAAGTCTTTTGTGAGATATATCTTGGAGAAGAACCCAACCTACCACTTTTCAGAGAATTGTTTTATTTTAACTGGCAGAATGAACGTGCCAACGGGCCCAGCCTAGAACTTGGTGGTATCTCCATTCAGCGACGGAGAGACTGCCTTTTTCCATATGCTGAACTGCCAAGCCATCCTAAGGATTGGAACCATACGTGGTTCTATTGCCAGGACACTTCTCCGGCTGATGAGAACCCGCTGCCCGGCTTTCGCGCTCTGCGCCATGAATCCAACCATCCACTGTCGGATAAGATATCTGCCGCTGAACGCCTACAGATTGCTCTTACCATAAAGAAAATCAAAGCTCTCTTGGGGAATGGCTTAGATGGCATTGATTTGGTTCGTGTCTGGATCTCATGGCGGGTGATACCGTTAAGCCGCCAGCCCGGCTTGATGAGCACTTACACAGGCGAAAAAGATGACCCACTGCGTTATTGTCCTGATGACTTGCCTGATGACATGATTGAAGCCATGACCCAATCTCTTTTGAAAGAAGGCTCAGTGGTCAGTAACACCTTCGGCTTACTTCCCTTCTGCAAGAATAACCCGGCTCCTACAGTAAGTTATCAATCTAAGAATTTTGCACTTTTTTGTGGAATGCCTTGCTTTTACTCATAACCTTTTCTCATTATTCACAGGCAAAGGATGACTCCTGGAAGGTCAAATATGATCATGAAGCTGCCAGACAGGCCAGAGCGGCCAAGAGAGCCGCAAGGAAAACCGCCAAAGCTGGAGCTCAAAGGAAGAAGAAGCCAAGTGCTTCAGATTTGCTCCAATTAGATGACTCCTCTGACGCTGAAGAAGAGGTAATCCTTAACTCCCCTGATTCTTTTCCCATCATCTTATTGACAATAATTTCCTTCAGGGGCACACGGGAAATAGCCAAGCAGTTGAGGAAGAGGTAATTATAATTTCCTCCGACTCCGAGCCTTTGCCAAGGTAGAAAGTCCGAAGAGTGACCCGGAAAGTAAGATTTTCACATCCTTTAGCTTACCAAGATCCTCAATTTCTTTTGAAGCAATAGGCTCATGAGAGCCGGAGGCAGACCCGGACCAGCAAAGACACGGAACTCTCCTCCAGCTTACCTGACGTGACAAGGAAGTGCCGGGCTGAGGTTATCTCTGAATTACGTTCCTTTTTTCCTTTGGCGGGTTTCATTTGTCAACCCCTCAATTCATCTGACTCAAACTATCAGGATACTTCACCTTCTTCCGGTGAATCTATGCAATCCAACATGCCGGCTTTCAAGACTGCTCCAGGGTAATGTCAGTGTATTCATTTTCATACTTATGGCCTGTCTTTATACTTAACCTTTCTGTTTTGCCCACAACGTACAAGTGAAGCCCAGCAAAAGGGCGAAGAAAAATAAGCCGGCCAAAGAGCCAGTCGTGACTGACCCGGAGGTCGGAACAACCGTTCCTGAGACCTCCACACATGAGGCGCCACCTGAACCGGCCCATGACATTCCAGCTCCAACCTATGATCCACCTGCTGAACAGACTCTTAATAGTTTTGATAACCTGGAGGTTCCCAGCCCGGCAAGAATTGATGATCCGGAAGTTGAGATTCTTAAGACTCGGTTTATTGAACCAGGAAGACCCACTATTCTTGCTAAGTGTTCTTCCAAGGAAGAACTTTCAGAGCGCCGAAAATCCAAGCTGGACGTCACCGATTACACTCATCTCAACATTGGAGATATTGTTTCTGGCTATATAAGTCAAGTGCACAGCAGCCGTGATCTGGAAATTGATATGGTGAAGCAAATCCATCAAAAATCTGAGGTATAACTCTTGTTGATATTCCTTATTCCTCCTTACTGTACCAGCCCCCAAGTCTATTGCTTATGAGAAATAATATGCTGTAGACTTAGAATCTGCTTAGCACTGCTTGTCAGACGCCCGGCTTATGTTGTAACAATCGAAGACCGACTTGAAAAGAAGATATTTGAATCGGGGTCGTATAATACTTTTAACTGCAATATGCATTAGCCCCCAAGTGCCAAGTATCTTTTGCTTGCAAAGTGCTTGGGACTTAATTTCCATGAACCCCCACAGCAATTTAGAGTGCTTCAATATATATTAGCCCCCAAGTGTCAAGTACCTTTGCTTGCAAAGTGCTTGGGACTTGATGTTGTATTATAATAATGCTGACTGTAGTCCGACTTGATTCAGGCCACCATAAGTCAATTTGAGTCGGAGATTGCTGATTTGAAGAGTCGCTTGGCAGTGCAAGAAACCGAAATCCAAAAGTCCAACTCCAAATTTGAGTTCAGCGTGTCTGAGCAGGAGAAACTGAAGAAAAGCTTTGTAGCTGATAAAAAGGCGTGGGCTGATGAAAAAGCCTCCTTGGTCACCCGAGCCGAGAAAGCAGAAGCGGCTCCCGCAGACACAACGGCGGAGTTAACCGGCTTAAAACGCCATATATCTCAGATGACCTCAGCAATCTTTGGTAAGCTATTCTGCAAGTTTAAATACTGTAAATCTTTTTTCGACAAGTAACTTGTCTGTCATCTCTGGCTCACCTTATGTTTGTTAATGCAGGCCCCAGGAGCTCCAAACTGAACCAGAATATGTTAACAAAGCTGAAGGCGGTTTACACATTGGTGGAACAACTGTACATCGGGTCACAACGCGCTTTAGCCATTGTGGCTTTGTCAAACGAAGTTCCCACTCGCCTGTCTGTCGGGCTGAAGCGACTTGCTGTGCTTCCTAAACGGATCAAAGAATTGAGACGTGCTTCTACAAGAGCCGGAGCCATAGCCTCCTAAAGCCAGGCTAAGGCGTGGTTACCAGAGCTGGACCCGGCCGACATCTCTCTTGGATATCCAAGCTTTAAGGAGGATGGCACCCCCTTTGAGGAGAAGGATTTCACCACCTGCGTGAAAGAAATGCGCCCTGTGGCCACTCTGATCGGGAATGATACGGATCTCATCAAGTACCAGCCGGGTTATGACAGCCAAAATCAGAGGATTGCCACGCCACATTATGATGATGTCAGCTTGACTCCTCCAATTCGTAAGCATACCTTCGCCCCCGAAGTCGATCCGGCCGGGTTAATTGATGATGAAGCTGAATTTGAAGCTTTCAGTGGCATTAACTGGTCATCATCAACCTTCCAGGACAGGGCAGCCGACGGAGGAGCGGAAAGGGATGACCCGGAAGCTTCAGGCCAACAAAATGAATGATCCATCGGGCGTCTTATTTTTCTGCCTTGTGGAAACAATGATTCCCTATTCAGAATCGGGGAGCCTTGTAATAGGATAGAAGAAAATTTTGATTTTGTCGTGCCATCGCGCACGTTTGAGGCGCTCAACACTTGTTCAAGCCGCCATCGTTATATTCTTCTGGTTTATATTAATATTCTGCTTTAGTTGCCCTGCATACAGAACAAAAACACAAGTCCCTAGGCGGTTTACCGCAGGGCGAGTCATATGTTTTACAGATAACCCGGAGTATGAATCAAAAATCATAGACAAAGCCGATTCTCAATTATATCTTTTAAGACATAACCACAACAGCATACCTGTGATCCTTTGATTACCTTGCCGGCTTGTGCGACCCGAATAAGGAGGGTACGTTTTTTTAAACCTCATAAATGCTTTTAGAAAAAAGATATGCAAACCGTCAAACAATTGTGATTCGCAAATTTCTATGATTGATAGACAAAATTCAAAGGCTGCTGATTCGAATACGATCAATAAACCGTTCCAAAGGGGTTAAGCTAAGATTCGGATAAGATCATATAGCCCCCAGTGGCTCTGGTGATGTCGATCAAGTGGGTATCGACAGCTATGTTCTCTTTGGTTCGAATACGACCTATGTTTGAACAGGAAGCCCCCAAGTGACCATAAGAGTTGTTCAATGACGCTGATTCGAATACGATCCATGTCAGACCCAAAGGGGTTGAGCAATGATTCAGATATGATCAAGAAGCCCCCTAGTGGGTTTGGCAGTATGCCGATCAAGAGGGTATCGACAATTATGTTCTCTTTGGTTCGAATACGACCTATATTTGAACAGGAAGCCCCCTAGTGACCATGCCTAGATTCAAATATGATCATAAGCCGCACTAGAGGGAAAGTCGGATTCAAATATGACCCGCTCCCTATTGGTTGTTTCAAAATAATAAGGAAGACATGTAAACATTTGAGGATGGAAAGGACAGAGGTCCTGCTTTATTGCTTTTCATAATATATACATCTCAAAATATATGTACATCTTGAGAGACGGTGGCTCAAGTATAGTAAGGCCGAAGATGAGCGATATTCCACGGCCGACGGTTCTCCTCCTCCGACTTACGTGAATGTTTGTGTTCTCGAACATCGATGAGGTAATATGACCCGTTGTTCAGGTTCTTGCTGACCACAAAGGGCCCTTCCTAAGGGGCGATAGCTTGTGCATATCGGATTGATCCTGGATGAGCTGGAGCACCAAATCGCCTTCCTGAAAGGTTCTGGACCTAACCCGACGGCTATGGTAGCGGCGGAGGTCTTGCTGGTAAATTGCCGAGCGGCCTGTTGCCAAGTCTCGCTCTTCATCCAGTAAGTCAAGTGCATCCTGACGAGCTCGTTCATTGCCAGCTTCAACATAAGCCGCCACGCGGGGCGAGTCATTGCGGATATCACTTGCCAGGACCGGCTCTGCTCCGTACACCATGAAGAAAGGTGTATAACCCGTAGATCTGTTAGGTGTAGTGTTGATGCTCCAAATCACAGAGGGTGATTCCTCCACCCAACAACCCGACGTCCGCTGTAAGGGGACCAAGAGCCAGGGTTTTATACCTTTCAAGATCTCCTGATTGGCTCTTTCTGCTTGACCATTGGATTGAGGATGAGCTACCGCCGAAACATCAAGCCGGATATGTTCTCGTTGACAGATCTCTTCCATAGCACCTTTGGAGAGATTAGTGCCATTATTAGTTATGATGCTCTGTGGAAAACCAAAGTGAAAAATCACATTTTTCATGAACTAAACCGCCGTGGCTGTATCACACTTACTGACCGGCTCTGCCTCAACCCACTTTGTAAATTTATCCACCGCCACCAGAAGGTGTGTCTTTTTATCCTTAGACCTTTTGAAAGGCCTGACCGTATCAAGCCCCCATACTGCAAACGGCCAAGTAATTGGAATCATCCTCAATTCTTGAGCAGGTACATGAGCTCGTCGTGAGAATTTTTGACAACCATCACATTTACTGACCAGATCTTCCGCATCAGCATGAGCCGTCAGCCAGTAAAAACCATGACGGAAAGCTTTGGCCACGAGAGATTTTGAGCCGGCATGATGACCACAATCGCCTTCATGGATCTCCCGAAGTATTTCCTGACCTTCCGCAGGCGATACAGAACGTTGGAACGCCCCAGTGACACCGCGATGATGCAGCTCACCATGAACAATTGTCATGGACTTAGACCGCCGGGTGATTTGTCTCGCCAAGGTCTCATCCTCGGGCAACTCTCCCCGGGTCATGTAAGCCAAATATGGCACTGTCCAATCCAGGACTACGTGAAGAGCTGCCACCAAGTGCGCTTCCTGGTCTGGAACAGCTAAGTCCTCCTCCATGGGTAACTTGACAGAAGGATTATGCAAAACATCCAAAAAGGTGTTAGGCGGTACAGGCTTACGTTGAGATCCCAGCCGGCTTAAAGCATCAGCCGCCTCATTCTTCCTTCGATCAATGTGCTCCACTTGATAACCCTTGAAGTGCCCTGCTACAACATCAACTTCGCGACGATAAGCCGCCATGAGAGGGTCCTTGGAATCCCACTTGCCTGACACTTGTTGAGCCACAAGATCTGAATCGCCCAAACACCTTACCCGGCTCAAATTCATCTCTTTGGCCATCCGAAGACCATGGAGTAAGGCCTCATATTCAGCTGCATTATTAGTACAAGGAAACATGAGCCGGAGCACATAGCAAAATTTGTCACCTCGAGGGGAAGTTAAAACGACTCCAGCCCCCGAGCCTTCCAACTGCCTAGATCCATCAAAATGAATAGTCCAATATGTGTTATCCGGCTTTTCCTCCGGCGTCTGGAGCTCTGTCCAATCATTGATGAAGTCCACCAGTGCTTGAGATTAAATAGAAGTGTGTGGCACATACTTCAAATCATGAGGCCCAAGCTCAATGGCCCACTTGGCGACTCGTCATGTGGCCTCTCTATTCTGGATGATGTCTCCCAAAGGAGCAGAACTTACCACGGTGATAGGGTGACCCTGGAAGTATTGCTTAAGCTTCCGGCTTGCCATGAACACCCCACAAACAAGCTTCTTCCAGTGCGGGTATCTTTGTTTAGACTCAATGAGCACCTCACTGATGTAGTAAACCGGTCGTTGAACCAGATGCTCCTTGCCAGCCTCCTTGCGCTCCACCACAATTGCAACACCGACAGCACGTGAGTTAGCAGCCACGTATAATAGCAGCGGTTGTTTATCAATGGGAGCCGCAAGAATCGGCGGTTCAGACAACTGCCTCTTTAAATCTTCAAAAGCAGCATTAGCAGCGTCACTCCAGATAAATCTGTCCGTTTTCTTCATCAGCTGATACAGCGGTATAGCCTTCTCACCTAACCGTCTTATGAACCGGCTTAAAGCAGCTATACGGCCCGCCAGTAGCTGAACATCATTGATGCACACCTGTTTATCTAAAGAGGTGATTGCCTTGATTTTCCCTGGATTAGCTTCAATACCTCTGTTAGAGACCAAAAAACCCAGAAGTTTGCCTGCTGGCACCCCGAACACACATTTGGCCGGGTTAAGCATTATCTTGTAGACCCGGAGATTATCAAAGGTTTCCTTCAGATCATCTATCAAGGTTTCCTTCTCTTTGTACTTCACCACTATATCATCCACATAAACGTGAACATTGCGCCCAATCTTATTGTGGAGACAGTTCTGTACACACCGCTGATTAGTCGCCTGGGCACTCTTGAGCCCAAAAGGCATAGATACATAGCAGAAGGCTCCAAAAGGAGTAATGAAGGTCGTCTTCTCCTGGTCCTTAACTGCCATCTTGATCTGATGGTAATCAGAGTAAGCATCCAAAAAGCTCAAACGCTCGCAACCTGCCGTAGCGTCAATGATTTGATCAATACGGGGGAGAGCAAAAGGATCAGCCGGACAAGCCTTATTTAAGTCCGTGTAATCCACACACTTCCGCTAGGTGCCATTCTTCTTAAGTACAAGCACCGGGTTAGCCAACCACTCAGGGTGAAAAACTTCAATAATAAACCCGGCCGCCAAGAGCCGGGCCACCTCCTCACCAATAGCTTTCCGTCGCTCTTCGTTGAACCACCAAAGAAACTGCCTGACGGGCTTAAACTTCGGATCAATATTAAGAGTGTGCTCAGCGAGTTCCCTCAGTACACCCGGCATGTCAGAAGGTTTCCATGCAAAGATGTCCCGATTCTCACGGATGAACTCGATGAGCGCGCTTTCCTATTTATGATCCAGATTGGCACTGATGTTGAATTGTTTAGATGAGTCGCCCAGAATAAAATCAACAAGCTTGGTTTCATCAGCCGATTTAAACTTCATCGCCGGGTCATGCTCAGTGGTCGGCTTCTTCAGAGGTGTCATATCCGCCGGGTCAACGTTATCCTGATAAAATTTTAGCTCCTCAGCTGCGCAAACAGACTCGGCATAAACCGCATCGCCCTCCTCGCATTCCAGGGCTATCTTTTGACTCCCATGCACAGTAATGGTGCCCTTGTGACCCAACATCTTGAGCTGCAAGTAAACATAACACAGTCGTGCCATGAACTTGGCGTAAGCCGGCCGACCAAACAGAGCATGATACGGGCTTTTGATTTTGACCACCTCAAAGGTTAATTTCTCAGCCCTAGAATCATATTCGTCTCCAAAGGCCACCTCCAGCTCAATTTTTCCAACTGGGTACACCGATTTACCAGGCACCACTCCATGGAAAACGGTGTTGGATTTCTTTAAATTTTTGTCAGTCAGCACCATGCGCCGAAAGGTCTCATAATAGAGGATGTTGATGCTGCTACCTCCATCCATGAGCACCTTAGTAAACTTATATCCACCGACTTGAGGTGCTACCACCAAGGCTATCTGACCTGGATTGTCAACCCGGGGAGGGTGATGCTCTCTACTCCATACAATAGGCTGCTCTGACCACCTTAAATAACGGGGAACCGCTGGCTCAAAAGCGTTCACAACCCTTTTATGAAGCTTCTGGTCCCGCTTGCATAAGCTAGTGGTGAACACATGATACTGTCCACTATTCAGCTGCTTTGGATTGCTTTGATAACCTGACTGTTGCTGCTGCTGACCTCCCTGACTAGACTGCTGGTGATTATAGCCACCTTGATTTCCCTGAAAGCCGGAATTTGAAATGCCACCCGGGCCATGAAAGCCGCCAGCACCTGAGCCGTCACCTGACCCATGATTGCCGTCGAACGTGTTGGAATTCTTGAAAGCCTTCATGATCGCGCAATCCTTCCATAAGTGAGTGGCCGGCTTTTCCCGGGTACCGTGTCTCGGGTAGGGTTCATTGAGTAGCTGCTCAAGAGATGGACCTGACCCGCCAGATCGAGGGGGCCGCCTTCCCTTGCGTCTCTGATCATTACCCTGCGTATTAGCGTTGGCCACGAACTCCGGATTACCATCGGCTTTACGCTTATTGCCTCCTTCATTTGCCGGGTTATGTTGCTGGCCCTTTCCATTGCCGTTCTTCTTTCCCTTCCCCGCCTTTTCCTCGTCAGACGTAGGATCCGCGATATTATCAGAATCGGCGTATTTTACCAGAGCCGCCATCAGCTGACCCATATCATTACAATCACGCTTGAGGCTCCCCAGCTTTTGTCTCAGCGGTACAAATCGGCAAATTTTCTCCAGCATGAGGACTGCAGAGCCAGCATCCATCTTGTCAAACGAATGTATTATCTCCTTGACCTGGCGCACCCAATGAGTGGTAGATTCACCCTCCTCTTGTTTACAATTTGTTAAATCCACAAGTGACATGGACTGCTTGCAGGTGTCTTTGAAGTTCTGAATGAACCGGGCCTTTAATTCCGCCCATGAGCCGATGGAATTGGGTGGCAAGCCTTTTAACCAAGTTCGGGTCGTTCCATCCAACATCATGGTGAAGTATTTAGCCATTGTCGCGTCACTGACCTCCAATAGCTCCATGGCCATCTCATAGCTTTCGATCCACGCCCCGGGCTGTAAGTCGGCCGTATAGTTTGGTACCTTCCGGGGTCCCTTGAAATCCTTAGGCAGACGTACATTACGTAAAGCCGGCACCAAACAAGGAACACCGCCGGTTCTGGTGGCCACTCCTGCCTCAATAGAAGTCGTCGGATAATCCAGGAAAGCTTGATGAGCCGTCTGCTGAGCCGCCAATTGAGCCGCCCGCTCGTCCACCTGACGTATCCGGTCCTGTACCGGGTTATAACTGCCGGGTTGGTTACGGCGCTGGGCGTTGCTTGACACAGCTTCCGACTCCATGTGCCTGCTATAACTCGGACTCCGGCTTGGACGAGGAGTCGAATGAATCCTATCTCGGCTATAGGAATAAGCCTCTTGCTGAGCCAGAGCCATCTGGACGAGTTCTCTAATCCTTCACGTCTCCACCATTGTTGGATCGTCATCATCCACTGGGAGAGCGGCCAAACGTGTTGATGCTGCGATCAGGTTCTCCATGGGGTTAGAAAAATGACCCGGTGGTTTTGGAACGTAGCGAAGCGGGGCCATATTCCCATGAGGAGATGCCATCACCCGAGGCTGAACCGGTCCCCCTGGTCCGGGTGTTATGAACTGGTTTGCTTGTGGTGGGTTACTAGGGCCGGCTCCGGGTGTCGTAAAAAGGCTCCGAGGATCATAAACCGGAGGCAAACGGGATTGAGTTTTCTGGTGCCTCCTCCTCATCACCTCGTTAGACGCGTTTAGGTTCATCGTAAGCTGGAAAGCCTCTGACTGGAGCTGTTGGGCCCGTGCATCAAAAGCCGCCCGTTCTGCGGCCAACCGGGTGTCCTCTGCTGCTAAGGCCTCCTTGGCCCGAGCTATTTCCTCACGCACATGTTCCACCTCTGCATCATGTTCCTCTTGATTTGCATGGATAACTGTGGCGGTTAACAGGGCCGCCAGCTTATCCATGAGATCAAGCAGCACCTGAGCCGGCGGGCGCACAGGGCCTCCTGCCCCGGCCGCTCCTGAACCAGACGTTATTGCTGCCGCAGCCGTAGAGTTCTGGCTGGGTTGAGTGCTAGCCATGAAGACCCCTACCCAGCTTGGCGGCTCAAAGGGGTCCAGAATACTGCTGCCATCGAAACAACCCCCAAGCCTGCCATCCTGCAGTTGATACAACGATCTGTCTCACCAGTGGACGAATCACCATTGGAGTGGATGGCCGTCTCACCGCCATCGTCAAATTCTTCAGAAAGTTCTCCTCCATGGATACAACCCACGAAGGCACGCTTCACGACGGGTTGAGCACGGGCGGGTCTCGCACGCTGAGCCGTCTAGACGAGGTCGGCGCAGTTGTCCGGCTCAGGGCCCAGCTCACCAATCCGGCCGATGAAAACATGGATTCCGCCAAAGGGAACCCGATACCCGTACTCAATTGAGCCGGCATCGGGACCCCAGCCTTCGTCGTCGATGTAGATCTTGCCGCGACGACTCTTGGTCATCCGGCCCACAACATATCCCTTGAGCCCTTCGAAGTTGCCCTTCAAGAACTCAAATCCACCGTGCGCTGGCCCCACGGTGGGCGCCAACTGTCGTGGTTTTGTCACGGCAGATGTCCTCTTGCAAGGACTTAGTCGTGGATCCATCGCAACTAGGAAGCTTCAAGGGGTTAATCGGGACAAGGGACACAAGAGAGGTTTTATACTAGTTCGGCCCCTTACGGTGAAGGTAAAGCCTACGTCTAGTTGGGTTGGTATTGCTAGGGTTTCGATGACCAGGGAGCGAGATACGCTATGCCCAGCTCTCGATGATATCTTACTTGCCCTAAGCCGTCAGCGGGTCGTCCCCTTATATACACAGGTTCACGCCCTGCGGCCTACAGAGTCCCGGCCGGCTCATAAACAGTGTCCGGCTCGGTGACTAGTTAATCCTGCCTTATAATACAAGTCATGCCATTACAACGGTTTATCATTACGAGCCTTAAGTCGCCCTTGGGCTTTATACCCTTTATTGAACCACCATCTTCATACTTGATCTTGGGCTTCACACGATGAATCGCCTTCTTCTAACCCGGCCCCTCCTGGCGGCTTACAAGAATAGTTATATCCCCAACAGCCAGCATATGATGTTTTGAGTAGATATCCATGCTCTTTGGGTTGATTGATGATCTATATTGGTATGAGTTGTATGTTTTATTTTTGTGTTGTCCTATAGTGCCCTCCGTGTCGAGCAAGCGTGAGGGATTCCCGCTATAGGGTGTTGCAATACGTTCATGATTCTCTTATAGTGGGTTGCTTGAGTGACAGAAGCATAAACCCGAGTAAAGGGGTTGTTGCGTATGGGATAAAGGGGACTTGATATGTTAATGCTATGGTTGTGTTGGGGATATAACTATTTGTGTAAGCCGCCCAGGAGGGGCTGGGTTACGCAAAGAGGATTCACCAGAGAGAAGCCCAAGACCAAAGTATGAAGATGGCGGTTCATAGAGATCTTAAGGCCCGCAGGCGACTTAAGGCCCGTTGTAGTAAACCGCCATAGTAATATACTTGTATCATAAGGTAGACTAACTAGTCACCGAGCCGGACATTGTGTATAAGCCGGCCGAGACTCTATAAGCCGCAGGGCGTCAACCCGTGTATATAAGGGGACGACCTGCGGGCGACTTAGGGCAAGAAACAACTCATCGAGAGCCAGGCATAGCGTATCTCGCTCCCTGGTCATCGAAATATCAATACCAACCCAACTAGACGTAGGCCTTACCTTCACCGTAAGGGGCCGAACTAGTATAAAAACCTCTCGCGTCCTTTTTCCCGATTAACCCCTTCAAGCTTCCTAGTTGCGATGGCTCCACAACTAAGTCCTTTCACGAGGACATTTGACGTGACAATTCCACGACAGTTGGCGCCCACCATGGGGCCAGCGCACGGTGGATTTGAGTTCTTGAAGGGCAACTTCAAAGGTCTCAAGGGATACGTAGTGGGCCGGATGACCAAGAGTCGTCGCGGCAAGATCTACATCGACGACGAAGGCTGGGGCCCCGACGCCGGCTCAATTGAGTACGGGTACCGGGTCCCCTTCGAAGGGATCCACGACTTCATTGGCCAGATTGGTGAGCCGGGGCCTGAGCCGGACAACTGCACCGACCTCGTCGAGACGGCTCAGCGTGCGAAACCCACCCGAGTTCAACCCGACATGAAGCGTGTCTTTGTGGGCTGCGTCCACGGAGAAGAGCTTTCTGAAGGTCCTGAAGATGGTGATGAGACGGCCGTCCACTCTGACGGTGATTCGTCCGCCGGTTCAACAGATTCTCTGTGTCAAGTTCAAGACGGTGTGCTCGGGGGCTGTTCCGATGGCCTTAGCATTCCGGACCCCTGTGAGTCGCCGAATTGGGCAGGAGTCTTTATGGCTGGGACTCAACCCGGACAAAACTCTACAGCCGCGACTGCAATTACTTCCGGGTTAGGAGCGGCCGTGGCAGGAGGCCCTGTGCGCCCGCCGGCTCAGGTGTTGATAGACCTCATGGACAAGCTTACGGCCCTGTTAACCTCCATGGTTATCCCTGCGAACAAAGATGAGCATGACGCGGAGGTAGCACGGGTACGTGAGGAGATAGCTCAGGCCAAGGAAGCCTTGGCAGCTAAGGACACTAGACTAGCTACAGAGCGGGCGGCTCTCGACGCCCGGGCACAGCGGTTGCAGTCAGAGGCTTACCAGCTCACGATGAGTTTAAACGCGTCCAATGAGGTAATGAGGAGGAGACACCAGAAGACCCAATCCCGGTTACCTCCGAATTACGATCCTAGGGTTCTTTTTGCCACACCCGGAGCCGGCCCAAGTAACCCGCCTAATGCTAATCAGTTTATGACATCCGGAGCGGGAGGACCAGCTCAGCGTCAGGAGATGCCACCTCCTCATATGAGCATGGCGCCGCCGCGTTATGTGCCAATACCGGAGGGTCACTTTTCCAACCCCATGGAGAATTTAATCACAGCGTCAGCGCGTCTAGCAGCTCTTCCAGTGGACGGTGATGATCCAACAGCGGTGGAGATCCGGAGGATCAGGGAACTTTTCCAGACGGCTCTGGCTCAGCAGGAGACCTATTCTTACAGCCGGGATAGGATTCATTCAACCCCTCCGCCTTGGTTAGCACCGCCTCGTCAGAACCGGAGCCCGAGTTACAGTAGGCACATGGAGTCCGAAGCTTTATCAAGCAACGCCCAATGCCGTGACCAGCATGGTGGCTATAACCCGGTGCAGGACCGAGTACGTCAGGAGAACGAGCGGGCGGCTCAACAAGCGGCTCAGCTGGCGGCTCATCAGGATATCCCAGAGTATCCAACGACTTCTATTGAGATGGGAGTAGCCACCAGAACCGGTCGAGTTCCTTGCTTGATACCGGCTTTACGCAACGTGCGCCTGCCCAAGGATTTCAAGGGGCCTCGAAAGGTGCCGAATTACACGGCCGACTTACAGCCCGGAGCATGGATTAAGAGTTATGAGATGGCTATGGAGCTGTTGGAGGTCAGTGATGCGGCAATGGCTAAATACTTCACCATGATGTTAGATGGAACGGCCCGGTCTTGGCTAAAAGGTTTACCGCCCAATTCCATTGGTTCGTGGGAGGAGTTAAAGGCCCGTTTTATCCAGAACTTCAAAGACACCTGTAAACAATCTATGTCAATCGTGGACTTGACGAGTTGTAAGCAGGGGGAGGGTGAATCCACCACCCATTGGGTACGCCGAGTCAAGGAGATAATTCATTCATCTGATAAGATGGATGCCGGCTCTGCAGTCCTCATGTTGGAGAAAAATTGCAACTTTGAACCGCTAAGGCAGAAATTGGGACGCCTTAAGCGTGACTACACCGATATGGGAACGCTGATGGTGGCTTTAGTCAAATATGCAGATTCTGATAATACCAAGGATCCCGCGTCTGACGATGAGAAGACAGGGAAGGGAAAGAGGAACGGTAATGGAAAGGGTCAATAGCACAACCCGGGAAATCAAAGCGGCAACAAGCGTAAGGCGGACGGCAACTCAGAGCTTGTAGCCAACGCAAGTACACAGGGTAACAATCAGAGACGTAAGGGTAAGTGGCCTCAATCCGGCAGGTCAGGCCCATCTCTTGAGCAGCTACTCAATGAGCCCTGTCCGAAACACGGCACCCGGGAGCACCCCGCTACACACATGTGGAAAGATTGTGCGATCATGAAGGCGTTTTAAAATTCCAATATCTTTGATGGTGGTCATGGATCTGGCGGCGGTTCAGGGGCCGGCGGCTTTCATGGCCCGGGCAGCGGTTCAAATTCCGGTTTTTAGGGACAGCCGGGGGGAAATAATCAGCAGCAATCTGGTCAGGCAGGACAGCAGCAGCAGCAGTCGGGTTACCAGAGCCAACCGAAACAGTTGAGTAGTGGGCAGTACCATGTGTTTACCACTAGCTTATGCAAACGTGACCAGAAGGTTCATAAGAGGGCTGTAAATTCGGTTGAGCCGGCAGTTCCTCGTTATTTAAGATGGTCAGAGCAACCCATCATTTGGAGCAGAGAGGATCACCCTCCACGCGTCGATAATCCGGGTCAGTTAGCCTTGGTGGTAGCACCCTAGGTTGGTGGGTATAAATTCACTAAGGTACTCATGGATAGAGGTAGTAGCATCAATATACTCTATTATGAGACCTTCCAGCGTATGGGGTTGACTGAGAAGAATCTGAGAACATCCAACACTGTTTTCCATGGGGTGGTTCCAGGCAAGTCGGCTTACCCAGTTGGTAAGATTGAATTAGAGGTGTCCTTTGGAGATGAGTATGATTCCAGGGCTGAGAAGTTGACGTTTGAGGTGGTCAAAATCAGGAGTCCATATCACGCTCTGTTTGGGCGACCGGCTTATGCTAAGTTCATGGCACGGCCGTGTTACGTTTACTTACAGCTCAAGATGCTGGGTTACAAGGGCACCATCACTGTGCATGGGAGTCAAAAGGTGGCCTTGGAATGTGAAGAAGGCGACGCGGCTTACGCTAAGACGGCCTGTGCCGCGGAGGAGCTCAAATTCTATCAAGACAATGTTGACCCGACGGATATGACCTCCCTCAAGAAACCAACTACTGAGCATGACCCGGCGTTGAAATTTAAATCGGCCGCTGAGACAAAGCTTGTTGACTTCACCCCAGGAGACGCCTCTAAGCAGTTCAGTATCAGTGCCAATTTGGATCCTAAATAGGAAAGCACGCTCATCGAGTTCATCCGTGAGAACCGGGACATCTTTGCATGGAAACCTTATGACATGTCGGGTGTACCGAGGGAACTCGCTGAGCACACTCTCAATATTGATCCAAAGTATAAGCCGGTCAGGCAGTTTCTCCGACGATTCAACGAAGAGAGACGGACAACTATTGGGGAAGAGGTGGCCCGGCTCTTAGCGGCTGGGTTTATTGTTGAAGTTTTTCAACCGGAGTCGTTGGCTAACCCGGTGCTGGTGCTCAAGAAGAACGGCACTTGGCGGATGTGTGTGGATTACACGGACTTAAACAAGGCGTGTCCGGCTGATCCCTTTGCTCTCCCCCGTATTGATCAAATCATTGATGCTACGGCGGGTTGTGAACGTTTGAGCTTTTTGGATGCTTACTCTGGTTATCTTCAGATCAAGATGGCAGTTAAGGACCAGGAGAAGACAACTTTTATCACTCTGTTTGGGGCCTTCTGTTATGTATCTATGCCGTTTGGGCTCAATAGTGCCCAGGCAACTTATCAACGATGTGTGCAGAACTGTTTGCACGATCAAATTGGGCGCAATTTTCATGCTTATGTGGATGACATCGTGGTGAAGTCCAGAGAAAAGGAAACTTTAATATCCGACTTGAGAAAGACCTTTGAAAATCTCCGGGTTTACAAGATGATGCTTAACCCGGCCAAGTGTGTGTTTGGTGTACCTGCAGGCAAGCTCTTGGGTTTTCTGGTGTCAAATAGAGGCATTGAAGCTAATCCGAAGAAGATCACGGAGATTACCTCTCTGGCTAAGCCGGCGTGTATCAATGATGTTCAACGCCTGGCGAGACGTGTTGCTGCTTTAAACCGGTTCATAAGCCGGTTAGGCGAGAATGCCTTACCACTATACCAGATGATGAAGAAAACAGACACTTTTGTCTCGAGCGATGTTGCTAACACTGCCTTTGAGGATTTAAAGAGACAGTTGTCTGAGCCGCCGGTTCTTGTAGCTCCCATTGATAGAGAGTCGTTATTGTTATATGTGGCTGCTAACTCACGGGCCGTCAGTGTTGCCATCGTGGTGGAGCGTAAGGAGGCAGGCAAGGAGCATCCGGTTCAACGGCCGGTTTACTACATCAGTGAGGTGCTCATTGAGTCTAAACAAAGGTATCCACATTGGCAGAAGCTTGTTTACGGTGTGTTTATGGAAAACCGAAAGCTGAAGCAGTACTTTCAAAGTCATCCTATTACGGTGGTAAGTTCAGCTCCTTTGGGAGACATCATTCAGAACAGGGAAGCCACAGGACGAATCGCCAAGTGGGCTATTGAGCTCGGGCCTTATGATCTGAAGTATATGCCCCGTACTGCCATCAAATCTCAGGCCTTGGTGGATTTTATCAATGATTGGACAGAGTTGCAGGCACCTGAGGAGAAGCCATACAATACGTATTGGACTATTCACTTTGATGGGTCCAGGCAGTTAGGAGGATCACGGGCTGGAGTTGTCTTAACTTCCCCTCGAGGTGACAAATTTCGTTATGTGCTCCAGCTCATGTTTCCCTGTACTAACAATGCAGCTGAATACGAGGCCTTGCTCCATGGTCTCCGGATGGCTAAGGAGATGAATCTAAGCCAGGTAAGGTGCTTGGGCGACTCAGACCTCGTGGCTCAACAGGTCTCAGGCACATGGGATTCTAAGGATCCCCTTATGGTGGCTTATCGCCGTGAAGTGGATGCTGTAGCTGGGTACTTCAAAGGGTATCAGGTGGAGCACATTGATAGAAGGAAGAATGAGGCGGCTGATGCTTTAAGCCGGTTGGGCTCTCAGCGTAAGCCAGTGCCGCCTAACACATTTCTTGACGTTCTACATAATCCTTCTGTCAAGGTACCTACAGAGGAAGAGCTTGCAGTGCTAGACCCAGAGGCACAGTTGGTGGCCGCACTTCACGTCATCCCGGACTGGACATTACCATACTTGGCTTATATGACCCGGGGAGAGCTGCCTGAGGATGAGACCTTGGCGAGACAAATTGTCAGGCGGTCCAAGTCCATGACAATTGTTAATGGCGAGTTACATCACCTCAGTGTCACAGGGGCGTTCCAGTGTTGTGTGTCACCTGCAGAGGGTCAAGCGATACTTCGAGAGATCCATGAAGGGGATTGTGGTCATCATGCCGGTTCAATATCTCTGGTGGCCAAGGCTTTCCGTCATGGTTTTTATCGGCTGACAGCTCATGCTGATGCAGAAGATCTTGTTAGTAAATGTGACGGATGTCAAAAATTCTCACGACGAGCTCATATGCCGGCTCAGGAGTTGAGGATGATTCCGATTACTTGGCCGTTTGCACTCTCGGGGCTTGACATGGTGGGACCTTTCAAAAGGTCTAAGGATAAAAAGACACACCTCCTGGTGGCAGTGGATAAATTTACAAAGTGGATTGAGGCAGAGCCGGTCAGTCAATGTGATGCAGCCACAGCAGTTCAGTTCATCAAAAAGGTGATCTTTCGTTTTGGTTTTCCACATAGCATCATAACTGATAATGGCACTAATCTCTCCAAGGGTTCCATGGAAGAGTTCTGTCAAGGGGAACATATCCTGCTTGACGTTTCGGCTGTTGCTCATCCTCAGTCCAATGGTCAAGCAGAACGAGCTAATCAGGAGATCTTAAGGGGTATCAAACCACGACTCTTGGTCCCCTTACAGCGGACTCCGGGTTGTTGGGTCGAAGAGTTACCCTCTGAGCTGTGGAGCATCAACACTACGCCTAACAGATCCACGGGTTATACGCCTTTTTTCATGGTTTATGGAGCAGAGGCAGTTCTGCCGAGTGATATCCGGCACGACTCACCCCGTGTGGCGGCTTACGTTGAGGCTGATAATGAAAAAGCTCGACAGGAGGCACTTGACTTGTTGGATGAAGAGCGAGACTTGGCAATAGCCCGCTCAGCGATTTACCAGCAAGACCTTCGTCGCTATCACAGCCGCCGGGTCAGAAGAAGAACCTTTCAGGAAGGCGATTTAGTGCTCCGACTCATCCAGGATTAGTCTGATATGCACAAGCTATCCCCTCCTTGGGAAGGACCCTTTGTGGTCAGCAAGAATCTGAACAACGGGTCATACTACCTCATTGATATTCGAGAGCACAAAGACTCATGTAAGTTGTAGGAGGAGACCCGCCGGCCGTGGAATATAGCCCATCTTCGGCCTTACTATACTTAAGCCACCGTATCTTTACACTACTGGAAACTGGGAATTTGCCATCAGCCAGCTCTTTGCCATCTGCCAGCTGATGGCAAAGAACGTCTTTGCCATCTGCTTATAAAAAATAGATGGCAAAGAACTGACAGATGGCAAAGAACATGGTTGCCATCAGCCAATTCTTTGCCATCTGCTAGTGGATGGCAAATAATCTTTGCCATCTGCCAGAAAAAGGCAAAGAGGTCGGTAGGGTCCAGTGCTGCAACGGCCTGTCAACCCACCTCTTTGCCATCTGCCAGCAGATGGCAAAGAATCTTTTCCATCTGTTGGCAGATGGCAAAGAAGTGGGTGGAGCCCAATGGGTAACGGCGTTATAACGGACAGTAGCCCCACCTCTTTGCCATCTGCCAGCGGATGGCAAAGGCCCATATCTTTGCCATCAGCCAGCGGCTGGCAGATGGCAAAGAGGTCGACCCCTCTCTCCCAGCCCGGCCCCTCCCCTTTCTCTCTCTTCCAGCCCGGCCCCACCCTCCTCTCTCTCTCTCTCCCAACCTCACCCACCCACCAGCCCGGCCCCAACAGACAGACCAAGACCCTGACGCCCGGCCCCGGCCGGCCTGCCACCACCGCCGCCCTGCCTGCCCACCGCCCGCCCCCCCTCCCGCCACCGCAGCCCTCCTCCGCCCCTCCCGCCCCTCCCCGCCACCGCAGCCCTCCCCGCCACTCCCCGCCCTCCCCCCCCCTCCCGCCACCGCAGCTCGCCTCCCGCCCCTCCCGGCCACCGCAGCCCTCCCGGCCCCTCCCGCCCCTCCCGCCACCGCTGCCCTCCCCGCCTCGCCACCACCGCCCGTCCCTCCACCGAGCGGCCTCGCCCGCCCCTCCCGCCACCATGCCCTCCCAGCCACCATGGCGTGCCCATGCCCGCCCTCCATCGAGCCAGGCCACGGCGCCGCCCCCTTCCCGCGGCCCTCCCCGCCACGGCGCCATCGAGATTCAGGTATCCTTTTTTTTGCGCTGAAGATTCAGGTATCCTTTTTTTCTAAGCATATTAGCATGAAACATATCAATTAACGACTGGTAGTTGCTAGTAATTGAAATATAGCAACAAACCGTAGTTTTTTCATGTCTGGCAAACGTGGGGAACTACTATATTTGTATCAACATATCCTCAGAGGGATGCGGCACCTAAAATATGCAACAATATCAGAGGGATGCAGCACCTAAAATATGTAGGGTTTGTAAGCTTGGAGCAAGAGTGCAATGGAAAATGTTTACTGTGTTCCATTAAAACAGGTAAGAAAGTAATTAGTTTGGGTGGATTGATTAGTTATAAAAAGTAGATGGTCCTTTGCTTGGATCTTTAGGTTTAGTCATTGCTTTTCTACTTCAAACTGACGAATTTATCTTCAGCTTAAAAAAAGACAGCGGGCTTGGTTAGCTTCAAGAAGAAAAATATTCCAAAACGTGTAGCTATAGAGAAATATTCCATGTCTATTTCCCTGATTTCCATCCACTTTCTGAAAGCCTGCTGTAACTGTTTGCATGAGTGGTTGTATGATATGTTGAATATGCTGTGTCGTGCTAGACGGATATGTTTGCTTGTCTTTGGAAATATTCACCTGTTGTGTTCTGCATTGACCTGCATTTATATTGGCAGCTATGTTCTTATTTGTCTCTGTTCTGATAGTTTTAGGTGAAAACAGAGTATTTACAGTTGTGACATGCACTATAGGTCAAACACAGCCTAAGTATTTTAAGAATACTACAGTTTTTGAGATTATCATAGTTTTATTTGCAATGAGCTTTGGTTTCTGATACTTTGGTTTTATTTGAACGGTCATTAGTTACTAGTCTTCACATTTGAGTTGCATCATGGTAACGATACATTGGAAATAATCTTTGGTGCAGCGTAACTCCCGACAAGCATCCCGTTCTTTCTCCGTCTGCCACTGGCGCGACCGGTCCTACACCTACACCTACACCTACACCTCCGTGATGACGGTAAGTGTCCCAAGTGTTTTGCTTAATAGAGTTTTGTTGTGATGCCATGTTGTATATATCTAGACATATCGTGCATAATGTGTGTATGTTTGAAATGCATTGTATGTGTGGGATTCGACACCTAGTCGTGTGCCTTTGGTAGCCTTCCATACAGGAAATGCCTCCTAGTGCTTCCATCGAGCCATGGTAGTTCGCACTGCTCCGAACACATGGATTGACCGGCATGTGTCCTTCTTTGCTCCTGTGTCTGTCCCTACGGGGAAATGTCACGCGGTGTATCACCGAAGTCCTTGTAGCTTGCTACGACTTGGTTGCACTCGCTGATGACCGACACGTGCATTGCTGGGTCATGTATGCCTGTCCTCATGACGCTTGTGCCACCTTGGTTCTATGACTAGTCATGTCGGCCCGGGTTCTCTGCCATATGGATACTAGCGACATAATCATATACTTAGCATTTTTTCCTCCAAAATGACTCAATATGCTTAGCTAGCTCAAAAATGACATAATAAGCTTAATTAGCTCCAAAATGACATATTTAACCTAGGATAGCTCTAAAATGACCTATACTTAGCATCTTTTCCTCCAAAATGACTTAATATGCTTAGCTAGCTTAAAATGACCTATTTAACCTAGGATAGCTCTAAAATGACCTATACTTAGCATCTTTTCCTCCAAAATGACTTAATATGCTTAGCTAACTCTAAAATGACATAATATGCTTAAGAAACTAGATAACAACCCCGCGCGTTGCCGTGGGAAAATTAGCATACCAAGTTGTAAAAATTCATGAGGTATGATAAGAAAGAAATGAAATTTTCCACTGAAGTGTGATGCTTCTGAGCGATAAGAAGGAAATGAAATCTACCACTGAAGTGTGATGCTTCTAAGCAAACGCAAATCACATTTCCAAAATGATACTCTACATTTGTAGTAAGTCATTCATTCATCAAAGTCTCTTCAAAAAGTTTCAAAAATTATTAGATGTATGGTTTATGGACAATAAGTTCACTTCATGGAACAGAACTTGGCAATGCAAACACACTTACGACACAGACAAGTGAAAATCTGGCTAGCTTTGAAACATAAATATATAACCAATAATAGATGGATAGATCAGAGACGGAAACAAAAAAATACTTGGAACATAAATCACTCAGAATTTCATTACATGGATCCGTCCATATATAGCCTTCACGACATCTTCCTTTTTTGAGGGAGGGGAGATGGACCGATGGGCTTCTCTTTATTTTTTTGAGGGAGGGGAGATGGACCGATGGGACCGATGGGCTTCTCTTTATTGGTTTTATATAAACTGACTCATCGGTAATGGAAGACAGAAGAAATCGGTAAGTGGAATCACACAATTTGTTGGAAAAATGCTGAGATGGCAAGTTGATGAGGTGGATAGGCTGCATGTCAAGAGAAATAACATAGTGGGGATGAACTATTTAGGTGTTATAGATGACATATTTTAGCTCCTAAATGACTTCACATGCTTAGCTAGCTCCAAAATGACATAATAAACTTACTTAATTAGCTCTAGAATGACCTTAGCATGTTTTACACCAAAATGACTTAGTATGCTTAGCTAGCTCAAAATGACATAATAACCATACTTAGCTCCAAAATGACCTATTTTACAGATATAAGTTGCATCATAATAATCTTCACATTTTAGTTGCATCATAATAATCTTCTTCTTCTAACTTTCTTCTTTCCCATTTTACAGATTTGCTTAAGATCACGGAAGCTTGGGTTGATGGAGTGCTTGTATTTAGTTTTTGTTTTGACCTTGAGAAACTTGCTACCTATGGATGAAACCGTGTAATATTGATGAAACTATGTATATGTACGGATGAAACTTGCTACTATTGGTAACATGTGTTGGATACATATGTGTTCATGACTATTGGTAATATGTGTTGAATATGCTATATTATGCTATATTGGTCATATAAATATATTTGTGTTTGATTTCTGTGAAAATGAATTGATATAAGAAAAAACAAAATTAAATGGGGCAATATAGTCACTTTGCCATCTGCTGGCTGATGGCAAAGAGCCTGCAGCCTTTGCCATTTGCTGGCTGATGGCAAAGAGCCTGCAGCCTTTGCCATCTGATGGCTGATGGCAAAGAGCCTGCAGCCTTTGCCATCTGCTCGCTGATGGCAAAGTATGTCGTTAACCTCTGACGGAGCTAACCCCGTTAAGAGACTTTGCCATCTGCCAGCAGATGGCAAAGCCACAGGCTCTTTGCCATCAGCCAGCAGATGGCAAAGCCACAGGCTCTTTGCCATGAGCCAGCAGATGGCAAAGAAGCCTTTACCGGCAGGGTTTCAGACGACCTGTTTGCCATCTGCTGGCTGATGGCAAAGCCTTTGCCATCCGCCGAACATGCCTTTGCCATCTGCCATGGCAGATGGCAAAGTGCCAGATTCAAGTAGTGTTATATGTATATATTTTTTGACAATGTATATATTATATAAAGTAATAAAGCAGGACCTCTGTCCTTTTTTCACCCTCAAAAAAGTGTATATGTCTTTTTGACAGGTGGTGGAAACAACCAATAGGGACCGAATCATATCTGAATCCGGCTTTACCTTTAGTCCGGCTTATGATCATATCTGAATCTAGCCATGATCACTTGGGGGCTTCCTGTTCAAACATAGGTCGTATCCGAACCAAAGAGAACATAGCTGTCGATACCCACTTGATCGGCATACTTGCCAAACCTACTTGGGGGCTTTTTGATCATATTTGAATCACAGCTTAACCCCTTTAGGTCTGACGTGGATCGTATGCGAATCAACGTTATTAAACAAATCTTATGGTCATTTGGGGGCTTCCTGTTCAAACATAGGTCGTATTCGAACCAAAGAGAACATAACTGTCGATACCCACTTGATCGGCATCGCCAAGCCACTGGGGGCTATATGATCGTATGCGAATCTTAGCTTAACCCCTTTGGAACAGTTTACTGATCGTATCCGAATTAGAAGCCTGTAAAGTATTTTGATTATCCTGAAACCTTGTGGAAAGCATTTTGAGATGTTTGTTGTCTTGCCGGTTTAATATTCATCACCCCAGGTTGTTCAGTGCCGAGTGAACATTATATGAGCCGGGAAGATTCTCAAAGGATTGCAGAATAAGGCAAGCAAAATTTAAAAACGCCAAGGAAGTAAAAGCCAGAAATATACAGCCATGGCGGCTTACGGAAAGCGTTAAGCGATAAGAACATGCACGAAGGCATGACGAGCGCATTGGGAAGTTCTTTCTACCCTATTACAAGACTCCCCGAGTCTGAATAGATGAAGCATTGTTTTTTGGCCAAATACCTGGCGATTCACTCCTTCGGCGGGCTTGAAGGCTCCGGGTTATCCTTCTCTGCTTCTCCGTCGGCTATTTTGTCCTGGAAAGTTGACGAGGCCTAGTCAATGCCGCTCAAAGCTTCAAACTCAGCTCCATCATCTATTAAACCGGCCGGGTCCACTTCAGGGGCAAAAGTATGCTTACGAATTGGAGGGATCGGGCTGATTTGATCATATGGAGTGTTTGGGATTCTCCGGTTCTCACTATCATAAGCCGGTGCATACTTGCTAAGGTCAGTGTCGTTTCCAATAAGGGTGGCCACGGGACGTATGGCTTTGACACAGGCAGTGAAGTCATGATCATCAAA
Organism: Aegilops longissima; assembly: GCA_021605205.1. Classification (NCBI taxonomy): domain Eukaryota; kingdom Viridiplantae; phylum Streptophyta; class Magnoliopsida; order Poales; family Poaceae; genus Aegilops; species Aegilops longissima. Next base: position 846,234,862 of record CM038677.1, read on the forward strand.
GGCATTGCCGTCTTCCTTTAGACTCGGGTATCCAAGAGCAAGGTCTGCCGGGTCTAGTTCTGGGAGCCATGCTTTGGCCCTGCTCAATGCGGCTACGACCCCGGCTCTTGAGGATGCTCGCCTTAAGTCTTGGATCCGCTGAGGAAGAAAGGCAAGGCTCTTCAATAAATCTTGCAAAAGGCGGGGATGTGGAGTTGATAAGGCTACAACGGCCAAGGCACGTTGTGTCCCGGAGTATAGCTGTTCTACTAAGGTGTAAACTGCTTTAAGCTTGATCAGCGTGTTCTGCTTCAGGTTGATACTCCTGGAGCATGTATGTGCACAAGCATAACAGTCAGCCGGAAGTAATTCTTACAATAGTTATTGTAAGGTTGCAATGTTTAAGGCTATTTCACAATAACTTACCAAAGATGGCTGAGACCATTTGGGATATCTGCTGTTTTAAGTAGGACAGCTCGGTTGTTCCTTCTGCAAGAGATGCTTCGGCTGTCTCGGCCCGAGTCACCAGGGAAGCCTTGTCATCAGCCCAAGTTTTCTTCTCCGACTCAAAATTCTTCTTTAGTTTCTCATTTTCAGAGACACTAAATTCAAATTTGGAGTTAGCCTTCTACGTCTCAAGCTCTTGAGTTTCCAGACGACTCTTCAGGGCAGCGAGCTCTGATTCAAATTGACTTATGGCAGCCTGCATTGACACCGGATTATGGTAAGGATTCTAGTAAGGTAACATTCAAGTCCTGAGCACTTTACAAGTAAAGATACTTGGCACTTGGGGGCTAATGTATGCTGAAGAATTTTTAAACTTTATCCTGCCGGGTCACACATATTAAGTCTCAAGCAACTTACAAGTAAAGATACTGGACACTTGGGGGCTAATGTGTATTGCAAATTTAAAAGCCTTATGTTATAACCGGGTTAAATAAATTCTTTTTAAGCCGGATAAGTTAACAAGTAAAAGCAGATTTCTAGAAGTCTACAGCATATTTTTTTCATAAGCAATAGACTTGGGGGCTGGTATCGTATGTAAGACTCTGGTAAAAAGTAAAAGTTATACCTCAGATTTGTGCTGTATTTGCTTCACCATGTCGATTTCCAGGTCACGGCTATTATGCACTTGATTCAGATAGCCCGAGACTATATCACCAATGCTTAAGTGAGTATAATCAGTGATGTACTGTTTGGCTTTTCGGCGTTGGGAAAATTCTTCCTTGGCGGTACATTTAGCAAGGACGGTAGGCCGCCCTGGTTCAACAAACGGAGACTTCACAATCTCAACTTCCGGTTCATTTGTTTTGACCGGGCTAGGAGTCTCCGGGTCACTTGTGTGGAGAGTGTCTTCGGCAGGTGGATCAGAGGTTGGCATTGTAATGTCAGAAGCCGGATCAGGCGGCTGCTGATGAGTAGAGCTGTCTGGAGCAGACGCATTAATCACCGGCACAGCCACGACCGGTTCTTCGCGGCTTATTCTTCTTTGCCCGTTTACTGGGCTTCACTTGCATGATGTTAACAAAAGCAGAACGATAAATACGCAAGCTTGGGTAAAGTAAAAGTGCATAAAGTTACATTACCCGGGAGAAGTTTTGAAAGTCGGCATGTTTGACTGCATGGATTCACCGGAAGAAGGAGAAGTATCCCGATAATTGGAGTCGGACGAATTGAGAGGATGACGAATCAAACCCGCTAAAGGTAAAACAGAACGTAAATCGGAGATAACCTCAGTCCGACGCTTCCTGGTTACATCAGGTAAGCCGGAGGAGAGTTCCGCATCCTTGTTGTTCCGGGTCTGCCTCCGGTTCTCAAGCTGTTGTTGCTTCAAAAGAAATTGAGGATCTTGTTTAGCAAGTGCATGTGAAAATCTTACTTTTCGGGTCACCCTTCGGATCTTTTTCTTTAGCAAAGGCTCTGAGTCGGAGGAGATTATAGTTACCTCTTCATTCGCCGCTCGACTGTTTCATGTATCATCCTAAAAGGGATAGAATGTCAGACAGGTGATGACAAGGCAAGTAAAACCAAAATTTTTAAGATTACCTCTTCGTCATCCGAAGAACTGTCCTCCAATCTGAGTATGTCGGAGGCACTGGGTTTCTTCTTCTTTGAGGTTCCCGCCTTGGCGTAAGCACACATTAAACCGGGACGGCGGCTTAATGGAAGTATTCGCCAAGTGACCCAGACTCGAACCAGATCGATGTCGTTCAAACCATTTCCCAAGAGAGCTTTGATTTTCCTGATGGTGGAATTGAGAGGCACACGTTCAAGGGTTGTCAGTTTATCTGGTAGCGGATGGTTGGACTCGAGGCGCAGGGCGCGAAAGCCGGGCAGAGGCTTCTCATCACCCGGAGAAGTGTCCTGACAGTAGAACCACGTTTGGTTCCAGGATTTTGGGTGACTTGGCAGCTCAGCATATTTGACACGGAATTGGGTCCGACGTCTTGAGGTCTAAGGTCAAAGAAATTCAAAACCTCCCTAAAGAATTTTGAGCCGGGAGGAGCAAATCCACGGCTCATATGATCCGTAAAAATTATTACTTCCCCTGCTTTGGGGTGAGGATTTTCTTCAGATGGGTCAGGGGCACGGTAAGACATGACATCCTTTTTTGGCAGATGCCCAGACTTCACAAACTCAGCTAGTTTGCTATTGGTGACTATGGATGGAACCCAATTGCAAGTCACAGCGGCTTTGGTAGCCTTAGGAGCCATCACAACAATTGGCCTATGGAAAAACAAGAAGATCCGGTTCAATTTTAACCCGGGAGAAGAATCCTAATTATTCAAAGTGGCAGCTTAATGAGGGGACTAATGATATAAGGATGACTGTGCAAACAATATTTAAGCCGCTACAAGTATCAACAGCAGTTCAAAAATTTTCCGGATCATTTATTTAAGCCGGACACCTCGACAGTTGTAATTCAGGGCATTTATCAGAAGAGGTTTCCAGGTGATAAAAACAAGTTTCACAGATGACAGATATTACTCTGGATCAAAATATTGCTCTGAAAAGAAAATTTTCTAGACCTAAAACAGGGCAGAGAAGCTCATACACTTGAAGAGGGTTTCTAAACGAGGGAAATGAGATCTATTTCTATGCAAGATCAACACAAGCAAGCACCGCAGCAGTTCTATGTAGTTTTTACGATCTAAACAGGGCGTTGGAGGAAAGAACTAGCGAGGGTTTGCGTCGGGCAGTGATGAACGCCGACGAACTCGACAAGGTCCTAATGAAGATCTGAGAAAGGGAACGAGAGGTACTCATGGATGCGGACGAGCTGCGGGGGTTCGCCGTCGACCTCTGGTCAGAGTCAGGTTGATGTAGCGGCCTGAGTCGGTGAAGACGAGGGGTTCGACAGTGGCGGCGGCAGAGCTCGGGAGGAGGCAAGAGGAAGAAGACGACTGGGGGAAAGACCTAGGTCTCCCTATTTATAAGAGAAGACTGACCGAGAGGGCGCGAAAAACAAGGAGATAACATTTATTATCCAGCGGCTCTGGCGCCTCGATTCTCGGGATGGTCAGTAAAGACAAAGATCCGTTGAAGATGTGACGGAATAAAAATAAGCTTTATTGAAGATGACGTCACGGTGATTTAACCCGGATCCAGATGATGACGTCACGGCGGGTTAAAATCCTTCGCGCAAGATAAAAGACTGCAGGGCAATACATAAGGTATTTTAAGATTGACATGAACGGGTTCAAATCAATCTGAAGCCTACTGTTGGGGATATAACTATTTGTGTAAGCCGCCCAAGAGGGGTCGGGTTACGCAAAGCGGATTCACCAGAGAGAAGCCCAAGACCAAAGTATGAAGATGGCGGTTCATAGAGATCTTAAGGCCCGCAGGCGACTTAAGGCCCGTTGTAGTAAACCGACATAGTAATATACTTGTATCATAAGGTAGACTAACTAGTCACCGAGCCAGACATTGTGTATAAGCCGGCCGGGACTCTGTAAGCCGCAGGGCGTCAACCCGTGTATATAAGGGGACGACCTGTGGGCGACTTAGGGCAAGAAACAACTCATCGAGAGCCAGGCATAGCGTATCTCGCTCCCTGGTCATCGAAATATCAATACCAACCCAACTAGACGTAGGCCTTACCTTCACCGTAAGGGGCCGAACTATTATAAAAACCTCTCGTGTCCTTTGTCCCGATTAACCCCTTCAAGCTTCCTAGTTGCGATGGCTCCACAACTAAGTCCTTTCACGAGGACATCTGACGTGACAATTCCACGACAGGTTGGGTTTTACCTTAATGGTCTTTAGTAGCTGCGGATGCTTGCTATAGTTCCAATACTAAGTTCATATGATGCAAGAAGATAAAGTATGTTAGCTTATGCCTCTCCCTCATGTGAAATTGCAATAGTGATTACTGGTCTTGTTAACAATTGCCTAGCATAATTCCGCACACCGGCCCATCATTATTCCACAGTCGCTATTTATAATATTTAGTAATATATTCTAACTTTATGATAACAGCACCTACTTTCATATTTTAGCTCTCTGATACCATGCAAAGTTATCCTCTTCATACCCACAACATAGTTTTATTTGTCGTTTCTGGTTGGAAGCAGACATTCGGTGTACGTAGAGTCGTATCAGTGGTAGATAGGACTTGAGAGAATATTGATCTTGCCTTTAGCTCCTTGTGGAATCAACGCTCCATACTTATCACTTCCACCTTTGGAAATGGCTACGATGATTCCCTGCACTTGGGGATTATCAAGCTCTTTTCTGGCGCCGTTGCCGGGGAGCAATAGTGTGGGGTTGATATTCTCGTGTGTGCTTGTTTGCTTTCTTCACTAAGTAGATTTTATTTCCCTTTTTTGTTTCTGTTTAGTTGTTGGTGAAACATACACTTTTTTTAAAGAATGAAAATACAAAAAGATTCACCTGCCTCTTATGCCTAAAAATATTTTACCAAAAGAGAAGTGATTGAAAAGTTATCCATTGGGGAAGTGACTGTCGACCTTGAACACCTGTGTTCATGCTCATGTAACAATGTAGAATTTTTCATGGAAGTTTCTATGAAAATAATTATCCCCTTGTATATATTCATTGTATTATAAAAATAATGTGCCAAGCTTTGGTTTTAGGATGATTAGAATGCTTGTTTACTATGTGCAGTGCAAAAAAAGAAACTTTGGCTATAGCATGTGAATTTACATTTTTTACTGGAAAATTAAATAGGTCCATTAATAGAAAAAGGGCCTAATGTGAAGCACATTACTCCCGGTTTGTAACAAAACCGGCACTAATGTGATCATTAGTGCCGGTCCAAACGGCTAGGGGGCGGAGATCATTAGTATCGGTTCGTGGCGACCCTTTAGTGCCGGTTCGAGCCACGACCCGGTACTAAAGTGGCTGTTGCAGGTCGTGGTCATGCTGGGGGCCCACCAGCACCTTTAGTACCGGTTCGTGCCACAAACCGATACTAGAGGTTCCTAGTTGACAGCGGTATTTTAGTCCCACCTCACTCCGCTAACAGAGTTTTTACCACCTTAAATTTGTTACTTCTCAAACTATCACAACCACTTGGTCTTCATTGAACTCTATGTGTAGAATTTGTGGCCGCAATATGAGTCTTCTCCCGTTCCTACCAGAGAGGACTCATATTGACAATTCAGATTGTACACAAAAAGATCATTGATGATCAATGTATTTTTGATGTATTTCTCTGTAGCAGTAGCATGTTTTGGCTGAAACGCGGTACTGATCAATGTATTTTTATGTATATTTTTACATGTTTACACAAGAGCCGGTTTGAACTGGACAATCTCTTACGAAGTATCAGGGTTTCGGACAAAATCTCATCTGTTACACCGGCTATTCAATATTTTAATAACTTTGTACAACTCGGACTTTTTTTCGTTCAGATGCACAATTCGAACCCACGTCATCAACTTTCAACCCTTTCTAACCTAATTTGCTATTTTCGATGCATTTACATATTTGTTTTCAGAGCTAATTGACCATGAAATTGAAAAGCAGTACAAAATGAACTTTGAAAAGGTTGAAATTTGGCAAGGTATCATCATTTCACCCGCATAGCATGTGCAAAAAATTAGAGAGGGTTACGGCAAAAATTGGATGCACTTCGTGTACAAACTGGACAATCTCTTACGAAGTATCAGGGTTTCGGACAAAAATTCATCTGTTACACTGGCTATTCAATATTTTAATAACTTAATACAACTCCGGACTTTTTATTCGTTCAGATGCACAATTCAAATCCACGTCATCAATTTTCAACCATTTCTAACATAATTTTCTATTTTCGATGCATTTACTGATTTGTTTTCAGAGCTAAATCACCGTGAAAGTGAAAAGCATTACAAAATGAACTGAAAAATCACTACAAATACGAATATAATGATAAAACACACTAATATTAAATATAGGAAACTCTAAATACAACAAAAAACTACTCAGAAATAAATAGAAGAAAATATATAAACCACGAAAGAAAAAACTGTATGAAAAAAATTATTTTCGCGCTGCCGAGTGGGCCTGCTCGGCCTTGGGCGTGCTTATGCAGGCCCATAAGGCCCAGCGGGCTCACAGGCCAGCGGGGCAAAGTTAGGCCCAGAGGCCTGCATTATATAGGAGCTCGAAGGAGCAGCCACGACTGGGATTACAAACCAGTGCGGCTGCCCTTCGCTCGGCGAGGTGGGACTAAACAATGAGCACCGCGGAACGGGAGCGCACCCCCTTTAGTACCGGTTCGTGGCCCAAACCGGTACTAAAGTGTGGGTCTTTAGTACCGGGTGGAGCCACGAACCGATACTAAAGGTGGTCGCTTCCCGCCGCTTCGTCTGGACAAATTTAATCTTTAGTACCGGTTCCTGTCTCCAACCGGTACTAAAGGCCTCCACTATATAACCAGCACTTACAAAAAAATTCAGTTATCATCTTCATCTTCGTCGCACCCGTCCCCGCGCCGCCCCCGTCATCGCCCGTCCGTCTGCGCCCAGATCGCCATCGTCACCGCCCCGTCGCGCCGCCCCGCCCCGTCGCCGCCCGTCGCCGTCGTCGTGCCGCGGCCCAGTGAACCTCGCCCCCTTCTTGGCCTCATGCACATGCACACACGCGCACACACAAACACAAACACACACACACACACACACACACACACACACACACACACACACACACACACACACACACACACACATACACACACACACACACACACAAATGTTTAATGTCAAAATGTTAGATTATATAAGAATTAGATAATGTTAGATGAGTTAGTTTTTATACTTTTAGTTATAGATGAATTTATATTAATGCTAGATGCAATAATATATATTAAATTTAGGTATATGAGATTTGATCATATAATTAAAATTTTAGTATATAGAACTAGCTACTTTATGTTTAGTAAGAAAATTAATAGAACTAGTTTAGTTGAATTAGTTGAACTAGTTAGTTTAATTAGTTGAATTAGGAGCTATACTTTATTAAGGTATATTTTTGGTAAGTGCTTAGTTGAATCAGCTAGTTGAATTAATAGAACTACTTTAATTAGTTGAATTAATATAACTAATAAGTGTTTAATGTTTCACCTATGAACATAGGAAACGTCGTCTGACGACGAAAACGATTTCATTATGTGCGAAGACTGCGAAGACCAAGACGGCATGTGCGACAAAAATTTCCTAGTTGATGATAGGTGCTTCAGCATCAAGCTGGATGAGACCTTCGAAGTGGATAAAGTAAGTCACAGCGACAAGTATTTTTTGTAATTAAGCATGACTTATATATGCTTCATTTGCTTCAACTTATTATTTTAAATTTTCACTATTCTACTAGTGTATCCCCTGCCATGCAAGAATTTTTATCTTGGATAGGATAGGTTTCAGTCCTAACAAAATTATGGAGGTAAAGAGAGTTTACTTGAAGACCGAGCATGGTTATACCTTCAACGTCAAATTATACAATCAAGAAACCTACACCCATTTTTAATGCAAAACTTGGCAAGCACTATGCAAGGCTTATGCATTTGAGCCTGATATGTTTATCACCTTTGATATTCGTCCCGAAGATGATATTGAAGGTAATAGAGACATTTGGGTCGATGTGCAGACGCCTCCAGTTCTATCATTATGTGATTTTCTCAACCATATTTATGTTCGGTATTGTTTTTTCAAAAATAGTTGACAACTAATTTCTATTGACATCTTATTTCCATTCAAGCAAACATCTCCAGCGCTTGGTAGACAGGACCGTCCACTATCCTGGGGCTGAACTAAACTGCGAGGAGATAAGTCAATATGTTTCATGGCTTGAGGATCTTGATGCTGTCAAGAGAAATTATTTTCCTAGACTTGCAAATCTTACTACTCAAAACATGCGACCAATAGTGTTCATATTGAACTACGGTCACATGTATTTAGGAAAGATGGTAAGATTTTTACTATTTGTCCTTAGTGCATCTTTTGCATACATTATTTTTTAAGCTAAACTTCATTTCTAAGTATGATACTATACGATGTTCTCTTCAACAGGGACTCCCGATGATAATTGTGCCTTAGTGGATCTCGACTAACGGTCGCATTTCAATTGTTAGCTTACGGCCAAGACATCCTACATTGCACACGAGTGCATTCAGAATTTCTAGAACCGGGGAATGCTTAATAGTGAAAGACTGGAGCAAAATTGTGAATGATCGCAGAGAAGTACTAGGAGGCAACAATCAGAAGCGCAACCCACGATTAGGAGACAGGTTCATCTGCATGCTCCAATATGATGAATCAGGAGAGCTACACATGTTCTATGCCATTTTACCTGAGAGAGAGCAGCAGGAGTGATTAGCATGCTCTTAGTACTTGTCCTCTCATGTCCGTGTTCTTCGTCCTGAACTTAATCTCAAAGAGTGATCATGTTGAACTCGATGATATCTTTCCTTCTGGTACAAGTGAATGTTTCTTCTTTAACCTGGTATTGGTGGTGATTAGATAGCGGTAATGACTATGATGATTAAATAGTGGTAATGACAATATAATAATTTTTAGCTAGCTAGTATACCGTTAACTTGTGGGTGATGATATATATGATGCAATACTTTTTATATTAATATGATGATGATGAGTGATTATATCATTTATGAAAGAAACCGCAGATTAGTTTCAACTGGATGGATCCTAGCTAGCTAAGTGATCAAGTATATGCCATATCCATATTACTTGCTCACCTAATATAAGTGATCAAGTAATATATATATATATATATATATATATATATATATATATATATATATATATATATATATATATATATATATATATATATATATATATGGATATGCCATATATACTTTGATCACTTAGCTAGGATCCATGCATGCATCCAGTTGAAACTAATCTGTGGTACTTTCACCTAATGATTTAACAACTCATTATAATGTAAAAAAATCTCTAAATTGAATTGAAAATACAAAACTAAGGGAAAAATAAAAAATAAAAAATAAAACCAAGCCCCCCAACATTTAGTACCTGTTGGTGTTACCAACCGGTACTATATGTCTCCCCGCACCCGGCCCTGGCTCGTGCCACGTGGTGGCACTTTAGTGGCGGTTCGTGGCACTGAAGGGGGGGGGGGACCTTTAGTCCCCACCCTTTAGTGTCGGTTACAGAACCAGCACTGAAGGCCCTTACGAACCGGTGCTATAGCCCGGTTCTACACTAGTGGTCTGAAACTTTTTGCACAGTAGTTCTGTACAATTTTTTTAAATTGTCAATTTTTTGAATTTTTGGAATTACAGAAGTATACAAAATTTTCAGATTACTACAGGCTATCCTGTTTTTGACAGATTCTGTTTTCTATGTATTGTTCGCTTATTTTGATGAACCTATAGGTAGTATCGGGGGGTATGAACCATGGTGAAGTTGGAATACAGTAGATATAGTGCTAATATGAAATTGGAATGAGTTTACAACAGTACCTAAATGTAGTGATTTCCTTTATTATACTAACGGATCTCACCAAGTTTTTGTTAAGTTTTGTGTGGATGAAGTGTTCGAAGAACGAGGAGTTACCGATGTGAGAAGTATAAAGAGAGGAAAGAGTTCACGCTTGGGGATGCCCAAGGCACCCCAAGTAAATATTTCAAGGATACTCAAGCATCTAAGCTTGGGGATGCCCCGGTTGGCATCCCATCTTTCTTCTTCAACAATTATCGGTATACCTCGGTTTTTGCTTTTTTTGCATGATTTGTGTCCTTTGTGTTTTTTTTCTTTAAGAACCATGCTAGTAATGAGATAGCCCTTCATTGATTTAGAGAATGCTTCATGTGCTTCACTTATATCTTTTGATTACGACCTTATAGAATGCTCTTTGTGCTTCACTTATATATTTTGAGCTTGGATATTGGTTAGTCTATATTAATTGTAGAATGCTCCATGAACTTCACTTATATCTTTTGGAGTGTGAATAATACTATCATCGAAAGTTGGTTTGGAAGAGTGTCAACTTTAGGAATTAGTGATCCCACTATTTTAAAGGGTGTTGAATCTTAGTGTGATATTTATGAAAGTGGATTTGGAGAGGTTTTGACTTTATTTAGTCATGATTCCACTATTTCGGAAGAGGTTCCAATTGATTATGAGAACAAAGTTGCCATCTATGATGATTATTGTGATGACATGTATGATATAAAGAAATATGTTAACCATGAAACTTGTCATCATGATTTTAATTTTCAATTGGATTATGCCTCACATGACAGTTATTTTGTTGAGTTTGCTCCCACTATTCTGAATGAGAAGAATGTTGCTTATGTGGAGAGTAGTAAAATTTATATGCTTGTAGATCATGAAAATAATGCTTTATGTGATGATTATATTGTTGAATTCAGTCATGATGCTGCTGAAAATTATTATGAGGGAGGAATATATGCTTGTAGGAGTTACAATAATATCAAGTTTCCTCTCTATGTGCTTAAAGTTTTGAAGTTATACTTGATTTGCCTTCCTATGCTAGTTGATTCTTGTTCCTATAAATTGTGTGCTCATAAAATCTCTAGGCATAGGAAGTGGGTTATACTTGAATGTGCTAGTCATATGCTTCATGATGCTCTCATTATGTTTTCATTCTTATTTTTCATATGAGCATCATTGAAATCATCATGCCTAGCTAAAAGGCATTAAAGAAAAGCACTTGTTGGGAGACAACCCAATATTTATCCTTACTGTTTATGTGTGTTCACATGATTAATCTACTCTAGTAATCATGTTTTATATCTTTTGTTTCAATAAAGTGCCAACTAAGACCTTTGGGATAGCTTACGGTGACAGTTGTGTTGATCCTGCTGAAATCAGAAACTTTTGCGCCCAGTAAATTAGTTTTGATATTTCATAGAAACGTGGTTTTGATCTGATTCTTTTTTCTTTGGATTGGTACACAAATTTCTCAGGCTTTCCTCATTTGGTTAGATTTTTGGAGTGCCATAAGTATGGTTGTTGTTCACATCATTATATACTGTTCTGTTTCTGGCAGATTCTGTTTTCAATGCATAGTTTGCTTGTTTTCTAGTTTCTATGGCTTATATTTCTTAGTATAAATTGTAGAAATGACATGGTACAGGAGGCATTGCGCGAGAACAATTAGGAATCTTGTCTTCGACGGTACCAAAGTGAATGGTTTACTCTTTATCATACTAACCCATCTCACGAAGTTCCATTAAGTTTTGTGTGATTGAAGTTTTCAAGTGTTGGGTGAGATATCGATATGAGGAGTATAAGGAGTGGAAAGACCCTAAGCTTGGGGATGCCCAAGGCACCCCAAGGTAATATTCAAGGAAGACTCAAGCGCCTAAGCTTGGGGATGCCCCGGAAGGCATCCCCTCATTCGTCTTGAAAACCGTCGGTATGCCTTACTCAGAGCTATATTTTTATTCGTCACATGATATGTGTTTTGCTTGGAGCGTATTCTCAATTTTACTTGTTGTTTGAATAAAATCATTGGATCTGAAATCTTGGATGAAAGAGAATCCTCCCATGGCTAGTTAATTATTTGACTACTCAGTGTTCTTCACCTATATCTTTTTGGAGTAGTTTGTCATTTACTCATGTGCTTCAAGTATATCTTATGAGTAAATGGTAGAATGAATTGAATATAATAAATATGAATTTATATATGTTTAATATGCTTATACCATGGGGAGTAATGACTTCATACATAATAAGTATAGGTGGTAAATTTATTGAAAGTTAGCAAACCCAGAATTGGTCACTTGAACAATTCATGAAAGAATATTGAAGGAAGAGATATTTCACATATAAATATACTATCTTGGACATGTTTTGTAATTGTGAGCCCTGATTAAAATATGACATGCTAAAAAGCTGATGGTGGACAACGAAAACAACTTAATGGGTTATGTTTTCCTATATCCGAATAGATGTTATATTGTCTTGGATCATCCAACATGTTGAGCTTGACTTTCCTCTCATGCTAGCCAAATTCATTGCACCAATTAGAAATACTACTTGTGCTTCCAAATATCCCTTAAACCCAGTTTTGCCATGAGAGTTCACTATACCTACCTATGGATTGAGTAAGATCCATCAAGTAAGTTGTCATCGGTGCGTGCAATAAAAATTGCTCCTTAAATATGTGTGATCTATTAGTGCGAAGAAAATAAGCTTTATACGAACTTGTGATAGGGAAGAAATAAAAGTGATGGACTGCATAATAAAGGTCTTTATCACAAGAGGAAATATAAAGTGGCATTCTTTTGCATTAAGATTTTGTGCATCCAACCGTAAAAGCGCATGCATGAGAACCTCTGCTTCCCTCTGTGAAGGGCCTATCTTTTACTTTTACCTTCTACCCTTATACTAGAGTCATGGTGATCATCACCTTTCCATTTTACACTTTTTCCTTTGGCAAGCACTTTGTATTGGAGCGGTCCGGATATATATATATATCCACTTGGATGTAAGCTTTCATAAAGTATTATTGTTGAAATTACCCTTGAGGTAAAAGGTTGGGAGGCCAAACTTTAAGCCCCTATCTTTCTATGTGTTCGGTTAAAACTTTGAATCCATAAATATCACGTGAGTGTTAGCAATTGTGAAAGATTAAATGATAGTTGAGTATGTGGAGTTTGCTGAATCAAAGCTCTTACATAGACCCTTCCTTAAAATAAGATGAATTGCAATTGTTTGATGACTAGGAACATAGTTTGTTAGTTTTTAAGAAAGTTTACACTACTGGGGAAAACCTTATACACAGAACATTAGTAGTAGTGCGGGTCAAAAAAGCACGCTGGAGCTAAGTAGCAGTAGCGCGCCTATGCAAACCGTGCTACAGATAAAGTTCGAGCAGTAGTGCGCCTTGTTGCAAACTCGCTACTACTAAAATTCCCACGGCTTAGCCTATAGGCTACACATATTAGTAGCGATCTATATCGAACCGCGCTATCGCTACTTGCTTTGTAGCAGCACGTTTTATTCTAAACACGCTACTGCTAAAGGATATGAAATTAAATAGAAAGTAAATAGAAAAGTAATTGAAAATGAAAGAAATAGAAGAAGGTGAATGGAAAAAAATAAAATGTGAAGAAAAATAAATGGAAAAGGGGAAATAAGAGAAAGGAGTAGCAGTAGCGCGTATCCTGGAAAGCGTTGTAGCTAACTTAGTAGTAGCGCACTTTATGGAACGCGCTACTGCTACTTTGGACTTAAGAACGGGGTTCGTCCTTTCCCACGGCCACTTCCCGCAAATCCAATCCTCCGCTCTCATCGCCGCCGTCGCCCGTCCGCCGCCGCGCGCTCCCCGCACACCCTTGACGACGACCCCGACCCCCGATTCGACACTGACCCCGCCTCCGACCTCGACGCCGCCCCGGACCCCGACTTCGGCGCCGCCCTAAGCCGCGCGCCCGAGCCCCGACGCCGACCTCGACGCCGCCTGCCCCTCCCTCGCCGCAGGCACTCGAGGTGAGCACTCCTGCTCCTCCCTCTCCCCTACCTCTAACTAGGGTTCTCCAAATTTTAGTTGCATCAAATTAGTTAGGGTTCATGTAAGGGTGGAAACGAATCAGATGTGGATGCGGCTCAAATTAGTTAGGGTTCATGTAAGGGTTGAAACGAATCAAATTTCTAAGATGAATCATAAAACGAGTAAAATTTGACCACTTATTTCACTTTTAAGTTGGATAATTGGAATAACCGCTACCACTTTCCACAACCTAGGTTCATCAAATTAGATGGTAATTAGGGCAGTAGTTCCTAGGTACAAATTAGTTAGTAAGAACTAGGTACTAATTAGGTACTAGTTTATTTTTATTTATATTAAGTTTATTTTCAGTAAGAACTAGTTGAATTAATAGAACTAGTTGAAAATGTCACATTTGTTGTTATTTTTTTAGTTAAAGCAATTTTTCCCGCATCGACGTCGACGGTGCCTATCCCGCATCCTCGTCATCGACTCGGTGGAGGACGCCTGCTTGAACAGATGGGCCATGTCCAGGACTGGGCTCCGCCGGGCTGGTACTAGGAGGCGCTACCTACCGGGGGGCAGCTTGGTGAGGAGTCAGCCTGTCGTTGACCCGAACCTTCTTTGGTGGCGGTCGCGTTGGCCAGTGACGGTCGAGAGGCTTGAGGACCCTGCGGAGGTGGTACATCACCATGTCAGCGAGGAGGACGCGCACGTCCGTCGCTACTTGTTTGCGCTGGAGCACAGGTTCTCCAATACCTGGCAGGTTCTCCAGGGATCTCACTTGAGCTACGATCCTGTGATGGTTCCTTTTCTTTGGGTGTCCACCGCCTGCGCCGATACCCGTCGTTCGCTAGGGTTTTAGTTGTATTAGTGATGTTATATGTATGATACTATTCGGTATGTATTATTGATAATATTCGACGATGTACGGACGCAAGAGATGATTTACTTTTGCTTATTGAATGCATGCTAATTTGAATACTTATTTATTTTATTATTTGATTTTTCTTATTAAATGCTCATGTCAATATGAGTCCTATAAGATATTTTGAAATGTATATCTTGTGTTGCTCAAATAGGATATGTGCTTGCCCAAGTGGCCGGTCATGTTAGCAGGTTACACCTCTGAGTGGCGTATGTTTTCCCGGAGTGTAGATTCATTTCCGTTCCAGCAAATTTCAGGCACTCGATATGTCCTATTTTATCAAAGGTCATGCCGGGTTTTTCCGTGAATTTTTGCATGACTTGTGCTAGAATATGTAGGAAATATCGAGTGCCCCGGATTTGTGTGTTGAGTATCCTGGTAGTTGTCTTCGATCGATTTTCAAATAATGTTTCAACTATATATGAACATAGTAAATGACTGACGACGAAAAGGTTTTCATATTTGCAAATACTACGAAGACGAGCGCGGCCTGTGCGACAGAATCTTTCTAGATGATGATAGGCGCTTCAGCATCAAGCTGGACGAGAACTTCGAAGTGGATACAGTAAGTCACAATGACAAGAATTTTTAGGTAATTAAGCATGACATATGCTTCATTTTCTTCAACTTATAATTTAATTTTTTTTACTATTCTACTAGCGTATCCCCTGCCATGCAAGAGTTTTTGTCTTGGATAACATAGGTTTCAGTCCTATGAAAACTACTATGGTGGTAAAGAGAGTTTACTTGAAGACGGAGCATGGTTGTATTTTCCACGCAAAATTATACAACGCAGACACCTACACCTATTTTGTATGCAAAACTTGGCAAGCATTATGGAGGACTTATGCATTTGAGCCTGATAAGGTTATCACCTTTGATATTCGTCCGAAAGATGATATTGAAGGTAATATCGACATCTGGGTCGATGTGCAGACGCCTCCAGTTATACCATTCTGTGAGTTTCTCAACCATATTTATGTCTTTGATATTGTTTATTCAAAAATAGTTGACAACTAATTTCTATTGACAGCTTATTTCCAATCAAGCAAAAATGTCCAACGCTTGGTAGACAGGACCCACTACTGTCCCGTGGCTGAACTAAACTGCGAGGAGATAAGTTATTATGTTTCATGGCTTGAGGATCTTCATACTGTCAAGACAAATTATTTTTTTGGACTTGAAAATCTTAGTACTCAAAACGTGTGACCAATAGTGTTCGTACTTAACTACGGTTACATCAATTTAGGAAAGATGGTAAGATTTTTACTATTTGTCCTCAGTGCATCTTTTGCATACATTATTTTTTAAGCTAAACTTCATTGCGAAGTATGTTACTATACGATGTTCTTCAACAGGGACTCCCGATGAATGTTGTGCCTCATTGGATGGAGACTAAAGGTCGCATGAGAATTGTTAGCTTACGGCCAAGATATCCTACAATGCACTTTAGTGCATACAGGATTTCTAATAGCGTGGAATGCTTAATAGTGAAAGACTGGAGCAAAATTGTGAGCGATCACAGAGAAGTCCTAGGGGGCAGCAATCGGAAGTGCAACCCACGATTAGGAGACAGGTTCATCTGCATGCTCGAACTTGATGAAGCAGGAGAGCTACACATGTTTTATGTTATTTTACCTGAGAGAGAGCAGCAGGAGTGATTAATTAGCTAGCTAGAAATGAGTTTGAAGATGATGATGTGCTACACTATGACTATGATGATTACATAGCTAGTGTTGGTGGTAATGACTATGATGATTATTATTAGCTAGTGTTGGTGGTAATTAGATAGCTACCGCAGCTAGTGTTGGTGGTGATTAGCTAGCTAGAATGAGTTTTATGATGATGATGTGCTACACTATGACTATGATGATTAAATAACTACTGTTGGTGGTAATGACTATGATGATGATTACATAGCTTGTGCTGGTGGATTAGATTCAAGTGGAGGCAAGATGTGGTGCACATCGAAAGTACTACTAGTCCAAACTAGATCAAGTTTGGATTAGTAGTGTACTTTTGACATGCACCACATATTGCCTCTACTTAAACCTAATCCACATTTATTTCACACACTGTTATCGACATAATGATATAAACCTCATAATTGGTATCGTACCAAAATTTGTATAACGACGTATAAATACACTAAAAAAAAGAATACTAGTAGCGATGGACAGGAAACACGCTGCTACTAGCTAGATTAGCAGCAGCGCATTATAGAACAAACGATGCGGCTACGAGTCTTAGCAGTAGCGCACATCGTGCGCGCTACTGCTAAGTAATAGCCGTAGCGCCTTATTAGTAGCGCGGTTACCCGCGCTACTAGTGGGTACTAAACCAGCGCTACTACTAGGGTTTTCCCTAGTAGTGTTATGATCTATACTCTAACATGTGAATAGCTTGTTACTTGATCATGAGAAGTTTTATGAGTTGAGCTACTGTTATGATATATAATGATGCTAGTAAAGGTGATTGTAATTATCATTGATCAAACTTGTGCGCTTGCTAGCATTCCCACTTCATAAATTATTTCTTTTATCATTTACCTACTCGAGGACAAGCAGGAATTAAGCTTGGGGATGCTAATACGTCTCCAACGTATCTACAATTTATGAAGTATCCATGCCATGTTTACAATATTTTAACATGATTTTTTAATAAAATGGGTGAACACTTTTGAATTATATTTTTTCATCAACTTCAAAAAATATTCGTATTATTGAGAAATTGCAAAAAAAATTAAAATTCATGCTTTCTTCTGAAAAACATAAACATATTTTGAATTCAGGAACAATTTTTAAACGATGAACTGTTCTTGAAATCAAGAAATTTTTCCAAATTCAGAAAAATATTTTTGAAATTGTGAACGTTTTAAAATTTCCTAATATCTTTTTTAATTCATTAACATTTTTAAAAAATTCATACATTTTTCAAAATATTTTGAACATTTACTAAAAATTCATGAACATTTTTTTAACACATGAATAATTTCTGAAATCATGAACATTTTTTGAATCTGTTAGATTTATCATGTCGTGAACATTTTTTCAAGCCATGAACAACTTTGGAATGCGTACATTTTTCGCAATTTGCAACTTTGTAGAAATCGTGAATTACTTTCAAAAGGAAAAACGAAAGGGGCTTCCCGCCCCTCACATGGGCTGGCCTTAAGGGCGCACGAGGGAGGGCGGGTGCACGCTTCCTTGGTTTCGGGCGTGTTGGTCGTCATATAGGATCGTATGCCCTGCCGCATACGTATTTGTTTGTATACGGCGGCCTTTCGTGCACGTGTGAAGCCGCCCGCGCGTGGGGCAGCACGTGCCATGGGTAGTTGCCAAAACTGTCCCATCATATAAATGTGGACGGCAACCACCTCCGGCCGCATCGTCCACCATTTCCCCCCGCCGCATCGTCTCCCTCTCTCCACTCCCCACTCCCCACTCCCTCTCCTCTCCAACCTCCTCGTCTCCCTCACCGCATCCTCTCCATCGCCATGGCGGACGCAGGAGGCGAGCGCCCCGATTGGGGCGCAGATCTGGTGGAGCAGGCGCGGCAGGTCGCTGCGGGCACCTTTGTGAGGGGGCGTGCCGGTGTCCAGCGCGGTGCTCCCTCCGCTGGAGATCTGGAGAAGGCGGGGCCGGGCCGCAGCGGCGCGGTCCAGCCAGATGCACCCGCTCTGGCGATCTCCGGCGAGGCGAGCAAGGTGGAGGCTGGCTCTGGAGAGGCGCAGAAGGTGGGGGCGGGCTCTGGCGAGGCGCATGAGGTGGAGAAGGTGGAGAAGGTGGAGGCCGGCTCCGGCGAGGAGGAGGCGGAGCAGAAGGTATCTTCTTATCACTTTTAGTTGGTAGTTTTTTAGATTGTAGTGTTTGTGGCCAGAATTTTGTTTGGTTAGATTTGTTGGAGGTAGGGTTTTCTCTGCATTATGATTTTTTTCTGTATTTGATTCGTGCAAGAATGGTGGACCACATATGATTATTAGATTAGGTTAGAAGTAGCCAGATTGAGGGATGAGGTTTTTTCAGATGCTTATTGGATTAGTAGTGGAATTTTTGCAATTCTTTAGGTGTTTGGCTTGAGGATTAGACGATGGATTAGTCAAATATATACTTCTCTATTGGTTTGGGTTGGTGCCTGCTTTAGTTCTTTGGCTTGATGATTAATTAAATGGACGCTCAGTTCTAGGGATTATGCATGTCATAGTTGCAATTCTTAGATGCTTGATTGATGCATGTTGTCATAGTTGCAGTTATTTGATGCTTGATTGATGCCTGTCAGGCAGAGGCTATGAGATGGGTTGTGCATGGCCTTGTGTTTTGGAAGTTGTCTACCTGAGGTGATTAGATGGTGCATTAGTTTGGTTGTAAATATAGTGAAGGATGTGCTCATGTACTGGATGTTGTCATGTTAATCAAAAAGAGCTTCTCAAGGGCTGGATTTTTTTGTGCTGGATTGGGGCTTCTGAAGGAGAGGGAAAGCGTGGTCGAGGGGAAGGGGCAGTCTATGCTTATTTAGTTTGGGTTAGTTGTGGAATTTTGTTGTTGCTTCAGAGATATTGACAGCATTGAACATCCTCTGTAATGTCGTTGCTTCAGAGATAAAAGCATCTTGGGGTTTTTTCAGATGCTTATTAGATTAGTAGTTGAATTTTTGCTTGTTAGATTTTAATTAGTATGAGGTTGAATACCTTATTTAAGGGGGAATTTAAGGTCAGATAGATGTCATATGATTATTAGATATGTAGTTCAATGCTGCTGACATTTATGATTATTTGATTTGATCTGTGGTTCAATGATACTGGATGGAAACTTATTTGATTTGGAATGCATTAATTTTGATGTGCCAATGAATTGATTTAGATGATATAAGATTCATCTATAGTATAATTTGTTGTTGTTTAGGTAGGTAATGAAATTTTAGATGTTTGTTGGAGATGTATGCATTTATAGTTGAAGTTGTACCTAATTAACTACTGCATTATGTTAATATGTGTAGGAGCTTTGCTGCATTATCCCAAAAACAGTAATATGTGCATATTGAAATTTGTAGTTGGCTTCTGTAATTAGTATATACTATATGTCAAGTGAGAAGTAAACATTCCAAGGCAGGATCCTAGCAACAAAATATACTATATGTTTCCATTAAGTAGTGTGGGGGGGAATTCCCTCAAAAGAAAAGTGTTGGGTAAATTCAGGGAATGTCAAGAATCCAGCTTGCATTTTCATTAGCATTTATGAAGGAAATCATTTGTCTTTTGATTGATTGCTTAGATTCTTTATTTATAAGGAAAGCGTTTGGTCACTTGCAACATACCAATGTGGTTCGCATTCACAATTTTGTTTGTAATGACATTCTGTTAACTGCAATTCAATTCATTGTAATTGATGTGCTTGTTTGACAATATAGCAGGAGGAGGAGGATCTTGTGGGCAACAAGAGGAAGTGGGACAAGACTGGGTTCTACCCATATGACTCTGATGAAGATGAGCCGTACGAGGTAAGGCCTAGTTGAAATGTTATTTTTGCATTGAGTTAGTATTACGTGTTTATAGTTTTTTGAATGCATAATGTATTAGTGCCAGTCATTAATGTGTGCAGTATGAATCTGGAGATGATGTGGACAAGGGGAACGTCGAGTCCTTTGAAGAGAAGGAGGTGCAGAATATCAGGGCCCAAGGATCTGCCATGTACTACAACTGGAGGAAGGACAAGTACAGGTGCCCCTACTGCAGCAAGCCCAAGCCCAGGTCTGGGTTGCAGGAGCATCTGATGGAGCATTGTTGGGCTACATACATCAGCAGTGATGACTACAAGATCGGGGCTCAGCATTCTGCCCTCCACAAGGTCCTGAAAAACCCTAACCTCTAGTCGTACATCATGCTGATCATCAGAAGCTGGAAGCCGTACTCATCATCACTATATTTGATGATGTTTTACTTTTGGAAAGCTGCATCTGGGTCTGAACTGGTTGGAAACTACCTCTATTAACGTAATGTAATGTAATGTATTGTGTGTGTGAACTGGATCTGTGTTGAACTTCCTGGTACATGTGGTGGTAACTTAGAATGATATCTATATGTGTGGCCTTAAGTTTATTGGTGGTGAATGGTTCCTTCATGTTTAGTTGTTGTTTCGATGGTGCAATTATCACAAATGGTGCTTCAGTGTTGCTTCAGACATGCTAACTGTTCTATATGGTAGTGGCGCTTCAGTGTTGCGCCAGGTTGTAGTATGAAATGCTAACTGTTCTATATGGTAGTGGCTGGTATCTAATTGGACCGACATGTTGAACTAGTATCAATGGTAGAGGCGTTTAGTTGTGCGCCACATCCAACAGTTCACATAATTTGCCAGGCATCCCAGCCTCACAACTTCAGCCAGCCTGGTGAGCTCCGGGTTTTTTCCTGCAAAACACACATGGGATGTTGGAGCCAAGAAAATAAATTTGCCAGGCATCTAATCGCACGGAATGCTAGTACAAATTATGGAGAACAAAACATCCAACATGAGCAAATTTATAGGAGTTCTAGATCCATGGATACCATCAAGAAAAAATGCTCAGTTTTAATTCTGACACAGGACTTGGTGAAAACATGCATATTCATATCAGCAACATTGATATGGCATCTTTGCAAGCTTGGGTCACTGACTTGTCTTGTGTTTCATGGCATGACAATAATTTTAACAATAAATAGACATGAAATTGACCCAAACTCATGTACAAAGTTAGGCCATATGATGCATGGATTAATTCACAAATAAATGACAAAATGCCAACTATGTATAGAATTTGCAGTACTAAAATATTTCAGTGTGTACCGATGTGTACTGAAACTGCAGTACTGAAATAATTCAGTGTGCATCGGTGTGTACTGAAATTGTAGTAACAAAATATTTCAGTGTCTACCACTACAACATTGTACCGAAATATTTCAGTGCCTACCGGTGTGTACCAAAATATTTCAGTGTCCACCACTACAACATTACAAATTTTGCCTAGGGCAGTACTGAAATATTTGAGTGCCTACCGGTGTGTACCAAAATATTTCAGTGTCCACCACTACAACATTACAAATTTTGCCTAGGGCAGTACCGAAATATTTCAGTGCCTACCGGTGTGTACCGAAATATTTTAGTGTCTACCACTAGAACATTACTAATTAGTCCTAGGGTTCATATGATTCCTAGGGTTCACATACATCATAATCCATCCTGCAAATCCATGTACTCAAATATTCATGCAATTCATTGAGATTAAAATGCCATATAGCATTCCCTCTCTGAGCTATTACGATCAGTATCACCACGATGTAAGCACGAGTAGTAGGAAGATGAGGAGTGGGGAAGCTTACTCTAAACATAGCTACCGCCGCCGTTCAGACAAGGAGAGCGGCGAGGGAAGCGTGGAGAACGGCGGGGAAGCGAGGTCGCCACCACTGTCCTCCTCATCTTGCTCTTCGGAGTCTCCGGTGACTCGGTTGGAGGCTGCACAATCTGCAATGGCACCTCGTGCACGGTGGGTTCCTGATCCAGTGGATGCTCTACCCTGGATCTGAACACCCACCACCTCCGCCTGGTCCACTTGCTGGACGAATTAGCCTGCTCCATCGCCCAGAGGAGGATCTCGATCTCGTGAACCGGTTGTGCGGGCGGGGGGCAAAGCTTTGCCCTCTCCTTCTTCGTCAAATTCTTGAAAGTGGCCATTGCCATCCAGCTCATCTGCCTTGTGTTGTCAAACCAAGAACGGATCTCCCTCAACCTGGCCAACTTGACCTGGTCGCTGCCGGCGATCTGCACGAAGTCGCTGTTCTCGCCGCCGGCCATCAGCTCGATCTGCCAATTCTTGCTTCGATGGAAGAGGGGATGGGGGGTGGGTGGGGGGGTTGCCTGAGTGGAGAGAAGTTGCAGCGGCGAGAAGGAGGAGATGACTGCGGTTGACTTGGAGGAGAGGGAGGAGATGGCCGCCGATGAGTAATTGTGGAAGTTGTAGCACCATGGCGGCGGTTTTGCATTCGACGAGAGGGGCGGCGCGTGCAAATTTTCCTAGGACTAAACTGCCCCTATATTAAAACGTGTCCGCACCTTGTCAAGAGTACCAGCCCCGCACCGCCATCAAGTCCCAAGCGCTGGCTGACTTCTTAGTCGACTGGGCCGAGTCCCAGTACCTGCCGCTAGTGCTGGATTCTACGCACTAGCAGATGCACTTTGACAACTCAAAGATGCGCTCCGGCTTGGAAGTCGGCATCGTCCTCACCTCTCCCAAAGGCGACAAGCTGAAGTACACGCTGTAGATCCACTTCGCCGCATCCAACAACGTAGTCGAGTACGAGGCTCTCATCTTTGAGCTCCGACTAGCCAAAGAAATCGGCATCCGCCGCATCCTCTGCTACGGTGACTCGGACTTGGTGGTCCAGTAGTCGTACAGCGACTGGGACGCCAAGGACGCCAACATGGCAAGCTATCGCTTCCTTGTCCAGCAGATGAGCGGGCACTTTGATGGGTGCGTGTTCCTCCACGTGCCATGAGCCGACAATGACGCAGCGGATGCCCTCGCCTGCATTGGCTCCAACCGGCAGGCCATACCAGCCGGCGTCTCCCTTGAGTGCCTAAGCAAGCCATCTATCAAGCCCTCACCAGAGTCCTACTCCATCTTCGTGACGGCTGACCCCAGAGCAGTTGGATCCGGCCCGGGGACTTCAGCAGGCGGCCCGGGGGCTGCTCCACCAGCACCCGGCCCATGAACTCCACCAGGCGGCCCGGGGGTTGTAGCAGTCGGCCCGGGGACTTCATCAGCACCACCAGGAGCGGTCGGCTCCAGCCCGCCACCTCCCAACCAGGCCACCCTCGTGCTAGTTGCTGTTTTCACAGTGGTGGCAGCCCCCATCTTGGGCACAGCCGATCCACGACTATCTGGTAAGCCGCATGCTGCCAGCAGATGAAGTCCTAGCCCGATAGATCCAGCGCCGAGCAGGCGCCTACACTATCGTCAACAGTGAGCTCGCCAGGCGCAGCGTGACTGTTGTTTTTCAGCGCTGCGTGGAGCCGAAGAAGGGCATGGAGATCCTTAGAGACATTCATCGGGGCTAATGTGGCCACCATGCCGCCTTGCTACGTCTTGAGCTTGCGTTGGTTTTCCCCGAAGAGGAGAGGATGATGCAGCACAGTAGCGTAAGTATTTCCCTCAGTTTTTGAGAACCAAGGTATCAATCCAGTAGGAGGTCACGTGCAAGTCCCTCGTACCTGCACAAAACGATAGCTACTCGCAACCAACGCGATTAGGGGTTGTCAATCCCTTCACGGTCACTTACGAGAGTGAGATCTGATAGAGATAATATTTTTGGTATTTTGGTATAAAGATGCAAAGAGAAAAGTAAAAGCAAAGCAAGTAAATAAAGTGATGGAGATTGATATGATGAGAATAGACCCGGGGGCCATAGGTTTCACTAGTGGCTTCTCTCAAGAGCATAAGTATTCTACGGTGTGTGAACAAATTACTGTTGAGCAATTGACAGAATTGAGCATAGTTATGAGTATATCTAGGCGATGATCATGTATATAGGCATCACTTCCGAGACAAGTAGACCGAAACGATTCTGCATCTACTACTATTACTCCACTCATCGACCGATACCCAGCATACATCTAGAGTATTAAGTTAAAAACAGAGTAAGGCCTTAAGCAAGATGACATGATGTAGAGGAATAAATTCATGCAATATGATAAATACGCCATCTTGTTATCCGATGGCAACAATACAATACGTGCCTTGCAACCCTTTCTGTCACTGGGTAAGGACACCGCAAGATTGAACCCAAAGCTAAGCACTTCTCCCATTGCAAATACTACCAATCTAGTTGGCCAAACCAAACGGATAATTCGAAGAGACTTGCAAAGATAACTCAATCATACATAAAAGAATTCAGAGAAGAATCAAATATTTTCCATAGATAAGTTGGATCATAAACCCACAATTCATCGGTCTCAACAAACACACCGCAAAAAGAAGATTACATCGAATAGATCTCCACGAGAGAGGGGGAGAACATTGTATTGAAATCCAAAAAGAGAGAAGAAGCCATCTAGCTACTAGCTATGGACCCGAATGTCTGAAGTAAACTACTCACACTTCATCGTAGGGGCTATGGTGTTGATGTAGAAGCCCTCCGTGGTGGATGCCCCTTCCGGCGGAGCTCCGGAACCGGCCCCAAGATGGGATCTCGTGGATACAGGAAGTTGCGGCGGTGGAATTAGGTTTTTGGCTCTGTATTTGATCTGTCGGGGGTACGTAGGTATATATAAGAGGAAGGAGTACGTCGGTGGAGCGTCAGGGGGCCCACGAGGCAGGGGGCGCGCCCAGGGGGGAGGGCGCGCCCCCCACCCTCTTGACCGTCTCTGGCACTTCTTGGAGTAGGGTCCAAGTCTCCTGGATCACGTTCGGTGAGAAAATCACATTCCCGAAGGTTTCATTCCGTTTGGACTCCGTTTGATATTCCGTTTCTTCGAAACACTTAAATAGGCAAAAAACAGCAATTCTGGGCTGGGCCTCCAGTTAATAGGTTAGTCCCAAAAGTAATATAAAAGTGGAAAATAAAGCCCATTATAGTCCAAAACAATAGATAAAGTAGCATGGAGAAATCAAAAATTATAGATACGTTGGAGACGTATCAGGCATCCCCAAGCTTAATTCCTGCTCGTCCTCGAGTAGGTAAATGATAAAAAGAGAATTTTTGATGCGGAGTGATACTTTGGCATAATTTCAATGTAAATCTTCTTAATCATGGTATGAATATTCAGATCCGAAAGATTCAAGACAAAAGTTCATATTAACATAAAAATAATAATACTTCAAGCATACTAATCAAAATAATTATGTCTTCTCAAAATAGCATGGCCAAAGAAAGTTCATCCCTACAAAAGCATATAGTTAGGCTACGCTTCATTTTCGCCACACAAAGATGTTCCCAACTTCTATACCCCCGATGACAAGCAAAGCAATTGTTTCATACTTAAATAATCTCAAACTTTTTCAACCTTCACGCAATACATGAGCATGAGCCATGGATATAGCACTATGGGTGGAATAGAATATGATGATGGGGATTGTGTGGAGAAGACAAAAAAGGAGAAAGTCTCACATTGACGAGGATAATCAACGGGCTATGGAGATGCCCATCAATTGATGTCAACATGAGGAGTAGGGATTGCCATGCAACGGATGCACTAGAGCTATGAATGCTCAACAAAAAGAAAACTATTGGGTGTGCATCCAACTTGCTTGCTCATCAAGACCTAGGGCATTTGAGGAAGCCCATCGTAGGAATATACAAGCCAAGTTATATAATGAAAAATTCCCACTAGTATGAAAAAGACAACTTATGAGACTCACTATATGAAAAACATGGTGCTACTTTGAAGCACAATATATGAGACTCACTACATGAAGAACAAGGTGCTACTTTGAAGCACAATATATGAGACTCACTACATGAAGAACAAGGTGCTACTTTGAAGCACAAAATATGAGACTTACTACATGAAGAACATGGTGCTACTTTGAAGCACAAAATATCAGACTTATATCTTTTGAGCATTGCCCTTTTCTTTTCTTTTCTTTTTTGGGCCTCCCTTTTTTTTATTTTGGCCTTTCTCTTTTTTTTTATTTGGGCAATGCTCTAATAATGATGATCAAAACACTTCTATTGATTACAACATAAGGATTACAACTCGAAACTAGAACAAGATATGACTCTATATGAATGCCTCCGGTGGTGTACCGGGATGGTGCAATGAATCAAGAGTGACATGTATGAAAAATAACGCATGGTGGATTTGCCACAAATACGATGTCAACTACATGATCATGCAATGGCAATATGACAAAAGTAAATTATGTCATGATGATGATGGTGGAAGTTGCATGGCAATATATCTCGGAAAGGCTATGGAAATTCCATAATAGGTAGGTATGGTGGCTGTTTTGAGGAAGATATAAGGATGTTTATGTGTGATAGAGCGTATCGTATCACAGGGTTTGGATGCACCGGCGAAGTTTGCACCAACTCTCAATGTGAGAAAGGGCAATGCACGGTACCGAAGAGGCTAGCAATGGTGGAAAGGTAAAAGTGCGTATAATCCATGGACTCAACATTAGTCAAAAGAACTCATATACTTATTGCAAAATTTTAGAAGTCATCAAAAATTAAGTACTACGCGCATGCTCCTAGGGGGATAGATTGGTAGGAAAAGACCATCGCTCGTCCCCGACCGCCACTCATAAGGATGCACCAGCCAGGTACACTTCATGTTTCAAATTTGTTACATAACTTTAACCATGTGTGCATGCTATGGGACTTACAAACTTCAACACAAGCATTTCTCAAATTCACAACTACTCAACTAGCATGACTTTGATATTATCACCTCCATATCTCAAAACAATTATCAAGCATCAAACTTATCTTAGTATTCAACGCACTCAAAAGAAAGTTTCACATATCTTGAATACCAAGTATATTAACATTAAGCAAATTACCATGCTATTAACGACTCTCAAAATAATCTAAGTGAAGCATGAGAGATCAAGTTTCTTTAAAACAAATCCACCACCGTGCTCTAAAAGATCTAAGTGAAGCACTAGCAAAAATTATCACGCTCAAAAAGATATAAGTGAAGAACTATGAGCAAACTATCAAGCTCAAAAGATATAAGTGAAGCGCATAGAGTATTCTATCAAATTTCAAATCATGTATGGCTCTCTCAAAAGGTGTGTACAGCAAGGATGATTGTGGTAAACTAACAAGCAAAGACTCAAATGATACAAGACGCTCCAAGCAAAACACATATCATGTTGGTGAATAAAAATATAGCTCCAAGTAAATTACCGATGGAAGTGGACGAAAGAGGGGATGCCTTCCGGGGCATCCCCAAGCTTTGACTTTTTGGTGTCCTTGGATTATCTTGGGGATGCCATGGGCATCCCCAAGCGTAGGCTCTTGCCACTCCTTGTTCCATAATCCATCAAAAGAATTCACCCAAAACTTGAAAACTTCACAACACAAAACTCAATAGAAATCTTGTGAGCTCCGTTAGAGAAAGAAAACAAAAGACTACTTTAAGGTACTGTAATGAACTCATTCTTTATTTATATTGGTGTTAAACCTACTTTATTCCAACTTCTCTATGGATCATAAACTATTTTACTAACCATAGATTCATCAAAATAAGCAAACAACATACACAAAACAGAATCTGTCTAAAACAGAACAGTCTGTAGTAATCTGTAACTAACGCAAACTTATTGAAACCAAAAAATTCTACAAAAATTACACGACCTGGACAATTTTTTTATTGATCAGCAGAAATTGGAATCAGTATTTTATCACGTCCTGGTGATTTTTAACAATTCGGGCACTGAGCACAAAGATTCTGGAAATTACAGCAAGATCAAATAACTATCATCCAAGAAGATCCAATAGGTCCAACTTGGCACAAACACTAAATAAAATATAAAACCACATCTAAACAGAGGCTAGATGGATTATTTATTCCTAAGCAGAAGCAAAAACAAAAAACTAAAAATAAAATTGGGTTGCCTCCCAACAAGCGCTTTTCTTTAAAGCCTTTTTAGCTAGGCATTGATAATTCTAAGGATGCTCACATAAAAGATAAAAATTGAAGCGCAAAGAAAGCATCATGAAACACATGACAAACACATATAAGTCTAACATACTTCCTATGCATAGGCATCTTATAGGCAAACAAATTATCGTAGCAAGCAAAAACTAGCATATGCAAGGAATCAGAAAGGAACAATAGCAATCTCAACATAACGAGAGGTAAGTTAACATGAAAATTCATATAACCATATTTTCCTCTCTCATAATAATTATTTGTGGGATCATAAGCATATTCAACAAAATAGCTATCACATAGAATATTTTCAACACGATCCACATGCATGCAAAGTTGACACTCTTCCAAGATAGTGGGATTAACATTAACTAAAGTCATGACCTCTCCAAACCCACTTTTATTAAAAATTTCATAAGATTGAATATTCTCCAAATATGCGGGATCTAAAGTTGACACTCTTCCAAACCCACTTTCAATATTATTGCAAACACTATTATCAATCTCATATTCATCACGGGGCTTAAATAAATTTTCAAGATCAAAAGAAGAATCACCCCAATCATGATCATTGCAACAAGTAGTAGACATAGCAAAACTAGCATCCCCAAGCTTAGGGTTTTGCATATTATTAGCATGATTGACATCAAGAGAATTTATAGTAAAATCATTACAATCATGCTTTTTATCGAAGGAACTACCAAGTATGGATGCAATAGCAACGATCTCTTGTTTAACATAAGGAACTATAGCAAATTCATCTTCATAAATATTGGCATCATGGCCACAAGAATAGCAAGCATCATGTTCATCAAGGGATATTTCAATCAAATCATCGGAATCATCATTATCTATAGATTCATGCATATCATTATTTCCTTCCAAAGCAACGGTCATTCTCTCAATAAATTCTTTGACATAGACATTATGAGCATAGTTTTCATAACAATATTTAAGTATGTCAAAATTTTCAGATTCGTAGAGAGTAATATCATAGTTTTCAATCAAAGAAGCAACTTCATAAGCACCCTTAAAAGCAACAAATTCTTCAATTTGTCTGATATCATAGTAACTATAAACACCCTTTGCATAGGAAGATAAGATTTCATTTTCATTAAACTCACATAGGTAAGGAAGGTGTTTTTTAGGGTTCTTAGAGCAACAAGTAAAATCATAATTTTCACAAAGATTCCAAACATAACACAACAATCTGTTTATTTGACTCCATAAGAGTCTCCCTTTTTCAGACAAACGGTGACGCACTGTGACACTCCAAAAAAAATTTTTTTTGGGTTTCTTCAAAACTTTGTTGGATTTGAAGGAGGTCACCAGAACCCTTCCAAAAAAAAATCTCTATCAAAAGCTTTTTTC
Organism: Aegilops longissima; assembly: GCA_021605205.1. Classification (NCBI taxonomy): domain Eukaryota; kingdom Viridiplantae; phylum Streptophyta; class Magnoliopsida; order Poales; family Poaceae; genus Aegilops; species Aegilops longissima. The sequence goes on from CM038677.1 coordinate 846,264,715, forward strand.
CCTCTGGCAAATATTTTACTTTTGCATCTCCTTCAACTCTGGTGTTTAGTTTTTAAATTTTTCCTCTAATTGCTCTCTTCTCAAGGATTCAAGAAAAATCTTTAAAGTTTATTTTTTTCTTTCAAAAAGAAACTCTAGGAGTTTTTCATTCTCTCCCATATTTGAAATCATTCATGATTTGGCCATACACCACATGGTAAAATCTTCCCAAATATATCTCCTTCCACTTTGGGCAATCCAAACACTCTATCTCTACTAGTTCAACCCTCTTCTGAATTTTTATTTCAATTAATTCTCTCCCAAATCTTTTCTGTCTATTATTTTGAGCCTAGGTAATTTGCAAAGCAAGTACCTTAATACATTTGAATTTTGACCTCAGACCAACTCCCTTGGATAGTCCTTGGTACCCACAACCTAGAACTATCAAGATCCACTCCTCCTCTGTTCAAAAATTTCAAATTGTAGTCCCTGCAAGTTTGGACCAGATTTGCCAAATTTGGTGAAATTCATATCTACATTACTCCAAAAATTCCACAAATATTCAGGCAGCCTCTAGATGCAATGAGAGGCCCCTCCACCAAAAACCAGCTCAAGGAAAAATCCCTACATGCCTAGATCATTCTGTCGAACACCTTGCATGCACTGTTTCTGTTCATTTTCAGTTAAGTTCAGAGTTTCAGTGTCGATCTTCGTCAGTAAATTCAGTCACATGATCACAGTGCACTTGGCACGTTGCTCACGGCCTAGCTTGCTTGTCCGGAGCCTCACACGCGTGCTTGGCGCGTTCCTGGCGTCGGTGGCGCCCTGGCCCGCCTGCGCCGGCGTGTCTCGCGGCGGCCGAACCACCGTAGCGGCCGACCGGGAGCAGAACGGCGGCATAACGCCGTTCGGCGCGCCCAAACCCCCTGGTGGCTCCGCGTGGCCATTTCCTCGCCAGCGCAAGCATGCAGCACCGTCGACGTGGCGCGGCACGCACAGAGCGCGCTCCCTGCCGCCGACAGGCCCGCGCCGCCCCGTTCCGTCGAGCTTCCCCTAAGCAACCAAATCCCGACGCAGTTAGCACCTAAACGGAACTAGGGAACACCCACGACGACGCTCAACCTCTGAACCCTCCCGTGCAACCACAACACCGCCGTAATCACCTCGCCGGAGAACCCCGTTCTCGGCAACCGCCTCGGGGCGGCTATATATAGCACCCGATCTTGCTCTCGCCCGCACACCTCCTCTACCCCTCCGGACCCGCCAAATCCTGGAAGGGCCACGGGAGCTCTCCTTCCCGACTCCGGCCACTTCGTTCCGCCTCGGCCTCCACCTTGATTCACTGCGGTGATGCCATCTCCGGCGCCCAAACCTCGTCTGTAGCCTTCTCTTACACCTAGTGCTCTAACCCCCACCTCAATTCGATCCGTGCAGCCCTCCTCGGCGAGATCCATCAACGCCCGAACCACCGTCCGCCGGAGTTGAGACCACCGTCAACGTGGTGCTCATCGGCGACCAACTCAACCACCCACCGGTGCGGAAGGACACGGTGAGCACGTTGGTAACCTCCGATCCTCCTGCCTCGCCGTAGATCGCCGCCTGCGATCACCGCGGCCCTCGGGCGCCAAATCTCTGCTTTCGTTTTCAAACCCGACGGGTGGGTCCTCCGCGTCAGCTTTTTCCTCTTTTTGAATCGTTTTCTGGAAACGCCTTCGGGCAAAATACGTCTTCCCCACTGGACTGACGTATTCGAGACTGAAGCGTTTTCTTTTATAAAAAAACCACAGGAAGTTTCGTTTCATTACGTAAAGGTCCACGGACTAAAACGCTAATAACTTTTAAACTGAAGAGTATTTTTGATGATTCTTTTTCTGTCCTCTTTAAAAAAAATCTATTTTTTTACCAGATTTATTTGAAAATTATTTGGAGTAATTTTTGTGCACCTCACGATATTTACGTTAGCGCATATGTTTTCTTTATACCGTAGATACCGAAGGAGGTGACGGACAGCAAACTTCACCGAGCTAGGCTCGACTACTCGAACCAGGCAAGCATGTTTGAACTTTTGATATGATGAGTGTTACGCAGGTTTGCATTAAGTAGTTTCATGGCATGTTTGTGAGCATACCGATGAATGTTATTTTTCATGCAAAGTTGAGGCAAGTGAGTTCGATAATCCATACGTGTTGGATGTGAATGTGCACGGCCATGTGTTGGCATGAGGATGGGTAAGATGGCAGTGTTGTAGCATGCCGTCTTATGCCATACTATTTGACTTGAGTGTCAACCCGTATCAGTTCGGTTCCCATCCATTTCCTTCCCGTACTACCACATGTTTTCCGCAAGGGATATGGCTTAGTAAGTAGCAAACCGCTTTCTGGTACACACCAAATGGAGAGGCCGTGATGATGGTTCCATGGCCTGGATTAAAGCCATCATCCGGTCAGGGGCATGGGTGTTTCGGTTGGGACCGAGAGGGGCACCCTTAGAGCTGCTGAATATAAATTTGATCCCATGCTATTCGAGATTGTGATCTCCCCGTCTCAAAAGTTTTTCTTGGACGATGTCTAGGGTGATTCCTAGCATCGTGAGGTAGGATGGGTGTGTACTGGTTAGCTGTGTTTCTTCCGAAATACCATAAATGGAACTAGTCCTTCAGGACTACGGAAATCCGTTGGTTGTGGGTAATTTTAGTACAAACTCTGCAGAGTCATAAATCCTCGAATCATCTTATCCATGTCCAAGTTATGTATTATCTTATCCTGACAAGTGTCAGTTTTGGTGACAGATACTCCGGTGAATCACATGAGTACTAAGTCCGGTTAAATGTTTATTCCTGTGGACGGACTAACCCGTTTATATTCATGTGTTGAATATTTATTATGAGTGCTATATCTTTGTGATGAAAGCCCTTTCTGTGATGTCGCTCAGACGTCCGACTGCGGCATTGCTGTTACTTATTTTTATTATAAGCCCTTTCTGTGATGTCGCTCAGACGTCCGACTGCGGCATTGCTGTTACCTAGTTTTATTATAAGCCCTTTCTGTGATGTCGCTCAGACGTCCGACTGCGGCATTGATGTTACTTATTTTTATTATAAGCCCTTTCTGTGATGTCGCTCAGACGTCCGACTGCGGCATTGATGTTACTTATTTTATTATAAGCCCTTTCGTGATGTCGCCAGACGTCCGATCATGCACGCATGCATTTTTATTTCAATATAAGCCCTTTATGAGGTGTCGCTCGACGCCGATCGTGGCATTATTGTGCTTATTTATTCACCTTTCGAGGCGTCGCTTCAGACACCCGATCGGTTTTAAGTTTGCCTCCTTGGGTTTTCGAGCGGACTACCGCCGACTCCCATTTTAATTATTTTTCTATACTGCTTTAATTGAGCATTGTTAAGATTAACTATGTCGCATTCATGCTTCCGTTTGTTATATCTTTTGTCCGAACTGTCTTGCGAGTACTTTCATAGTACTCACCTGGCTTGTTGATCTGGCCAGATTCTGACGAAGGCGATCTCATGGATGAAGAGTTCGATAGCGAGTCCGACGCCTAGAGGAATCCCAGTCAGTCTCGTGCGACCCCTGGATTAGTCCTTGTAAAATATCCGCTTCCGCTACCCAAATAAATTCATCGAGCCTCACCTCGACGCTCGATGAGCCGCCAGTGCAGTAGACTTATTAACCACCCCACTGTGTTATTCCACCAACCACGCATACTCCAAGTCAGTAGTATTTCCACCCTACACCTTGTGCCATATCCGCCATCATGTATAATTATTGGCGTGTTGTAATAATTGGTTGGGCATCTTTAGTCCGACCCTTGTAATATTGTAATGCTACTGGCTTCTTGTATCAAAGTTTTGTCTACCGATATGGAGGATTTATCCTCATATTGGATTTCATGGGTCGGTTGTTCAATAAATATTTTATTGAAAATCCGGTCGTGACAAACCGAAACACCCATGCTCCCGGACCCGGTGGCATGACTACCGGATGCCTCCAGTATCTTCCACCACGGCCTCTCTGTACGGTGTGTGCTAGGAAAGGGTTGACAACTTACTGAACGGTACCCTACTTGGTGTAGGGACAAGTGGTAGTACGAAACAAGTATGGGGTTTTACTGGCACAAGACTCGATCTACGGTCGACTCAGGAGGTTGTAATATTTTCTGCATGATTAACATAACAATACATATATCTCCAACAACAGATGGAACATCACGCAACATACCCCTCATGCCATAGCGGACATGACCGTCTCAACGGAGGACTAGGGGCAAGCCCGTGTCTACCCAAGACAGAGGCCTTCCCGTCTTTCCTTCCGGTATGCATGAAAAACGTATGACGGTGGTTTCCATCACACATCATGTCAACTTCATTAGTATAAACTCGTAAATATGCACCCATAAATGGGATCACATCCTCACATAAAATGACGCATGTATATGTCGGGGTGGTGTTGCCACCGTGCTATGCAACACACACAAAAAAATTCAACAGGGTTCAGAATGCTTGCCTTCAGGTCATGGGAAAGAAGGGTGCATCCCAATACATCTTGAAATCTTCAAAAATCCTATTTAAAAAAATATATTTGAATTAACACACAAAATAAAAACAGCACAAAAAGTTGGTTTGAATTTTTTTTAAATAAATCTTAAAATAAACTAGACAATATTTGAGAGAGGTAGCAAAAAGAATCAATTCATTTGGAGTTGTATTTAAAAAGTTATAGACAGTCAAAGTTCTTGTCAAATCTGATTTTAAAATAAAACAGAAAAACAGAAAAACGGTTCGATTAGACATGTACACATCGAAAGGGTAATCTGGTAATACGCTTCCACTTACTCTGCGTGGACCGTGCATGGTCACTGACAGTGGGTCCTAGGTGGCCCACTAGTCAGGTTTGACTAGTCCGCCTTCCTTCTTCTCCCTCTGTCCCGAGCGGAGGTGGGACTCCGGCGACCGTCGCCGGCGAACGGCGGGTCCTTGAGGAAAGCTGAGGGTGGGGATGGATCCGCGGGTCGAGGGGGATCCTACTGGTAGTCGCTGGGTCGGCGGGGACGGCGTGGGCTGCCGGCGGCGAGCTTCGCGGCGGAGGAAAGCTTCGGGGTGAAGTGGTTTTGGGGCCGCGGTGGTTCCCGACCAAAATGGAGTAGGGGGATGTGATCACGGGAGGAAGGGAAAGTTCCTGGTGGAGAGAGTGGAGAGGGGGATGCCCTGGATGTGCCGGAATGGCCTGGTTAGTGGCGGCGGCTGGAGTTGCCGGAGAGGTTGAAGATGGCCTGCTCCCCTCTAATTGGCGGCTAGGGGGGGCACTAGCTAGACGTTGTGAGGCTGCCTGCGTGCGGGCTTGAGCTCGGGTCTCCTTATATAGTGTGGCTAGGTTGGTCCGAGGCGGCCGGCGATAAGAACAACGGTGAACCGACGTTCTGTAGCAGCAGGGGGTCGTGGCGACGACGGAAGCTAGGCGACACGCTTGCGGATGAGCACGTACTGCTCACAAGGGCGGGTGGCGAGCCGGGGTGGCTTTGGCGGCGCCGACCACGGTCGGGCCTGCTAGCGGCCGGCAGCTAGCCGCCACGGCCATCCTGGCGGTGGCGCTGTGGGGTGCCAGGGGTGGTCGGGGTGGCGTGGCGGTGCAAGGGGACACGACGAGCTGGCTGGGGCCGGGTTTTGAGTGCGGGGTGTGACGCGGCGGCTCGGGTGCTAGTGGGTGACAAACGCACGCTCTGGGCGCGCCCAGAGCACGCCCGGGGTGTGCTTGACGAAAAGCCAGGGCAGCCTAGAGTGTTCCAAACCACAAGGGAGTTAGCAGAAAGGGGTTATGGGCTAGGGCAAAACCTTAGGACATGCTGGGTAGGTCAGGAGCTCAAGATCACAATGTAAACTTGAAATCATGCCAAAACTGGTCATGTACTCAGGGTGTTTGACAAAATGCCAAAGGCACCTAGGTAGCTCTTGGAGTGGCAAAATTCTCCAGATTAGTGTCTCTATGGATATAAGAGAGGGTGGTGAAGTCAGTTTGCAAAAAGGAGAAACTTGCTAGTGCAAGTTTTGCAAAACTACACTTCTGGACAGGGAGTGAGTGGCACCATTACATGGACCAAAAGTGTTCCAAATAGAACATGCTCCTGGACTTAGGGGTTTTGCAGGGTTGACTACAAGCATGAGAAAACACAAGGTCATTAGAGCAAGAAATAACAGAGTTGTAGTAGAAAACACAAGTCTGGTCCAGAATGAAAAAGAGGCTGTTGCACTCAAATTTTCCAAAGAACATCACTATGCTTTTGCATAAAGTTGAATGGCATGCTACCACTGACATACCATAATTTTGGTGGAGGCTCTAGGGAAATATTTAAATGGGTTGTAGTGCAAAAATGCCCACTGGACCAGAGAAGCAAACCAGGTGAAAAAAAACCCAAAATAAGCAATGAAATAATTTTATTAATGCACATAATTGATTTAGAGACATCTCATGACCTCTCCAAATTTTGGTTGGAAAATTAGTTAAAGTTATCAACTGTTTACAGTACAAACAGAGCTCAAAACAATTTAAAACAAGCCATTTTAATAATTAAAACTCAGGGTGAAATAATCTAATAAATAAGTCCACTGATTAAGAAAATGTTATAATGAGCTGGCATAGAAGTCCAATACATTTTGGAAAGCTCTACTTGGGAAAAAGGTGAAACTCAGCATGCTCATCTAAAGATTTCCCATCAACTAGGCTAGTTGGGGTTTCAGCACGAGCGCATAAGGATCGAAGATGATCCAAGTAGAACACTTTAAGTGGATCCATGTCAATAGATTTTTAGCAAGCGAAGATGCAAGCATAAAGAAGGCACAAGGAAACACAAATAAAGATACATACGGGAAGAAGGCGAACGAAAAAGAGAGGGCAAATAAAACGGCAAGGGTGAAGTGGGGGAGAGGAAAACGAGAGGCAAATGGCAAATAATGTATTGCGAGAGATAGGGATTGTGATGGGTACTTGGTATGTTGACTTTTGCGTAAGCCTCCCCGGCAACGGCGCCAGAAATTCTTCTTGCTACGTCTTGAGCTTGCGTTGGTTTTCCCCGAAGGGGAGAGGATGATATAGCACAGTAGCGTAAGTATTTCCCTCAGTTTTTGGGAACCAAGGTATCAATCCAGTAGGAGGTCACACGCAAGTCCCTCGTACCTGCACAAAACGATAGCTACTCGCAACCAACGCGATTAGGGGTTGTCAATCCCTTGTCAGTCACTTACGAGAGTGAGATCTGATAGAGATAATATTTTTGGTATTTTGGTATAAAGATGCAAAGAGAAAAGTAAAAGCAAAGCAAGTAAATAAAGTGATGGAGATTGATATGATGAGAATAGACCCGGGGGCCATAGGTTTCACTAGTGGCTTCTCTCAAGAGCATAAGTATTCTACGGTGGGTGAACAAATTACTGTTGAGCAATTGATAGAATTGAGCATGGTTATGAGTATATCTAGGCGATGATCATGTATATAGGCATCACGTCCGAGACAAGAAGACCGAAAGGATTCTGCATCTACTACTATTACTCCACTCATCGACCGCTATCCAGCATGCATCTAGAGTATTAAGTTAAAAACAGAGTAACGCCTTAAGCAAGATGACATGATGTAGAGGAATAAATTCATGCAATATGATAAATACCCCATCTTGTTATCCTCGATGGAAACAATACAATACGTGCCTTGCAACCCTTTCTGTCACTGGGTAAGGATACCGCAAGATTGAACCCAAAGCTAAGCACTTCTCCCATTGCAAGAACTACCAATCTAGTTGGCCAAACCAAACGGATAATTCAAAGAGACTTGGAAAGATAACTCAATCATACATAAAAGAATTCAGAGAAGAATCAAATATTTTCCATAGATAAGTTGGATCATAAACCCACAATTCATCGGTCTCAACAAACACACCGCAAAAAGAAGATTACATCGAATAGATCTCCACGAGAGAGGGGGAGAACATTGTATTGAGATCCAAAAAGAGAGAAGAAGCCATCTAGCTACTAGCTATGGACCCGAAGGTCTGAAGTAAACTACTCACACTTCATCGGAGGGGCTATGGTGTTGATGTAGAAGCCCTCTGTGGTGGATGCCCCCTCCGGCGGAGCTCCAGAACAGGCCCCAAGATGGGATCTCGTGGATACAGGAAGTTGCGGCGGTGGAATTAGGTTTTTGGCTCCGTATTTGATCTGTCGGGGTACGTAGGTATATATAGGAGGAAGGAGTACCCTCGTGACCGCCTCTGGCACTTCTTGGAGTAGGGTCCAAGGCTCCCGGATCACGTTCGGTGAGAAAATCACGTTCCCGAAGGTTTCATTCTGTTTGGACTCCGTTTGATATTCCGTTTCTTCGAAACACTGAAATAGGTAAAAAACATCAATTCTAGGCTGGGCCTCCGGTTAATAGGTTAGTCCCAAAAGTAATATAAAAGTGGAAAATAAAGCCCATTGTAGTCCAAAACAATAGATAAAGTAGCATGGAGCAATCAACAATTATAGATAAGTTGGAGACGTATCACGCCTCCAGAGCTCTCGTAGCAAAAGCCTTCCGCCGTGGTTTCTTCTGGCCGACTGCTTTGGACAATGCCAAAGAGATGGTCAAGAAGTGCAAAGGGTGCCAGAAGTTCAGCACCAAGCAACACCAATCGGCTCCTATTCTCAAGACCATCCCCATGACCTGGCCGTTTGGCCGTGTGGGGTTTGAACATGGTGGGTCCTTTCAATACGGCACGCGGCGGCATGACTCATCTGCTGGTCGCCGTGGATAAGTTCACCAAGTGGATAGAAGCCAAGCCAATCAAGAAGTTGAACGGTTCGACAGCCATCACGTTCATCGCCGACATCACCGTCCGATACAACATTCCCTACAGCATCATCACCTACAACGGCACCAACTTCGCCAAAGGCGCCTTTGCCCGTTTCTACGCAAACCAGGGTATCTGACTGGACCTAGTGTCTGTTGCCCATCTGCAGTCAAACGGCCAGGTGGAGCGACCAAACAACATCATCCTGTCTGGCATCAAGCCCCGCCTGATCGAGCCGCTGGAGCAATTGGCCAGCTGCTGGATCGATGAGCTGTCGGCCGTCCTCTGGAGTCTTCGGACCACACCCAATAGATCAACCGGCTTCACGCCCTTCTTCCTCGTGTACGGTGCCGAGGCTATTATCCCCACGGATATCGGGTTTGACTCACCTCGCTTCACTATGTACACGAAGGCGGAAGCAAAGGAGGCATGAGAAAACGGCGTCGACCTGCTAGAAGAGGCTCGGCTGCTAGCGTGCAGCCGGTCAGCCATCTACCAGCAGAGCCTGCGCCGCTACCACAACAAGTAGGTCAAGCCGCGTACATTCCACGAAGGCGATCTTGTGGTCCGCCTGATCCAGCGATCAGCCGGCCAGCACAAGCTTGTAGCTCCTTAGGGAGGCCCCTTCATCATCAGCAAGGCCCTGGGCAACGACTCGTACTACCTCATCGACTCTTAGAAGCCCAGGGCACGCAAGCGAAGTACAGCCGGCGAAGAGACAAAGCGGGCATGGAACGCGACCCTACTCCGTCCGTTTTGCAGTTGATGCGAGCGTATGTACCATGCCAACTGTTGTATTAAGTAAAGACCTCAGGGATGCGGCCAAAGGAAGGCGGGAAATGAAAAAACCAAAGAGAGAAAAGAAAACTCAAGCTAGAACCCGGCAACACATGCAACAATGTGGGGATTTAAACTTTATACATTGCACAAGGGCCCAAGGCCAACATTCATCAAGTTTAAAGATACACCCCCAGTGGATGAAACTACGCATAACTGACATTGTTTTCAAACACGAAGGCAGAAAAAACTTGAAGAAATATAAACCGGCCATCTAGGCGGACGGCCCCTCGGGCTACGGGACTGGTCGGCAGCAGGCGTAGCTCCGGCTGGCGGGGCTTCCGGCTGTTGGGTCTCGGTCTGGCTGGCGGCGGTGGCTGACGTGGTCTCCGGCGGATCGCTAGCCGGCGCTGGGTCAGGCCGAGTCCGGCTGGTTGCTCCGCCGTCTGGAGCAACGTAGCTGCCTTCCTCGTCATCGACATCCTAGTCGCTGGAGGCGATCTCCTCCATCGAGTCCTCCCCGTCCGTCGGGTTTAGACCGAACCAGGACGAGGAACGACGGCGCCGTCATCTACCTGCTCCGGGAAGAACGCGTCAACGTTGGCGTAGTCGACGAGAGCAGACGCCCTGATGGCGATGTTCTCGCGCTCCGCCGCCAGCACCGGTAGCGCTTCTCGGCAGAAGGTCGCTTGCTGCGCTAGGTGCACGCCATGGTACCAGGCCTTGACGAGCTCCAACGCCTTGGCGGCCCCAGCCCGTGCCGTGGAGCCCTTCCAGGCTTCTAGTCAGTTGACCGCCACCTCCAGCCAGTCTGCCGTCCGACTGGGAGTCTGCGGGATCGGACCACCCGGCCACAAGGCCTCCAGGACCTGCGACCCGACGCACCCGGTCCTGCATGATCTCCTTGCGTTCACGTCGGCACTCCTCGCACTAAGCCTCGATGGCCATGCAGACAACGACGGAGTTACCCGGGAGGAACTCTGCCCATGAGAAAACAAGGGTGTTAGAAGACGGCCACTGGCAGCAGCCGGCGGCAAGCAGTCGGAACAGACGAAAAAGGGCATACCATCGAGCATGTCCTCGATCATGGAGTAGCCGCCATCGAGGAGCTTCTCCCTCTCGGCCCAGTCCGTGTGCTGAGTCTCGAGCTCATCCCTAAGCTCCGCCTCGTCCGCCTCCAGCTTTTTGACCTGCACCGCGTGCTGCACGGCCTGGTCCGCCAGCTCCTTCTCCAGTCGGTTGCGCGCTGAGACCGCCTGGTCGCGCTCTTGCTCCACAACCCGGAGCTGGCCTTCAAGATCTGCCACGCGTTGAACCAGCTGAGCGGAAACCGCTGCAAAAAGAAGACCAAGGGCATCACCATCTACTTCAATAAAACCAAGAATAAGCTGCCAGAGAAGATCTGGCCCGACTGCTCAGTAGTCGGACCGAATCTCGGAGGCTACAACCAGTGGGTGCGCTGGCGCACCCCCACTGGAAGTCGGCTTACTTACTTCGTCTCTGAACCAGCTTAGTAGTTCGGGTGGCGAGCGTCTGTTTCTGCGCGTTGTACGCGGCCACCCGCATGTTGTGGAGGTCCTGCAAAAGTAGCAAGCGTTTCAACAAACAAAAAGAACACCTTGGAGTTCCAACCCGCCTGCTCGGGAGTCAGGGGCTACACCCAGTGGGTGCGCTGGCGCGCCCACAGAAGATTACAAGATGAAGAAGCAAAGATAAGATGCACATACCCAGACGGCCAACCGCGTTGCCAGCATCTTCTCCCTCGCCTTCAGAAGGATGGCGTTCTAGGCGAGGAACCGGTCCTCCATTTCCCGCATCGCCAAGTTCAAGGCGGTAGGGTCGGCTCCTGCTACCCAGCCTGAGGAAGTGGCGCTCGTGGCCCCAGCACCCCCCCCCCCACGAGCTCGAGGTCGCGGCCTCCACCTGCCGCCTTGGCTCCGACGCCACCCGCGTCGCACGCCGGCGCGCAGGAGTACGCGCCACTAAGGCCTGGCCCACCGTCTGCCCGGCGCCGGCCGGCGGTGCCTCCGGCTGGTTGGGCTAGCCGCCTCCTCGTCCGCCGGCATCTGGCGCGCGCTGGGTCTCCTCCGCCTCGGGGACGATGGTGTTGGGGACCACAGGCTCCGGCACCGACTTGTCGGCCCCGGCCGCCCCAGGCGGCGTCCGGTTCTCTGCCATCTCCATCTCCGGCTGCTCCAGGATGACGAGCTCCGAGACCTTGCCACCAGCCGGGTCCACCGTGACCCCGGCGTCGGCCCCTACCTGCGCCTTGGTCGCGGCCTCCGTCTGCGCCTTCACGGCCGCCTCCGCTTCCGCCATGGCCCGGGCCTCCGCCTGCGGCGCCTCCTCCACCTAGGCGTCGGCCCGCGCCTTCTTCGCGCCCTCCTGCGCCTCCCGCGCGTCCCACCTAGGCGACGTACTCGCCGGGCTCCGGCCGCGGCTAGATCTCCGGCTCGGCGGGAAGGCGCACGCCCACGTTGTCGGAGCGACGCAACCTCCGCGTCGCGTGGAGGAAGTCGACATGGTCGTCGTGATGTTCGACCCCAGCCATCCGCTCTTCGCCATGGCTAGGGACGGCGAGGAGAAGCTCGATGGTGGAGAAGGCGACGGGCGGTGCGGCGACGGCGTAGAAGACGATGGCCGACAGGGTGACGGCGCGAGGCAACGGAGCCGCTGCGGTGGCCGCGACGAGGCGATGGCGACGAGGGAGAGGCAACCGTGGTAGAGCTTTGGCAACGGTGGAGCAGCACACCGGCAGCAATGGCGAAGGGAGAAGAGAGAGTGGGGAGGGGGCTGGCGTGCCTTCTGCCGCCCCTCCTCCTCCTCCCCCACTTTATAGCCACCTCGGCGAAGCCGAAGCGGCGTGGGGGCGTGGGATTAACTGCGCCCCACGCCCCGCACGACCCCGCGTATTTTGCGCGGTTATGGCGCAATAAGTGCGCCGCAGAAGGGCAACCACCCGCCTTGGCCGCAGAGGATCTGCGCGTGGGTCGAGACCCTGTAGTGGCGGGCCCCAGCCTGCGGCGCCGTCCCGTCGCTCGCATGGGCTGGTAGGCCAGCCCGACCTACGGGCACCGCGTGGCGCCCATATGGCAAGCGACGCCTCCTCGACTCCCACCTGTCGATTCAAATTCCACCAGGCGGCCGCAGCCACGGCCGGCTCCTGCTGCCCGGCTCCTCCCAGTCGGACGGAGCAGAAGGCGGTGAATCTCACGAAGGGGAAGCTGCTGAGACCCTCCAACTACAAACTCCATAGAACCTCACCAACTTCGAGGACTACTGTCGGGGGGATGGACCCCGGGTAGCCACATCAACACTTAACCATATTGCAAGACATCGGGGCCGCCCAAGCCCCTCAGTCTGACTGGTCGCAAGGCCGGCCTCCTGGGCCGTACGGAACCAAAGGGCCGCCTCCTAGAAGGCGGTGGACCCCAAGAAGGCGGCTTGTACCAGTGGCCCGCCTCCTAGAAGACGGCGGACCCCAAGAAGACAACGTGCTCCGGAAGGCGGCGAGGGCATGGGCCGGCTCCTAGCCGGCGGCCCGCCCCCTACCTCGGAGTCTGAGCCCGACCAAGAGACAATCTGGGGTATGGCCACAGTGTGCCATGCCTCCCCCAAATCTCGGCCGCATGGTTACAGTAAGCGCCGCCAGGCGGCCGCCGACTCGCCTGGCGCGGCACTATAGCCTTGGCGCGCCCGACACGGCTTCCGTTAGCACGGACGGCGCAACAGTGAAGAGCCGCCCATGGGGCCTGCAGTTGGCCGGCCCCACCTATCGGCCGATTTCTTGACAGCCGGCAGGGCCCACCAGAGGCAGGCCCCAGCAGCCGGCGAAGAAGCCGGCCTCCTTAGAAACTGGCAGCCGGGACCTACCACCCGGCCAGATTGCCATTGTACCCCTGGGGTGTAGTCTATAAAACCCCCCAGGCCACACCCATGCAAAGGGTTCCACTTCAGTTCTACACACACCACAACTAGGGGAGAAGAGAGCTAGCCTTGCCCTTCTTCCTCCTCTAGCCAAACAACTCTAGGAGCACCATTGTACTCTTTGCTATATAGTGATCATGCGGACACCCCGCAGAGCAGGAGTAGGGGTTTCATCTCTTAGGAGAGCCCTGGACCTGGGTAGATCTCATGTCCGTTCGAGTTTGTTCCCACTCCCGCTTCCAGGACCCGACGACGATCTCATAGCCCTTACGCTGGTAAGCCACCCCTGGCATCTGTCGAGATATTACCACGACACCATCGTTTGCTTTGCCGTTCTCATAGCAGAACTCTAAATGAAAGCAGCAGTCTCGGTGTGAAAAGCGACAGACCTTGGGGTAAGGGGTCCCAAGTTGTGGATGTCGAAAGGATGGTAATAGGAAATAGGGAGACGATGTTTACCCAGGTTTGGGCCCTCTTAATGGAGGTAAAACCCTATGGCATGCTTTTGTTTATATTAACAGAGTAGTAACAAATACATAGTTGATCTACCTCAATATCGTAAGTTGTGGCCTAGGTCTAGGGCTAGGTGAATGGTGTTGTGTTCATGTCCTCTATACTGGCTAAACCCTACGTCTTATATACACGCCGGGTAGGGTTGTAGGGTTACAAGGTCGGCATCTAGGCATAAGGCGGCAGGAGTAGTCTTGGAGTACACGACAAGTCTTCGGTAGACACGATCTTGATCTCTCCCCCCTGCATATGTCTTTTGGAGTCTTCCATTGATCACGCATGAGGGCTCGTTGGGTCGGCGCGGACGTCTTTTGGGTTTTGGGTTGACGTGTTGGGCCGTTGTTTTGGTCCGTTGCGATTCAAAAGAATGCGCGTGGACCATTTGGGTCGCCGCGTCAGAGTTGCTCTAAAGTTACTAGACCATGAAGGCGCGCGTTGCTGCGCCCGCCCATTGTGAAAAAAGTGATTACAAATATCAGCAAAACATCAATGTTTAAACAATTTATAGTTTGTATTTTTCAAATCACTTGATTTATAGTAGGACGATGTTGATAGTTGAGCATGTTTATTTAAGTTATACACAGCTGATCCACTTGCAAAATAATAATTTACATTTTATTTTTAGCATCATGAGGAAAGAGATGAAAGAATGAATAGAGCAAACATCATTCTTTTCTTAACCGCACTTCATTTCATTTACAAAATCAAAGTTTCCATAATAACACATCAAAACAACTACTCAAGGGGCTCGATCATCGCATGTTGCCTTCACTGTAGCTCATTAATTGTAAGCAAAAATACTACTATACAAATACTCACTTCTTGTTTTGAAACAAGCTCACTACGAAGAGTATCATTTGAAGAGAAAAAGTGATGCCCTCTTTTCTCCCTGGAAAGCCAAGTCCTGATGCTGAAGCTCTAGGGGCAACTTTGGCCCTGCTGGTAGGAGCATAGAATAAACACATCAATAAAATCTGAATAGAAGATGGACACAGACGTATAAGCAAAAGTCTTGTCATATAGAAAGCAGACGCACAAAGTTAGCATATATATTACGTATGCAAGAAGAGCACCGAACAGCAGTAGCAAGAACCATGACAGAACTCGACGAAACTTTTCTCAAGGCAAAACACATTTCTCTCAAACTGATGTTTGAAAACCCGTCACATTAGTTCCAATTTCAGGAATAAAGGGTGTGGCTCAACTGAGACTTCATAAGGACATGGAGCATATTGCAGAAAAGTTGGAACATTAATGCTTACTTGTCTTGTCGGCATATCTACAGCAAAGGGAAAAGAATCACAAGCTGGATTTCAGTTTTATTGACCGAGCGCAGAACTATATCAAACAATAACTTACAATGTTGACTATTGTATTGTTTAAAAAATGGATCAATTTCATTGCTAATTCATTCCTATTATCATGAGCTGGCACAAGCATTTCGTCAGCTGCAAATGCCTACACATATAAACACAACAAAACGCAGGATAACTATCCATGCCTAAACAAGTAAAATGTACTCCCTCCATCCAACATAGCTTGAAAAATGATATTATATTGTGGGACGGAGGGAGTACCGAGCTAGAAGCTAAGTTGGGAAAGACAATTTGCAAGGTGTGATCAAACAACATGCCATCTCGTCGGCCACAATCTTTGCCACCTCATACCAAGAATATACCCAAGACTATAAGCAACTAAACAACACAAATTCAGCCTGGCCCCAATATATCCCAATGCACGAGCTTACCCCAAGGTTGTTAGAGACTCAATGGATTCATAATTCCACTCTAATCACCAAACATCAAGTAAGATGTTCACAGGGAATGTACGCATATCACCAGACATCATGCAAAGGGGTCTATATAGAGAAGACCTTGCGGTTCCACACAATCCTGACCCTCTGAAAAGAGATAACCCGCTCAAGGAAACCTGCCACGACAATAAAACCAACAAAGTTAATAGAAGGACCAGACCACCCCATGCATCCCAAAACTTTCTAAGCTCTACCAATATAGCGCGACCTTGCATCTGGTCTTCATATAAGCCGTGGGGGATATGCCCAAAATAAGTGGGGTGACTGTTCTCTGGCTCCTCCCGCTGCTTCTCCTTGTTTCTTTTCTCTTTCCCCGCCTCTGACTGCATCAATCACTAAGAATATCAGGGATTAATGCCAAACATTTCTAGCATGATCAAGGAAGCACAGGGAAATATTTCCCCTCACTGGAATCCAGGCCAAGAGAGCACGCACCTCTGGTTCTCTTCTTTTCGCTCAGCCCATTTTCTTCAAACCTCTCTCTAGTTAACCCTACTTATACACCAGTCCAAAGAAAAGAAATTCTAACCGACACAATAGGATGTTCGAGGCGGAGGGGATGGATTTATCTAAAACGAGTATTTTGAACTGCCGGAACCTAACAGCCGGTGATGGACGCCGACGGCACGGGCGGCCGCTGCAGCCGCCATGGAGGAACGCTACAAGACACGAAATAAAAAACAGTAAAGAAGGGGCCTGCAGACGAAGAGTACAGGGTGGGTGGACGGCACCTACGTGGATGAATACGCGCAGCAGAAGATCGCCGACAGCAGGGGCGCAACACGGAGGAAGGACGGCGGCGCATCGAGGAGGGAGTAACGCCGTTGCATCGAGAGGAGGAAGGACGATGACAAGGAGGAACTGTTCGTTCGGGGGCCAGGGTAACCTGGGCTGTTAGCGTGGGAGTGGGAATAAGTGGGCCGGCCCAATTAAGGACAGGAAGAGGAGGTCGCTCCGCGGAGCAGCGGCCCGCGAGACGGCGCGAGACGCGCGCGGGCGAGGAATGACTCCCAAATTTGATCTGGATCGTAGGTTCGAGGATCCGACGACTGAGACAGTCTAATCGCTGTGGAGGCTTGTAGCTAGCCTCGTTATACTGTTTCTTAATGTGCTACTTAATATTACGCCTTTGGTCTTTCGGTATTTTTTCCTAGTAAAGGCTAAAATTTCAAGCAAATGATATATTTTCTTCTTGTAGGATTTACTATGCATATACATTTGCCTTCGTTTTCTTGAGTCTGTTTCTTTTTACAAGTCAATTTTCTTGAGTCCGTTGTGCCCTAGAAAGGCCATAGTGAGTAGTAACAAGCTATTGGTATCTTTTAGCAAGACCAGGACAAACATATATTTAGCATGCTCATTTCATTGTTATACGTAGGCCAACAGGCGCAAGTGCGAAAAACTAGTACACCTTCGATGCGCCCTGTAGATTCCTTCCATTCCATAAGTACCCTCGCTCCACAAGCCCTAGATCATACCCATCAGTTTTCCAAACATCATCAAGAAAAACCATCTGCTGGAAATGGAGAGGAGTACCAAGCACTTCTTGATCGTGTCCGCCATCATCTTGGCTGTACTCGCCGTCGTAGTCATCGTCGTCGTTCCCGCCCTCGCATTTGGCTTACTCCTGCACGTCTCCATCACTGTTGAGGACGCCTCGTTGACAAAGTTCGCCCTCGCAACATCGCCGACGACAACACTCGCCTACAACCTTTCCATGACGCTCACCGTCCGCAACCCCAACTGGGCCATCGGCATCAAGTATATCGAGCCATTTGAGGCCGCCTACTCCTTCGACGGCCAACAGTTTGACCGTGTGCAGATCGCCGACAGCGGAGACAAGCATCCCGCCAGGAAGACAAGGGTTTACCACCTCGTCACGAGCTCCGCGAGCGACTACGTCACGCTGGGCAATGCCGGCGTCGCGGAGTACAAGAAGGCAAATGCCACTGGGGAGTTCGAGGTGGAGGTGGCGCTGACCGCCAAGATGAGCTACACGGCGCGGGTAACCAAGTGCGAGCTGGAGGCGAAATGCCCACTGAAGCTGCGGCTTGCTCCACCATCCAGGACAACCGTGCGACAGTTTGAGAAGGTTAAGTGCAAGCTCACCAAGTCGAAGGAGAAATACTGCTAGCTAATTGATGGCAACCAGGATAATTTCTAACGTTCAATGATTTATCCATTGTATCTTTCTTTTCTGAGAAATTCAATGTACCTGTTTTTTGCGATAGCTCCTTATCAAATTTCTACTTATTGGAATATATGACGTGACTGCTAGTTAGTAGTCTAGATTTTTTTTAGGGGTAGTATTCTAGAAAATAATCTATCTAACTCATAGACACCGTAGAGACTTGATAATTTTCATTTATTTCAGTTCTCATAGTTGTACTAGAAAGTTAGGGAAGGAGACTCACCATTTTTAAATGAAAACGTACACCACATAAAACTCTGGACAATTTCGAAATCAGACAAGGAATTTTAATACATATGCCAAATAATTCATATTGGCCCATCATTGATTAGAAGATTTAGCTTGTATGCATTGCTATTAGTTTGCATTGTTTTGTCCGTCTTGCTGAGTGCCATGGTTATGCAGATGGTGCTCATGGTGGCGGCAAGTTCCCTATGCAGGGCCAGCCGTGGTAGATGAGGTGATGGCCTCTCCTTGCTTGTTGCTTGACTCAAAAGTCCAATCCGTGTTGGAGCTTTGTGACTTTTATGATGTGGGAGGCATGTGGTATGATCTCGGCTAGCCTGCGCCTCCGGATGCACCTAACCTAGGTGCGCTGGTGATGTGGTCGAGATGGTGCTACATCTTTCGACTTTGCTGGCAGCCCTCACATGCGGTTGCAGCATTCCATGCGCAAGCACTCTATGCTGTGTCTCGGCTAAGCAGTGCTTTTCGACTTCGTTGGTGGCACACAAGTATCACTGCATTGTCTGGACCACGCGGGCCCGTTCAAATGCACTTTGGGATATAGGTGTTGTCGCAACGTAGTTTAGTCTTAGATGGACGCCCACTATCGATTACATCGATGGGGCAGTTTCATGGTCTAGACTCGGTTGATTGACATCGTTCGTTTAAGCCCGCGGTACTCCTGGTTACCACATGTTTCCAGCTATCATGTTTTGTTGGCTCCTCTAGGTACCTGTTGTATTTGGGTCATGACGAGTTCTTCTCGTTGGACAATTATCACGAAGAGACTGGTTTTTTAGAACCCGGGTGCCTAGACACCCTCTTATCTCCACCATCCGTCTAGAATCCGCCACATAAAGATCTGTGCCACACACTGTAGCAATGGCATCCATTAGCAGGACTAGTGTTTCATTAAGTTCAGGAATATCGACAAATAAACTGGTCCTAGTGTAGCCTTGTTCCTCCTTGCCTGATTTCACCTAAGAAAAGATGGATAGACATTGGAGTTGACATGTCAGCCGGCCAGAATCATGTGTCTTGACTGGTCTTGGTTGCACTATTCATCACTACTAGAAAAACCACTACTAATGGCGCACCTAATATGGCCATTAATGGCGCATCACTGGTGCGCCATTGATAGCACGCCATTAGTAATTTTTACTAATGGCGCACCACCTGGTGCGCCATTAGTATCTGGTATACTAATGGCGCACCACCTGGTGCCCCATTAGTATATGCGTGGGTGCGCCATTAGTATGCCTCCTGGGGCATGTATACCAGTGCTTTAGATACTAATGGCGCACCACCTCTGGATGCGCCATTAGTAATCAAGCAGATACTAATGGCGCACTACCCAGTGATGCGCCATTAGTATGCACTGTCATACTAATGGCGCACTGTCATGTGATGCGCCATTAGTATGAATATTAGGTTTTTTATTTTTTATTTTCTGTTTTTGCACAGGTTACAAAATGTATAATTTGACAAAATATAGACAGCACACATCAACAATAGATTCATCAGATACAATAGAAGATTAGTCTTTGAATACAATTCATCATATTAGTCTCCGAATACAATTCATCATATTAGTATCCGAATTGAAAAGACCGAACAAAGATAGAACATTATATTACAAGTCTCGAGACCGCGAGTAGCGAGTTTGTCTTCACATTACAAGTCGATATCGATCATCTAAACTACCATCACATAGAAGAGAGCTGCGGTCATCACGATGAGCATCATCACGATGAAACTCGCCTTCATCCGGTTCCTCCAACGCTCCTCCCTCTCCCGCTAGATAGCGGGCGATCTAGATTCGCCTCGCCCTAGTGGTGTACCTTTGTAACTGTTACCGCTGAATCGGTGAACCTGTCTCCGACACTCCTCCCAGTCATCGTAGACTCCGGAAACCTTACCATTGTACACGACATACGTCGCCATCGCTATACACTAGCCAAACGAAACGTTAGTACCAATTCACAGACAATACATAAGCAATATATAAATATGCAACAGAACAGTCGGAAGAGAAAAGCAAGACATTAATAGCATCGATTACATCTAAGTTGAACGACTCTCGAAACCAAATAGACATACTACAAGTTCATTAAAGTTTAATTACAACATGAGCCAATCGATGTTTCAGAACTAGACAACTCGACTCAAGGGACCGGAGCGTGGATGAAGCCGCCGTCTATCGTGGGAGTCATGAAAGAACGGGCGTTGTCATCCTGCATTTGTAGCATTGTGTCAATGTCACTGTTGGACGGTTGATTTCTGAGGTAGAACTACCCCGAGGCGAACGGCGACATCTTGATGGATGATTTCCGCAAACTCCGATGGATGCGAAAGAATTCTTGTCGGAGGTCCGCGCCCTGGATTGCCGACACGCCGCGCCCAATCTTGAGTTTACTCGGTAGCAGAAGTTGATGATGGTCCCGCACGATCGCCCGCATGTGATGGATGGCGAGTAGGCACCCTTCGACCGCCAGCGGCTGCTTGACGCAGCAGAACGTCATTGTGGGAGAACACGTGCTTGCCGTGATTTACGAATAGGCCGGTGAAGGTGCCTCCAGATTTGGCGAGCCGGGAGAACATCATCAAGAACCTTCTTGACATTTGTGTAGTCTACGCTCAATCGACGGTCCGGTCGAAATACGTGGCCATGGAATATTTGGGGCTTAGGAGGATGAGCGTGCAACGTGTGTCACTGCAGAAAACACGGAATGTTAAAAGAAAAGCGATCGAAATGTAAGAATTCATATGTTACGGGCGGTTGAGGGAGGACTTACTCGGAAAGTAAGGCACGAGGAAGTTATCCTTATCTTGGTTTGCCAGAATGACGCCTTCGAGGTAAGAACTCGCGACTTGCCGGTCCCCAGCGCTGCCCAAGATCTTGGCACGCATGTAGAAGGGGTCAACTATCACGATGTCCGGGGTCTTGTCGCGAATGATCCGCATCTCCATACTCTGCGAAAATAGCCGAACGAAGGTGTAGTGCAGCGGATGAAGGTTCAACATAGCGTGGATGTCATCAAACGCAGGACGATCGACGCCCGATGGAGTTATCCACAAAGCCCTTGCCCTCTCGGCACCTTGGCCGCGAAAACCGGTATGCCACATCCTTCTCCCCGAGACGCCGCTTCTCCAAAGAAAGAACACTGTCATGCAGACTCCGCGATAGCACCGGTTGCAGCATTGAGCATATTTGTCGGTAGCATCGCCCTACCCGCCACATGCACCCTCCTCGAGATATCCTGCGGTGAAGGTGGCCCGCCCCGAGCACGGATCGCATTTCGGTGCCGGCTGGCTCGCACCCTTCTTAGTCTTTCTTTTGCGTGCCTTCTTCTTCTCCTGTAATGGGACCGAGTTTTGCTCACAGACCGCCTTCTTGAGTGTGTTGGGGCTGATAATATTTCGCACCTCGCCTATCTGAGGCTCAGTGAAGTCGGCAGCTGGAGGCGTCTCCTGAGAGCTGAACGCCAGACGGCGCCTGTTGCAACTTGGCTTCTCCGCGGTACGAGCTAGATCGCACACGTCTTTTGTTGGGTTTGGTTCTTGAGAAGGAGGCCCCATGAAGTCGCCATCGCACTCCATGCTCGGCAAAGTACTGATCGACGTTGCCAAATGTATCATAGTCGTCGTCATCGTTGTTCTGATCCTGTGCCATATGCATGTTTGGATCCAGTGGAATAGGGATGTCCGGCACCATTACGGCGGTCTTGCCATGGGGCCGACTTGGCGCCGCACGACCGGGCGGTGTTGTCTTTGGGTGGTGTCCCCGCCCCAAACGAATCTGGCTCTTCGCCAAAGCAGGGCCAGCTCAGCAGCGCCGAGGGTCATCACGTCATCATCGCCGGCCCCGACGGGTCGATTCGAGGTAACAAGTCGTCGCAGCCTGGCAGCACCGAACCAGTTGAACCCTAAACAAGTTGGGTGGCATCTGGGTACCGTGGAACAAGGTTGCCGGTTGAACGATTTTGCCCTTGGCGACATCGACCAACTCGTTATTCACGGTGGAGGAGAGTGCACGAACGTCGGCGGCGCCTGCGAAAACATGTAGGGCGCCGAGATGCCCATCAAAGGCAAGGAGATGAAGTCCTCGGCCGAGAGAGGCTTAATTAGTTACCGTGATGATGGCGCCGAGCTCGGCTAATGTAGAGGCACCGCCAACGGCGGGCGGCAGATTGACGGAGGGGCCGCTTGCTGCAGAGGTGCCGGCGGCGACACCCGGTGCATTAAGCTCCCGTGCGGCGCCGGAGACACCAATGCCGCCCGCCGGAGGCACCAATGGCCCCGCCATCGCATTATGCGAAGTTGCTGGCCGTGAAGCTAGGAATCGGGCGGCCCTGTTGGCGCCCGCAATCCACGACTCAACCCCGAGATCAAGGTAGGCACAAGGGCGGTGATCGCCGCCCGAGTCGTTGTTCCACTTGCTCTTGGACAATCTCCGAATCCGCGCCACCTGTGCCTTGAGTTCTTGAACCTCTCGCGCTGGCTTTCCGAGTTGGTCTTGTTCTCCTTCCGCACACCAGCGGTATAGTATGACCCCATTTTGTCGACAAGCCTTTGCCGCCACACGACCAGCCGACGCCGGCCATCGAGCTTATCCTTGTTCTTCATTACATTCAACCCCTATTTAGAGTGGTGTCCCAAGGGTTGCTCGAGTCGACCCCGCCATCGCTTTCAATCGCTCATGGAAGGTATGTGAACCATTTAGAAATTGGCTTCATTAATTAGAATGCAACCATATGGAGCTAATTACGCTGGGTGTATTCCTTACCGAACAAGCTCAAGCTGCCTGGTCTTCGGATCCGTGGTAAGCTCCTTTGTTTTCGGTCCTTCTTGTACCGGCCCCGACAAAGTTCCTGGTCTGCTTGTCACCGATGTATCAAGAGGGCGGTAGGCCTTGCTCGGCACGGTCCGCCTCCTCCTTGTCCCATATAGGCTCCGCCACTCAGAACCGCCGGGATCGAGTGTGTGTTCCCTATGTTTAGCTCCCGTGATTTGTTTCCCCACTCACTTGATTGGGAGCTTGCGGTGCTCGAGCAATTGATCTTGAAGTCGTTGTAGTCATCTTCGTGATCGAAGGATTTTCTCCTTGATCTTCTCGATAACTCTCACCTTTCTCGATCATTCTCTTCACATTGCTTTTCCAAGTAGACAGGGCCTTGCTCATCTTCGTGAGGGCAGCATTGTTCACTTTATTCCCTTTGAGGCTTGTGTTTTCAAATTCAGCGGGAACTTGTATAGTTCGTGCAGCTTCGTGAAGAGGAGGTTGCGCAAATTCCTCGGTCGGGATGCCTCGTGTTCTCGGTGTTGATCGAGACGGTGCTCGGACAATGCACCCGAGCTGAAGCGAGTACCCTTGACTATTCGCTCGGGCGCCGTTGGATTCCGCTGGAGTCCACTTCATAACTTCCTCCTTGAGGGTGCGGAGCACGATCGGCGCCGGTCCTTCCGCTGCCTCTTTGGTTGGCTGCCATCGTGCGTGCGCCGCCATCATCGATGGTGGCATCCTCGGCGGCACCATCTGGTGGCATCAGTGTGGTCATCCTCGGCGGCACCATCCGTGGTCTCGTGGATCGGTGGGGAAGGCGGCGGCCTCATACAAGTGAGGTTGTTCCTCCATCTCCTGGGACAGCTCCTGAATGCCTTGCCGCCTCAACCCCGGCCTCATCGCTAGGGCCATGTTTTCTCTAAATAGAAACAAAGTTTGGTCAAAAGTTGGTTATTGTCAAGGAACAAGATCATGGTCTCATCATTTAGGGTTTGTCGACACCGAGGCATCCTAAAATCTAAGCTTTTATTATTGAGGGTTTTTCGACGCCAAGGCATCCTAAAAGCCTAACCTTTCATCATTTCGGTTTTTATCGACACCGAGGCACCCTAAAAGCCATGCATTTGTCACAAGTACGCCGGGGCACTTGATCCTACTTAATTAACTACTAAGATACCCCGGCCCATGCATTAGTCACAAGTACCCCATATGTCCTATTTTTAGCAAAGTCATGCTAAAATTCACGGAAAATTTCAGCATGACCTTTGCTGAAAATAGGACATATGGAGTACCCGAATTTGCCGGAACGGAAGTTAATCGACATTCCGCAAACTCAAGGGCCTCTCGGGTACCTGAAATATCATTATCCCAGCAGAATGAAGTCCCCAATGGGTCATTTCAGAAGATCACAAGTAGCATCATCACAAGTACAACATCATCACAAGTACAACAGCAGCAGCAGTGAATACAACCATAACAGCAGCAGCAACTTTATTCTTCTTCTTCATAAAGACTAATTGTCTAATTGAGCAATACAGCGACAGTGTGAACAAATAAAAACACAAACTACAACTCCATATTTGGGTACCTCTATGGTAGTAACATGCCATTCTCTGCCTAGAGCTACTGTAGCACGATCTATTCTGCTTACTACTAAAGTTATAGCAGTATCATGCTTTCATAACTAACTAGTTACCTTTAAGTTCAAATACTGTCCACAAAACCACAACAGAAGTAGCACAAAATCATTCAAGTACCAGTGTTTAACTAAAACTTGGTGTGAATAAGTTCCTCTGTCAAGACTTCATACCAATAATCAAAACCCCAAAACCTGACCCCAACTAGTTACCATAAGGTCAAATACTGTCCACAAAATCAAAACAGAAGTAGCACAAAATTATTCAAGTATCATTGTTTGACTAAAACTTGGTGTAAATAAGGTAATAAAAGCAAATTATCCTAGCCAACATGGGTTTTCAGGAAATATTGAGACGCCGACTTGATCGACTCTGAGGTACATTCTCAACTAGCATAGTTTGTTTACCTTCTATTCCTATGTGGTTCATTACTTGATTTCCTTTCAGCCTCAAAGTTTATGTTTGTCTTGGTCATATTATGCTTTTGGCAACCACTACAAATGTAAAAGATTTTTTGTGAACTTGGGAAGAAAAGAACCAACTTTCATCAAACAAATAAAAATAAGATCATGAGCAGAATAGTTGTTAGGGTACTGTCATTTATAGGACCATTTAACATTGGCTATGCATTTATTGGCTGCAACAATCACTGAGTATGAAATAGGTAGAATAGAATGTATTTTTCTCACTTGGGAAAGTAATCAGTTACAGCAACTTGCATAAATTCCTACGATCATCCATGAGCAGCACCACATAGCAGTTCACAGAGCAGAACATGAGGCAGTTAGCTCGATGAGCTTTTGGCCAGCACTCATAACACTGATCAACATTTCTCTAACTCAGACTACTTTACACTGATCAACTGTTCTAATGGAGGAGAGGAGGAACATCTGAGGTGGCTACTCACATCTACTTCTGGTGGGTGTTGAGGTAGGACTTCTCGCAGTACTGGAGGCGGAGTAGAGCTGCTGCCGCAGGTTCTTGAGCTCCTGCATCAAGCATGGCCACAACACTCAGTTTATCTACCATAGACAGTTTAGCGAAACAAAAGCAACACACATATGTCTATGAAGTATCTGAATTTTGCAACTTTATTGTGTCTGAAATAGCTTTACTCGATGGTGTTATCGAGCTGAGCAAAGCCGCACTGAATATTTGCATGTACAGAGATGTGAAATATTTATCAACCAAATTTACACCAGAAAAGATCAATTAAAGAGTGAAGTGAACAAGATTGGGAGCGATATCTAAA
This sequence comes from Aegilops longissima, assembly GCA_021605205.1. NCBI lineage: Eukaryota > Viridiplantae > Streptophyta > Magnoliopsida > Poales > Poaceae > Aegilops > Aegilops longissima. Next base: position 846,290,644 of record CM038677.1, read on the forward strand.
GATTCAGTTGAAGAGTGAAGAGAACAAGATCGGTTGAAAGGTAACACAGCAGGGCTGAGTTAACAATCTGCATGCGAATGAATATGCTGTTAACACTTCAGTAGTTCTTTTCAGGGCAAGGCAGCAGATTAGAAACGCATACATACAGCTGATGTGGGACGGGTTAGATGACTGAAGGAATACTGTGGATAACATGTAAATGAATTGCACGGACATGACGCTTGTTTGCTCCCAGCAATATCTGGTACAGGTGTTAAGTGACAAAATCACTATTTCCTACTACATCTTGAGAGCAAATTTATGGACCAGAAAAATGGCAGCAAAGGCAGATTACAAGTATCAAGCAAATTTAGAACCAAAACGGTCAGCAGAAGAGCAATGAACAAGAATCCAGAATGACATCTAAGTGAGCTGCATCATAACCATTATTAATTTCTCAAACAATATAGAGGATTAGCTCATAATGCCAACGAGTCTGGTCTTGAAAAGAAAACCAAGTTCCCACATCAGCTCATATATTTTTTTAAAAGGAAACATCTGCAATCAATATTCAGTCCATTTTCTCTGATGCAGGAGCATCGCTCCGTAATTAGTTAGTTATGAAGCTGTTGGTCTCTAACGTTGAAAAAACAGGGATTGCAGCTCATCATCCTTTCAAGCCTCTAGGATAATTGAATTGTGCACCAGATAATTAGCAATTTGCGTGCATACACACATACATACATAGGCCCTAGGCGCAATGTATATACAGAGGGGGCACGGACGCCGAGAGAGGAGAAACCCTAGGCGCGGCGGACGTGGGAGGAGAGCTGATTGGGGGAGTGATACCTCGCAACGGGGTCGCTGGCCGGTGGAGAGCCAATGGAGCTGGCTGGCCGGTCGGGGCGGCGTCCGGGCGGCGGGGTCGCGTCGAGGCGGCGGGGCAGCTTCGAGGTGGCGGGGACGGTGGCGTCGAGGGAGGCGGGGCGAGGGAGAGGGAAGGAGAGGAGAGGGCAAGGGAGGGAGAGGGCGAGGGCGAAGGGCGAGGATCAGGGCAGCGGCGGCGGCGGCGGTGGATCGAGAGGGAGATCGAGGGAACTGGCGAGGGGGAGAGGGAAGGGGGATAAGGGGGCGGGCTAAGGGGATCGGGCCACAATACTAATGGCGCACCTCACCGTGGTGCGCCATTAGCATGTCCATACTAATGGCGCACCTCACCGTGGTGCGCCATTAGTATTTTTTTTATTTCAACTCGAGCCAAAAGGTTATGTAGTACTGTAACCTATCCATGTCAAGCCCACTCTACTAGCTCGGTGGTCAGCAGCCAGCTCACACTGGGAGGTCCTGGGTTCGACTCCTGTGCTCCACAAATTTTTTTAGCATTTAAAAGCTGTTTGATACTTATTTATGTTTAAATATGTTCAAACTTGTTTAAATAATAACAGTAATATTTTTTATAAGACAGTAGCATTTAAAAAGCTGTTTGATACTTATTTTTTTATAAGACGGTGCTGGGTGTGGGGGTCGGTGGTGGCGGTTGAGTAGGGGAATCGAGGTGCGGAGGGTTTGGCGGCGGCCGGTGGACTGGGGGTGCTCGGCGAGGGGACCGGATCTGGCGAGGTGGGACAGCGATCGAGATGGAGTGGGATCGAGGTGGGCTCCACAAATTTTTTTAGCATTTAAAAGCTGTTTGATACTTATTTGTGTTTAAATATGTTCAAACTTGTTTAAATAATAACAGTAATATTTTTTTATAAGACAGTAGCATTTAAAAGCTGTTTGACACTATTTTTTTATAAGACGGTGCTGGGTAAAAGTGGAGGGTCGGGGGGCGGTTGAGTAGGGGAATCGAGGTGCGGGGGTCGTGGCGGCGGCCGGTGGACTGGGGGTGCTCGGCGAGGGGGACGGATCTGGCGAGGTGGGATAGCGATCGAGATGGAGGGGATCGAGATCGAGTGTCCATGAAATTTAAAAATATTCATGATAGTTCAAAAGTACCCATGAAATACAATCGAGAAATGAAGGCTACGATTTAAATACAATCGATCTTAGCTAGCTATCTGTTCACAATCTTCTTGCCCTTCTTTTTCGCAAATGGAGTTCTTCGTGGAACGGACGCCCTTTAGGTAGGGTGGTCCTGCTTCTTCTTGTGGTGTATGCTGCTACTTCATCATCGTCGCCATGTTCGATCCTCGGTCGCCAGACTTGTCAAGTCTTGCTCATTGGCTACTCCATCCATTCCGATGATCTTCCTTTGCCTCTCCTCACGACAACACGACCGGGCTTTGGCGGGTCGGTAATGAAGAAGCATTGGTCCACTTGGGAAGCCAGTACCCATGGCTCATTTTTCGCGGTGACGCTTATGCCCATGGTCTTGATTTGGCCGGGTATAACCATGGTGGTGAAATACCGGTCTTCTTTATGACGTTCTTGGCCCATCGACACGGAACATCGGGACCTTCTCTCCAACAGTAGCTCAGCTCCCAGATCTCCTCGATCCTTCCGTAGTATCTGTCCTTGTCGTTACGGTGTAGGATTCCATCGTTACCCGGAGTTCGATAACCATCGCTCTTCATGTCCTTGGCCTCGTGTAGAATGTGTAGCCGTTGATATCATACGCCTCATAGGTCATCAGGTTGTGCTCGGCGCCCTGTTACAAGGCGAATATGAGTTGTTCTTCCGCGGAAGAATCCTCATGTAAAGGGTACGACAGAAGCTTATGCTTGAACCAACGCGTGAAACATGAGTTGTGCTCTTTGAGTGTATCTCCGTCCGTCCTCTGTTGGCCTCGGTCATTGTACGTCTTTTTAATAAAGGTTTTGTGCTCTACCACCCAAGGATCGACCATGTCTATGTGTTGTAGCGCGACTAGGTTTGCTCTTTCAAAGTCGGCGAGTCGACCCTCGAAGTCGACATGCATTTCGCGGCGACCCTCACGGTGACCCCATCCAGCGAGCCTGCCGAGGTGCCTGTTGACGGGCAGACCAACGGGGTTCTCGATGCCTGGATAATTCGTGCAGTAGGAGATGCACTCTTCGGTCAGAAAGCCCCTGGCTATGCTTCCTTCTGGACGTGACATGTTGCGAACGTATCCTTTGATGACACCATTCATCCTTTCGAATGGCATCATGCTGTGCAGGAACGTCGGCCCGAGTTGGATGATATCCTCCACTATATGGACCAACAGATGCACCATAACGTCGAAGAATGCGGGCGGGAAGTACATCTCAAGCTCGCATAGTATCACCACGATCTCTTCCTGTAGCCTTCGAGTTGCCTCACGCCAATCGACTTTCGAAAGATGACGTCAAGAAGTTGCATAGGCCAAATAGCGCTTCACGGACGCGCGCCCATGATCCCATGGATTGCAACTGGAAGTATCTGCGTCATCAAGACGCGTGACGGTCGTGAGACTTCATCCCGCTGAACTTCGCTTCACTGGGTCTAGGTATCTGCTTATCTTCCCAGCAGAATCAGAAGGAAGTTTTACTCCTAGGAGGCAGGTGAAAACTGCTCGATCTCCTCCCGACTTAGAGTGAAGCACGCGGGAGGGTAGTCATTTCCGGTCTTCTTGGCCTTTTGCCTTTGCGATGACTTTTCGTGTCGTGTCATCGCTTCATCATCATCATCATCATCATCATCATCATCATATATAGCGTGAAGCTCCCGCCCGATGCCCATTGATTTCAAGTCTGCCCTTGCTTTCGCCCATCTTTGGTCCTCTCCGCATGTTGAGCAGGGTACCAAGCAGACTCGCACACGTTCTTCGTGATATGCATGACATCAAGGCTGTGAGGCACACGGTGGATCTTCCAAGACGGCAAGTCCCGTAAAACAGACCTCGCTTTCCATACCTTCAGCAGCGGCTCTGGCGCTTTCGCTTCTTTCCGGCTCGCGCCTTTTGCTTCTTTTCCGGTGGGCAGTCTTTCCAATTTTTCAACAGCTTGTCTATTTCCTCGCCGCCTCGACACGGGCGTTTTGGGTTCGGTTTCACCATCGAACAGATCCTTGCGTTTCCTCCACGGGTCATCGTCGCGAAGCCACCTTCGATGTCCCATGAACACGGTTTTCGAAGACCCGAGATCTCTATCTAGATGGCGATACGTTGTGTCATCCATGCACCTTACGCATCCGAAAATCCGTGGACTACCTGCCCCGCGAGATATCCATAACCGAGATAGTCGTGCACCGTCGTGAGCAGGCGGCTCTCATAGGGAAATATTCTTTCTCCGCAGCGCCCCACGATTGGCTGGCGTTTTCCACAGCGTGTCAAGCTCCTCTTTCAGCAGCCCCGATACATGATTGATGTCGTTCCTGGTTGTTTCGCCCTTCAATTAGCATACTCATGTGAATGTACTTCCTCTTCATGCACAACCAGGGGGAAGGTTGTACATCCACACAAACACAGGCCAGGTGCTATGTGTGCTTCTCGCTGCCAAACAGATTGACTCCATCGGTGCTCGCGCCAAAGACGATGTTCCTTGATCGCTCCCAAATTCGAGTCTTGAAGTTCAACGCTACACCGCTCGCATCCTTAGGGTGACTCGGCATCTTGTCTTTTTATCTATCTCCGGATCATTTGCGCCATCTTCCCGCTTCTTATCCTCCCTATCCGCGTGCCAACACAGGAGCTTTGCTACCTTAGGGTCCGCGAAATAGCGCTGCAGACGAGGAGTGATCGGAAAGTACCACACCACTTTTCGAGGAGCTTTCTTCCTCTTCTTGTATCGAGTGACGCCGACACCGGACATATGGTAGACTCGCGTGCTCGTCCCGATAAATGATGCAATTGTTCATGCACACATGGTATTTCACGTGCGGTAAATCCAGAGGACACACGATTTTCTTTCGCCTCCAAACTGGTCGGGCATTTGTTCCCCTTGGGAAGACGTTCGTGCTGAATGACATGTTCTCGTCGAAGCACGCGACGGTCATTTTGTGTTTTACCTTCATCTCCGTGGCCATGAGCGTTACTTTCAGCGGTATCCTCGGCCTGCATCCTTCATACAATGGAGTAACGCGTCTAACTCAAGTTGATCCATCTTGGCTTTCTCTCGGCGGCAGCTCTTGCGTTATCCGTCTCGCTTGAGAAGCAGCTCTTGAATATGAGGGTCCTGCACCCAGCCCATCGATGGTCCAGCGTCGTCGCTCCACCGCATCATCATCTTCATGATCATGCCCGTCGCCTGCTCCGCATCTTCCTCATCATCATGTCCTGCATCTTCTACATGATGATGTGTACAGCATCACAGCCGTGATCATCTCCGGGATTCTTCGTCTTCTCGCCCGCCCGAGCCGCGGTGGTTGTCTTGCTGCCCTTCCTCATTTCTTGCCCGCCCGCATGGACGACTTCGTAGTCATCTTCATCACCTTGCCACCGATAGCCATCCATGAAACCACGCAACAGCAGGTGGTCCCGCACCTGCCCGAATCCGGGTCCGCAATAAGGCTCTTCACTTGCATCTTCGACACGGACATCTTATCTCCGCCTCGCTCTTTTGAAGCATCTCGCCTTCGCCGACCTCAAAAACCTATCCACGATGCCTTCGGTCATCGTGCGGACCATGGTCGCTCATGGGTAGAGCAAAACGATATTTTAGAACCAAACAAAAATTTGGCATGACTTTCCTAAAATAGGACCAAAAGAATGCTTAATGCCAAAATTTTCGCTTAAACGGAAATGAATCAACATTCCGCAAAATATTGGCAACTATCGCATTTCAAATACCGTACACCTCCAAACACAAACACATATGCAACACCACAAAAATATGCAACACCACTAACATACATAGATCTAGCTAGGCCGTAAAAAATGCATGTGCACATTGTTGTAAGGAGAACAACCTAAATATAGCTTCCCCTTACTTACCTATTAAAACAAGGTAATTTAACCACTTAATTTGAATGAATCTATGGTGGAAATGAGGTGAAAAGAGGAGGCACCGAGACAAGGAGGAGGTGGAGAGAATGAAGTGGGAGAAAGTGAGTGTGTGGGTAGGAGAGGCTGTCCCAAATATCTTGTTGTTGCCCACTTACTAATGGCGCACCTCTTGCATGGTGCGCCATTAGTAGTTACAACTACTAATGGCGCACTTAAGCAGGATGCACCATTAGTATGTTTGGATAGGCGCACTAGTTCAAAAAAAAAATTCTATACTAATGGCGCACCCACAACTACTAATGGCGCACTTGGGCAGGATGCGCCATTAGTATGTTTGGATAGGCGCACTAGTTCAAAAGAAAAATTCTATACTAATGGCGCACTCACTGCCTGGTGCGCCATTAGTAGTTACAACTACTAATGGGGCACTTGGGCCCGATGCGCCATTAGTATGTTTGGACAGGCGCACTAGTTACAAAAAAATTTGATACTAATGGCGCACCCATAGCATGGTGCGCCATTAGTAGTTTAAACTCTAATGGCGCATCAGATGGTGGTGCGCCATTAGTATATACTAATGGTGCATCATCTTTCTGGTGCGCCATTAGTGTCAATCCCATCTATAGCCCTTTTTCTAGTAGTGCATCCTGCAGGAATCTTGTTTAGAAGTAGCAGACCGGTGTGATGAAACCGTAAACATGCATTGGGTGCACTATATTTTCTTTATGAACTATTATCTGACCTATCGTTTGATGGGCAAAGAAAAGGAATCTGGCAGAGCAATGCGGTGCATGCGTGTTATTGGTCTGTTCACCGTTGCATGTGACTGCCCATGAGTTGTCCTTTCATCCAGAAAAAAATATAGACAGCAGCAGGACCTGACGTCCGTGCCAGGGCTACCATGGCGCTGCCCGTGACATGCAGCCACACCTACCCTGTCTCCCGCAGCCTAGGACTGGCCCTAATCTACTCTGTAAAACGAATGCTTAATTAGCATCCAGACGCAAATGGCCTGCTGCTGTTAAGTCCTCAGCACGAATCTCTAAGGCACTGGACGCGCTGGATAGCAGGGTGTCGGGGCACCCGGGTGCTATGGCACCTTTTCGTTATCACGAAGGCATTTTGGGGCCACCCCTTTGTTTCTCCACTTCTGTGTGTGTTGTTGGTATGTTAGTTTCGCTTTATCTCTTCTCTCCTACACTTGTGATTCTGGTTAGCTTCAACCCATCTTGTAATAGGCTTGAACATCCACCACCCCTCTCCATTTTTTAATTTTGAGGGACTCTCCGATTGACTATTAAAAATACAAGTGTGTTTGAGTGTAAAAATGATAGACACAATGTGATTGATATATGAATTAGGTTGGAACAAAGGAGTTTGTGATTATTTGGGCAATTGTACTGCTGAAGACTGTAGTCGACCCATATATTCCATGGGACATAATGTAGCTAATTTGGAAGATTCGTTAATGTGAGAGGCACGTCCAATTATTCATACATGGCTCGTGTGGAAGCATACCCAGTGCATAGCTTGATAGCGCGAGGCCATGGTTCGCAAAGTTAGTTTCTTATGACCTCAATGAAGTTCAAGTCTTCTCAGATCTGCCTAAGGCTAATCATGTTAATTAAGTATACCTGCATCTGAACGCAACTGCCAGGTACTCTGCCTGTTATTTCTTTTAGCTACGTACTTGCTATCTCTTGCTGGCAACTCAGCCTGTCAAATGGATTCTGCCATTTTTATTTCAAGTGGTAAGGCATCTTCTTTCAAAATCAGTAGACAGGCTAAACCGAGGATGCCTTTACACTGCATTTGACACGACCAGGGTTCTTACTTCTATAATATTTTTATCACGTTAGAGCATTCTGGTTTATTGGTGAAGTTGGGCAAAACGCCTTGGGCGTAAGAAACTAACATTAGAGGACACATATTATCAAGCAACTTCTTCTACTATATAGAGTGACGAAGTCTAAGTACTTAACCGAAGATATAATCAAGATAATAAAAATTCTTTGTAACTAGCGAATTACGGAAAACTAATGAACAATATTTGCGTAGAAAACAATTGCTTACAGCCAGCGTTTGTCATTGAGTACTAATAGAGATGCTGCTGGGGCGTAGCCGCGGGAGACAGCATCTTGCCACTCTGTTAATCTATGCCAACTAATAAGAAAAGATGCATCCGTATTAACTTGTTGGTGTCAGTGAGAGTGAAGATTCGTTCATCCTAGGAATCCACGACCTGCACTAGGTAACCTCCAAGTCTTCTACTAGACGTACGTACAAAATACTCTAACAACTCAATTTGCTGTGCTGGAGCGCTAATCTTCATCTACCAGCTCATGTGAATGCTGCCGACTTGTACTCATGGTTTTCACTTTCAGTGAGATTTCACTGTAATTCACTGAATTTCATTAATTTCAGTAGACACTGAAATATTACGTTTCGGTCAAAATATTTTAGCAAATTCAGTAGTACACAGGAAATCAAATATTTTTCAAAATACTTTTTGAAAATTTCAAATATTTAATTAAATTCAAATGAATATTTCGGCCTTTTAGCTGAATGCAAACTGAAATAACTGAATTTCACTGAATTTCAGTGATTTCAGTTGGTGCTGAAATTTTGTTGAAACTGAAATTGAAAACCATGCTTGTACTCTGTCCTTGGTCGTGGTCTGCTATTTCTTTCAGCCACTTGCTCATACTTGCAGGCAACTTAACCTGTCACATGGATATTTTTCTTGTTTCGGTTGTACTACATGCATGTGCTTTCCAGATCAGTAGAACGCTAACCTAGGATCGATTGCGTCAGGTCTGAATGCTTTGAACGGGTAGATGTAGTTCCTATTTACACTTATGTTCAGATAACATGGTAAGCACTTCCACAAGAAAAGATTATATGGTAAGCATTTTGGATTTAATCATCAAGCAATATGACAGAATACCTTCACAAGTTAACATTAAGGGAATCCATAATGTATCATAATAAGTATGGCAGTAGATTGTTTAAATTCGACCTAAGATAACCTTCACAATCCGACAATAAGCACCTCTAAACAATGCTCAAGTCCTCATACTGCAATTCGCTATAATTTTCTGCTGTTGTGATCCATCGATCGACAATGTACATATTGTGATGACATATAAAGCTACTTATATCACTAAAAAAAGCTAAGCGCATTCAGTTGCCCAAGGTGTCGGTGACGTTTCATTGGATTCTCACTCTCTTAGAAATAAAAATCATCTCAGGTCAGATACGAAGGGGCGCAAAAATCCGGGTCAACTTTGACCATTCATGCATGTTAGCATCATTTAATGGTGATGATGCAGATTCGTTTGCCGAGGAATCCGCAGTTGCATGCAGCTGAGAAATACTCTGTCGTAGGTAGCAACTTGCTCACACTTGCAGGCAACTCAACCTGCCACTTGTAGATGCATGTGTTTTCCAGATCCGTAGACACGCTGAATCTAGGTTGCTTCTAGTACAATGCTTCAGATCTGAATGCTTGCATAGAACGTGCATGGTGCTTATTTTCACTTATTGCCATGTTGGGCTTACTCATGAAGCAGTAGTAGAGAATACCTTGAGACGATAACATTAGAGAAGTCAGAAGTGTATCTTGTATGCACTCCTTAGATAAGTAATCCTATACTAGCTAGATTGTTGAAATTTGTCCTTGGATAATCAATTTACACAATCTGGCAATCAGTACGTCCAACTCCTCTAAATCGGCGCTATTTTCATCAGCCAATGTAGACACTGTGACATCATATGCAATATATATTGTGATGACATTATAGCTATTTACCTCAAAGATCGATCGAAGAGGGAGGCAGGCATGATCAGATGCCGATCATGTCGGTTACGTTTTGTTGGGCTGCCACTCTCGTAGAAACAAAAATCATCTCAGAATGGTCAATTTTGATACAGTTTGCTAGAACTCATCTAGATGAGATATAATTTGGTCTCATTCACCTTTTATAGCCATTGGATGTGATGCTATGAGATGCGTCTGTGCTGACGCGGGTTGTATCTGTTCTTGTTTTCAAAGTGAATGAGACCAAATTATATCTCATCTAAATGAGTTCTAGGTACTCCCATTTTGATATTTCATGAATGTAAGCATCATTTAATGGTGATGAGGCAGATTCGTTTTGTATTAAAAATTCATGGATGTAAGCCTGCTATTTCTTTCAGCCACTTGCTCACACTTGCGAGCAGGCAACTCCAGCTGCCACAAGGATTATTTTTTCTGGTTTCGTGTTGTACATGCATGTGCTTTCGAGATCCATAGACACGCTAAACCTAGGATGCCTTTACAATGTATCGTCATATTAGGGGGATCCATATTGTATCTACAATAAGTATGGTATAAGATTGTTGAAATTCGACCTAGGATTACCTTCACAGTCCGACAATAAGCACGTCTAACCACAGCTCCCCTAGCTATGCTTCTCATACAAGTCCTCATCGTGCAATTCGCTACAATTTTCTGCTGCTGCCATCCATCGGTCAACGATGTACATATTGTCATGACATAAAGCTACTTATATCAGGAAAAAATTGCTACTTACCAGAATGGTTAGTCAAAGAGAGAAGCGCGTTCAGTTACCCAAGGTGTCGGTGCCGTTTCGTTGGGCTTCCACTCTAATTGAAATAAAGATCGTCCGAGCTCTGATGCGTAGGGGCGCAAAGAGCTGGGTCAACTTTGATCTTTCATGCATGTTAGCATCATTTAATGGTGATGATGCAGATTCGTTGGCCCTAATCTGCAGTTGCATGCAGCTGGGAAATACTCTGTCCTAGGTAGGAACTTGCTCACACTTGCAGGCAAGTGAACATGCCTGCATAGAACGTGCATGGTGCTTATTTTCACTTATTGACATGTTGGCTTTGCTCATGAAGCAGTAGTACAAAACACCTTGAGACGATAATGTTAGAGAAATCAGAAGTATATATTGTATGCACTCCTTAGATAAGTACCCATATACTGGCTAGATTTTCCAAATTTGTCCTTGGATAATCGATTTACAATTGGGTAATAAGTACGTCCCAACCACTGTAAATCACCTCTATTGTCATCATCCAATGTAAACCCTTTGACATCATATGCAATATATGACATATAGCTATTTACCTGAAGAGAGATGCACGTACTAGTACATAATACCTTAAGAAGATAACATTAGGGGAATCCACATTGTATCTACAATCAGAGTACGCTAGATTGTTGAAATTCAACCTCAGATAATCGTCACAATGACGTTAGAGCACTCTGGCTTATTGGTGAAGTCGGGCAAAACGCCTTCGGCGTAAGAAGCTAATATTAGTGGAGACATATATATTATCAATCACTTCTTCTACTATATAGAGTGACGAAGTTTAAGTACCTAACCAAAGATACGGTGTAAGAAACTAACATTAGTGGAGACATTATCAATCCACTTCTTCTACTATATAGAGTGATGATGTTTAAGTTCCTAACCGAAGATATAATCATGATAGTAAAAATCCTTTGTAACTAGCGAATTACGGAAAAACTAATGAACAACATTTGCGTAGAAAACAATTGCTTACAGCCAGCGTTTGTCATTGAGTACTAACGGACAGGCTGCTGGGGCGTAGCGGCTGGGGACAGCATCTTGCCACTCTGTTAATCTATGCCAACTAATGAGAAAAGATGCATTCGTATTAAACCGTTGGTGTCAGTGACAGTGAAGATTCGTTCATCCTCGGAATCCACGACCCGCACTAGGTAACCTCCAAGTCTTCTCGTCGACGTACGTTTAAAATACTCCAACAGCTCAATTTGCTGCGCTGGAGCGCTAATCTTCATGTACCAGCTCATGTGAGTGGCATGTGAATGCGGCCGACTGGTACTCTGTCCTAGGTGGTGGTCTGCTATTTCTTTCAACCACTTGCTCACACTTGCAGACAACTTAATCTGCCACGTGGATATTTTTCTTGTTTCCAGCTCAATAGGACGCTAACCTAGGATGCTTTTACATTGCGTCCGATCCAAATGCTTTGAACGGATAGATGTGGCTCCTATTTACACTTATGTTTAGATAATATATGGTAAACACTTTTGCCAAAAAAAAAGATTAAAGGGTAAGCATTTTGGATTGACTCATCAAGCAGTAGTACGGAATACCTTCAGAAGATAACATTAGGGGAATCCATATTGTATCCATATTAGGTATGGTAGTAGATTGTTGAAATTCGATCTAAGATAATCTTCACAATCCGACAATAAGCATGTCTAACCACTGCTCCCTTGGGTAGGACTCTCGTACAAATCCTCATACTGCAATTCGCCATAATTTTCTGCTGTTGTGATCCATCAATGGAGAATGTACATATTGTGATGACATATAAAGCTAGTTATATAAGGAAAAAATAGCCTCTTACCAGAAAGATTAGTCAAAGAGAGAAGCGCATTCAGTTGCCCAAGGTGTCGGTGAGGTTTCGTTGGGCTCCCACTATTAGTAATAAAAATCATCCGAGATCAGATGGGAAGGGGCGCAAAAATCAGGGTCAACTTTGATTTTTAATGCATGTTAGCATTATTTAATTATGATGATGATGATGCTGATTCGTTGGCCCGGGGTATCAGCAATGGCATTCAGCTGAGAAGTACTCTGTCCTAGGTAAGCCAGCTACTAGTATTTCTTTCAGCCACTTGCTCACACTTGCAGGCAACTCAAGCTGCCACAGGGATATTTTTGCTGGTTTCAAGTTGTACATGCATGTGATTTGCAGATCCATAGACACGCTAAACCTAAGATGCCTTTACAATGATCATCAGATCTGAATGCTTTCACAGATAGAACGTGGTACTTGTTTTCACTTTTGGTATATGGTGGGTTTACTCATGAAACAGTAGTTAATCTGCAGAAGATAACACTATATGTACTCCTAAGATAGGTATGCTAGATTGCTGAAATTTGACCTAAGACAATCAATTTACAATCCGGCAATCAGTACGATGTCAAACCGCTGCTCCCCCGGGCCCCTAATACAAGTCCTCATCATGTGGTCACAACTGTGGGTTTGCGCTATAATTCGGAGCTGTTGTTATTTGCCAATGTAGACACCGTGACATCATGTAGGTATTTATTAGCCAGATTGTGACATCTCAAGCAGAAAAGAAGGTTCGTACCATACGCAGCGCTCCACTTTGCTTAGGACCTTCCTAGTGTGTATTTAAGTAACTTCAGTGCTATTGATCGCGAAGCAAGTTAGATTCCTTGACTCGAGGCACTAGTACAACACTGCACTTCATGCATTCAGATCTGAAGATTCCGGTATTCCACGTTTGATCAACGTGCGTGCACAAGGCCTACACATCAACCACCCAATATTAGGTCCATTTCTTACACGACCTCCAAGTCTCCTTTACAATGCCAAAGCTTGCCATCTTACAGCTCCTCTCCACCCTCCTCTTAATCCCATCTTGGTGTGCTGCGGTGATGCACAATTCCTAACATCAGCTAGCATCCATCAGTTGCTAGCGACACCACAAACACAAAGCACACAAGAGGAGAGAGAGAGAGAGAGAGAGAGAGTTGAAGAGCAACAATGGCGGACTTCGTTTTTGGGTTTGCCAAGACGGCGGTGCTGGGTACCATGGGAAGGGTCCAGTCCGCGATCCATGAAGAGAACAAGCAGAAGGCGGCGGCGCAGCAAGACCTGGTGTTCATCACAATGGAGTTCCAGATGATAAAGTCCTTCCTTAACGTCGCCAGTAAGGAGCGTGCCAAGAATGAGATGGTGAAGACCTGGGTGCAACAAGTCAGTGACCTGGCCTTGGAAGTCGAAGACTGCGTCGACTTCGTTATCCACCTGGATATCCACTCAACCAGGAAGGACTGGGTGTGGCGCCTGGTTCCCTCCTGCATGCAACCACCTCGAACTCGGGACCTCGACGAGGCGGTCGCTCAGTTGAAAAAGCTCAAGGCGAAGGTCGAGGAGGTGGGCCAGAGGAACATCCGCTACAACCTCATCAATGACTCCGGCTCCAATCCCGTCTCTCAGCCACCAACGGAGCAGCTGGCCACCACCGGCCCATCAACGATCCATATCCTCCTGATGGAGCTATGGGAGACCAGTGGGAAGTGCCGCGGTTTGTGCAACCTCCAACAGTTGATAACCAACGAGGGCAATGACCTTCAAGTAATCTCTTTGTGGGGAAGTGCAGGATCTGATATTGAGGTGACGCAGATCATCAGTAAAGCCTACCGCGACCCAAGAATATGCCAGATGTTCCAAAGGTGTGCCTGGGTAAAGCTCATGCATCCATTTAACCCTGATAAGTTCCTCAAGAACTTGCAGGCTCGGTTACAAGCCAGCTCCCGGTCGTGCCAAGCTGTCGATTTCAAGGGCAAGATTTCAGAAGATGATCCGATGAAGCAATTGACTGAGCAGAGATATCTGGTCATCCTTGAAGGAATATCCAGTGTTGAAGATTGGGATTTCATCAGAATGTACCTGCCTGACAATAAGAACGGCAGCCGGATTATAGTGTCCACCAAGCAGATAGGGGATGCAATTCTTTGCACAGGGGAGCCATACCGAGTATCAGTCCTCAGAGAGTTCACTGGTGGTGATTATCTGTGCGCATTTCATAAGGAGGTAACGCCCTTAGCTAGACCTAGAATACTTTAATTAATTAGTACGCTACTTCCTATTAAATTACTTCCGCCCTGTATATTTTTCTCGCTTCATTTCATATGCGATCATAACATGTGGGTGTGAACTTATTGATACTTGTGGCGTTCTTCTAAATATTCAAGAATTTAAAGGCCAATAATTAGTGTAGATTAAGATTAAAATAATCTCCTATAGTATTTGCAACAATATGTGTACTACTCCCTCCGTTCCCAAATAATTGTCTTTCTAGCCATCTTAAATGGACTACAACATACGGATGTATGTAGACATGTTTTAGAGTGTAGATTCACTCATTTTGCTCCGTATGTAGTCACTTGTTGAAATCTCTACAAAGACAACTATTTAGAAACGAAGGGAGTATATACGAGTCAGTTAATTAGCAGCATGCCCATGGTGTTATGTGATCTCCCCGACGTAGTCGGACGGATCACATTGGACAGCTTAATTAGTTGGTTATTATATTTGGTACACTTACATTGCACTTATCCAGCTCGCAGTATCTTTAGTATCAAGAAGTGCATTATCAAATACTGTAGTATCCTATACTGTTGGTTATTATTATTTTTCCATCGCAGTATCTTAGCTTTCCCACAGATCGAACATACAACCTCGCCAACGATCACACTAGTGCCAGGACCAGAACACATACACACCAACGCAACAACTGAAAATTAGTCAGGGACACGTATGGTGTCTCGTGTTTTTCTCTTATTGATTTTCGTACATTATCCGGTGCTTACAACTGATCCTTGATGCTGCTTATACACACATAGCCAGGACTACCAAAGCTGACTCATAGGTGAACTTGGGTGAACTAAACCGACTCAAACACAAACCAGTACTACGGCATGCAAGCTGTACGGTTTCTTTTTAGAAAAAAAGAGGATATACCCTCGGCCTTTCCATCTAGACAATGCATGCATCCATTTTATTAATTATTCATAAAGACCTTACAAAATAATGCATCAGTAATCCTGAAGCCGAATGTCTGAGCCGAATATCAAATAGACATGACACCAAAGCCTAACATTTAAAGCCGGATGCTCCAGCCAAGCCACAATGCCGGGACTGGGTCACACACTGGTCCGGCACACTCAAAGAGGCCGCCGCCGCCGTCTTCCACCGATCCATCTCTAGAGCAGGTACTGACGCATCGACCTTCCCAGGCCTGTTGTCGACGCCACCACGGCGTCAGAGAACGCCAACGTCCTACACATATACATCCACATGCGCCCGTCACCGAAACTCCGCGGAGCCATGCCACTGGGATCCGCCGTCGGCCTTGCGGTAGATGTAACACCGCTCCTCCTCTTTTCCCCTCCAGCCAGCACTTGCTTCAAAACGATGCCCCCAGGAGGGAGAACGACAATGAAGGCGTTGTCATCGTCCGATCCGGTAGACCCAGATCTAGGGTTTCCCACGGAACATCCCGATCGAGTTGACGTGACCTGCAACGACGATGCCTCGAGAAGGAAACGGCGCCGAGATGCCGCCATCATCCGCCAAGACCGCAGTCAGCGCGGTTTGCACCGAAGCCACGTCGTCCCGATCTCGCGGCTGGCTGGAATCGCGTGGAGCTTTGCCATAAAGACGTAAGCCGCCGCCGGTACTCCGACGGAGATCCTTCATCCCTTCTGCGGAGCCCTCATCGCGCCGCCGACCATCCACTTGAAGAATCGACGATGGATCTGGGTGGGATCCAGATCCGCCGCCGCCGCCATGCAAGCTGTACGTAGTACACACATTTCCATAATTACCGGCAACAATAATCACAACTATCCTAGACCTACTCGGATGGAACTTCTACTGCTATAAGCCAACTCTCATCTTGCTAGCCTGCCTGTACACACGAATATGCAGAATTAATGCTACTCGGAAACTAACGCCAGTGTGGGTTAGTTTCTAACAGTTACCTCCCAATCCAAATTTTGACTCATAGACTTGGAACCAGCGTGTCACCCGGATTACCATGTCACGCTGTCACATCTTATCGTGCTACATGCATATTAAACACATCGTCTCATGCATGAGCTCAACTTAAACTGGCGTGTGTCCATCTTCATGCTGGTCTTTGTCTTCTCGGCAAGACACATCGACAACTCTCACACAATAAAACTAAAGAGATGCTCTTTTATTTTGATTTTTTAATCGTCACTTCTTTATCAAAGCAACTTCCTGTCATCGTATATGCCAACCCAGCCAGTTGAAGAATTCCTTGTCTTTCTTTGTCCCCTTCTGTGGATTTGGACAATCTCTGGCATGATGCCTGTCTATACTCTAATATGTTGAACTCACGGTACATTTGGTTGTCCATGTCTTTATTTTTTCGACAAAGGGTGAATTTTATTGAATCAAATGAAGCATCAAGTGGATACAGCCAACATCAACAGATAGAAAAATGTTGGCAAACAACAAAATCATGCAAGAACAAAGCTATGTCTAAGCAAGGAAAAGAAAAAAACAAGCGACCAAATCCACAATCGACAAACTACAACTATGATCTTATCCGAACCAACCATATGATGACACCACAAGGACAGCGAGATTCTTCAACAACACCTTTAGGAAAGGAGCTCAAGCGCCGCTATCACCAGATCCGACCACCAAAGTTCAAATTCTAGATTTTCACCCTGAAGAACCATCCGATCATATCCGAGCAATGCCTCAACAAGGTAATGAAGTAAATACATCACATTGCTAGGTATAACCAACATGGGTCAGACCTAGGTTTTGACCCCGAAGCTCGTCGCAGTCAATCATGTGTTGCCACCAACACTTTTCCGCGATCCTAGCAGCTACAAGTGCAAGGTTAGAAAACGAACCCTCGCCACTACACAACCATACCCTCTGCGTCAAGCCGTCGTCCACAGAATGCATCTCACCACCGAATCTGGAGTGAGGAACCATAAGTTATTTCTGTGGCCATCACAATTCGTAGTGAGGTCGCCACCGCAGTCCGGAGTGGTCACCCGTTGCCGCCACAACAGGTGAAGATGGAGAAGCCTGATCCGGAAAACCAACCTGTCCCAGCAACCATCCACGCAGACGCGACCAGCACAGCCATGTAGCCTCCGAGCTCCACCATAACTCTGTATTGTCGGCAGCGACCGAAGCCCCAAGCCACCACTGCCGCCCCTGCCCATGGACTCTCAGATCTGGTGAGACAGCACCCAAACACGTCGGCGGCAGGGAGCCAGGGACCATGTCCATGCGGCTGGACGTCGATGCCGGA
This sequence comes from Aegilops longissima, assembly GCA_021605205.1. Classification (NCBI taxonomy): domain Eukaryota; kingdom Viridiplantae; phylum Streptophyta; class Magnoliopsida; order Poales; family Poaceae; genus Aegilops; species Aegilops longissima. The sequence goes on from CM038677.1 coordinate 846,308,415, forward strand.
CTCCGCCTAGCCTGAGGAGTAGCCACGGGAAAGAGGCACAGCCATGCCGACGGCGGCGTGAGCCACACACGGATGGCGAAGTCCAATTGAGGTAGATGCTCATGTGGGAGAACTCCCAACGTCACTGACCACCGTGAGGAGCTTTAACCTGGTGGCCCCGACTAGTGGCGGCGAGGGGGAGAGTAGGTGGACGACGGGCTAGAATGGCGCGGCAATTCTGCCGCTCGAGTACTCTTCTTCCTTGTAGCATTAACATCTGTTCAACATCAACTCATATGTCTTTAGTGGGAATCCTCTTGGTCCTTTGTCTCATCGACTCTCTTTCACCTTCCATCGCTCCAAGACTCCATGTGCATGCATGAAGATCTTCATGTTCGCGGCCCACGCACCAATCTCCTTTGAGCATGGTTACTGCATGGACACAACACCGTTTCTTGCATTAGAAGTCGACATGATCCTCATGTTCGCGGTGCTAAGAAGTCGACATGACACAACTTGATGACAACAAAGAATCATCCGACTCCACCACGAAACAACTTACTGGCAAAGCCTCCACAACTAGCACCACTACCAACTGTTAGTTTTCCCATGGATCGAACACAGATCTCGCCGACGCTCACACAAGCGTCGAGATCAGTACACACACGCACAAATACAACAACTAAAAATTAGTCAGAGGCACGTTTAGTGCCTCGTGTTATTCTCTTATTGTTTTTCATAACTTTTCATGTGCTTACAACCTATGTTGCACGGATACTTTAGAAAGTGCGCGTATCCAGTCGAATACTGCCCCGATACTTCCCGATATGTATCCCGTAAGTATCCCTCGATATTTTGATTTTAAAAAAAGAAAATAATGTTTGATACTCCTGGGATACTTCTGCGATACGTTTTGGATACCTGAAACCCCTCGTTCGATGTGAAATCCCCTCAATAATAAAGGCGCACCATTGAAGATTCACAACATGGGCGTGAGTTCATGTGAAAACATGTCTGTCAGTGTTTTTTATTCAATTGAAAGGTGAGCAAGAGAGAGTCGATGCATTTATTGAAACAGCAAACCTAGTCAAATCTCACCGCCAATTAATGGAAGTGGACTAAGTGCAAGAAAAGAAAGGGGTAATCGTATTGAGGCATGCTTTGACCTAGAAGCTTCTTAATTTTTTTCTTCATATTTATAATAATTAATATATGTAACATCTATACATAAACGTATCCCCGTATCCATGTTTTTAGAAAATTGACGTATCGGGCGTATCCCCGTATCACGTATCTGATACGCTTCAAGCGCCCATAATACCACTTTTTGTCTTTTAACACAGGCAACAAAGTTACTACTTTTCACTGATTCTTTTCATCCCTAATCACCATGAAGTCGATCCAATTAGAGTCTATGTATTCGTGTGTATTTTGAGCCTTCTAGATCTGCGACGTAGAAAAAAAGTTAAATCCATAAACGTCTGATACGTACTCACATGGTACCTCCTCATGTCCGCTGCGTCCACACCTTGCTCATGAAATTTAGGCAGGCCGATCCCGCGAAGCTTTGCAATCTCTTTGGCTCAACGCACATCGCCTCCATTCTTTTCGGCCGCTAGGATGTCATCGAGTAGATGTGCGCTGGGCATACTGCCATGTACACATAGGTGTGGCCGTGTAGGCATCAAACAGTGGACTTGAATGGGAGGTGTAACCACTGCAACCAGCATTGATTTGAAGTTATGATAGATGTTGCCGGACAACAGAGCATGCCCCCACATGAGGGTCAACCAGGACATGTTTCTCCCGTTTGAATCCATAATTAGTTATACAGATTCTGATCTGGAGACATGAAATTTAACAGCTCTCTCTCTCTCTCTCACACACACACACACACACATGCAGGCCTCTGACTACTATGGATATGGAGATAACGACAAGGCTTGTCGTCAGAGTATCCTTTTATCCAACAGAATGCAAGTGAGAATGCCCCTGATGTCTCAACAAGAGGTGTTTCACAAGATCACATGCAGTTTGGATCATATTGGGGTCACCTCAGTATGGGGCATTGCTGGTGTTGGGAAATCAACTATTGTCGGAGATATATACTGTGAACAGATGCGTGGATGTTCTATCATTGGAAAGTTTGCATGGGTCGATGTGCCCGATCCGTTCGATTTGGTAGAATTTTGTCGGCTCTTACTTCTGGATTTCCATCGATGTGATCTTGAAGCCATGGAAGCTGCAGCGATTGGTATTATGGAGGGTCAGGACCCAATTCAAGGGTGCCATGAAATTCTGCATCAAGACGGGTATCTCGTCATTATTGATGGCCTGCGGTCCACATATGACTGGGACTTGATCGAAACTACCTTTTTATCCCAGCCTACAAAGGCCAAAATAGTTGTCATCACAACTGAAGAAAGCGTCGCCAAACATAGTGTCCACAAGCAGGCAGATCAAATGATCAATATCAAATATCTAGAAGATGACGAGGCTTATGATCTCTTCAAACAGGTCTGTTTATTTGCTTGAAAACATTGCCCTCTATTTCCAGCAATTTTAGATTATTTTTCAAGAAAGTAGGCATTGATGAAAGCCGGATAATCGAGCAAAGCCGAGTGAGGCGACTCCTGAAACAACACGTGACAGCCTGCCGAAAAACCAATTGCCCTTTTGATTCGGTAGTACTCCTCTGTCTAGGTGCATAGGGCTTCTAATTGAAACCAGATATTCCAGGAGTATTAGTTGTGGTTGTAACCAATATCCCGCGTAACCCACGCGTCCCATCGTTCAGTTCTCCCATGCATCTCCCTTTAACTTCTCAACTCCCCTTTACATGCATGCATACCTCAATCCTTCCATCCCCACGCATACGCGATTAAATGCATCTTTCAATAAGGGCACATGACAGGGTCGTTTCCACGATTACAAACATAACGATGGCCTATCTCATCGCGTCTTAGTTGCAGTGCAGCTCCTAAAACGCTCAATGCACCTGGACGGAGGGAGTATTGTTCATATAAATACTAAAAAAGGGGTGTGCTTGGGTACCCCCTAAGATTCACCTAAAAGGGTAATTTGCACATCCTTAATTATTTAAAACTAATCAAGATTTAGATTACGATCACGTAGCCCCAATGCAAACAGCTACTTATCGGTCTGCCGGGAGGGGGTTCCCAACTACGGTTTTTTTCCTACTCCGTCAAACGTCGCAACATTTTTTCCACACGTTGGCATCACCATCCACAGCACCCACTCCAACTCGCGTATTTTTTCGACGCTCGACGCATTTTCTAGGGTTTTCCACGTCGAAAATCGCAAAAACACTGTCCGGACGTGACGCAACGTCCGTTTTGTGTCCGTTTTCGTTCCAACCTTGCGCGGGGGCCTACGTTGGCCGTGCGCACATGTACGCACAGTTTGGTGCAATTGCATGCATGCGATCACGTAGCCCCAATGCAAACAGCTACTTGTCGGTCTGCCGGGAGGGGGTTCCCAACTACGGTTTTTTTCCTACTCCGTCAAACGTCGCGACACTTTTTCCACACGTTGGCATCACCATCCACAGCACCCACGCCAACTCGCGTATTTTTCCGACGCTCGACGCATTTTCTAGGGTTTTCCACGTCGAAAATCGCAAAAACACTGCCCGGACGTGACGCAACGTCCGTTTTGTGTCCGTTTTCGTTCCAACCTTGCGCGGGGGCCTACGTTGGCCGTGCGCACATGTACGCACACTTTGGTGCAATTGCATGCATGCGATCACGTAGCCCCAATGCAAACAGCTACTTGTCGGTCTGCCGGGAGGGGGTTCCCAACTACGGTTTTTTTCCTACTCCGTCAAACGTCGCGACACTTTTTCCACACGTTGGCATCACCATCCACAGCACCCACGCCAACTCGCGTATTTTTCCGACGCTCGACGCATTTTCTAGGGTTTTCCACGTCGAAAATCGCAAAAACATTGCCCGGACGTGACGCAACGTCCGTTTTGTGTCGTTTTGCTCCAACCTTGGCGGGGCCTACGTTGGCCGTGCGCATATGTACGCACACTTTGGTGCAATTGCATGCATGCGATCACGTAGCCCCAATGCAAACAGCTACTTGTCGGTCTGCCGGGGAGGGGGTTCCCAACTACGGTTTTTTTCCTACTCCGTCAAACGTCGCGACACTTTTTCCACACGTTGGCATCACCATCCACTGCACCCACGCCAACTCGCGTATTTTTCCGACGCTCGACGCATTTTTTAAGGTTTTCCAGGCAAAAGTACCCTACACCGATGTCCGGACGTGACGCGACGTGTGTTTCCTGTCTGTTTTTGTCCATATCGTGCGTGCAGGACATACATTCACACTAAGCGTCCTTACTATTTTTTTATGTTTTAGCAAATATTTATGTACAAATGCATCAACAAATCAAAACTCTCGTATGAAATGGACAAAAGAAATTTCACTCATATTTCATTAAACATAGATAAAATATTTTACATAGTCGAGCTCACTCAACGATTAAAAGTTCACCACATAAAGTCTACTACTTAGGCTTACAACTACATAACCAAATTAAATAAAAAACAAAAGAAAAAAACTACTCGTCGTCACTATCAACGAGGTCAATGACGGCCGGGCCGTCGCCGCCGTCATCGTCGCTGCTGGACCGGTTCGCGAGGTCGTCCCAGTCCACCGGATCGTCGTTGGAATCCTCCTGCTGCCACTCCGTCGGCGCCTGCTGCCACTCCTGCTGCCACTCCGGCGGCACCTGCTGCCACTCCGGCGCCGCCATCGCCCCCTGCTGCGCCGCCATCGCCGCCTGCTGCGCCGCCTCGGCCGCCTGGATTGCGGCCGCAATCTCGGTGGCCTCCATCGCCTTCGCCGCCGCCGCAGCAGCCTCCGACGCCCGTACGACAACGTGGTACCCCGGCGTGTCATCCGGATCGCCGTCCTCGCGGAGGATGACCTGCTCCGGCGGCAACTCTATCCCCGGCGGCGAGGGAGGGGCGGCCGGCGCGGGCGCCGGTGCCGGGTGCACAACGTGGCCGCCGCCACGTCTGCGGCGATCGTGCGGCGGAGGCGGTGCGCGAAGACGGCCGCTGCGGCCCGTCAGGTCGGGGGTCTCGCCGGCCGCGGCAAGGCAGTAGGCCGCCATGACCTCCCAGTAGTCCTTCCCGCACCAAAACCTCTTTCGGCCTTCGATGTTGTGGCGGCCGCCGCTGTGGTTGCAGAGCTCCTCCTCCGTCGCGCCGGGACCCGGCGTCGCAAAGCCCTCCGCGTCGATCTTCCAGTTGCGCGGAAGACGGCAGCCCGGCGGCACGGGGAGGCAGTAGTGGTGGAGCTCCTCCGTCTCCGGCACTCCGATGCTCGTCGGCCATGCGCCGGGGGCGTCGTCGGCTGCCACCGGTGCTGCTGCTGCCGCGGAAGAACCCCATCGGGTGCGGGAGGTGGCGTGGAGGTGGCGGAGGGACAGATGGGCGTCGGAGGGAAGGGTGTGAGCGCCCGAGCAATGGCTTGTCGTTTTATAGCGGAGGGGGGGGGGAGGCGGGCAGGCGGCACCGGTGGTTATTAACGCCGGCGCGTTAATGCGCGCGGCAGGTGAGGCGACTTTTGACCGTCGGGCGCCGCGAACGGCGCGTCTGGAGGGGGCAGGCCAGTCGGCGGGCCGGTCGGGTGGTAGCAATAGCGCGGCAGGCGAGGAGGCGGCAGCGGTGGCGTCGGCGGCAGCGCGGGCGGCAGGCGGCGCGGCGGCGAGGAGGCGGCAGCGGTGGCGTCCGGCGGCGCGGCTGCAAAGCGAGAAGCGGCGGCGCGCGCACGCGAGGAGGCACGCGCGTGGAACCGCCTGCGTGCATGCGCGCCTCGGGCGCCGTGATTGGCGGGCGACACGCCACACGACAGGTGTGGGATTGCGTGGGGTCGGGGGACGTGGGGGTGGGGCCGGCGCGGCGCGGAAGACGACGCGTTGACTGCGAGCGGCCGGTTCAATTTTTTTCCCTCCCAGGCAGGCGGCCTGTATTCATATACGTATACCTCCGTCTGGTTTTTTTTTGCGGGCGGGCGGGCCGGCGGGGGAATCTTTTTTAAAATATGCCCATCCTACCCTTTGTTATGAAGGGGTATTGGGCAATCTCAGCCCTCCTTGTGTTTACAGGGGGTCTACCGAAGCGTTAGTGTTAGAAATAAAGACTAAAGAGTAAAGAAGAACCATACGTTTGCACTAGCCATACCTTCTCTTAAACTGTCATGGGGTCCCGATCCCCCTACAATTCCAACTTAGTAGGTTTGTTCCAAGCCTGATGGATTGCTGTTTGTTCTATGATCTCACTGTTTTCAAAAACTGTGACCCTGCTCGGTTTTCCTTTCATCTGTAAGGCGGAACGCTCGTTTATGTTTTGCGAATCCAAATCTTCTCCTTGTGGCTTCCCTTTCTTTTTTATTCCAGTTCAGATCATTTGCAAACTTCTGAATAACTTTCACCTTCGCTGCATGCTTGCATCTGTACCACCGTGAGGAGCATGCCTTGAATTAAACTTCTGCTCATCGACTATTGTTCCCTGCTGATTCCTATTTGCACCACGATCGATTGTGATAGATCACTGCTGGTACAATTCCTTTCCGATCGAAACTTTTCCCGTACTGCATTAAGAGCACTAGAACACCCTGCGGCTCATCATCCACAGTTTGCTGCTGCTCCCTGTTTGAGTCATGAATCATGATCACCAACAAAGGATTCCTGCTGGCTCCATCCCTCTCCACAAGAATCACCCTCCGTGCTTGGCAGTTGGCACAGGCTGATCCACTTTGTGATCCAATAGATCAACCGGCAGGACAGATTGGATTCCATTACGTTCATGCAAGGAGTATCCTCCGGGCGACATTTAGGACTTTTCTTACTTGATCCATCCTCCCTCTAATGTGATCTATTACCTGGTTGAAGCACGGATCACAATCCGCTCCAGACTGCCTCCAATTTTTCCTTTCTTTGTTCACGCTCGACGCCCACGGTCTGATCGTGGCATTCATCCTGTTCCTGACATCCCGGAGCCCAAGCGGATCCTCTTCGTCAGGGGTTCCTTCAAGGGAAGGCACGTGCGATCTCTCCCCAGGCGCCTACGAGTCTACGAGGAGGAGGTAGTCGCTGGCCGGATCGGTGCAGCCCCACTAGGGTACCGCCGCCGAGACACCTAGCAACGGGACGAGTCATTTTCTTGATTTCAGTTAAATCATACGTTTTTTTCAATTTTATATATATATATATATATATATATATGTACGAGTTAATTTCAAAACGACGAACTTTGGACAAAATGAGAATGACGTACACAAGCAAACACAAAGAATGGCTGCAAAGATCAGAAATATCTAAAACGTTCTTTCCTATAAAAATAATTTATTTTACTATTGTAATAGTAAAATACTGCAACTCGTAGGTACATTGAGAAGTCGTGAAATATTTTTTAATGCTGGCCTCTCCTAATTATGGTTGCATCCATCATATATAATGTTAGAATAAATCCGAGGCATACCGTCGATCATCCGAGGACCAAGCAATCACACGAGCACGGCACCGAGATTTGTTAACGAGGTTCACCGATATGGCTACATCCCCGGGGCTTGACTATGGGCGCTCCTCCCCATGACACCGCTACAATACCGCACCCGGTCGCCCTGGACACCGGCACATTGCCGCCGGCTTCCCCTGCGTTCCGGTGCTATTATGTTGGCATGGGTTACATCGTGTGTCTACCCTCGCTATATAAGAGAGGCCTAGGATACAAGTGTCCTATTAGGACACGACTCCATATCCTATATAAACACAATACAACTACAAGTCCAACTGTAACCTACCTTGTACACAATATTCGACACAACTCTAACAAACTCCACCTTGGCGAATATTCTCCACCACCTTGAATTCGTCAATGTGTCAAACTTCCATGTACATTGGACTTGAGCTTATCCCATGAGAAAACCGCTGCTACTCCAAAGACTCCATGCGACTCCACCTGCAACTTGTAGTCCCTTCTTTATTGACCACAGTCAACACTTGAGCAAAATTAAGTTCCTTGTTACTCTAGTTTGTGCTCCCAACTTCCAGAGTATCCGTCCAACGCCATCACACACTGATCACTGACCTGCGTGAAAGTGAACAACTCACATATTGATGTCACACATAAGAGTTACCTAAAGTCAACATCACCGCTCCCTTCTTGACCGTCTGTCTGAAACTTGAAGGAATTTCACCATTGCTTGTAGTCATCCCGAGTCAAATTCGCAGTTGTCTCACCACATGTATGACCACTAGAGCCCTGGCCCGTCTCCATGCCCGTGCATACCGCACGCCTCGCCGCTATTACCGCGTCGAGCCTCCGCTGTCCTGGTCGAATCTCAAGGGTCGCAAAACCACACCACTCAACCCACACTGCAGAGTACCACCGATCATCACCGACCGATGACGAGTTTCACGCTTACATCAGACCACTGGCCTCCAGTCCGAATTACATGTCACTCGCTTTTCCCCGCTGAATAGGCTTCGATTCCCGGGATCCTTACACCGTAGCCCCTCAATCCAGCTCCACCTTCAACATGACTCCATGGTAGATGATCAGTCCACCCTCACGCCCCGTCGACATCAAGCTCCGTGTGTACATCATCTTGAATCAACCCCGCGCCATAGTCTTGTCGAAGCCACACAAGCCCTCGGGGCCTGCGCCACGTGTTTCCACGCCCATAAGTCGGTCACCATCGGCATCACGCTCCTATGTCGTCGTCGCCGATTCCACCACCGTCTTCTGTACCAACCGACTTGCGTCGATCCGTCAGACTCTAGTCCAACCCAGCCGAACTTATCCGACTGCACGACATGCTCCAGATTGCACATCACCAATCTGCCATCGTCATGGTAAAACCTCATGTGCAATTAGCAACACTTCCAAAAGAAAATTTAACTTTCCTGGTAGTCTCCAAGGGTGCGCCAAGCTTGCCCCCATAACCTCCAAAGCTCCCTTTTCTTTAATGTGTTGTTGTCCATGCCACGTCAATACCTGTACTGCAGATTGTTCTTTTTTTTCTTAAACAAATCTCATCGATGCCTTGCAGCTTCAACACGTCAGGAACTCCACGATGCTCCCGCGAATAGCATGTCCCGCCTGCAGCCCCTCCTGTGCGTGTTTTGCCGCACCATGGGCCCTGCTAGGCGCCTGGGCCATCGTAGCCGCTGCCACCCGTGCGGCGCCTCGGACTGGGCGCTTGTGTTCACGTTCCTTCGATCACATCGATCTTGCCAAGACCGACTCGATCTAGGATACCACGACAACTCGTCTGCTCCATCCGACTCGCCGGAATTCGCCCAAAAGATACGCTGCCTGCACGCTAGGCCACCGCCAGACGCCGCCCGATCGGGTGATCGATCGCCCGACGCCTCCCTGCTGGTGGCGACGCCCACGCCTCAAGTCAACTCGCCGAGATCAATCTGTTGGATTCACCGCCACGCACCGATTCGATCTGCCAAACCTGTGCTACTGCCTCTCGATTGCTCCACAAAGATTTCAAGGACCAACATCCGCTGATCTGCAACACCGACGATGAACTCGCCCAATTGCTTCGGCAGAATATTGTCGCTATTTTTTTCAATCTCGTCGAGAACCACGCCGCTGCCGGCTGCAATCTCAGACTCGATACTTCCTCTAGATCAACAACTCACAGCCTTCGAACAACCTAGCTTATGATACCACTTGTTAGAATAAATCCGAGGCATACCGTCGATCATCCGAGGACCAAGCAATCACACGAGCACGGCACCGAGATTTGTTAACGAGGTTCACCGATATGGCTACATCCCCGGGGCATGACTATGGGCGCTCCTCCCCATGACACCGCTACAATACCGCACCCGGTCGCCCTGGACACCGGCACATTGCCGCCGGCTTCCCCTGCGTTCCGGTGCTATTATGTTGGCATGGGTTACATCGTGTGTCTACCCTCGCTATATAAGAGAGGCCTAGGATACAAGTGTCCTATTAGGACACGACTCCATATCCTATATAAACACAATACAACTACAAGTCCAACTGTAACCTACCTTGTACACAATATTCGACACAACTCTAACAAACTCCACCTTGGCGAATATTCTCCACCACCTTGAATTCGTCAATGTGTCAAACTTCCATGTACATTGGACTTGAGCTTATCCCATGAGAAAACCGCTGCTACTCCAAAGACTCCATGCGACTCCACCTGCAACTTGTAGTCCCTTCTTTTCTTGACCACAGTCAACACTTGAGCAAAATTAAGTTCCTTGTTACTCTAGTTTGTGCTCCCAACTTCCAGAGTATCCGTCCAACGCCATCACACACTGATCACTGACCTGCGTGAAAGTGAACAACTCACATATTGGATGTCACACATAAGAGTTACCTGAACTCAATATCACCGCTCCCTTCTTGACCGTCTGTCTGAAACTTGAAGGAATTTCACCATTGCTTGTAGTCATCCCGAGTCAAATTCGCAGTTGTCTCACCACATGTATGACCACTAGAGCCCTGGCCCGTCTCCATGCCCGTGCATACCGCACGCCTCGCCGCTATTACCGCGTCGAGCCTCCGCTGTCCTGGTCGAATCTCAAGGGTCGCAAAACCACACCACTCAACCCACACTGCAGAGTACCACCGATCATCACCGACCGATGACGAGTTTCACGCTTACATCAGACCACTGGGCTCCAGTCCGAATTACATGTCACTCGCTTTTCCCCGCTGAATAGGCTTCGATTCCCGGGATCCTTACACCGTAGCCCCTCAATCCAGCTCCACCTTCAACATGACTCCATGGTAGATGATCAGTCCACCCTCACGCCCCGTCGACATCAAGCTCCGTGTGTACATCATCTTGAATCAACCCCGCGCCATAGTCTTGTCGGCCACACAAGCCCTCGGGGCCTCGCGCCACGTGTTTCCACGCCCATAAGTCGGTCACCATCGGCATCACGCTCCTATGTCGCCGTCGCCGATTCCACCACCGCCTTCTGTACCAACCGACTTGCGCCGATCCGTCGACTCTAGTCCAACCCAGCCGAACTTATCCGACTGCACGACATGCTCCAGATTGCACATCACCAATCTGCCATCGTCATGGTAAAACCTCATGTGCAATTAGCAACACTTCCAAAAGAAAATTTAACTTTCCTGGTAGTCTCCAAGGGTGAGCCAAGCTTGCCCCCATAACCTCCAAAGCTCCCTTTTCTTTAATGTGTTGTTGTCCATGCCACGTCAATACCTGTACTGCAGATTGTTCTTTTTTTTCTTAAACAAATCTCATCGATGCCTTGCAGCTTCAACACGTCAGGAACTCCACGATGCTCCCGCGAATAGCATGTCCCGCCTGCAGCCCCTCCTGTGCGTGCCTTGCCGCACCATGGGCCCTGCTAGGCGCCTGGGCCATCGTAGCCGCTGCCACCCGTGCGCGCCTCGGACTGGGCCGCTTGTGTTCACGTTCCTTCGATCACATCGATCTTGCCAAGACCGACTCGATCTAGGATACCACGACAACTCGTCTGCTCCATCCGACCTCGCCGGGAATTCGCCCAAAAGATACGCTGCCTGCACGCTAGGCCACCGCCAGTACGCTCGCCCGATCGGGTGATCGATCGCCGCACGTCTCCCTGCTGGTGGCGTACGCCCACGCGCCTCAAGTCAACTCGCCGAGATCAATCTGTTGGATTCACCGCCTACGTACCGATTCGATCTGCCAAACCTGTGCTACTGCCTCTCGATTGCTCCACAAAGATTTCAAGGACCAACATCCGCTGATCTGCAACACCGACGATGAACTCGCCCAATTGCTTCGGCAGAATATTGTCGCTATTTTTTTCAATCTCGTCGAGAACCACGCCGCTGCCGGCTGCAATCTCAGACTCGATACTTCCTCTAGATCAACAACTCACAGCCTTCGAACAACCTAGCTTATGATACCACTTGTTAGAATAAATCCGAGGCATACCGTCGATCATCCGAGGACCAAGCAATCACACGAGCACGGCACCGAGATTTGTTAACGAGGTTCACCGATATGGCTACATCCCCGGGGCATGACTATGGGCGCTCCTCCCCATGACACCGCTACAATACCGCACCCGGTCGCCCTGGACACCGGCACATTGCCGCCGGCTTCCCCTGCGTTCCGGTGCTATTATGTTGGCATGGGTTACATCGTGTGTCTACCCTCGCTATATAAGAGAGGCCTAGGATACAAGTGTCCTATTAGGACACGACTCCATATCCTATGTAAACACAATACAACTACAAGTCCAACTGTAACCTACCTTATACACAATATTCGACACAACTCTAACATATAACATGATCTAATTTTTATACAACGTCCATGGCCATCCAGTGTGGGTTTAAGAATCCCTCTAGCCACAGCGCTCTCCCCCATCACCTTGATGAAAAGAGAGAACCAGATCTGAGGCTAAGTGGTGCAAACCCCGAACCACCTTGTATGCCCTCAATTTCAACCCTTTATACAGATGGATGCCACCCACATTTTCCATTGCAAGATCATAACAAGTGTCCCATAGTCAACAATGGAAAAATGGGATTTGAAATAGTCAGATGTATGAAATCTGACCGGTTTAAATTATACTTAGATATTCTTGAAGGACAAAAGCACAAATTTTCCGCCAAACAGATGGCCAGACCACCAACCGGAAGCACATACAACTTGCAAGATCTAGAAACGCTTGATTTGTCGATTACTGTTTTGATCATTTGGGATTTTTTTTTCTCGCTTCGGCATAGCTTTGGTCTTTTTATGACTTTGCTCTTTGTCGGCCTGTTTTTGTGTGTGTTGGTGTTGGTTGTGTGCATCCTAGCAATGCAGAGGCCGGGTGTATGCTCATTGTGTTTGTATAGCTTCATTCTGAGTTAATAAAATCCACTCTTTTATCGGAAAAAACATAGCACAGGTGAGGCAGAGGAAAGATATATATCCAACTCCTCTGTTTTCCACTCTCACGTTGCTTCAAATATTATTCTTGATGTTCAGTCCAATCCATTCTTTTGTATTCTGTTCTTCCGTCCAATCCATTCCTTCCTAGACATTTACTTAGTTCATCAAAGACTGCTTAGTTTTTATGTAATTTTTACGGAAATCCACAATCGAAAATGTATTTACCATAAAGGCCTCATCTAAAATTCAACAGCAGATTATTCTGTAGTTAAACAACAAGTACGAATTCCAAATCCGATATTTATGAATTTCATAATCTAATTTTGTTACTACAGATTATTGATCCTGAGGAGCTGGCTATTCTGAAGGAAGAGGTGGACCTTGCCAAACTTCTGGCGAAATGTGGTGGGCTTCCGAAAGTGGTGTCTGCTATAGGCATTGTCCCGAGGTCATTATTGAAGTTTATGAATGATGACTTTATGTTCAAATTGGAGACCCACCCTCAATTCCGTAGTTTGAGCGGTCTATTATCTTGGATGCATTCCTATTTTGATGCTTGCTCAGATTTGGTAAAGCCATGTATCTGGTACCTGTCAGTCTTCCCTGCATTCAGCAAAATCAGGAGACGTCGTCTCCTGAGGAGATGGATCACCGAGGGATACTTCAGCGACACAGCTGGTTATACCGCAAAGGAGCATGCGCAATGGGTCTTCTCTAAGCTTATGAATCTGAGCATAATCCAGCAAGGAAAAAACAAGGAAACTTGTCAAGTCAATGGTTTCTTCCATGAATACATCTCGCGGCCAATGGAGGGTAATATTGCTTTTGCATTGGAAGGTCGTTGCAGTCGAAACACACAACCCGCAGGGCAACACCTGACCATAATGGCAGACTGGCACAGGGACCAAATTGTGTTTGAGAGCATCGACTTCACACGGCTGCGGTCTTTGACAGTGTTTGGGACATGGTATTCATTCTTTATCTCTGAAAAGATGAAGCGGCTTCGAGTGCTGGACCTAGAAGATATGACACATCTAACAAATGGTGATATTGAACAGATCTTTTTGAAGTTGTTCAGCCTCAAGTTCATCTCCCTACGAGGATGCAGGAAGATTAGTTGTCTGCCGGATACATTGGGAGGGCTGAGGCAGCTACAGACTCTAGATGTAAGGTTCACCTCCATAGTCGTCTTGCCATCTTCTATCATCAAGCTACAGAAGTTGGAATACATCCGTGCTGGTAGCATCCTATTGCCAGATGAAGATTGGACATCAGCAGCATCAGAAGACGTTGAATGGGCAACACCATCACCAGGCCAGCACACAGTACCAATATCATCAGAAGACGGTGACTGGGCCACAAGCCAACTACCAGCAGCTACATCACCAGAGCTAGAAGGCCGTGATAGCAACATATGTTCAGTCCAGCTGACAGGGCCAACATCTCCTGAAAATGGCATTGCCGAATGCCCAGCACATGCAGCAACGTCAGCAGAAGCACAGCACAGCTCACGAGGTCACCAGAAGCCCAGCACAGCTCACGAGGTCCAACGTCACCAGCATGCAAATCATTTCAGATGGAGCTTGTGTGGGTCGAAGAGAGAGAGAGAGGCCCAACATCATAATAGTGGCGTTGAGGTTCCTGTAGGGATTGTTAAACTTGCGGCCTTGCATACTGTTGGGGTGGTGAATGTCAATGCATCAGGTGGGGAGGCCTTTCTGAAGCAGCTCGCAAAACTAACCCAATTGCTCAAGCTCAGAGTGTGCGGCATCAATAACAAAAACTGGAAGCTACTGTGTTCTGCCCTCTCGGATAAGGATTGCCATCTGGAATCCTTGTCAGTGCGATTCGATGAGGACTGCCTCAATGATAGCTTCAAGCCACCCAAGACCCTGAAGAGCCTTAAGCTGTACGGGCCTATAACAAGATTGCCAGAAGTCACTATGAAGGTTCTCGTCAATCTCAGAAAGTTGGATCTTGAGATGACTATTACAAGCTCAGACGACATCCATTTATTCTTGAAAGACAAATTGCCTCGTCGTGATATCCTAAATCGTCTCTGCATCAAGGTACAAGGAGACAAAGTGCTAAATTTTAGCTCGATTGAATTCGACTATGACGACGACTGGTCTGATCGTTTCCAACCTCGGGTCGTCAAGATACATTGCAGCTCCAAGTTAGAGGTAATTTTCGGACATTACACATTCAGCTGGGTTGAGGTGCTCATAATCCAGTGCTCTAAAGGATCATCTTTCCGCTTTTCTGGGAGCGCTGGGCTACACTGTCTCAAGACAGTCTGGCTTAAGGGTTCCTACAGCAAGGAACAGTGGCAGCACATGAAGGATGTTGTTGACTATTATACTACAGTTGTCTTGAAGCTGGAGCCATTCTAATAGCACATGCTTTCTTGCTTGCCTTCCTTCTTTCGTTTTTGTATCTTTTCTTGTATGCACTTTGACATGTAATCTTTCTTTCCGCATTGCCGCCATGAGATAGCTAGATTCATAGCTTGAACCAGCAGCATCCCGCACATGTATGACGGGCATTGTTGTAATCAAAAGGTTTCTTATCTTTGTGAATTGTGAGAAAATAATTGTTTCTATGCTGGCTGTGTCAGCGAGCGTGTATATCCTAGAATCACTGCAAGAAATGACTACTCCTGTTACTAGACAAATTGTTTCTATGAGCCAATGTTGTAGCCAGAGGATAACTGACCAGGTAGCAGCAGAGTTGACACTAGGTCATCAGTCAAACAAGCCATTCCGCCGTTCGCGGTTCCGTAACATCGCATGCCCAGAGACCTCATGATTCATTCCTTAATCAACCATCTGACATGATTTGCATGATGTGTACGTACAGTGCATACGGTCACGCGGCTGCCATCAACTCATTCTCTGCAGCTATCTTGGCAACCAAACACCACCGGCCTTCCAAGAGTAGTAAATGTAAATCAAACTACGACCCAGATATTCCATCCCTACGGTTTTCACTTTTCGTGGAGAGATACGTTGGCCACAGGTTTGGCTCGCCGAAATAGCACCAAAATTTCTTTCTCAAAGTATTTGCGGTAGCTCTGTCGCCCGGGGGAAGAGGAAAACAGAGCAATTCTCCTAGACTGAACCCATACATAGCCTGCATGCGAAGTTGAAACAGCTTAGCAAAAAACACCATATTGCAGTTGTGCACGGCGAGGTGCAGAATGCCATGGAGCTGTACACGAGTTACGCCCGCTTAGCGGTGGGTGGGAGCGGCCGCTTCTGCATATCAACCGCGCGCACTGTCGGACTGTCGGTTGCGAGGATCGCGCCGCCCGCACTCTCGCTTGGGCGCCCCTATATCTCACCTTCAGCAGCTTCTGACTCGCTGAGATGTCCGGCCACGCGGATAGCAGGCCAGAACCTCCTTTTCTATTTATTTTTACATTTTTTTTCATTGTTTGCTTTATTTTTGTATTTTTTTATACTTTAAAATATATATATATATATCAAAAATATAATTACAAAAAATATCTAAAAACTATTCAACAAATATTTGAATAAGTATTTAAATTTTATAAAAATGTAGAAAAAGTATTTAAATTTTATAAAAATGTAGAAAAAGTATTTGAATATTTTTGTATTTGCGGTAGCTCTGTCGCCCCGGGGAAGAGGAAAACAGAGCAATTCTCCTAGACTGAACCCATACATAGCCTGCATGCGAAGTTGAAACAGCTTAGCAAAAAACACCATATTGCAGTTGTGCACGGCGAGTTGCAGAATGCCATGGAGCTGTACACGGAGGACGAAGTGCCGTTACGCCCTCTTAGCAGGAGGTTGGAGCGGCCGGTTCTACACAGCAACCCCGCGCAGTGTCAAACTGTAGGTTGTGAGGGTCGCGCCGCTCGCACTCTCGCTGGGGCGGGCAAATGCGCTCGCATTTGCACCTTGTATGGTGGCGCAGACCGAGCGGAGCTTAGTACCACATTTGCATTTTCCGCTTGAATTATACCCTAAAGGAAATAAATGTAATAATTTCGCTGATTACCTCACTTGATTGGGAGCTTGCGGTGCTCGAGCAATTGATCTTGAAGTCGTTGTAGTCATCTTCGGTGATCGAAGGATTTTTCTCCTTGATCTTCTGATAACTCTCACCTTTCTCGATCATTCTCTTCACATTGCTTTTCCAAGTAGACAGGGCCTTGCTCATCTTCGTGAGGGCAGCATTGTTCACTTTATTCCCTTTGAGGCTTGTGTTTTCAAATTCAGCGGGGAACTTGTATCGTTCGTGCAGCTTCGTGAAGAGGAGGTTGCGCAAATTCCCTCGGTCAGGATGCCTCAGGTTCTCGGTGTTGATCGAGACGGTGCTCCGGACAATGCACCCGAGCTGAAGCGAGTACCCCTTGACTATTCGTTCGGGCGCCGTTGGATTCCCGTTGGAGTCCACTTCAGTAACTTCCTCCTTGAGGGTGCGGAGCACGATCGAGCGCCGGTCCTTCCGTTGCCTCTTTGGTTGGCTGCCATCTGTGCGTGCGCCGCCATCATCAGTGGTGGCATCCTCGACGGCACCATCAGTGGTGGCATCAGTGTGGTCATCCTCGGCGGCACCATCCGTGGTCTCAGGATCGGTGGGGAAGGCGGCGGCCTCATACAAGTGAGGTTGTTCCTCCATCTCCTGGGACAGCTCCTGAATGCCTTGCCGCCTCAACTCCCGGCCTCATCGTTGTGGGCCATGTTTCTCTCTAAATAGAAACAAAGTTTGGTCAAAAAGTTGGTTATTGTCAAGGAACAAGATCATGGTCTCATCATTTAGGGTTTGTCGACACCGAGGCATCCTAAAATCTAAGCTTTTATTATTGAGGGTTTTTCGACGCCAAGGCATCCTAAAAGCCTAACCTTTCATCATTTCGGTTTTTATCGACACCGAGGCACCCTAAAAGCCATGCATTTGTCACAAGTACGCCGGGGCACTTGATCCTACTTAATTAACTACTAAGATACCCGGCCCATGCATTAGTCACAAGTATTTATATGTCCTATTTTTAGCAAAGTCATGCTAAAATTCACGGAAAATTTCAGCATGACCTTTGCTGAAAATAGGACATATGAAGTACCAATTTGCGGAACGGAAGTTAATCGACATTCCGCAAACTCAAGGGCCTCTCGGGTACCTGAAATATCATTATCCCACAGAATGAAGTCCCCAATGGGTCATTTCAGAAGATCACAAGTAGCATCATCACAAGTACAACATCATCACAAGTACAGCAGCAGCAGCAGTGAATACAACCATAACAGCAGCAGCAACTTTATTCTTCTTCTTCATAAAGACTAATTGTCTAATTGAGCAATACAGCGACAGTGTGAACAAATAAAAACACAAACTACAACTCCATATTTGGGTACCTCTATGGTAGTAACATGCCATTCTCTGCCTAGAGCTACTGTAGCACGATCTATTCTGCTTACTACTAAAGTTATAGCAGTATCATGCTTTCATAACTAACTAGTTACCTTTAAGTTCAAATACTGTCCACAAAACCACAACAGAAGTAGCACAAAATCATTCAAGTACCAGTGTTTAACTAAAACTTGGTGTGAATAAGTTCCTCTGTCAGTACTTCATACCAATAATCAAAACCCCAAAACCTGACCCCAACTAGTTACCATAAGGTCAAATACTGTCCACAAAATCAAAACAGAAGTAGCACAAAATTATTCAAGTATCATTGTTTGACTAAAACTTGGTGTAAATAAGGTAATAAAAGCAAATTATCCTAGCCAACATGGGTTTTCAGGAAATATTGAGACGCCGCACTTCTGATCGACTCCTGAGGTACATTCTCAACTAGCATAGTTTGTTTACCTTCTATTCCTATGTGGTTCATTACTTGATTTCCTTTCAGCCTCAAAGTTTATGTTTGTCTTGGTCATATTATGCTTTTGGCAACCACTACAAATGTAAAAGATTTTTTGTGAACTTGGGAAGAAAAGAACCAACTTTCATCAAACAAATAAAAATAAGATCATGAGCAGAATAGTTGTTAGGGTACTGTCATTTATAGGACCATTTAACATTGGCTATGCATTTCTTGGCTGCAACAATCACTGAGTATGAAATAGGTAGAATAGAATGTATTTTTCTCACTTGGGAAAGTAATCAGTTACAGCAACTTGCATAAATTCCTACGATCATCCATGAGCAGCACCACATAGCAGTTCACAGAGCAGAACATGAGGCAGTTAGCTACTGACAGAGCTTTTTGGCCAGCACTCATAACACTGATCAACATTTCTCTAACTCAGACTACTTTACACTGATCAACTGTTCTAATGGAGGAGAGGAGGAACATCTGAGGTGGCTACTCACATCTACTTCTGGTGGGTGTTGAGGTAGGACTTCTCGCAGTACTCGGAGGCGGAGTAGAGCTGCTGCCGCAGGTTCTTGAGCTCCTGCATCAAGCATGGCCACAACACTCAGTTTATCTACCATAGACAGTTTAGCAGAAACAAAAGCAACACACATATGTCTATGAAGTATCTGAATTTTGCAACTTTATTGTGTCTGAAATAGCTTTACTCGATGGTGTTATCGAGCTGAGCAAAGCCGTACTGAATATTTGCATGTACAGAGATGTGAAATATTTATCAACCAAATTTACACCAGAAAAGATCAATTAAAGAGTGAAGTGAACAAGATTGGGAGCGATATCTAAAGATTCAGTTGAAGAGTGAAGAGAACAAGATCGGTTGAAAGGTAACACAGCAGGGGCTGAGTTAACAATCTGTGCGAATGAATATGCTGTTAACACTTCAGTAGTTCTTTTCGGGCAAGGCAGCAGATTAGAAACGTACATACAACTGATGTGGGACGGGTTAGATGACTGAAGGAATACTGTGGATAACATGTAAATGAATTGCACAGACATGACGTTTGTTTGCTCCCAGCAATATCTGGTACAGGTGTTAAGTGACAAAATCACTATTTCCTACTACATCTTGAGAGCAAATTTATGGACCAGAAAAATGGCAGCAAAGGCAGATTACAAGTATCAAGCAAATTTAGAACCAAAAACGGTCAGCAGAAGAGCAAAGTGAACAAGATCCAGAATGACATCTAAGTGAGCTGCATCATAACCATTATTAATTTCTCAAACAATATAGAGGGATTAGCTCATAATGCCAACGAGTCTGGTCTTGAAAAGAAAAACCAAGTTCCCACATCAGCTCATATATTTTTTTTAAAGGAAACATCTGCAATCAATATTCAGTCCATTTTCTCTGATGCAGGAGCATCGCTCCGTAATTAGTTAGTTATGAAGCTGTTGGTCTCTAACGTTGAAAAAAACAGGGGATTGCAGCTCATCATCCTTTCAAGCCTCAGATAATTCGAATTGTGCACCAGATAATTCGCAATTTGCGTGCATACACACATACATACATAGGCCCTAGGCGCAATGTATATACAGAGGGGGCACGGACGCCGAGAGAGGAGAAACCCTAGGCGCGGCGGACGTGGGAGGAGAGCTGATTGGGGGAGTGATACTGCAACGGGTCGCTGGCGGTGGAGAGCCAATGGAGCTGGCTGGCCGGTCGGGCGGCGCCCGGCGGCGGGGTCGCCGAGGCGGCGGGCAGCCGAGGTGGCGGGACGGTGGCGCCGAGGGAGGCGGGCGAGGGAGAGGAAGGAGAGGAGAGGGCAAGGGAGGGAGAGGGCGAGGGCGAAGGGCGAGGATCAGGGCAGCGGCGGCGGCGGCGGTGGATCGAGAGGGAGATCGAGGGAACTGGCGAGGGGGAGAGGGAAGGGGGGATCGGGCGAAGGGGGATCGGGCCACAATACTAATGGCGCACCTCACCGTGGTGCGCCATTAGCATGTCCATACTAATGGCGCACCTCACCGTGGTGCGCCATTAGTATTTTTTTTATTTCAACTCGAGCCAAAAGGTTATGTAGTACCAGAACCTATCCATGTCAAGCCCACTCTACTAGCTCGACTGGTCAGCAGCCAGTTCTCACACCAGGAGGTCCTGGGTTCGACTCCCAGGCTCCACAAATTTTTTTAGCATTTAAAAAGCTGTTTGATACTTATTTATGTTTAAATATGTTCAAACTTGTTTAAATAATAACAGTAATATTTTTTTATAAGACAGTAGCATTTAAAAAGCTGTTTGATACTTATTTTTTTTATAAGACGGTGCGCGGGGTGCGGGGGGTCGGTGGCGGCGGTTGAGTAGGGGAATCGAGGGTGCGGAGGGTCGGCGGCGGCGGCCGGTGGACTGGGGGGTGCTCGGCGGCGAGGGGGACCGGATCTGGCGAGGTGGGACAGCGATCGAGATGGAGTGGGATCGAGGTGGGCTCCACAAATTTTTTTTTAGCATTTAAAAAGCTGTTTGATACTTATTTGTGTTTAAATATGTTCAAACTTGTTTAAATAATAACAGTAATATTTTTTTTATAAGACAGTAGCATTTAAAAAGCTGTTTGACACTATTTTTTTATAAGACGGTGCGCGGGGTGCGGAGGGTCGGCGGCGGCGGTTGAGTAGGGGAATCGAGGGTGCGGGGGTTGGCGGCGGCCGTGGACTGGGGGTGCTCAAGGTGAGGGGACCGGATCTGGCGAGGTGGGATAGCGATCGAGATGGAGGGGGATCGAGATCGAGTGTCCATGAAATTTAAAAATATTCACGATAGTTCAAAAGTACCCATGAAATACAATCGAGAAATGAAGGCTACGATTTAAATACAATCGATCTTAGCTAGCTATCTGTTCACAATCTTCTTGCCCTTCTTTTTCGCAAATGGAGTTCTTCCGTGGAACGGACGCCCTTAGGTAGGGTGGTCCTGCTTCTTCTTGTGGTGTATGCTGCTACTTCATCATCGTCGCCATGTTCGATCCTCGGTCGCCAGATTTGTCAAGTCTTGCTCATTGGCTACTCCATCCATTCCGATGATCTTCCTTTGCCTCTCCTCACGACAACACGACCGGGCTTTGGCGGGTCGGTAATGAAGAAGCATTGGTCCACTTGGGAAGCCAGTACCCATGGCTCATTTTTCGGTGACGCTTATGCGCATGGTCTTGGATTTGGCCGGGTATAACCATGGTGGTGAAATACCGGTCTTCTTTTATGACGTTCTTGGCCCATCGACACGGAACATCGGGACCTTCTCTCCAACAGTAGCTCAGCTCCCAGATCTCCTCGATCCTTCCGTAGTATCTGTCCTTGTCGTTACGGTGTAGGATTCCATCGTTACCCGGAGTTCGATAACCATCGCTCTTCATGTCCTTGGCCTCGTGTAGAATGTGTAGCCGTTGATATCATACGCCTCATAGGTCATCAGGTTGTGCTCGGCGCCCTGTTACAAGGCGAATATGAGTTGTTCTTCCGCGGAAGAATCCTCATGTAAAGGGTACGACAGAAGCTTATGCTTGAACCAACGCGTGAAACATGAGTTGTGCTCTTTGAGTGTATCTCCGTCCGTCCTCTGTTGGCCTCGGTCATTGTACGTCTTTTTAATAAAGGTTTTGTGCTCTACCACCCAAGGATCGACCATGTCTATGTGTTGTAGCGCGACTAGGTTTGCTCTTTCAAAGTCGGCGAGTCGACCCTCGTCGACATGCATTTCAAGGGCGACCTCACGGTGACCCCATCCAGCGAGCCTGCCGAGGTGCTGTTGACGGGCAGACCAACGGGTTCTCGATGCTCGGATAATTCGTGCATAGGAGATGCACTCTTGGTCGAAAGCCCCTGGCTATGCTTCCTTCTGGACGTGACATGTTGCGAACGTATCCTTTGATGACACCATTCATCCTTTCGAATGGCATCATGCTGTGCAGGAACGTCGGCCCGAGTTGGATGATATCCTCCACTATATGGACCAACAGATGCACCATAACGTCGAAGAATGCGGGCGGGAAGTACATCTCAAGCTCGCATAGTATCACCACGATCTCTTCCTGTAGCCTTCTGAGTTGCCTCACGCCAATCGACTTCCGAAGATGACGTCAAGAAGTTGCATAGGCCAAATAGCGTTTCACGGACGTGCGCGCCCATGATCCCATGGATTGCAACCGGAAGTATCTGCGTCATCAAGACGTGATGTCGTGAGACTTCATCCCATCGAACTTCGCTTCGCTGGGTCTAGGTATCTGCTTATCTTCCCAGCAGAATCGTAAGGAAGTTTTACTCCTAGGAGGCAGGTGAAAAACTGCTCGATCTCCCTCGACTTAGAGTGAAGCACGCGGAGGGTAGTCATTTCCGGTCTTCTTGGCCTTTTTGCCTTTGCGATGACTTTCTGTGTCCTGCTTCGCCTCATCATCATCATCATCATCATCATCATCATATATAGCGTGAAGCTCCTGCCTGATGCCCATTGATTTCAAGTCTGCCCTTGCTTTCGGCCCATCTTTGGTCCTCTCTGGCATGTTGAGCAGGGTACCAAGCAGACTCTCGCACACGTTCTTCGTGATATGCATGACATCAAGGCTGTGAGGCACACGGTGGATCTTCCAGTACGGCAAGTCCCAGAAAACAGACCTCGTTTTCCATACCTTCAGCAGCGGCTCTGGCGCGCTTTCGCTTCTTTCGGCTCTCGCGCCTTTTGCTTCTTTCCGGCGGTGGGCAGTCTTTCCAATTTTTCAACAGCTTGTCTATTTCCTCGCCGCTCCTCGTACACGGGCGTTTTCGGGGTTCGGTTTCACCATCGAACAGATCCTTGCGTTTCCTCCACGGGTCATCGTCGCGAAGCCACCTTCGATGTCCCATGAACACGGTTTTCGAAGACCCGAGATCTCTATCTAGATGGCGATACGTTGTGTCATCCATGCACCTTACGCATCCAGAAAATCCGTGGACTACCTGCCCCGCGAGATATCCATAACCGAGATAGTCGTGCACCGTCGTGAGCAGTGCGGCTCTCATAGGGAAATATTCTTTCTCTGCAGCGCCCCACGATTGGCTGGCGTTTTCCACAGCGTGTCAAGCTCCTCTTTCAGCAGCCCCAGATACTGATTGATGTCGTCCCTGGTTGTTTCGCCCTTCAATTAGCATACTCATGTGAATGTACTTCCTCTTCATGCACAACCAGGGGAAGGTTGTACATCCACACAAACACAGGCCAGGTGCTATGTGTGCTTCTCGGCTGCCAAACAGATTGACTCCATCGGTGCTCGCGCCCAGACGATGTTCCTTGATCGTTCCCAAATTCGAGTCTTGAAGTTCAACGCTTGCCACTGGCTCGCATCCTTAGGGTGACTCGGCATCTTGTCTTTTTTATCTATCTCCGGATCATTTGCGTCATCTTCCCGCTTCTTCTCCTCCCTATCCGCGTGCCAACACAGGAGCTTTGCTACCTTAGGGTCCGCGAAATAGCGCTGCAGACGAGGAGTGATCGGAAAGTACCACACCACTTTTCGAGGAGCTTTCTTCCTCTTCTTGTATCGAGTGACGCCGCACACCGGACATATGGTAGACTCCGCGTGCTCGTCCCGATAAATGATGCAATTGTTCATGCACACATGGTATTTCACGTGCGGTAAATCCAGAGGACACACGATTTTCTTCGCCTCCTCCAAACTGGTCAGGCATTTGTTCCCCTTGGGAAGACGTTCGTGCCAGAATGACATGTTCTCGTCGAAGCATGCGACGGTCATTTTGTGTTTTACCTTCATCTCCAGGGCCATGAGCGTTACTTTCAGGCGGGTATCCTCGGGCCTGCATCCTTCATACAATGGAGTAACCGCGTCTAACTCAAGTTGATCCATCTTGGCTTTCTCTCGGGCGGCAGCTCTTGCGTTATCTGTCTGCTTGAGAAGCAGCTCTTGAATATGAGGGTCCTGCACCCAGCCCATCGATGGTCCAGCGTCGTCTGCTCCACCGGCATCATCATCTTCATGATCATGCCCGTCGCCTGCTCCGGCATCTTCCTCATCATCATGTCCTGCATCTTCTACATGATGATCGTGTACAGCATCACGTCGTGATCATCTCCGGGATTCTTCGTCTTCTCGCCCGCCCGAGCGCGGTGGTTGTCTTGCTGCCCTTCCTCATTTCTTGCCCGCCCGCATGGACGACTTCGTAGTCATCTTCATCACCTTGCCACCGATAGCCATCCATGAAACCACGCAACAGCAGGTGGTCCCGCACCTGCCGGAATCCGGGTCCGCAATAAGGCTCTTCACTTGCATCTTCGACACGGACATCTTATCTCCGCCTCGTTCTTTTGAAGCATCTCGCCTTCGCCGACCTCAAAAACCTATCCACGATGCCTTCGGTCATCGTGCGGACCATGGTCGTCATGGGTAGAGCAAAACGATATTTTAGAACCAAACAAAATTTGGCATGACTTTCCCTAAAATAGGACCAAAAAGAATGCTTAATGCCAAAATTCTCGCCGAAACGGAAATGAATCAACATTCCGGCAAAATATTGGCAACTATCGCATTTCAAATACCGGTACACCTCCAAACACAAACACATATGCAACACCATAAAAATATGCAACACCACGAACATACATAGATCTAGCTAGGCCGTAAAAAGTGCATGTGCACATTGTTGTAAGGAGAACAACCTAAATATAGCTTCCCCCCTTACTTACCTATTAAAACAAGGTAATTTAACCACTTAATTTGAATGAATCTATGGTGGAAATGAGGTGAAAAAGAGGAGGCACCCGAGACAAGGAGGAGGTGGAGAGAATGAAGTGGGGAGAAAGTGAGTGTGTGGGTAGGAGAGGCTGTCCCAAATATCTTGTTGCTGCCCACTTACTAATGGCGCACCTCTTGCATGGTGCGTCATTAGTAGTTACAACTACTAATGGCGCACTTAAGCAGGATGCACCATTAGTATGTTTGGATAGGCGCACTAGTTCAAAAAAAAAATTCTATACTAATGGCGCACCCACAACTACTAATGGCGCACTTGGGCAGGATGCGCCATTAGTATGTTTGGATAGGCGCACTAGTTCAAAAGAAAAATTCTATACTAATGGCGCACTCACTGCCTGGTGCGCCATTAGTAGTTACAACTACTAATGGGGCACTTGGGCCCGATGCGCCATTAGTATGTTTGGACAGGCGCACTAGTTACAAAAAAAAATTTGATACTAATGGCGCACCCATAGCATGGTGCGCCATTAGTAGTTTAAACTCTAATGGCGCATCAGATGGTGGTGCGCCATTAGTATATACTAATGGTGCACCATCTTTCTGGTGCGCCATTAGTGTCAATCCCATCTATAGCCCTTTTTCTAGTAGTGCATCCTGCAGGAATCTTGTTTAGAAGTAGCAGACCGGTGTGATGAAACCGTAAACATGCATTGGGTGCACTATATTTTCTTTTATGAACTATTATCTGACCTATCGTTTGATGGGCAAAGAAAAGGAATCTGGCAGAGCAATGCGGTGCATGCGTGTTATTGGTCTGTTCACCGTTGCATGTGACTGCCCATGAGTTGTCCTTTCATCCAGAAAAAAATATAGACAGCAGCAGGACCTGACGTCCGTGCCAGGGCTACCATGGCGCTGCCCGTGACATGCAGCCACACCTACCCTGTCTCCCGCAGCCTAGGACTGGCCCTAATCTACTCTGTAAAACGAATGCTTAATTAGCATCCAGACGCAAATGGCCTGCTGCTGTTAAGTCCTCAGCACGAATCTCTAAGGCACTGGACGCGCTGGATAGCAGGGTGTCGGGGCACCCGGGTGCTATGGCACCTTTTCGTTATCACGAAGGCATTTTGGGGCCACCCCTTTGTTTCTCCACTTCTGTGTGTGTTGTTGGTATGTTAGTTTCGCTTTATCTCTTCTCTCCTACACTTGTGATTCTGGTTAGCTTCAACCCATCTTGTAATAGGCTTCGAACATCCACCACCCCCTCTCCATTTTTTAATTTTTGAGGGACTCTCCGATTGACTATTAAAAATACAAGTGTGTTTGAGTGTAAAAATGATAGACACAATGTGATTGATATATGAATTAGGTTGGAACAAAGGAGTTTGTGATTATTTGGGCAATTGTACTGCTGAAGACTGTAGTCGACCCATATATTCCATGGGACATAATGTAGCTAATTTGGAAGATTCGTTAATGTGAGAGGCACGTCCAATTATTCATACATGGCTCGTGTGGAAGCATACTCCAGTGCATAGCTTGATAGCGCGAGGCCATGGTTCGCAAAGTTAGTTTCTTATGACCTCAATGAAGTTCAAGTCTTCTCAGATCTGCCTAAGGCTAATCATGTTAATTAAGTATACCTGCATCTGAACGCAACTGCCAGGTACTCTGCCTGTTATTTCTTTTAGCTACGTACTTGCTATCTCTTGCTGGCAACTCAGCCTGTCAAATGGATTCTGCCATTTTTATTTCAAGTGGTAAGGCATCTTCTTTCAAAATCAGTAGACAGGCTAAACCGAGGATGCCTTTACACTGCATTTGACACGACCAGGGTTCTTACTTCTATAATATTTTATCACGTTAGAGCATTCTGGTTTATTGGTGAAGTTGGGCAAAACGCCTTGGGCGTAAGAAACTAACATTAGAGGACACATATTATCAAGCAACTTCTTCTACTATATAGAGTGACGAAGTCTAAGTACTTAACCGAAGATATAATCAAGATAATAAAAATTCTTTGTAACTAGCGAATTACGGAAAACTAATGAACAATATTTGCGTAGAAAACAATTGCTTACAGCCAGCGTTTGTCATTGAGTACTAATAGAGATGCTGCTGGGGCGTAGCCGCGGGAGACAGCATCTTGCCACTCTGTTAATCTATGCCAACTAATAAGAAAAGATGCATCCGTATTAACTTGTTGGTGTCAGTGAGAGTGAAGATTCGTTCATCCTAGGAATCCACGACCTGCACTAGGTAACCTCCAAGTCTTCTACTAGACGTACGTACAAAATACTCTAACAACTCAATTTGCTGTGCTGGAGCGCTAATCTTCATCTACCAGCTCATGTGAATGCTGCCGACTTGTACTCATGGTTTTCACTTTCAGTGAGATTTCACTGTAATTCACTGAATTTCATTAATTTCAGTAGACACTGAAATATTACGCTTCGTCAAAATATTTCAGCAAATTCAGTAGTACACAGGAAATCAAATATTTTTCAAAATACTTTTTGAAAATTTCAAATATTTAATTAAATTCAAATGAATATTTCGGCCTTTTAGCTGAATGCAAACTGAAATAACTGAATTTCACTGAATTTCAGTGATTTCAGTTGGTGCTGAAATTTTGTTGAAACTGAAATTGAAAACCATGCTTGTACTCTGTCCTTGGTCGTGGTCTGCTATTTCTTTCAGCCACTTGCTCATACTTGCAGGCAACTTAACCTGTCACATGGATATTTTTCTTGTTTCCGGTTGTACTACATGCATGTGCTTTCCAGATCAGTAGAACGCTAACCTAGGATCGATTGCGTCAGGTCTGAATGCTTTGAACGGGTAGATGTAGTTCCTATTTACACTTATGTTCAGATAACATGGTAAGCACTTCCACAAGAAAAGATTATATGGTAAGCATTTTGGATTTAATCATCAAGCAATATGACAGAATACCTTCACAAGTTAACATTAAGGGAATCCATAATGTATCATAATAAGTATGGCAGTAGATTGTTTAAATTCGACCTAAGATAACCTTCACAATCCGACAATAAGCACCTCTAAACAATGCTCAAGTCCTCATACTGCAATTCGCTATAATTTTCTGCTGTTGTGATCCATCGATCGACAATGTACATATTGTGATGACATATAAAGCTACTTATATCACTAAAAAAGCTAAGCGCATTCAGTTGCCCAAGGTGTCGGTGACGTTTCATTGATTCTCACTCTCTTAGAAATAAAAATCATCTCAGGTCAGATACGAAGGGGCGCAAAAATCCGGGTCAACTTTGACCATTCATGCATGTTAGCATCATTTAATGGTGATGATGCAGATTCGTTTGCCGAGGAATCCGCAGTTGCATGCAGCTGAGAAATACTCTGTCGTAGGTAGCAACTTGCTCACACTTGCAGGCAACTCAACCTGCCACTTGTAGATGCATGTGTTTTCCAGATCCGTAGACACGCTGAATCTAGGTTGCTTCTAGTACAATGCTTCAGATCTGAATGCTTGCATAGAACGTGCATGGTGCTTATTTTCACTTATTGCCATGTTGGGCTTACTCATGAAGCAGTAGTAGAGAATACCTTGAGACGATAACATTAGAGAAGTCAGAAGTGTATCTTGTATGCACTCCTTAGATAAGTAATCCTATACTAGCTAGATTGTTGAAATTTGTCCTTGGATAATCAATTTACACAATCCGGCAATCAGTACGTCCAACTCCTCTAAATCGGCGCTATTTTCATCAGCCAATGTAGACACTGTGACATCATATGCAATATATATTGTGATGACATTATAGCTATTTACCTCAAAGATCGATCGAAGAGGGAGGCAGGCATGATCAGATGCCGATCATGTCGGTTACGTTTTGTTGGGCTGCCACTCTCGTAGAAACAAAAATCATCTCAGAATGGTCAATTTTGATACAGTTTTGCTAGAACTCATCTAGATGAGATATAATTTGGTCTCATTCACCTTTTATAGCCATTGGATGTGATGCTATGAGATGCGTCTGTGCTGACGCGGGTTGTATCTGTTCTTGTTTTCAAAGTGAATGAGACCAAATTATATCTCATCTAAATGAGTTCTAGGTACTCCCATTTTGATATTTCATGAATGTAAGCATCATTTAATGGTGATGAGGCAGATTCGTTTTGTATTAAAAATTCATGGATGTAAGCCTGCTATTTCTTTCAGCCACTTGCTCACACTTGCGAGCAGGCAACTCCAGCTGCCACAAGGATTATTTTTTCTGGTTTCGTGTTGTACATGCATGTGCTTTCGAGATCCATAGACACGCTAAACCTAGGATGCCTTTACAATGTATCGTCATATTAGGGGGATCCATATTGTATCTACAATAAGTATGGTATAAGATTGTTGAAATTCGACCTAGGATTACCTTCACAGTCCGACAATAAGCACGTCTAACCACAGCTCCCCTAGCTATGCTTCTCATACAAGTCCTCATCGTGCAATTCGCTACAATTTTCTGCTGCTGCCATCCATCGGTCAACGATGTACATATTGTCATGACATAAAGCTACTTATATCAGGAAAAAATTGCTACTTACCAGAATGGTTAGTCAAAGAGAGAAGCGCGTTCAGTTACCCAAGGTGTCGGTGCCGTTTCGTTGGGCTTCCACTCTAATTGAAATAAAGATCGTCCGAGCTCTGATGCGTAGGGGCGCAAAGAGCTGGGTCAACTTTGATCTTTCATGCATGTTAGCATCATTTAATGGTGATGATGCAGATTCGTTGGCCCTAATCTGCAGTTGCATGCAGCTGGGAAATACTCTGTCCTAGGTAGGAACTTGCTCACACTTGCAGGCAAGTGAACATGCCTGCATAGAACGTGCATGGTGCTTATTTTCACTTATTGACATGTTGGCTTTGCTCATGAAGCAGTAGTACAAAACACCTTGAGACGATAATGTTAGAGAAATCAGAAGTATATATTGTATGCACTCCTTAGATAAGTACCCATATACTGGCTAGATTTTCCAAATTTGTCCTTGGATAATCGATTTACAATTGGGTAATAAGTACGTCCCAACCACTGTAAATCACCTCTATTGTCATCATCCAATGTAAACCCTTTGACATCATATGCAATATATGACATATAGCTATTTACCTGAAGAGAGATGCACGTACTAGTACATAATACCTTAAGAAGATAACATTAGGGGAATCCACATTGTATCTACAATCAGAGTACGCTAGATTGTTGAAATTCAACCTCAGATAATCGTCACAATGACGTTAGAGCACTCTGGCTTATTGGTGAAGTCGGGCAAAACGCCTTCGGCGTAAGAAGCTAACATTAGTGGAGACATATATATTATCAATCACTTCTTCTACTATATAGAGTGACGAAGTTTAAGTACCTAACCAAAGATACGGTGTAAGAAACTAACATTAGTGGAGACATTATCAATCCACTTCTTCTACTATATAGAGTGATGATGTTTAAGTTCCTAACCGAAGATATAATCATGATAGTAAAAATCCTTTGTAACTAGCGAATTACGGAAAAACTAATGAACAACATTTGCGTAGAAAACAATTGCTTACAGCCAGCGTTTGTCATTGAGTACTAACGGACAGGCTGCTGGGGCGTAGCGGCTGGGGACAGCATCTTGCCACTCTGTTAATCTATGCCAACTAATGAGAAAAGATGCATTCGTATTAAACCGTTGGTGTCAGTGACAGTGAAGATTCGTTCATCCTCGGAATCCACGACCCGCACTAGGTAACCTCCAAGTCTTCTCGTCGACGTACGTTTAAAATACTCCAACAGCTCAATTTGCTGCGCTGGAGCGCTAATCTTCATGTACCAGCTCATGTGAGTGGCATGTGAATGCGGCCGACTGGTACTCTGTCCTAGGTGGTGGTCTGCTATTTCTTTCAACCACTTGCTCACACTTGCAGACAACTTAATCTGCCACGTGGATATTTTTCTTGTTTCCAGCTCAATAGGACGCTAACCTAGGATGCTTTTACATTGCGTCCGATCCAAATGCTTTGAACGGATAGATGTGGCTCCTATTTACACTTATGTTTAGATAATATATGGTAAACACTTTTGCCAAAAAAAGATTAAAGGGTAAGCATTTTGGATTGACTCATCAAGCAGTAGTACGGAATACCTTCAGAAGATAACATTAGGGAATCCATATTGTATCCATATTAGGTATGGTAGTAGATTGTTGAAATTGATCTAAGATAATCTTCACAATCCGACAATAAGCATGTCTAACCACTGCTCCCTTGGGTAGGACTCTCGTACAAATCCTCATACTGCAATTCGCCATAATTTTCTGCTGTTGTGATCCATCAATGGAGAATGTACATATTGTGATGACATATAAAGCTAGTTATATAAGGAAAAATAGCCTCTTACCAGAAAGATTAGTCAAAGAGAGAAGCGCATTCAGTTGCCCAAGGTGTCGGTGAGGTTTCGTTGGGCTCCCACTATTAGTAATAAAAATCATCCGAGATCAGATGGGAAGGCGCAAAAATCAGGGTCAACTTTGATTTTTAATGCATGTTAGCATTATTTAATTATGATGATGATGATGCTGATTCGTTGGCCCGGGGTATCAGCAATGGCATTCAGCTGAGAAGTACTCTGTCCTAGGTAAGCCAGCTACTAGTATTTCTTTCAGCCACTTGCTCACACTTGCAGGCAACTCAAGCTGCCACAGGGATATTTTTGCTGGTTTCAAGTTGTACATGCATGTGATTTGCAGATCCATAGACACGCTAAACCTAAGATGCCTTTACAATGATCATCAGATCTGAATGCTTTCACAGATAGAACGTGGTACTTGTTTTCACTTTTGGTATATGGTGGGTTTACTCATGAAACAGTAGTTAATCTGCAGAAGATAACACTATATGTACTCCTAAGATAGGTATGCTAGATTGCTGAAATTTGACCTAAGACAATCAATTTACAATCCGGCAATCAGTACGATGTCAAACCGCTGCTCCCCCGGGCCCCTAATACAAGTCCTCATCATGTGGTCACAACTGTGGGTTTGCGCTATAATTCGGAGCTGTTGTTATTTGCCAATGTAGACACCGTGACATCATGTAGGTATTTATTAGCCAGATTGTGACATCTCAAGCAGAAAAGAAGGTTCGTACCATACGCAGCGCTCCACTTTGCTTAGGACCTTCCTAGTGTGTATTTAAGTAACTTCAGTGCTATTGATCGCGAAGCAAGTTAGATTCCTTGACTCGAGGCACTAGTACAACACTGCACTTCATGCATTCAGATCTGAAGATTCCGGTATTCCACGTTTGATCAACGTGCGTGCACAAGGCCTACACATCAACCACCCAATATTAGGTCCATTTCTTACACGACCTCCAAGTCTCCTTTACAATGCCAAAGCTTGCCATCTTACAGCTCCTCTCCACCCTCCTCTTAATCCCATCTTGGTGTGCTGCGGTGATGCACAATTCCTAACATCAGCTAGCATCCATCAGTTGCTAGCGACACCACAAACACAAAGCACACAAGAGGGAGAGAGAGAGAGAGAGAGAGAGAGAGAGTTGAAGAGCAACAATGGCGGACTTCGTTTTTGGGTTTGCCAAGACGGCGGTGCTGGGTACCATGGGAAGGGTCCAGTCCGCGATCCATGAAGAGAACAAGCAGAAGGCGGCGGCGCAGCAAGACCTGGTGTTCATCACAATGGAGTTCCAGATGATAAAGTCCTTCCTTAACGTCGCCAGTAAGGAGCGTGCCAAGAATGAGATGGTGAAGACCTGGGTGCAACAAGTCAGTGACCTGGCCTTGGAAGTCGAAGACTGCGTCGACTTCGTTATCCACCTGGATATCCACTCAACCAGGAAGGACTGGGTGTGGCGCCTGGTTCCCTCCTGCATGCAACCACCTCGAACTCGGGACCTCGACGAGGCGGTCGCTCAGTTGAAAAAGCTCAAGGCGAAGGTCGAGGAGGTGGGCCAGAGGAACATCCGCTACAACCTCATCAATGACTCCGGCTCCAATCCCGTCTCTCAGCCACCAACGGAGCAGCTGGCCACCACCGGCCCATCAACGATCCATATCCTCCTGATGGAGCTATGGGAGACCAGTGGGAAGTGCCGCGGTTTGTGCAACCTCCAACAGTTGATAACCAACGAGGGCAATGACCTTCAAGTAATCTCTTTGTGGGGAAGTGCAGGATCTGATATTGAGGTGACGCAGATCATCAGTAAAGCCTACCGCGACCCAAGAATATGCCAGATGTTCCAAAGGTGTGCCTGGGTAAAGCTCATGCATCCATTTAACCCTGATAAGTTCCTCAAGAACTTGCAGGCTCGGTTACAAGCCAGCTCCCGGTCGTGCCAAGCTGTCGATTTCAAGGGCAAGATTTCAGAAGATGATCCGATGAAGCAATTGACTGAGCAGAGATATCTGGTCATCCTTGAAGGAATATCCAGTGTTGAAGATTGGGATTTCATCAGAATGTACCTGCCTGACAATAAGAACGGCAGCCGGATTATAGTGTCCACCAAGCAGATAGGGGATGCAATTCTTTGCACAGGGAGCCATACTGAGTATCAGTCCTCAGAGAGTTCACTGGTGGTGATTATCTGTGCGCATTTCATAAGGAGGTAACGCCCTTAGCTAGACCTAGAATACTTTAATTAATTAGTACGCTACTTCCTATTAAATTACTTCCGCCCTGTATATTTTTCTCGCTTCATTTCATATGCGATCATAACATGTGGGTGTGAACTTATTGATACTTGTGGCGTTCTTCTAAATATTCAAGAATTTAAAGGCCAATAATTAGTGTAGATTAAGATTAAAATAATCTCCTATAGTATTTGCAACAATATGTGTACTACTCCTCCGCTCCCAAATATTTGTCTTTCTAACCATCTTAAATGGACTACAATATACGGATGTATGTAGACATGTTTTAGAGTGTAGATTCACTCATTTTGCTCTGTATGTAGTCACTTGTTGAAATCTGTAAAAAGACAATTATTTAGAAACGAAGGGAGTATATACGAGTCAGTTAATTAGCAGCATGCCCATGGTGTTATGTGATCTCCCCGACGTAGTCGGACGGATCACATTGGACAGCTTAATTAGTTGGTTATTATATTTGGTACACTTACATTGCACTTATCCAGCTCGCAGTATCTTTAGTATCAAGAAGTGCATTATCAAATACTGTAGTATCCTATACTGTTGGTTATTATTATTTTCCATCGCAGTATCTTAGCTTTCCCACAGATCGAACATACAACCTCGCCAACGATCACACTAGTGCCAGGACCAGAACACATACACACCAACGCAACAACTGAAAATTAGTCAGGGACACGTATGGTGTCTCGTGTTTTTCTCTTATTGATTTTCGTACATTATCCGGTGCTTACAACTGATCCTTGATGCTGCTTATACACACATAGCCAGGACTACCAAAGCTGACTCATAGGTGAACTTGGGTGAACTAAACCGACTCAAACACAAACCAGTACTACGGCATGCAAGCTGTACGGTTTCTTTTTAGAAAAAAGAGGATATACCTCGGCCTTTCCATCTAGACAATGCATGCATCCATTTTATTAATTATTCATAAAGACCTTACAAAATAATGCATCAGTAATCCTGAAGCCGAATGTCTGAGCCGAATATCAAATAGACATGACACCAAAGCCTAACATTTAAAGCCGGATGCTCCAGCCAAGCCACAATGCCGGGACTGGGTCACACACTGGTCCGGCACACTCAAAGAGGCCGCCGCCGCCGTCTTCCACCGATCCATCTCTAGAGCAGGTACTGACGCATCGACCTTCCCAGGCCTGTTGTCGACGCCACCACGGCGTCAGAGAACGCCAACGTCCTACACATATACATCCACATGCGCCCGTCACCGAAACTCCGCGGAGCCATGCCACTGGGATCCGCCGTCGGCCTTGCGGTAGATGTAACACCGCTCCTCCTCTTTTCCCCTCCAGCCAGCACTTGCTTCAAAACGATGCCCCCAGGAGGGAGAACGACAATGAAGGCGTTGTCATCGTCCGATCCGGTAGACCCAGATCTAGGGTTTCCCACGGAACATCCCGATCGAGTTGACGTGACCTGCAACGACGATGCCTCGAGAAGGAAACGACGTCAGAGATGCCGCCATCATCCGCCAAGACCGCAGTCAGGCGCGGTTTGCACTGGAAGCCACGTCGTCCCGATCTCGCGGCTGGCTGGAATCGCGTGGAGCTTTGCCATAAAGACGTAAGCCGCCGCCGGTACTCCGACGGAGATCCTTCATCCCTTCTGCGGAGCCCTCATCGCGCCGCCGACCATCCACTTGAAGAATCGACGATGGATCTGGGTGGGATCCAGATCCGCCGCCGCCGCCATGCAAGCTGTACGTAGTACACACATTTCCATAATTACCGGCAACAATAATCACAACTATCCTAGACCTACTCGGATGGAACTTCTACTGCTATAAGCCAACTCTCATCTTGCTAGCCTGCCTGTACACACGAATATGCAGAATTAATGCTACTCGGAAACTAACGCCAGTGTGGGTTAGTTTCTAACAGTTACCTCCCAATCCAAATTTTGACTCATAGACTTGGAACCAGCGTGTCACCCGGATTACCATGTCACGCTGTCACATCTTATCGTGCTACATGCATATTAAACACATCGTCTCATGCATGAGCTCAACTTAAACTGGCGTGTGTCCATCTTCATGCTGGTCTTTGTCTTCTCGGCAAGACACATCGACAACTCTCACACAATAAAACTAAAGAGATGCTCTTTTATTTTGATTTTTTAATCGTCACTTCTTTATCAAAGCAACTTCCTGTCATCGTATATGCCAACCCAGCCAGTTGAAGAATTCCTTGTCTTTCTTTGTCCCCTTCTGTGGATTTGGACAATCTCTGGCATGATGCCTGTCTATACTCTAATATGTTGAACTCACGGTACATTTGGTTGTCCATGTCTTTATTTTTTTCGACAAAGGGTGAATTTTATTGAATCAAATGAAGCATCAAGTGGATACAGCCAACATCAACAGATAGAAAAAATGTTGGCAAACAACAAAATCATGCAAGAACAAAGCTATGTCTAAGCAAGGAAAAAGAAAAAAAAACGAAGCGACCAAATCCACAATCGACAAACTACAACTATGATCTTATCCGAACCAACCATATGATGACACCACAAGGACAGCGAGATTCTTCAACAACACCTTTAGGAAAGGAGCTCAAGCGCCGCTATCACCAGATCCGACCACCAAAGTTCAAATTCTAGATTTTCACCCTGAAGAACCATCCGATCATATCCGAGCAATGCCTCAACAAGGTAATGAAGTAAATACATCACATTGCTAGGTATAACCAACATGGGTCAGACCTAGGTTTTGACCCCGAAGCTCGTCGCAGTCAATCATGTGTTGCCACCAACACTTTTCCGCGATCCTAGCAGCTACAAGTGCAAGGTTAGAAAACGAACCCTCGCCACTGCACAACCATACCCTCTGCGTCAAGCCGTCGTCCACAGAATGCATCTCACCACCGAATCTGGAGTGAGGAACCATAAGTTATTTCTGTGGCCATCACAATTCGTAGTGAGGTCGCCACCGCAGTCCGGAGTGGTCACCCGTTGCCGCCACAACAGGTGAAGATGGAGAAGCCTGATCCGGAAAACCAACCTGTCCCAGCAACCATCCACGCAGACGCGACCAGCACAGCCATGTAGCCTCCGAGCTCCACCATAACTCTGTATTGTCGGCAGCGACCGAAGCCCCAAGCCACCACTGCCGCCCCTGCCCATGGACTCTCAGATCTGGTGAGACAGCACCCAAACACGTCGGCGGCAGGGAGCCAGGGACCATGTCCATGCGGCTGGACGTCGATGCCGGACTCCACCTAGCCTGAGGAGTAGCCACGGGAAAGAGGCACAGCCATGCCGACGGCGGCGTGAGCCACACACGGATGGCGAAGTCCAATTGAGGTAGATGCTCATGTGGGAGAACTCCCAACGTCACTGACCACCGTGAGGAGCTTTAACCTGGTGGCCCCGACTAGTGGCGGCGAGGGGGAGAGTAGGTGGACGACGGGCTAGAATGGCGCGGCAATTCTGCCGCTCGAGTACTCTTCTTCCTTGTAGCATTAACATCTGTTCAACATCAACTCATATGTCTTTAGTGGGAATCCTCTTGGTCCTTTGTCTCATCGACTCTCTTTCACCTTCCATCGCTCCAAGACTCCATGTGCATGCATGAAGATCTTCATGTTCGCGCCCACGCACCAATCTCCTTTGAGCATGGTTACTGCATGGACACAACACCGTTTCTTGCATTAGAAGTCGACATGATCCTCATGTTCGCGGTGCTAAGAAGTCGACATGACACAACTTGATGACAACAAAGAATCATCCGACTCCACCACGAAACAACTTACTGGCAAAGCCTCCACAACTAGCACCACTACCAACTGTTAGTTTTCCCATGGATCGAACACAGATCTCGCCGACGCTCACACAAGCGTCGAGATCAGTACACACACGCACAAATACAACAACTAAAAATTAGTCAGAGGCACGTTTAGTGCCTCGTGTTATTCTCTTATTGTTTTTCATAACTTTTCATGTGCTTACAACCTATGTTGCACGGATACTTTAGAAAGTGCGCGTATCCAGTCGAATACTGCCCGATATTTCCGATATGTATCCCGTAAGTATCCCTCGATATTTTGATTTTAAAAAGAAAATAATGTTTGATACTCCTGGGATACTTCTGCGATACGTTTTGGATACCTGAAACCCCTCGTTCGATGTGAAATCCCCTCAATAATAAAGGCGCACCATTGAAGATTCACAACATGGGCGTGAGTTCATGTGAAAACATGTCTGTCAGTGTTTTTTATTCAATTGAAAGGTGAGCAAGAGAGAGTCGATGCATTTATTGAAACAGCAAACCTAGTCAAATCTCACCGCCAATTAATGGAAGTGGACTAAGTGCAAGAAAAGAAAGGGGTAATCGTATTGAGGCATGCTTTGACCTAGAAGCTTCTTAATTTTTTTCTTCATATTTATAATAATTAATATATGTAACATCTATACATAAACGTATCCCCGTATCCATGTTTTTAGAAAATTGACGTATCGGGCGTATCCCCGTATCACGTATCTGATACGTTTCCAAGCGCCCCATAATACCACTTTTTTGTCTTTTTAACACAGGCAACAAAGTTACTACTTTTTCACTGATTCTTTTCATCCCTAATCACCATGAAGTCGATCCAATTAGAGTCTATGTATTCGTGTGTATTTTGAGCCTTCTAGATCTGCGACGTAGAAAAAAAAGTTAAATCCCATAAACGTCTGATACGTACTCCACATGGTACCTCCTCATGTCCGCTGCGTCCACACCTTGCTCATGAAATTTAGGCAGGCCGATCCCCGCGAAGCTTTGCAATCTCTTTGGCTCAACGCACATCGCCTCCATTCTTTTCGGCCGCTAGGATGTCATCGAGTAGATGTGCGCTGGGCATACTGCCATGTACACATAGGTGTGGCCGTGTAGGCATCAAACAGTGGACTTGAATGGGAGGTG
Organism: Aegilops longissima; assembly: GCA_021605205.1. Taxonomy (NCBI): domain Eukaryota; kingdom Viridiplantae; phylum Streptophyta; class Magnoliopsida; order Poales; family Poaceae; genus Aegilops; species Aegilops longissima. The sequence goes on from CM038677.1 coordinate 846,347,532, forward strand.
TAACCACTGCAACCAGCATTGATTTGAAGTTATGATAGATGTTGCCGGACAACAGAGCATGCCCCCACATGAGGGTCAACCAGGACATGTTTCTCCCGTTTGAATCCATAATTAGTTATACAGATTCTGATCTGGAGACATGAAATTTAACAGCTCTCTCTCTCTCTCACACACACACACACACACATGCAGGCCTCTGACTACTATGGATATGGAGATAACGACAAGGCTTGTCGTCAGAGTATCCTTTTATCCAACAGAATGCAAGTGAGAATGCCCCTGATGTCTCAACAAGAGGTGTTTCACAAGATCACATGCAGTTTGGATCATATTGGGGTCACCTCAGTATGGGGCATTGCTGGTGTTGGGAAATCAACTATTGTCGGAGATATATACTGTGAACAGATGCGTGGATGTTCTATCATTGGAAAGTTTGCATGGGTCGATGTGCCCGATCCGTTCGATTTGGTAGAATTTTGTCGGCTCTTACTTCTGGATTTCCATCGATGTGATCTTGAAGCCATGGAAGCTGCAGCGATTGGTATTATGGAGGGTCAGGACCCAATTCAAGGGTGCCATGAAATTCTGCATCAAGACGGGTATCTCGTCATTATTGATGGCCTGCGGTCCACATATGACTGGGACTTGATCGAAACTACCTTTTTATCCCAGCCTACAAAGGCCAAAATAGTTGTCATCACAACTGAAGAAAGCGTCGCCAAACATAGTGTCCACAAGCAGGCAGATCAAATGATCAATATCAAATATCTAGAAGATGACGAGGCTTATGATCTCTTCAAACAGGTCTGTTTATTTGCTTGAAAACATTGCCCTCTATTTCCAGCAATTTTAGATTATTTTTCAAGAAAGTAGGCATTGATGAAAGCCGGGATAATCGAGCAAAGCCGAGTGAGGCGACTCCTGAAACAACACGTGACAGCCTGCCGAAAAAACCAATTGCCCTTTTGATTCGGTAGTACTCCCTCTGTCTAGGTGCATAGGGCTTCTAATTGAAACCAGATATTCCAGGAGTATTAGTTGTGGTTGTAACCAATATCCCGCGTAACCCACGCGTCCCATCGTTCAGTTCTCCCATGCATCTCCCTTTAACTTCTCAACTCCCCTTTACATGCATGCATACCTCAATCCTTCCATCCCCACGCATACGCGATTAAATGCATCTTTCAATAAGGGCACATGACAGGGTCGTTTCCACGATTACAAACATAACGATGGCCTATCTCATCGCGTCTTAGTTGCAGTGCAGCTCCTAAAACGCTCAATGCACCTGGACGGAGGGAGTATTGTTCATATAAATACTAAAAAAGGGGTGTGCTTGGGTACCCCCTAAGATTCACCTAAAAGGGTAATTTGCACATCCTTAATTATTTAAAACTAATCAAGATTTAGATTACGATCACGTAGCCCCAATGCAAACAGCTACTTATCGGTCTGCCGGGAGGGGGTTCCCAACTACGGTTTTTTTCCTACTCCGTCAAACGTCGCAACATTTTTTCCACACGTTGGCATCACCATCCACAGCACCCACGCCAACTTGCGTATTTTTTCGACGCTCGACGCATTTTTAGGGTTTTCCACGTCGAAAATCGCAAAAACACTGCCCGGACGTGACGCAACGTCCGTTTTGTGTCCGTTTTCGTTCCAACCTTGAGCGGGGGCCTACGTTGGCCGTGCGCACATGTACGCACAGTTTGGTGCAATTGCATGCATGCGATCACGTAGCCCCAATGCAAACAGCTACTTGTCGATCCGCCGGAGGGTTCCCAACTACGATTTTTTTTCCTACTCCGTCAAACGTCGCGACACTTTTTCCACACGTTGGCATCACCATCCACAGCACCCACGCCAACTCGCGTATTTTTCCGACGCTCGACGCATTTTCTAGGGTTTTCCACGTCGAAAATCGCAAAAACACTGCCCGGACGTGACGCAACGTCCGTTTTGTGTCCGTTTTCGTTCCAACCTTGCGCGGGGGCCTACGTTGGCCGTGCGCACATGTACGCACACTTTGGTGCAATTGCATGCATGCGATCACGTAGCCCCAATGCAAACAGCTACTTGTCGGTCTGCCGGGGAGGGGGTTCCCAACTATGGTTTTTTTTCCTACTCCGTCAAACGTCGCGACACTTTTTCCACACGTTGGCATCACCATCCACAGCACCCACGCCAACTAGCGTATTTTTCCGACGCTCGACGCATTTTCTAGGGTTTTCCACGTCGAAAATCGCAAAAACACTGCCCGGACGTGACGCAACGTCCGTTTTGTGTCCGTTTTCGTTCCAACCTTGAGCGGGGGCCTACGTTGGCCGTGCGCATATGTACGCACACTTTGGTGCAATTGCATGCATGCGATCACGTAGCCCCAATGCAAACAGCTACTTGTCGGTCTGCCGGGGAGGGGGTTCCCAACTACGGTTTTTTTCCTACTCCGTCAAACGTCGCGACACTTTTTCCACACGTTGGCATCACCATCCACTGCACCCACGCCAACTCGCGTATTTTTCCGACGCTCGACGCATTTTTAGGGTTTTCAGGCAAAAGTACCCTACACCGATGTCCGGACGTGACGCGACGTGTGTTTCCTGTCTGTTTTTGTCCATATCGTGCGTGCAGGACATACATTCACACTAAGCGTCCTTACTATTTTTTTATGTTTTAGCAAATATTTATGTACAAATGCATCAACAAATCAAAACTCTCGTATGAAATGGACAAAAGAAATTTCACTCATATTTCATTAAACATAGATAAAATATTTTACATAGTCGAGCTCACTCAACGATTAAAAGTTCACCACATAAAGTCTACTACTTAGGCTTACAACTACATAACCAAATTAAATAAAAAACAAAAGAAAAAAACTACTCGTCGTCACTATCAACGAGGTCAATGACGGCCGGGCCGTCGCCGCCGTCATCGTCGTTGCTGGACCGGTTCGCGAGGTCGTCCCAGTCCACCGGATCGTCGTCGGAATCCTCCTGCTGCCACTCCGTCGGCGCCTGCTGCCACTCCTGCTGCCACTCCGGCGGCACCTGCTGCCACTCCGGCGCCGCTTATCGCCTCGCTGCGCCGCTTATCGCCGCCGCTGCGCCGCCTCGGCCGCTGGATTGCGGCCGCAATCTCGGTGGCCTCCATCGCCTCCGCCGCCGCCGCAGCAGCCTCCGACGCCCGTACGGCAACGTGGTACCCCGGCGTGTCATCCGGATCGCCGTCCTCGCGGAGGATGACCTGCTCCGGCGGCAACTCTATCCCCGGCGGCGAGGAGGCGGCGGCGCGCGCGCGCCGTGCCGGTGCTAACGTGGCCGCCGCCACGTCTGCGGCGATCGTGCGGCGGAGGCGGTGCGCGAAGACGGCCGCTGCGGCCCGTCAGGTCGGGGGTCTCGCCGGCCGCGGCAAGGCGGTAGGCCGCCATGACCTCCCAGTAGTCCTTCCCGCACCAAAACCTCTTTCGGCCTTCGATGTTGTGGCGGCCGCCGCTGTGGTTGCGGAGCTCCTCCTCCGTCGCGCCGGGACCCGGCGTCGCAAAGCCCTCCGCGTCGATCTTCCAGTTGCGCGGAAGACGGCAGCCCGGCGGCACGGGGAGGCAGTAGTGGTGGAGCTCCTCCGTCTCCGGCACTCCGATGCTCGTCGGCCATGCGCCGGGGGCGTCGTCGGCTGCGCCGCCACCGGTGCTGCTGCTGCCGCGGAAGAACCCCATCGGGTGCGGGAGGTGGCGTGGAGGTGGCGGAGGGACAGATGGGCGTCGGAGGAAGGTGTGGCGCCGAGCAATGGCTTGTCGTTTATAGCGGAGGGGGGGGGAGGCGGGCAGGCGGCACCGGTGGTTATTAACACCGGCGCGTTAATGCGCGCGGCAGGTGAGGCGACGTTTGACCGTCGGGCGCCGCGAACGGCGCGTCTGGAGGGGGGCAGGCGGTCGGCGGGCGGTCGGGTGGTAGCAATAGCGCGGCAAAGCAGGGAGGCGGCAGCGGTGGCGTCCGGCGGCGCGGCGGCGGCGGCGCGGCAAAGCGAGGAGGCGGCAGCGGTGGCGTCGGCGGCGGCGGCTGCGGCGATAAGCGGCGCGCGGCACGCGAGGAGGCACGCGTGGAACCGCTGCGTGCATCGCAGCGCCTCGGCGCCGTGATTGGCGGGCGACACGCCACACGACAGGTGCGGGATTGCGTGGGGTCGGGGGCGGGGGTGGGGCGGCGGCGCGCTGAAGACGACGCGTTGACTGCGAGCGGCCGGTTCAATTTTTTCCTCCAGGCAGGCGGCCTGTATTCATATACGTATACCTCCGTCTGTTTTTTTTTGCGGGCGGGCGGGCCGGCGGGGGAATCTTTTTTAAAATATGCCCATCCTACCCTTTGTTATGAAGGGGTATTGGGCAATCTCAGCCCTCCTTGTGTTTACAGGGGGTCTACCGAAGCGGAAGTGTTAGAAATAAAGACTAAAGAGTAAAGAAGAACCATACGTTTGCACTAGCCATACCTTCTCTTAAACTGTCATGGGGTCCCGACCCCCCTACAATTCCAACTTAGTAGGTTTGTTCCAAGCCTGATGAATTGCTGTTTGTTCTATGGGTGTGGTTTTCTGTAGCTCAGGCTACACGATACCCCTTATCTTTGCCATCCATTTATGCATCAAGATTCGTGCAGACACATTTGTCTTTTTTGTTTTTCTCAAACGACACAATATATGAACTTTAACTTTTGCAGAACAACAATACATTCTAACTACAATCTAGGAAAAAACTTTCAGATTTTTTCATGCATTTTAAATACTTGAAATAATATTTTTATTCAAAGAAAATCTCATTTTGTATATTTATATCAGACCAAAAAATCTGAAAGTTTTTTCACACATTGATGTTCTAATGTTTGTTCGATCTGCAAAGTTTGAAGTTCATATGTTGTTTCGTTTTCGAGAAACAAAAAAGAGAAATCTTCTTGTTGTTAGTTAGTTGGAGAGTACGGATCTCAAAGCAAGGATGGAGGGTTGAGGATAAGAGGTTTCATGTAGCATGAGCTACAAAGAAACTTTGTGTTGTTCTATGATCTCACTGTTTTCAAAAACTGTGACCCTGCTCGGTTTTCCTTTCATCTGTAAGGCGGAACGCTCGTTTATGTTTTGCGAATCCAAATCTTCTCCTTGTGGCTTCCCTTTCTTTTTTATTCCAGTTCAGATCATTTGCAAACTTCTGAATAACTTTCACCTTCGCTGCATGCTTGCATCTGTACCACCGTGAGGAGCATGCCTTGAATTAAACTTCTGCTCATCGACTATTGTTCCCTGCTGATTCCTATTTGCACCACGATCGATTGTGATAGATCACTGCTGGTACAATTCCTTTCCGATCGAAACTTTTCCCGTACTGCATTAAGAGCACTAGAACACCCTGCGGCTCATCATCCACAGTTTGCTGCTGCTCCCTGTTTGAGTCATGAATCATGATCACCAACAAAGGATTCCTGCTGGCTCCATCCCTCTCCACAAGAATCACCCTCCGTGCTTGGCAGTTGGCACAGGCTGATCCACTTTGTGATCCAATAGATCAACCGGCAGGACAGATTGGATTCCATTACGTTCATGCAAGGAGTATCCTCCGGGCGACATTTAGGACTTTTCTTACTTGATCCATCCTCCCTCTAATGTGATCTATTACCTGGTTGAAGCACGGATCACAATCCGCTCCAGACTGCCTCCAATTTTTCCTTTCTTTGTTCACGCTCGACGCCCACGGTCTGATCGTGGCATTCATCCTGTTCCTGACATCCCGGAACCCAAGCGGATCCTCTTCGTCAGGGGTTCCTTCAAGGGAAGGCACGTGCGATCTCTCCCCAGGCGCCTACGAGTCTACGAGGAGGAGGTAGTCGCTGGCCGGATCGGTGCAGCCCCACTAGGGTACCGCCGCCGAGACACCTAGCAACGGGACGAGTCATTTTCTTGATTTCAGTTAAATCATACGTTTTTTTCAATTTTATATATATATATATATATATGTACGAGTTAATTTCAAAACGACGAACTTTGGACAAAATGAGAATGACGTACACAAGCAAACACAAAGAATGGCTGCAAAGATCAGAAATATCTAAAACGTTCTTTCCTATAAAAATAATTTATTTTACTATTGTAATAGTAAAATACTGCAACTCGTAGGTACATTGAGAAGTCGTGAAATATTTTTTAATGCTGGCCTCTCCTAATTATGGTTGCATCCATCATATATAACATGATCTAATTTTTATACAACGTCCATGGCCATCCAGTGTGGGTTTAAGAATCCCTCTAGCCACAGCGCTCTCCCCCATCACCTTGATGAAAAGAGAGAACCAGATCTGAGGCTAAGTGGTGCAAACCCCGAACCACCTTGTATGCCCTCAATTTCAACCCTTTATACAGATGGATGCCACCCACATTTTCCATTGCAAGATCATAACAAGTGTCCCATAGTCAACAATGGAAAATGGGATTTGAAATAGTCAGATGTATGAAATCTGACCGGTTTAAATTATACTTAGATATTCTTGAAGGACAAAAGCACAAATTTTCCGCCAAACAGATGGCCAGACCACCAACCGGAAGCACATACAACTTGCAAGATCTAGAAACGCTTGATTTGTCGATTACTGTTTTGATCATTTGGGATTTTTTTTTCTCGCTTCGGCATAGCTTTGGTCTTTTTATGACTTTGCTCTTTGTCGGCCTGTTTTGTGTGTGTTGGTGTTGGTTGTGTGCATCCTAGCAATGCAGAGGCCGGTGTATGCTCATTGTGTTTGTATAGCTTCATTCTGAGTTAATAAAATCCACTCTTTTATCGGAAAAACATAGCACAGGTGAGGCAGAGGAAAGATATATATCCAACTCCTCTGTTTTCCACTCTCACGTTGCTTCAAATATTATTCTTGATGTTCAGTCCAATCCATTCTTTTGTATTCTGTTCTTCCGTCCAATCCATTCCTTCCTAGACATTTACTTAGTTCATCAAAGACTGCTTAGTTTTTATGTAATTTTTACGGAAATCCACAATCGAAAATGTATTTACCATAAAGGCCTCATCTAAAATTCAACAGCAGATTATTCTGTTGTTAAACAACAATACGAATTCCAAATCCGATATTTATGAATTTCATAATCTAATTTTGTTACTACAGATTATTGATCCTGAGGAGCTGGCTATTCTGAAGGAAGAGCTGGACCTTGCCAAACTTCTGGCGAAATGTGGTGGGCTTCGAAAGTGGTGTCTGCTATAGGCATTGTCCCGAGGTCATTATTGAAGTTTATGAATGATGACTTTATGTTCAAATTGGAGACCCACCTCAATTCCGTAGTTTGAGCGGTCTATTATCTTGGATGCATTCCTATTTTGATGCTTGTTCAGATTTGGTAAAGCCATGTATCTGGTACCTGTCAGTCTTCCCTGCATTCAGCAAAATCAGGAGACGTCGTCTCCTGAGGAGATGGATCACCGAGGATACTTCAGCGACACAGCTGGTTATACCGCAAAGGAGCATGCGCAATGGGTCTTCTCTGAGCTTATGAATCTGAGCATAATCCAGCAAGGAAAAACAAGGAAACTTGTCAAGTCAATGGTTTCTTCCATGAATACATCTCGCGGCCAATGGAGGGTAATATTGCTTTTGCATTGGAAGGTCGTTGCAGTCGAAACACACAACCCGCAGGGCAACACCTGACCATAATGGCAGACTGGCACAGGGACCAAATTGTGTTTGAGAGCATCGACTTCACACGGCTGCGGTCTTTGACAGTGTTTGGGACATGGTATTCATTCTTTATCTCTGAAAAGATGAAGCGGCTTCGAGTGCTGGACCTAGAAGATATGATACATCTAACAAATGGTGATATTGAACAGATCTTTTTGAAGTTGTTCAGCCTCAAGTTCATCTCCCTACGAGGATGCAGGAAGATTAGTTGTCTGCCGGATACATTGGGAGGGCTGAGGCAGCTACAGACTCTAGATGTAAGGTTCACCTCCATAGTCGTCTTGCCATCTTCTATCATCAAGCTACAGAAGTTGGAATACATCCGTGCTGGTAGCATCCTATTGCCAGATGAAGATTGGACATCAGCAGCATCAGAAGACGTTGAATGGGCAACACCATCACCAGGCCAGAACACAGTACCAAAATCATCAGAAGACGGTGACTGGGCGACAAGCCAACTACCAGCAGCTACATCACCAGAGCTAGAAGGCCATGATAGCAACATATCTTCAGTCCAGCTGACAGGGCCAACATCTCCTGAAAATGGCATTGCCGAGAGCCCAGCACAGGCAACAACATCACAAGAAGCCCAGCACAGGCCAATGCCAAAGGTGGGGAGATTGGCATCCAAACTGTCACATACCTGGAGCTTGTGTGGGTCGAAACCAAGGAAAGAGGCAAAACATCATAATGGTGGTGTTGGGGTCCCTGTAGGGATTGAAAGCCTTACGTCCTTGCATACTGTTGGTGTAGTGAATGTGAATGCATCAGGTGGGGAGGCCTTTCTGAAGCAGCTCGCAAAACTAACCCAATTGCTCAAGCTCAGAGTGTGCGGCGTCAATAAGAAAAACTGGGAGCAGTTGTGTTCTGCCCTATCGGATAAGAATTGCCATCTGGAATCCTTGTCAGTGCGATTCGATGAGGATTGCCTCGACAATAGCTTCAAGCCACCCAAGACCCTGAAGAGCCTTAAGCTGTACGGGCCTATAACGAGATTGCCAGAAGTCACTATGAAGGTTCTCGTCAATCTCAGAAAGTTGGATCTTGAGATGACTATTACAAGCCCGGACGACATGTATTTATTCTTGAAAGACAAATTGCCTCGTCGTGATATCCTAAATCGTCTCTGCGTCAAGGTGCAAGGAGACAAATTTAATGTGGTAGATTTTAGCTCGAATGAATTCGGCTACGACGCCTGGTCTGATTATTTCTGTCCTCGGGTCGTCAAGATAGACTGCAGCTCCATGTTAGAGATAATTGTTGGTAATATAATCAAGTATACTGAGGTGCTGATAATCCAGTGCTCTGAAGGATCATCCTTCCTGGTAAATGGGTACGATGGGCTAAGTGGTACGTACCATCTCAAGACAGTCTGGCTTAAGGGTTCCTACAGCCAGCAACAACGGCAATACCTGAAAGAACTTGTTCACCGACATGATAACAAGCCAGTCTTGAAGCTGGAGCCATTCTAATAGCACATGCTTTCTTGCTTGCCTTCCTTCTTTCGTTTTTTTATCTTTTCTTGTATGCACTTTGACATGTATCTTCCTTTCCGCATTGCCGCCATGAGATAAGCTAGATTCATAGCTTGAACCAGCAGCATCCCGCACATGTATGACGGGCATTGTTGTAATCAAAAGGCTGCTTATCTTTGTGAACTGTGACAAAAAAATTGTTTCTATGTTGGCTGTGTCCGCAAGCGTGTATATCCTCGGATCGCTGGAAGAGATGACTACTCCTGTTACTAGACCAATTGTTTCTATGAGCCAATGTTGTAGCCAGAGGATAACTGATTTTTTTTTAATTTTTTTTTGCGGGTGTAGCCAGAGGATAACTGACCAGGTAGCAGCAGAGTTGACACTAGGTCATCAGTCAAACAAGCCATTCCGCCGTTCGCGGTTCCGTAACATCGCATGCCCAGAGACCTCATGATTCATTCCTTAATCAACCATCTGACATGATTTGCAAGCTGTGTACGTACAGTGCATACGGTCACGCGGCTGCCATCAACTCATTCTCTGCAGCTATCTTGGCAACCAAACACCACCGGCCTTCCAAGACTAGTAAATGTAAATCAAACTACGACCCAGATATTCCATCCCTACGGTTTTCACTTTTCGTGGAGAGATACGTTGACCACAGGTTTGGCTCGCCGAAATAGCACCAAAATTTCTTTCTCAAAGTATTTGCGGTAGCTCTGTCGCCCGGGGAAGAGGAAAACAGAGCAATTCTCCTAGACTGAACCCATACATAACCTGCATGCGAAGTTGAAACAACTTAGCAAAAAACACCATATTGCAGCTGTGCACGGCGAGGTGCAGAATGCCATGGAGCTGTACACGGAGGACGAAGTGCCGTTACGCCCGCTTAGCCGGAGGTTGGAGCGGCCGGTTCTACACAGCAACCGCGCGCAGTGTCAAACTGTAGCTTGTGAGGGTCGCGCCGCTCGCACTCACGCTGGGGCGGGCAAATGCGCTCGCATTTGCACCTTGTATGGTGGCGCGGACCGAGCGGAGCTTAGTACCACATTTGCATTTTCCGCTTGACTTATGCCCTGAAGGAAATAAATGTAATAATTTCGCTCATTGCCTCAAGGTAGCTCGAAACGGGTCAAGCCACTCAACAAAGCTCCAAATTTTATTAGGTTTAGTTAATTATATGCATAAAATGACATTTATATACAATACTTTCCGTTGTATTTTATAGCTGGTTTTTAATTAATATTTCATATTTTTTAATAATTAAAATACACATATTCCTAAAAACTAAATGTACTTGATTTTTTTATAAAGTTCATCCACAATTTGAAAAATGCTAACAAGATGTAAAATTTGTGTTAGTGTAACTTGAAAAATATCTATAGCATTAAAAAAGTGTGACATATTTGAAAAATGTTATACATTGTTAAAAAGGTTCATGATTTCAAAAACCTATTTGAACCATTCATAAAATGTAAGTTACAATTTTAAAAAGTAATCATGTATTTTATAAATATTTAACATGTATAAGCAAATGTTTTATATAGATACCACAATTTGAATGAAAACTAGACATCAAAACATATATTTGAAAAAATGTGTTTAAAATGTTTCATATGTATATTAAAAAATAGGCATCAAAACTTATATTTTAAAATAATTTAATCATGTAGATTGAGAATGTTAAGTTTGCATAAAAAAATTCTAGATGTATACGAAAAATATACGATGTGTATGAACACTGAGACATATGTTGAAAAAATTATAAATAAAATGCCAAAAAGATAAACAAACAAAACTGAATAAAAAATAAAAAGGAAAAGGAAATGCAGAAAAAAAAACCCCAAGGAAAACCAACTCAAACAGTAAAAATACTGATGAAAACTACAGGAAAAAACTCGCCGCAACTACCGCAGTGGGTCGGCCTAGTAGTGGTGCATTGTAGAATTGTATGTTCTCATTAAGATAGAGGGTGGGGAATGTCACTTATGGCTACGCAACCACCTCTTTCAGCATTGCTTCCAATGCGCTGCCATGGCATATCAAAACTGTCACCATGACCAATGGAGCGGGTCTACCTATCGAACCACTAAACCCTAAGCACCCACTCGCCCTCTAAACATACATCTGGTTGGAGATCCTAGAATACGGAAAGACGAAGACGGCCATCTTTTCACTGTTAGAGTTATATTAGTGATGTCCTTTGGCCTTTTACATTTTAGTCTCTAGGCATTTTTTTGTAGCCTTTTGACATCCTCATGTATGTGTATATATGTTGGCTTTGACCTCCTAATAATACAAGTTGCTATTCTCAACATGGTATTAGAGCTCTAGATATATTTTTGCGCACGCGCAACTCGTGCTGCTCCCGATCCAATCTCCTCCACGGCCGCCGTTGTTCTCTTTCCTGCCGGCCCGTGCTTTTCTTTTGCCTGCGTCCATCTCCACCTACAGGAGCTTCCCATCCAAGCTAGGTAGCCCCTGCGAATCGATTCAGCGCTAGTATTGGATCCTATTGGACTTGGTCCCCATCGATCCAGCCGCTGGCCGCTGGTGTTCCTCCAAGTTCCACGCCGCTGCTGCCTTCCGCGGCTGCTAGCCGCCGGCCTCGTCCGTGCCGCTGCTACCTTCTGCGGCACCACCGGCCGCCGGTCCCGTCTGCGCCGCTGCTGCCGGCCGCCGGTCCCGTCCGCGTCGCTGCTACCTTCTGCGGCATCACCGGTCGCCGGTCCCGTCTGCACCGCTGCTGCCGGCCGCCGGCCCCGTCCGCGCCGTTGCTGTCTTACGCCGGTTGTCCGCGCTCGCTGTTGCCGTTTCGCGTCTGGGTGTCTACTGCTTCAGATCGGGGCTATCCAATCCTTTTGGTCCTCCTTTGGCTGGCTTTTCGTCTGATTGATCCGCTGGTAGTTCTAACAACTGTTTTGGGTACCGCTCGAAATTTCGTGATCCCGAGCGGTTACCGCGTTTAACTTTACCCCACGAAAAACACTCATAACGAGCAAAAAAATTCAAGGTTTTTTGAAAATTTTGAATTCAAACTCTGACCCTGTTAAATACATGGCATCTCTGATGAAGCAGCAAAAGCGGTGATGGCGTAGTGGCAAAGGCCCCTGGAGCTGTGAGTCGCCGGTTCTAGTCTGTCATCCGCGCGTTTTTCTTTCTTTTTAGAATGCAAAAGAAAAAAAAAACTAAAAGTTGTGAAATTCTGGAAGCGGCCAGGCATCGAACCCGGGATCTGAGAGATCGCGGGAGTGGTTGGTGCATAAGAACAGCCACTACGCTAGGCAAGGAGTACTGATATGATTGAGCTAAAATATTATCTATATCAATCTCCAAATATTTGAATTCAAAAATTAATTTTAAATTTCATCCGAATTTTTTCGGTATTTCGTGGTTACCGTGGTAACCGTGAATTTCGGTGCCCCTCAAGAAAAAATGACCGCTTGGGATCCAAAACCTTGGTTCTAACCGGTCTTGTTCTGGTCAGTTGACTCTCGGGTGACCTTTGCTAATTTCAAAAAAAAAAAATGACAGAAAAGGAGCACCATGTCTTCCGCATCATGTGGCTATGTCGCCATCCCGCGTTGTCAGGTGATATTCGATGGGGCTAACTATGCTGAGTTCGTTGCCTTTATGCGCATTCACATGCGTGGCATTCGTCTCTGGGGTGTTCTTTCCGGCGAGGTCCCCTGTCCTCCGCGCACAATGCCTCCTGTGGCTCCTACCCCACCGCCGACGACACCGGCTCCTGCCGCAGATGCTTCTGATGTTGATAGGGCTGCAGCCAGGGTTGCTGCTGCTGATGCGGCTGCTGCTTATGACCAGCAGATCTTGGATTATTCGGATGCTCTTTTAGTTTATCGTGATGCTCGGCTGCTTACACTCAGTGGTGCGATGATGATGCTCGTGCTGCGGCTGTCCTCACTGCCAGTGTTCTACCTCAGTTTGCTTCTGAGTTTATGGGCCTCAGTACTGTCTTTGAGATGTGGTCTCAACTTCGCCAGCGTTATCAGCCCTCCGGTGATGCTCTCTCTACTTGTCTGTGGTCCGTCAGGAGCATGCTCTCCAGCAGGGAGACTCCACTATTGATGAGTTCTACACTCAGAGTTCTGCTATCTGGCGCCAGCTTGACTCCCTTCGCACTATTGTTTGTGGCACTTGCCCGTGTTGCCAGACTGTGAGGTCAGACTTGGAGTTTCAGCGTGTCTATGAGTTCTTATCACGGCTTCGTGGGGAGTTTGAGCCTCGACGTGCTCAATTGTTTGCTCGTGCCCGTGTTTCTATTTCCGAGGTGCTTTCTAAGCTTCATGCTGAGGAGACTCGCCTCCGTGGTGCTGATTTGCTTCAGGTTCCCTCTGTGCTCGCAGCTCGAGCAGTTACTCCACCAGTGTCTTCTCGCTCCAGTGCTTCAGGCATCCTCATGTATGTGTATATATGTTGGCTTTGGCCTCCTAATAATAGAAGTTGCTATTCTCAACATTCGCTAGGGCAGTTGGTACCCAAAAATGTAAGAGAGGCACATTGGCAGCAATCGACGCAAGAAGATTCACGTAAATTCTTTGTGTGTAGAGTCTGACACTAGGGCAATGAAACAAGCGACAAATCATGGATTTTATATAGATTTTGAATCGTGTGTGTGCGATGTCCCAATCTGTAGTATTATGCCATGACTTATCAAAAGTCACCGAGCAAGAGCTCTTTTACTGTACCCCCTAATAGATATGGACCGTCTATTATCAAAATCTAAGGATGGTGATCCATCCATACTGCTCAACCGCGCGTGGACCATCGCCAGCGGTATCGGTACCACTGGCCGCTCCAGATGCAGCAGTATACTTACGGCGAGGGTGATTTAGGAAGAGAAGAAAGTCAGCCCGCCTCATGAGTCATGACCGAGCGAACCCGTTCTCTTCACTTATTCTGCTCGGCCGTAAGCACGCGCCCGTCGGCTAGGATTCCAGCGGCCGCCTCGTCAGTTCCATATTGTCGACCATACTCGTGGACCGATGCTGCTACGCCACCGGCCATGATCGTCCACCGCCGTGCACCTGCATCGTCTTCCACGACGAGGCCTCCTCTCCTTCCGGTTCCCCTTTCTCTCTGCCGGCGGCCGCCGCTGCATCTCGTCTTCTTCCGCGTCCCTTACTTAGCTATGGTCGTGTATTGAGCGCGATTCAAACGAGCTCCTCTTCTTCGGCAGGGCCGCTCGATCGCGACCGTCGGGCGCCATATAGCTATGGAAATTAGAGGTAGTATTTCAGAAGCCACCAAGCGATGGACTCTTATCAATCAACCAAAAACAGAGCATCTCCGTCGAGAAGGTGACCTATATTGACTAGGACGTGGACGTACAATGAGAGTGATACGAGGCGTGACTGGAGGTTCGAGGACATGACGGCCATGTCGACCAACGTCCGACGGTCTAGGTCAAGCACGCGGGCGGAGGCAAGTGGCGAGGGAGAGATGAGAAGCTAGGACGTAGTGGCGAGTTTGACGACGGCGGAGCCGACTAGTCGTCGAGTGGACGGTGGGGAACAGGGCGACATCACAAACAGGACGAACATACCGATTGCTTATGGGTTAGCGTTATTCTGGAAAACGGAAATCTGACGAGACTGCCCTCGTGAAATCAACGGCGTGGATGATTGTATACTGCTCACTTTCATCTAGACCAGTATAGGGTACCATAAAAAAGCTCCCGAGGCAATGGAGCAGGCACTCGCTCACCCTTCGGGACATACCTCATGGTCGCCGGCACCGACGGTCAATGCTCTCGTCAAATAAGCCAGGTAGGTCATCTGGCTAGAGATCCTGGGGTACTTATTTTTCTTTTTTCTAGGACATTCATGATGTCCAAGAAAAATAAGGGAGGCATGTTGGTGCTCCACGTACATTTTTTGTCCCAGATTAGGGCAATGAAACAACCTACTCATATGAGTACCTTCAAAAGGCTGAGTCGGAGGATTGGATCTTCACATTGACGAACTGACCACAGACATCTCGTTAATCAACAGGACGTCACCTCCACTAAAAGAATATTCCGCCTTTACAAGACATCAAATTGGAAAACTTGTAGTTTGGTCTCTGGTGGGCTAGGGGTAGCACTAAAATTCTAACCATCCAACCACATGCTGGTTTCTCTAGACCTGACTATTTGAAATGTACATGTTGGATGCCTCATATCAGTTGTAAGTGTCGTTTGAATTAACTAATGGTCTATCTTTGGGCATCTCCAATGTACCAAAAACATTGGTCTTAAGCAAAATAGAAATAGCATTAAGATCCACCATTGAGCATTATTAGAAGGGATCTTAACAGCAAAATCTAAAGACCAGGCTACAGTGCTAAGAATAAGCAATAAGGAAAGAAAAAATATTTCTCACTTCTCTCACATGGTTTGACGGGTTAAACTAGAAGAGCAAAAACTGACATGTGGCTCCACAATAAGACAGATAGAGTATTAAGCATCTGACGAATTCTAATTTGCTATAGCACATTTTGTGGAGACCAGCTTATGAACGACTTAAGAATTATCTAATGTTTGGTTAGGAAATGGCTTTTTAGAAAGAAATTGTGCCAACCCATTTTTGCAGAAAAAAGAGGTCGGAACCATAACTTTTGCATCATTGTGATGCACACAGCCATAGTTTTATTGCAAGAAGTAGAATTAACACTACATTTTGAATATGCATGTCCCAAACATGGATGGTCAATCCACTCAGCAGATATGGAAATTAATAAGGTTGGACTAATCCTTCGAGCAGATGTGGCAGTAGCAAGCCCCGTCCAATGGCGCAAGCGAGCCATCATTCATGCAGGCGGCGGATTCGAGCCTGATGCAGTCCGGGCACACGTACTCCTGCAGATGCTTCTGGCAATTGGCCATGCAATCTTCTTGCTTGCATAAGTGCTTCGGAAGGACGTCGTCATATTTACACCACGCATCCGCACCTGCATGAATGCAAAATATACTTAGTGTGAATTTATATAGTATAGCACATGATCGACCATGCGTATGCAGATGCACGCACCGGATGCGATCATGATCAAGGCGATGGCGAAGAGCAGCAACACTTTAGATCTCATCATCTGATCTGGTCTAGATCTGATCAGCTAGGTAAGAAGATGTGGTTGATCGATTGATCTAATCGATGGGCAGATGGTTGGTGATGGATGATGGCGGTGCCAAAGACATGTAATCGGTAGCATTTTATAGAGGACGCAATCGGCATAAATTAACGTGGATTAAAGTCACATTAAGTTGTTGCCAAATATATTTTAGAGGATTTTCACTGTGCATTAAAGTCACATTAAGTTCTTCCCAAATATATTTTGGGAAGGAATTAAGCGCATCAATTTGTTTCCTTGTATTTCTCCACTGTCTGAAACCCCGGTTCAGTTACACCCTCTTGTTCAGTGCGTTACATGGTCTGCTTGCAAGTCGAGGCGAGAGATTAGGTGGACTGAATCGCTAGATGGACCGCTTCTGCATGTCACGATGCCTGCGTTTGTTTTCTCTGGCAACTAATAATCGGGTGCTAATATTGTGAGATTTATGAGCAATTACACCCCCTATTTTAGGAAGGACTGTGCTAACCACCAGTCAACAGATCCGCACGACCTTCGATCGATTGTTCCGCTCGTCCTATTGTAGAATGACAATGTTATTTGAACCTTTCTTATTTTTGCCATATCAAAAGAAAAAATAAAGTTTGGCTTGGTAACTTTGGCAATGACCAGCGTGATAACTATGGTCTGAGTAACATGATAACTATACCATGATAGGGCTGGTAACTATAGTACAAGAAGGTTAAAAACATGGGAAAGTATGGTAATTTAACATAGAAATTACCTGTAAAATGTTTCAAAAACTTGTTTCCCTTGAATGAAAGACACCATGGTGTTTAAACGTAAAATATTAGTTATCAAGTCTGCGATGATACATCATCATGTTATTTACACAGAAATTATCGGGTGTATGTTTTTCAACAAAAAAGTTTCAAGTCAAAAGTTACAGTGGCGTTTGTATGAGAGTTATCAATTTTGTATGTTTCTATTACCATGTTATTTACACAGAAATTAGCGGGGCATCACCCCCCCCCCTCGCCACAGTCGCCATATTACCAGGATCGGGTACATAAGTTATCAAGTCTGTGATGTGTGAGTTATCATGTTATTTGCATAAGAGTTATCGTGGTATGGTTCAACAACTCCTCCCACCCCTACCCCCACCGACAAAGTTACCAGAACTGGGTACATAATTTATCATGTCTACGATGTGTGATTTATCATGTTATTTGCATGGAAGTTACCGTGGTATGTTTCAACGACTCCCCCCACCCCTACACCCACCGACAAAGTTACCAGGACTGGGTACATAATTTATCATGTCTACGATGTATGAGTTATCATGTTATTTGCATAAAAGTTATCAGGACAGTGATGCGTAAACTATCATCATATTTACACAGAAGTTATCCAGAGTATATTTTATCACAACCCCTCCCTCCGGCGGAGGGAAAAGTTATCATGTTTGCGGTGCGTAAATTATTGGGGGTATATTTCAGCACCCCTTCTCGCCAAAGTTACCAGGACCGGGGTGCATAAGTTATCGGGTCTCTGATGTCTAAGTTACCATGTTGTTCACATCAAAGTAACTGGGGATATTTCATCAACACCACTTCCCTCAAAGTTATCAGGAAATTATCGGGGGGTATTTTTACACGGGTATTTATGTGTGAGTGATCAAGTTCTATGATGCGTGTATTGCCAGGTTATTTATTTGGAAGTTACCGGAGGGATGTTTTCAGTGTCAAAATTTACTACAGTATTGTATGTAAGTTATCATTTCTATGGTGCGTAAGTTACCATGATATTTACACAGAAGATATCGAGGTATGTCTCAATAATTTTTCCCAAGTGTAAGTTACCACAGACCATCATACACCTGTTAAAAACATATATGTCTCCATTGAAAAATTCAACATGGTAATTTTACCATAAGCAAGTGTAATAAATATATCATTAGCACCCTGATAACTATAGAATTAGCACCATGATAATTACATAAGAGTCGTGTCGGTAATCTGAACAGTGGAAGATTTAATGAAAGACGCTACATCAATTGTTGTAGAACAAAAAATGTGAGCCATGATGGCAGAGGGAGTGGTGACGGACGCACTCGTCGACAACGTGGTCTGGTGGGGCACGCCATGAAGCTTCAGAATTCTCTTTGTGAATGCACCTATGCGCACCTTGACACCCATGTTGTATCTTGTCTGAACCTTCCTTTTTGTCTGTCTGATCTTGCTAAGAAATCTGCAATCACTTCAAGTCCATTATCCTGCTTTGACAAAAGTCTGAAACTAGTAGCAACATGTTTAAGCTTCAGATTTGAGAGTCAAGTCAGGAGTGTGCCAGAAACATATGGAGACAAGTGTCAAACAACAATCACCCTCGTCCAAGAAATTCCATGGAGAAAATTTCAAGTAGTTATCAGTTGCAACCTACTCCCTCTGTCTCATAATGTAAGACATTTTTTGACACTACACTAGAGTCAAAAAGTCTTACATTATGGGACGGAGGGAGCAGCTCACAAGATGATGCGCGTTAACAGTACTGAAGCAATATAAAAGTAGTTAACCACCAGCAAAAAGGCAAAGCTATTAGTCCGACTGGAAGAGGACCAGGAGCAGGAGATCAACAAGGAGAGAAGGGAGGAAACAAACGACAACAATGGCGAGTGTCGAAGGAGACGTGAAGCTGTTGGGCCTATGGCTGAGCCCGTTCATTGCACGTGTGTGCATGGCGCTGGACGCCAAGGGCGGAGGCTACAAGTATGTCGAGCAAGACCTGGCTGCCAAGATTTGACAAGTACTTGTTCACACCGTCTATATTCCCATTCTTCCATAATAGATCAGGTAATAACCGACCATACATGAGCTCCAGTAAATGTAGAACTAAAGCCAGTAAAAATATCACTACAATCTTTCCTTTCCCAGAGGCAATGGCATGCAGTCCAGCCAAGATCCCAAAATACAAAAAACAGAAGTGCAGCAAAAACAACATGTTTTCATTAATCACTGTCAAACTCATTTCTACCAAGTGATAGTCCAGCGCCATCTCATTTCTAGACAAAAGTGCAATTCAGAAAGCCGGCCCGCATTTCACCAAAAAACACACACATAATTCACCCAAAATTTGAGATGATACGAGATGGAGCCTACAATAATCTAGTCTTTACATAGGCATAACAATGTGCATGCGGGGGCAGGTACAGGAACGAATAAACCATGCCAACAGCAGTGATTTTGAATGCTGAAGAGGGGCAAGATGGGAAGCATTAGTGATTACCGGGAACTTGTGGTAGACGAACGCCCTGGGCTCCCACGAGACGAACTCCGTCCACTGCGCACCCCACTCGCCCGGCCCCTCGCGGACAACAACAGAGACAACCGTCGGGATCAGATCAGCTAGCACCGGATCGAAGAAAATATGGAGAGAGACTAATGCATCGGAAACCACTCACACACTCACCTCAGGTCGCGGCGGGCGCGCGCGGGACGGGAGGAGTCGCCGGATTCAGATGCGGTCTCGTCGTCGCCGGATGACTCGGTCTCAGCGCCGGTGGTGGGGAGCGTGTGGGGAGACGGGGAGCGGGCCGGCCAGGCGGATGGGATGGTCGTGCTCCTGGAGGAGGCCTTCGAAGAGTGCTCGGACGGCGGCGGCTTCTTCCGCGGCGGCCGGGTTGGGAGGACGCTGTGTGGGGATTCGAAGAAGAGAGACGGACGAAGCAATTTTTTCACTAGGCGGTGGCAAGGCTTGTAAATATTAGTGAACTACATGTTTCGGTGCGCGAGGTCGTACGATCTATAACGGACGGCATCCAGAGCGTTCGGATCTGTTGCAAAAATCCAGCCGACTGGAAATTAGCTTTGTCATTTTAGGAAATAATCTCTATTTCCCCGTAGTATATAATGTTTCATGTGTATTTCAATTTGTTGCAAAGTACTCTACCCCCTATCGTTTTTAGTATGCTTCCATAACAAAAAACGTGTTTATGACCATTGAAGAATTGGCTTCCAGGGAAAATATTACTCCAAGTGCGCTTTGCCGAATGCGAGTCCTTTTTCCTCTCGAGCGGGCGACAAGAAATCCTTGGCGCCCCAAGGAGAGTCCATCTGCCGCCTTTCTCCAGCAGCTTCCCTCCAATTGTGATCTCAGTCGTCGGTGATTGGGGGGGGGGGGTCACCATATCAACGTGTGTGGATCGGGTAGCTCTAGGTAATACCCCGCTAGCTTAGGTTTGTGTCATTCGTCATCTTTGCTTTGGCGGCGGCGCCGAATAAAAAAGTTTCATATATTTCCTCAACGAGGCAATCGGTCCTATGCTTGGAGGAATTTGGGAACCCGTCTGTTCAAGCTGTAATGGCGTGGCGGCAGCGGCATCCTTGTGGTGGACTTGTGTCCTAGGGCTTTGCCGTTGCGATGGCGTTTCCTACAACGCCGGCTTGGAGCTTGGGAGGTAGTTCAGAAGCGGCTTCAGATTGTGGTTAGCATCAACATCATCTGGAAGATGTTGAATCGTGCGCTGTTTTCATGGTTCGTGGCAGACAAGTGTCCAGTGTCCAGTGTGTTGCTCTGGTCCGATTCGTTCAACGGCAATGGCTCCGCCTTTGGTGAGCCACCTTCGAGGTCCGCAAAGCTGCATATTAGTGATGGAGCCATGTCGAGCTCGGGTGATGAGATGATCCATCATTTTCTTTTCTTTGGTGACTACTGTGGTGGTGTAGGAGGCAGGTGACAGGCAATTGTGTCAAACTCAAGGATTCTTCGCTCTTGATTGTAATTTTCTTTCTTGACTGATGTTTTCTGTTTTGCAAAGACTATCATTCTATTGTCTTTTCAGTCATATGTCAGGTCGATGTTTTCATGGCTTATACTATTATCTTTCTGATATAAATGTGACATGTGTTCCTATGCAAAAATAAGAAGAGAAAACTGATAACCCTGATAGAAAGGTCCATTAAAACACAGAAACTCAAAACGTAGGAATAGGAAAAATGGCAAAATTGAGATGCCATGTACCCAGGATTACTACAGGAATTAAAACCACGAAGAGAATAAAACATGAGGTATGACCTAATGTTTGGTTCCCTCCAAAGTTTATTAAATTGAGATATTCCAATCCGTAGGAACCGTAGGAATTTCTTGAGGATTCTTGGATGGCAATTCTTATGTTCTGAACATTACCAAAGGAATATTTCCTACAGGAATCCTAGTTCTCCAAAATTTCTATTTGTTTCTTTTGTTCTAGACACGGCCAAAGTAATTATCATTTGAAACCTCCAGCTAGGCAACCTCTTTGAGCATTGCTTTGAATAAGCTGCCATGGCGTATCGTAAGTGTCAACATGCAACCTCTTTGAGCATTGCTGGAGATCCCCCTAACAAAGCACTCGGTCTCCCTCCAGAAATACATCTGGCAAAAAACTTGACGAGGGTTTTGCTAGAGCGTTGGTGACTAAGGACCATCACGTACATTGTTTGTCCATGGAGTCCGAGACTAGGGCAATGAAATAAAGGCGCTACTACGCGTCCACCGGCAGATTACTGAAATTATCCGCCGCTTGGACAGCCGTTGGATCCCTAAGCTTTTAGCCGCCTGTTTTAGTGTGTGCGCCCCGCATGCCCCCCAATAACAGTCGTGATGTCACCAAGGGAGACACATTGGTGGTCACCAAGGTGAGCATGTTTACGTAGATTATTTGGCTCAGATTAGTGCGATGAAAAAGGCGACAAAATGACGAATCGTAGCAAACGCCATAAACGAATCAAAATTGGATGAAAGAAATACAATTAATCATGTCCTGTGTTTACAACAGGTGCACATTATAAAATTGCTAGAACGATTCTGTGTTGCCGTGGTCGATCCTCCTCATCGCCGTAAAAAGCGACCTTCAGAGGTACGTTGAGCCCCTTGATCGGGCATACAATGGAGAATGAGCTATGTATGGTATACTATGCTAGTACTCTTTGTGAGTTTCTGAGGGGCAGATGGCCTCGAAGACCGGCAGCCTGGGTCGACTCCTGGGGCCATAGAGCATACTGTCCGCCTTGATCGACTGCTGGGGCGTGAGCTGCCATGGCTCCGACTCTGGGCTCGGTGCCGCGGTCGGCTGCAAGGCACCGGACTCACGTCCAGCCCCCGGCAGCGCGTAAAAGAGACCGGGTGCCGCATGCCGCAACTGGCCCTCGTAGAAGCCGTGGTAGTCCGGGGCCACCCCGTTCCCCGAGACCGGCGGCGACCAAGGAGACGGGTAGATGGGCGTGCCGCTGTAGCCGTAGCCACGTCCGCCGCCAGCGTCCATCGTGATGATCTGGGGCGCCGGCGGCGAATAGTAGGAGCCGCGGTCGTATGGAGGCACGAAGAAGGGCGGCGAGGACGGAGGGGTGAGGAAGATCTTGTAGTCGTCGTCCATGGCCTGCTGCTGCAAGCACGTAGGCGCGATGTATCGGAAGCAACGGGAGCAACAAAGGAAGGGACCAACAACGGATGACTAACCTAGCCGGTCGTGTGTTCAACGACGGAGGCGAGTATATATAAGCCCCGGCCGGAGGTGCACCTTGATTAAGGTAGATCGCCGGAGGTGTTCGGTTTAAACTTTCTGCAGATCTCTATGTAGATTTTTTAAAATTTTAAATCTCTATATAGTAGATTTTATGTCCAGCTCGGTTTGCGTACGTACTACTTATACATGTCTAATTGTTACGTTCTTGGTCCCGACTCGTTAGGAACAAGGACACGTTTGATACAGCAATTCATATAGAGATGGCTCCAAATTCATATAGAGATGGTTGAAACATGAACGGACACCCCACCCACCCGTGATATCCAACAACGTTATTTACAACTAGGTAATGCCACGCAAGTCGGTAAGGCGCAATCTATAAGGCACACTTATATTGTATATAAAGGTTCAGATGCCACTAATGCATCTCCAACGCCGACCCATAAACCTCCCGCAATCTTTTGGACCGCATTGTCCGGACCGTGGAAATCATCCAACGTGGTTCAGTATCCGTTCGCGGTGCGGTCCGAACGCGTTTTCTCCAGCAAATCCGAGACAAATGTAGGGAAAGTTTGCGGGAGTCTGCACCGATCCCCAAGCCCGGTTCTGATCGCCTTAGCCCACAAAAAACCCCTCCGCCTCCCGTGTTTTTCCGGTCAGCGCCGCTTCAGAGCATCAGTGCCCGCATTCATGCCTGGCCAGAGCGGACGCGACAGCTCACTGGCGCCGGCATTGAAGCGGCACGCCGGCTGAGAGAAGCGCTGCCCGCGCCACTTACTTGTGCAGGCGACTGCCGCGTGTTCAACAACACGACAACCCCTCGCTCGTCCATCTACCACCCGCATTGATGGCACGCGATTACTGAGGCATCTTCTACGGCGCCACCCATCTGTCACTCTCCCGTCCACCGGTGCTATATAAACCGCTGCCTGGCCATATGAACAGTCATCCCTTTCCGCAGCACTCCCCACAATGGATCTCTCCGCCGTCAGAGCTCTACGGGACAGGCTGATGTCGGAGCAGGAGAAGAAGATGGCCGCCATTGCTGCCGACTGGCAGGCCGGCAAGCAGCCGGAGGACGCCTCCTCCGAGGACATGCAAATAGAGGACGCCTCCTCCGACGAGCCAGCGCCACCATCCTCTTCCTCCGCGGCACCCTCGTCCTCCGCTCCACCCTCGCCGGTGCATTGCACCATGACTACCGGTGTGTGGCACGGGAGGAGCATCTGCAGGCAAAGGAGAAGGTCACCGCCGACAGGGCGGCCGCGTCAGACGTGGACCTGGCGGAGCAGGAGGTGTTGCTCGAGTCCTACCGTGTTGTCCGCGAGGTCCGCCTCGCCCGCTAGCATTACCGTCAGTGGGTGGAGGAGGTGGCGACCATCGGCAAGGAGTGCGACCGCGAGGCGGATGACGCGTTGTTCGTCGAGACCGACGATGAGAAGGCTGCGCCCTGGAGCCACGACAACGAAGAAGCCGACACGTCCGGCCACCGGCAGCAAGGAAGAGTAGTGCGCGGTAGGTCGCTGTCGCTCGTGTCCCAGGAGAAGGCTACCGCTCCTCCCCTCCCGTCGAAGGAAAGCTTGGTGGGCTGACCATCTTTGGCCGATTAGACGCTTGGCGGCAATGTGGAGGCGGACAGCTTCACTTCCCGGGCATCAGGAGGCGGAGGTTACGGACTGGGCTGGAGAGCCCCTAGGCGTAGCTAGAAAAGGCAAAGCTTCAGTTCTCTTGGTTCATGGTCGGACACGGGGAATGGACGCCGGCAGCCATTTAGACCTAGTCGGATAAGCTCCGCTTAGTTGATGTACATGTAATGAAATCCGACATATATACATGAAATCGGTCGAGTTTATATAAAATCCGGCCGTGTTTATATGAAATCCGGTCGTGTTTGATCAAATTTCGTCCGGTTAATCTGAGTTGTTGTTTAAATGTATGCAGCTAGCATTGGCTCTCGTCCTCCCGCTTCCGTGTCCGCGGACTCGGGGCCCCTATTTGCGGACGGATGCAGGAGAAAATTTGCACACGCACACCCTACCTCTATGAACACCTCCGAGAGACTGAGCCGGCATGTCATCTTGAAATTTATGAATTCACCGTAGGCACCTCGTCATCAACGGGAACAACTCCTCCCACTGTAAGCGCCTCGCCGGAAATCCTGAAATAAATACAGGAATAATGTGAGCATCAGGACTAGAACCCTGGTGGGCTGGGAATAATACGTTCATAGATACTTTATAGGTAGTATTATTGCCACTAAGGTAAGCCGCACGCTCAACCACGAGCACGGCGCAAAATGTTGCAATGTATATTGCCTCCATGTTAGCCCCATAAAAAATAATTCCAAATATCTCACATTCAGCAATGTCCTCGGCCGCTATTTTTGTTTCATGAAAGTGATCAGATCTATTATAAAAGTTAACTGGATGTATAAAGCATCACAAACATCATAAAAATTACGACAAGATTATGAGACCATCGAGTGACCATTATTGCCACCGGAACGAGCCGCCAACGTGTCGCAGTCACCATTCTCCTACCGGAGTCGGCTTGGCCTTGTCGATGACAGTCAGAAAGTCTTCGTGCATGTGCCCCAATTGACCAGCGCCCTCCAGCCACAATCGCCATTGAACCCTTGCATAAATTTAAAGCATCCGACACCAAGTCTTTCCACATGATGGGAAACCCTAGCTTCACCGCCGCAAGGAGAAAACATGCACCTACGGTGGAGATCCATCCACTATGTCCAAATAGACAAACTCGAGGAGGATCTGAGTCCGAAAGACAAAATTGAAGAAGCGTCGTCATCCGCCCCCAGTGTCGCATCTGCGATGACTAAAAAATCCTAACCTAAACTACTAACCGGAGTGAAGGCTGTAGGCAATAAGCCTCGGCTAGGGTTTGGACACGGCGAGCGCATGCACTACTAGAAAAAGGGCTATAGATGGGATTGACACTAATGGCGCACCAGACTAATGGCGCACCACCATCTGATGCGCCATTAGAGTTTAAACTACTAATGGCGCACCTTGCAATGGGTGCGCCATTAGTATCAAATTTTTTTTTTTAACTAGTGCGCCTGTCCAAACATACTAATGGCGCATCCTGCCCAAGTGCGCCATTAGTAGTTGTAACTACTAATGGCGCACCAGGCAGTGGGTGCGCCATTAGTATAGAATTTTTTTTTGAACTAGTGCGCTTATTCAAACATACTAATGGCGCATCCTGCCCAAGTGCGCCATTAGTAGTTGTAACTACTAATGGCGCACCAGGCAGTGGGTGCGCCATTAGTATAGAATTTTTTTTGAACTAGTGCGCCTATCCAAACATACTAATGGCGCATCCTGCTTAAGTGCGCCATTAGTAGTTGTAACTACTAATGGCGCACCATGCAGAGGTGCGCCATTAGTAAGTGGGCAGCAACAAGATATTTGGGACAGCCTCTCCTACCCACACACTCACTTTCTCCCCACTTCATTCTCTCCACCTCCTCCTTGTCTCGGTGCCTCCTCTTTTCACCTCATTTCCACCACATATTCATTCAAATTAAGTGGTTAAATTACCTTGTTTTAATAGGTAAGTAAGGGGAAGCTATATTTAGGTTGTTCTCCTACAACAATGTGCACATGCACTTTTTACGGCCTAGCTAGATCTATGTATGTTCGTGGTGTTGCATATGTTTGTGGTGTTGCATATGTGTTTGTGTTTGGAGGTGTACCGGTATTTGAAATGCGATAGTTGCCAATATTTTGCCGGAATGTTGATTCATTTCCGTTTCGGCGAGAATTTTGACATTAAGCATTCTTTTTGGTCCTATTTTTAGGGAAAGTCATGCCAAATTTTTGTTTGGTTCTAAAATATCGTTTTGCTCTACCCCGCAGGCGACCATGGTCCGCACGATGACCGAAGGCATCGTGAATAGGTTTTTGAGGTCCGCGAAGGCCGAGATGCTTCAAAAGAACGAGACGGAGATAAGATGTCCGTGTCGAAGATGCAAGCTGAAGAGCCTTATTGCGGACCCGGATTCCGGGCAGGTGCGGGACCACCTGCTGTTGCGTGGTTTCATGGATGGCTATCGGTGGCAAGGTGATGAAGATGACTACGAAGTCGTCCATGCGGGCCGGGTAAGAAATGAGGAAGGGTAGCAAGACAACCACCGCGGCTCGGGCGGGCGAGAAGACGAAGAATCCCCAGGAGATGATCACGACCGTGATGCTGTACACAGTCATCATGTAGAAGATGCAGGACATGATGATGAGGAAGATGCCGAGCAGGCGACGGGCATGATCATGAAGATGATGATGCGGCGGAGCGACGACGCTGGACCATCGATGGGCTGGGTGCAGGACCTCATATTCAAGAGCTGCTTCTCAAGCAGACGGATAACGCAAGAGCTGCCGCCCGAGAGAAAGCCAAGATGGATCAACTTGAGTTAGACGCGGTTACTCCATTGTATGAAGGATGCAGGCCCGAGGATACCCGCCTGAAAGTAACGCTCATGGCTCTGGAGATGAAGGTAAAACACAAAATGACCGACGCATGCTTCGACGAGAACATGTCATTCTGGCACGAACGTCTTCCCAAGGGGAACAAGTGCCCGACCAGTTTGAGGAGGAGAAGAAAATCGTGTGTCCTCTCGATTTACGCGACGTGAAATACCATGTGTGCATGAACAATTGCATCATTTATCGGGACGAGCACGCGGAGTCTACCATATGTCCGGTGTGCGGCGTCACTCGATACAAGAAGAGGAAGAAAGCTCCTCGAAAAGTGGTGTGGTACTTTCCGATCACTCCTCGTCTGCAGCGCTATTTCATGGACCCTAAGGTAGCAAAGCTCCTGCGTTGGCACGCGGATAGGGAGGAGAAGAAGCGGGAAGATGACGCAAATGATCCGGAGATAGATAAAAAAGACAAGATGCTGAGTCACCCTAAGGATGCGAGCCAGTGGCAAGCGTTGAACTTCGAAGACTCGGAATTTGGGAACGATCCAAGGAACATCATGCTGGGCGCGAGCACCGATGGAGTCAATCCGTTTGGCAGCCAGAGAAGCACACATAGCACCTGGCCTGTGTTTGTGTGGATGTACAACCTTCCCCCCTGGTTGTGCATGAAGAGGAAGTACATTCACATGAGTATGCTAATTGAAGGGCCGAAACAACCAGGGAACGACATCAATCTGTATCTAGGGCTGCTGAAAGAGGAGCTTGACACGCTGTGGAAAACGCCAGCCAATACGTGGGACGCCGCAGAGAAAGAATATTTCCCTATGAGAGCCGCACTGCTCACGACGGTGCACGACTATCTCGGTTACGGATATCTCGCGGGGCAGGTAGTCCACGGATTTTCTGGATGCGTAAGGTGCATGGATGACACAACGACGCCAGCTAGATAGAGATCCCGGTCTTGAAAACCGTGTTCATGGGACATCAAGGTGGCTTCGCGACGATGACCCGTGGAGGAAACGCAAGGATCTGTTCGATGGTGAAACCGAACTCAAAACGCCTGTACGAGGAGCGGCGAGGAAATAGACAAGCTGTTGAAAATTGGAAAGACTGCCCACCGGAAAGAAGCAAAAGGCGCCAGAGCCGAAAGAAGCGAAGGCGCCAGAGCAGCTGCTGAAGGTATGGAAAACGAGGTCTGTTTTCTGGGACTTGCCGTAATGGAAGATCCACCGTGTGCCTCACAGCCTTGATGTCATGCATATCACGAAGAACGTGTGCGAGAGTCTGCTTGGTACCCTGCTCAACATGCCAGAGAGGACCAAAGATGGGCCGAAAGCAAGGGCAGACTTGAAATCAATGGGCATCAGGCAGGAGCTTCACGCTATATATGATGATGATGATGATGATGATGATGATGATGATGATGATGATGATGAGGCGAAGCAGGACACAGAAAGTCGTCGCAAAGGCAAAAAGGCCAAGAAGACCGGAAATGACTACCCTCCCGCGTGCTTCACTCTAAGTCAGGAGGAGATCGAGCAGTTTTTCACCTGCCTCCTAGGAGTAAAACTTCCTTACGGTTACGCGGGGAAGATAAGCAGATACCTAGACCCAGCGAAGCAGAAGTTCAGCGGGATGAAGTCTCACGACTGTCACGTGCTGATGACGCAGATACTTCCAGTTGCAATCCGTGGGATCATGGACGTGCACGTCCGTGAAACGCTATTTGGCCTATGCAACTTCTTCGACGTCATCTCTCGGAAGTCGATTGGCGTGAGGCAACTCAGAAGGCTACAGGAAGAGATCGTGGTGATACTATGCGAGCTTGAGATGTACTTCCCGCCCGCATTCTTCGACATTATGGTGCATCTGCTGGTCCATATAGTGGAGGATATCATCCAACTCGGGCCGACGTTCCTGCACAGCATGATGCCGTTCGAAAGGATGAATGGTGTCATCAAAGGATACGTTCGCAACATGTCACGCCCGAAGGAAGCATAGCCGGGGCTTTTCGATCAAGAGTGCATCTCCTACTGCACGAATTATCTAGGCATCGAGAACCCGCTGGTCTGTCCGTCAACAGCACCTCGGCAGGCTCGCTGGATGGGGTCACCGTGAGGGTCGCCGAAATGCATGTCGACTTCGAGGGTTGACTCGCCGACTTTGAAAGAGCAAACCTAGTCGCGCTACAACACATAGACGTGGTCGATCCTTGGGTGGTAGAGCACAAAACCTTTATTAAAAAAGACGACAATGACCGAGGCCAACAGAGGACGGACGGAGATACACTCAAAGAGCACAACTCATGTTTCACACGTTGGTTCAAGCATAAGCTTCTGTCGTACCCTTTACATGAGGATTCTTCCGCGGAAGAACAACTCATATTCGCCTTGTCACAGGGCGCCGAGCACAACCTAATGACCTATGAGGCGTACGATATCAACAGCTACACATTCTACACCGAGGCCAAGGACATGAAGAGCGATGGTTATCAGAACTCTGGGGTAACAATGGAATCCTACACCGGTAACGACAAGGACAGATACTACGGGAGGATCGAGGAGATCTGGGAGCTGAGCTACGCTGGAGAGAAGGTCCCGATGTTCCGTGTCGATGGGCCAAGAACGTCATAAAAGAAGACCGTATTTCACCACCATGGTTATACCCGGCCAAATCAAGATCATGGGCGCAAACGTCACCGCGAAAAATGAGCCATGGGTACTGGCTTCCCAAGTGGACCAATGCTTCTTCATTACCGACCCGCCAAAGCCCAGTCGTGTTGTCGGAGGAGAGGCAAAAGGAAGATCATCGGAATGGATGGAGTAGCCAATGAGCAAGACTTCGACAAGTACGGCGACCCGAGGATCGAACATGACGACGATGATGAAGTAGCAGCATACACCACAAGAAGAAGCAGGACCACCCTACCTAAAGGACGTCCGTTCCACAGAAGAACTCCATTTGCGAAAAAGAAGGGCAAGAAGATTGTGAACAGATAGCTAGCTAAGATCGATTGTATTTAAATCGTAGCCTTCATTTCTCGATTGTATTTCATGGGCACTTTTTGAACTATCATGAATATTTTAAATTTCATGGACACTCGATCTCGATCCCCCTCCATCTCGATCGCTATCCCACCTCGCCAGATCCGGTCCCCCTCGCCGCCGAGCACCCCCAGTCCACCGGCCGCCACGATCCTCGCACCTCGATTCCCCTACTCAACCGCCGCCACACCCCTGCACTCCCAGCACCGCCTTATAAAAAATTAGTATCAAACAGCTTTTTAAATGCTACTGTCTTATAAAAAAATATTACTGTTATTATTTAAACAAGTTTGAACATATTTAAACACAAATAAGTATCAAACAGCTTTTTAAATGCTAAAAAAATTGTGGAGCCTGGGAGTCGAACCCAGGACCTCCTGGTGTGAGAACTGGCTGCTGACCAGTCGAGCTAGTAGAGTGGGCTTGACGTGGATAGGTTCTGGCAGTACATAACCTTTTGGCTCGAGTTGAAATAAAAAAAATACTAATGACGCACCACGGTGAGGTGCGCCATTAGTATGGACATGCTAATGGCGCACCACGGTGAGGTGCGCCATTAGTGTGCCCGATCCCCCCTGCCCTCTCCCCCTTCGCCCGATCCCCCCTTCCCTCTCCCCCTCGCCAGTTCCCTCTCCCTCTCGATCCACCGCCGCCGCCCGCGCTGCCTGACCCTCGCCCTCGCCCTCGCCCTCTCCCTCCTCGCCCTCTCCTCGCCTTCCCTCTCCCTCGCCCGCCTCCCTCGGCGCCACCGTCCCGCCACCTCGGCGCTGCCCGCCGCCTCACGCGACCCGCCGCCCGGGACGCCGCCCAGCGCCGCCTCGGCGCGACCCGCCGCCCAGCGCCGCCTCGGCGTGACCCGCCGCCCAGCGCCGCCCAGCGCCGCCTCGGCGACCCGCCGCGCCGGACGCCGCTGACGCCGCCTCGGCCGCGACCCGCCGCCCGACACCGCCTGACGCGACCCGCCGCCCGGACGCCGCCCGACTCCGCCTCGGCGCTGCCCGCCGCCCCAGCGTTGCCTCGACCCGCCTGACGCCGCTGCCCCACCTCGGCCCCGCCCCGTCCACACCACCGTCGCCGGAGCACCACCACCCCGTGAGCTCCCCTCCTCCTCCCCTCCTCCTCCCCCTGCATTTGAATGAAAATAACATTGTCTGATGATGTCCTATACATGTGAATTGCAGTTTGTAAACATTCATTTGCCCCTCCTACTCCCTCCATTCAACAGAAGCTTAATACATTCTTGACCTTGCCCTAGCCATCCCTGTGTTGGAATTACCTTGCCATTGCCTTTAGCTAAACTGAACTTGAAACCGACAGTACTCCTTTGTTATTGGCTGCTCTGTCTTGAAGCTGTATGTGCTCAGTGCTTTAGCAAATAAGCTAATGAACTATCTGGTCCCCGTTCTTGCTTGTATTTTGAAATATCACCTGCAGCCTACAGTTGCCAAGCCACCAAATTCAATAACTTCCTTGAAATGATGCAGAATCATGGAGAGCAATAAATAAAACTGTTTTTATTCCTCAACATAATTACTGTGTTCATGGCTTCACAACTGTCCTTGGTAGCTTCTTCTCCTCGCAAACTATATGAAGGCAGAGACATCTCAATTGCTAATGCACAACAGAATATATGTAGGTGAACCCAATAGGAGAAGTTCAATTCTGAACCATAGCTTGATGTTGCTTTCAACCTATACAAGGCTATCTGTTGAAAGTATGTAGAGATTGAAATGGAATTCTTGACACTATGTAGCTTTGGTTTCTCAAGTAATTAAAGAAATGCTCCAAGAATAAGGCCACCATCGATATATTTGTTGTTTTATGGACAAAAGAGTTTACATGCGAATTATCACTTTTTATTTCTTGACAAGTTTCTTACCTTTGTGCTGGTCAATTCTTTTTATGTAGATTTTGATAATATATATTTAGCTAAGATGCATTAGATCATTGTAGTATAGTCGAAGGGGATGTTATAGATGAACATTTGTGTACTATTTGTAGCGAACATATCTCCAATTGTATTATTGGAAATTAAGGAAAATTTTGGCATTTGCTCTGATTGATTTGTTCACTCATGGAGGCTATAACTTTTAACTTTTCGTTTTAACTGTATGCTGGGGCTCTGCCAGATCTGATATATAATACACATAGAGTATTCTGACATTTGGATCTGTGTATGTATGATTGGTGCTTTACGAGATGTTGAAATGATGCATGGTCTGGAACATGCATATATTCTCTCTTGAGAATATTATTACCAAAGTCTTGGCAGCACTGTTGGACACTAGTACTATCATCTTGTACTACTGTCAGACAGGGCAATGGCCAAACAGTCTTTCAGAGCACAAGCCCATGCTTGGTCAGTTCTTGGGGTCTAGGTGCCCGATTCATTCATTTATAACTGAAAAATAATCTGGAGGGTCTTAACAAAAACAAAAGTAACTGAAGAATAAGAAAATCAATACTGAACCTACGGTTACTAGTAAGTATCTGTGAATCAGATTGCACATTTTCAGGTTCTGAAGAAACATGCAGTCAGCTGCTGGAAAAATGAATAGGCACATCACTTGCACTTACACAGAGTTAATGTAAACGTTTTGCACAATAATGTAGCATGTATCTTCAGTTTTTGCACTTAAAAAAGCCAATCTTCAGTTTGTCCACTTCAAAATATTATAAACTCTGTTTCTGCACTGAATATGATCAAATGTTTAGTTTCTTCAATTAAAAGAGTGCAAGGGTTTGACAGAGTGCAAGAGTGCAAGGGTTTGACAGAGGGCATATATTTAGTTTTTGCACTGTATAGGAATATATGTTCATTTTCTTCTAGTTTTGACAGAGTGCAAGGGTTTAGTTTTTGCACTGTGTTTGATGTGTTCTTCCACCTGTAGAGAAGATTTTCACACGTGTAGACGTTTTTTTTTTCAAATATATTTTCAGTTAAAACAGAGTGAAGGTTCAGTTATTTGCTGCCATGGTGGTTTCTTCAATCAAATAATCTTTTCATTCCTGCTTGGCGATTTATTATTTCTAAGAAAAGAGAGAGCTAGGATCTTACTAACAACTCTACTAGATTGTTAAGTTGGGTGGGATGTAAAATCAAGTCTTCTTCTAAGTGCAATATACTTAGTGCTGCTATATGAGTGTATAAATATTTGTTGCTATATAAATGTGAACAAAATTTCGTGCTTGTATATGATATTCTGCCATGAAGCTTCACCAGCTCCTGTGGGTGTGGGATCCATGTGACATGTGACATTGCATCCATGTCCACCTGGGATAATGATTTTGCAGGTACCCCGAGAGGCCCTTGAGTTTGCCGGAATGTCGATTAACTTCCGTTCCGGCAAATTCGGGTACTCCATATGTCCTATTTTCAGCAAAGGTCATGCTGAAATTTTCCGTGAATTTTAGCATGACTTTGCTAAAAATAGGACATATGGGGTACTTGTGACTAATGCATGGGCCGGGTATCTTAGTAGTTAATTAAGTAGGATCAAGTGCCCCGGCGTACTTGTGACTAATGCATGGCTTTTAGGGTGCCTCGGTGTCGATAAAAGCCGAAATGATGAAAGGTTAGGCTTTTAGGGTGCCTTGGCGTCGAAAAATCCTCAATGATAAAAGCTTAGATTTTAGGATGCCTCGGTGTCGACAAACCCTAAATGATGAGACCATGATCTTGTTCCTTGACAATAACCAACTTTTTGACCAAACTTTGTTTCTATTTAGAGAGAAACATGGCCCACAACGATGAGGCTGGGGGTTCGGGCGGCAAGGCATTCTGGGAGCTGTCCCAGGAGATGGAGGAACAACCTCACTTGTATGAGGCCGCCGCCTTCCCCACCGATCCCGAGACCACGGATGGTGCCGCCGAGGATGACCACACCGATGCCACCACCGATGGTGCCGCCGAGGATGCCACCATCGATGATGGCGGCGCACGCACGATGGCAGCCAACCGAAGAGGCAACGGAAGGACTGGCGCCCGATCGTGCTTCGCACCCTCAAGGAGGAAGTTATGAAGTGGACTCCAACGGAATCCAACGGCGCCCGAACGAATAGTCAAGGGTACTTGCTTCAGCTCGGGTGCATTGTCCGAGCACCGCCTCGATCAACACCGAGAACCCGAGGCATCCCGACCGAGGGAATTTGCGCAACCTCCTCTTCACGAAGCTGCACGAACGATACAAGTTCCCGCTGAATTTGAAAACACAAGCCTCAAAGGGAATAAAGTGAACAATGCTGCCCTCACGAAGATGAGCAAGGCCCTGTCTACTTGGAAAAGCAATGTGAAGAGAATAATCGAGAAAGGTGAGAGTTATCGGAAGATCAAGGAGAAAATCCTTCGATCACCGAAGATGACTACAACGACTTCAAGATCAATTGCTCGAGCACCGCAAGCTCCCAATCAAGTGAGTGGGGAAACAAATGCGGAGCTGAACATAGGGGAACACACACTCGGTCCCGGCGGTTACAGAGTGGCGGAGCCTATATGGGACAAGGAGGAGGCGGACCGTGCCGAGCAAGGCCTACCGCCTCTTCGATACATACGGTGACAAGCAGACCAGGAACTTTGTCGGGGCCGGTACAAGAAGGACCGAAAACAAAGGAGCTTACCACGGATCCGAAGACCAGGCAGCTTGAGCTTGTTCTGGTAAGGAATACACCCCCGCGTAATTAGATCCATATGGTTGCATTATAATTAATGAAGCCGAATTTCTAAATGGTTCACATTCCTTCCGCAGGCGACTGAAAGCAGTAGCGCGGGGTCGACTCAGAGCAACCCTTGGGACACCACTCTAAATAGGGGTTGAATGTAATGAAGAACAAGGATAAGCTCGAGAAGTCGTCGCCACCTGGTCGTGTGGCGGCAAAGGCTTGTCGACAAAATGGGGTCATACTATACCGCTGGTGTGCGGAAGGAGAAAAAGACCAGCTCGGAAAGCCAGCGCAAGAGGTTCAAGAACTCAAGGCACAGGTGGCGCGGATTCGGAGATTTTCCAAGAGCAAGTGGAACAACGACTGGAGCGGCGATCACCGCCCTTGTGCCTACCTTGATCTCGGGTTGAGTCGTGGATTGCGGGCGGCCAACAGGGCCGCCCGATTCCTAGCTTCACGGCCAGCAACTCGCATAATGCGATGGCGGGCCATTGGTGCCCGGCGAGGCGGCATTGGTGTCTCCGACGCCGCACGGAGCTTAATGCACCGGGTGTACGCCGCCGGCACCTCTGCAGCAAGCGCCCTCCGTCAATCTGCACGCCGCCGTTGGCGGTGCCTCTACATTAGCCGAGCTCGACGCCATCATCACGGTAACTAATTAAGCCTCTCTCGGCCGAGGACTTCATCTCCTTGCCTTTGACTGGGCATCCCTGACGCCCTACATGTTTTCGCAGGGCGCCGCCGACGTTCCGTGCACTCTCCTCCACTTCGTGAACAACGAGTTGGTCGATGTCGCCAAGGGCAAAATCGTTCAACCGGGCAACCCCTTGTTCCACGGTACCCAGATGCCACCCAACTTGTTTAGGGTTCAACTGGTTCGGGTGCTGCCAGGCTGCGACGACTTGTTACCTCCGAATCGACCCGTCGGGGCCGACGATGATGACGTGATGACCCTCAGCGCCTGCCTGAGCTGGCCCCTGCTTTGGCCGAAGAGCCAGATTCGTTTGGGGGCCGGGGACACCACCCCAAAGACAACACCGCCAGTCGTGCCGGCGCCAAGTCGGCCCCATGGCAAGACCGCCGTAACGGTGCCGGACATCCCTATGCCACTGGATCCAAACATGCATATGGCACAAGATCAGAACGACGACGACGACGACTATGATACATTTGGCAACGTCGATCAGTACTTTGCCGAGCATGGGTACGATGGCGACTTCATGGGGCCTCCTTCTCAAGAACCAAACCCAACAAAAGACGTGTGCGATCTAGCTCGTATCGTGGAGAAGCCAAGTTGCAACAGGCGCCGTCTGGCGTTCAGCTCTCAGGAGACGCCCCAGCTGCCGACTTCACCGAGCCTCGATAGGCGAGGTGCGTAAATATTATCAGCCCCAACACACTCAAGAAGGCGGTCTATGAGCAAAACTCGGTCCCATTACAGGAGAAGAAGAAGGCACGCAAAAGAAAGACTAAGAAGGGTGCGAGCCAGCCGGCACCGAGTACGATCCGTGCTCAGGACGGGCCACCTTCACCGCAGGATATCTCGAGGAGGGTGCATGTGGCGGGTAGGGCGATGCTACCGACAAATATGCTCAATGCTGCAACCGGTGCTATGCGGAGTCTGCATGACAGTGTTCTTTCTTTGAGAAGCGGCGCCTCGTGGAGAAGGATGTGGCATACCCGGTTTCGCGGCCAAGGTGCCGAGGGCAAGGGCTTTGTGGATAACTCCATCGGGCGACGATCGTCCTGCGTTTGATGACATCCACGCTATGTTGAACCTTCATCCGCTGCACTACACCTTCGCTCGCTATTTTCGCTGAGTATGGAGATGTGGATCATTCGCGACAAGACCCCGGACATCGTGATAGTTGACCCCTTCTACATGCGTGCCAAGATCTTGGGCAGCGCTGGGACCGCAAGTCGCGAAGTTCTTACCTCAAGGCGCCATTCGGCAAACCAAGAGAAGGATAACTTCCTCGTGCCTTACTTTCCCGAGTAAGTCCTCCCTCAACCGCCCGTAACATATGAATTCTTACATTTCGATCGTTTTCTTTTAACATTCCGTGTTTTCTGCGGTGACACACGTTGCACGCCATCCTCCTAAGCCCCAAATATTCCATGGCCACGATTTCGACCCGGACCGTCAGTCGAACGTAGACTACACAAATGTCAAGAAGGTTCTTGATGATGTTCTCCCCGGCTACGCCAAATCTGGAGGCACCTTCACCAGGCCTATTCGTAAGTACGGCAAGCACGTGTTCTCCCACAATACGACGCTCCGCTGCGTCAAGCAGCTGCCTGGCGGTCAGAAGGGTGCCTACTACGCCATCCATCACATGCGGGCGATCGTACGGGACCATCATCAACTTCTGCTACCGAGTAAACTCCAAGATTGGGCCGCGAGCGTGTCGGCAATCCAGGACGCGGACCTCCGACAAGAATTCTTTCGCATCCAGTCGGAGTTTGCGGAAATCATCCATCAAGATGTCCTTCGCACTCGGGCAGTTCTACCTCAGAAATCAACCGTCCAACAGTGACATCGACACAATGCTACAAATGCAGGATGACAACGCCCGCTCTTTCATGACTCCCACGATAGACGGCGGCTTCATCCACGCCCGTCCCTTGAGTCGAGTTGTCAGTTCTGAAACATCGATTGGCTCATGTTGTAATTAAACTTTAATGAACTTGTAGTATGTCTCTTTGGTTTCGAGAGTCGTTCAACTTAGATGTAATCGATGCTATTAATGTCTTGCTTTTCTCTTCCGATCGTTCTGTTGCATACTTATATATTGCTTATGTATTGTCTGTGAATTGGTACTAACGTTTCGTTTGGCTAGTGCATAGCGATGCCGACGTATGTCGTGTACAAGGGTAAGGTTCCCGTAGTCTACGATGACTGGAAGGAGTGTCGGAGACAGGTTCACCGATTCAGCGGTAACAGTTACAAAGGGTACACCACTAGGGCCGAGGCCGAATCTAGATACGCCCGCTATCTAGCGGGAGAGGAGGGAGGGCGTTGAGGAACCGGATGAAGACGAGTTTCATCGTGATGATGCTCATCGTGATGACCGCAGCTCTCTTCTATGTGATGGTAGTTTAGATGATCGATATCGACTTGTAATGTGAAGACAAACTCGCTACTCGCGGTCTCGAGACTTGTAATATAATATTCTATCTTTGTTCGGTCTTTTCAATTCGGAGACTAATATGATGAATTGTATTCGGAGACTAATATGATGAATTGTATTCAAAGACTAATCTTCTATTGTATTTGATGAATCTATTGTTGATGTGTGCTGTCTATATTTTGTCAAATTATACATTTTGTAACCTGTGCAAAAAACAGAAAATAAAAAAAAAAAAAACCTAATATTCATACTAATGGCGCATCACATGATAGTGCGCCATTAGTATGACAGTGCATACTAATGGCGCATCACTGGGTAGTGCACCATTAGTATGCCGCGGTTACTAATGGCGCATCCAGAGGTGGTGCGCCATTAGTATGCCAAAGCACTGGTATACATGCCCCCTGGGAGGCATACTAATGGCGCACCCTGGCCTATAATAATGGCGCACCACTGGTGCGCCATTAGTATACCAGATACTAATGGCGCACCAGGTGGTGCGCCATTAGTAAAAATTACTAATGGCGTGCTATTAGTGGCGCATCAGTGATGCGCCATTAATTGCCAAATTAGGTGCGCCATTAGTAGTGGTTTTTCTAGTAGTGATGCATGCGCGCAGTGGACGCGTCGGGCTCGGGCCGGAGCAGACTTGGGTGCGTGCGTGCGCGCCCAAGTGTAGGTGTGCGTGAGTTAGCGCGTGTGCGCGGGTTCAGTTAGCGAAGGACCAGGGTGTGGGCTGCATAGGGCGCGCGGAGTGGCCGCGGCGATCGTGTCAGAGCGTGATGGGCGGGCGCGAGCCAGAGCATGCTGGGCGCGGCGAGTGGGAGGTGGGTGAGTCGTGGTGCAGCTCGGGCATGTCCGTGCGCTTGGGTATAAAACCCTCTCCCCCCTGTGTGTGTCGCTGAGGAGAACGAGTTCGTGCTCGTGGTGAAATACAGAGAAACCCGTGACGTCTTGGGGCGCAGCGACGGAAAATCTTGTGTGTTCCTTCTCCTCCTTGCCGAGCTTGTCTCCGGTGATCACCGTCGTGTGCTGTAGCCCGCTGCACCAACAATTGGTACCAGAGCAAGGTGAGGGAGATCGCTGGCGTCGATGGCTCTGGTTCCACATGGCGCAGGCAGCGCGGGCAGACGGTGTCCATGGGGAGGCCGGTGCTCGCGCCGGACGGGTACACCGTGTGGGCGATCAAGGCACAGGCGATCCTTGAAGCCCACACGTTGTGGGAGATGGTGGCGCCGGCGGGCGACGCGGCGGTGAATGGCAAAAAGTGCAAGAAGGCGCGGGCGCTGATCCTGTCGGGGCTGCCGGAGGACGTGTTGCTCTCGGTGGCGACGAAGCGAATGCCGGAGAGGTATGGGACTCTCTGAAGGTGAGGTTGATCAGGGCCGAGCGGATGCGCGCGGCGAGGAGGGCGACGCTGCGCGGCCACCTGGATCGGCTGAAGGTGGAGGACTGCGAGTCGCTGGACGCGTACGTGGGAAGACTTGCAGGCATGGCGGCGCGGTTCGCTGGCCTGGGCGAGACGCTGGATAAGACGGAGCTGGTGAAAAAGCTCCTGGACACGGTACCGGACCGACTCTTCCCCGCCGTCGCCGACATCGAGCAGTTCTGCGCCCTCGAGGAACTGACGTACGACGAGGCGCTTGGGTGGCTGCGCGCATTCGACGAGCGGGTGCGGCGTCGCGGGCAGAGCAGCGGCGAGCGGGCGGACGGGCAGCTTCTGTACACGGCGGCGCAGTGGCGAGCGCGGGATCGGCAACAAGGGAGAGCGCGGGACGACAACGACGCGCGCAGCCAGGCGTCGGGTTTCGGCGGTAACAAGCACGGCCGCTGCTACAAGTGCGGCGAACCGGGCCATTTCAAGCGGGATTGCCCGCAGCTGCGCAAGGCGGCGGCGGCAAGGAGTGGGAGGTCAGTTTTGAGTCTATCCAACCACGAGGTTTTTGAAGGTACAATTCCTCGGAAGTGTTTATTATTGCGTTCCTTCTATATGCTCCAGGCGGCCAGTAGGAAAGTTTCCATGAAAAGTGGTTGGCCCCATGCTTGCTCGGCTTGTGTGATGTTGTGGAGTCTGGAAGTACCTTGGTTCCATGTGAGGTTCAATGAAGTCCAGCAATGCGTGCTAAAAACACATTCAAATAACGGATGCTCAAGTGTTTCTTCGACCGGTTGTCCTCAAAGAATGGAATTATGGTTGTTTCTGATGTTGTAATGTCTGTGTTTGAGCATATTTCTTGTGTTGAGACAGTCAGATAGGAGGAGCCACCCAAAAACTTTAATCTTCATTGTAGAATTGGACTTCCAATTCCATTATTATGCTTCGTGGGCCTGAGTATCTCTGAAGAAAAAAGTATAGAACCGGTGAGAAGAGAACTCCTTTGCTCCCCAAATATAGGTCCAGTGGTCTCTGTGTGCGTCTTCCCCCAAGGGGGCGATGCCATTTGTATCATTCTATATCTGCCTGACCTCCTCATGTGCTTGTGGGGAGAGAGGAAGGTGAAATGCCTCCTCTCGCAAAGACGTGATGGCCAAGAAATCTTTCACCAAGATGTCTTCCTTTGTAGTAAACGAAAAAGCCCTGGGATAAGAATCTGCCAAAATGTTATCGGCCCAGTCATCTTTCAAAACAGAACGTTTGCGCCAGTGGTGATTTGGACCATTAATTCCTCTAAGTTGGGATGAGTTTTGTCACGTCTCTCCACCAAAATGAACCGCAAGAATCAGAGGCGTGTGGTATTTTGCTCCTTGTGGTAAGAGTCCCAAATGAGCTTGACCCAAGGCACATCCCAATCATTACAGAATTTACGTAAGTATTTGAGCAGCAATGCATCTCCCTGCAGTCTGAGATTGAGCACCTGAGCCCCCCACATTCTTTTGGTCTACAAACCATGTCCCAAGACGCAGGAGAGTTGCATTTATCTCCTTGGTCAGTTTTCTTAGTCCACAAGCATTTCCTTCGTATTTTGTCCAGAAGTTCGATGATTTTTGTGGGCAATCTGAGAGTGCAAAGTGCGATGATGATCAAAGATGTAATGACTGAGTTGAGTAGTGAGAAGAAGTTTTGTCTGAGGAAAAGATGCATCTGATCCAGCTTATCCACTTTTCATTGAACCCCATGTTCTGCATAATCTGAATCATGGCCTTGTGATCAATTGTGTCAAATGCATTTGCAAAGTCAAGTTTGAGCAGTATTATCTCCCTTTTTGAGCTTTGACACTGATAAATGTATTCATACGCCCATGCGAGGCAGTCTTGTATAGATGGACCCTTAAGGAAGCCATATTGATTGCGATTAATGATTTTTAGTATGACTTTTTGTAGACGGTTGGCCAAGATTTTGTGATCACTTTCAAGCAGCAATTGAGTAGTGTGATTAGCCTATAATCATTGATGGTTTCAGGTGAATTTTTTTTTTTTTTTGCGATCAGAGTGACGAACTCATCATTAATACTCTCAAGGTTAATCTCCCCTTCATGAAATTGATTGCACAGGTGGAAGAAATCGTCATTGATGATTGGCCAGCAATGTTTCAAAAAAAGACCTGTGAATCCATCCGGACCAGGAGCACGGTCCGCAGGCATCTCTCTAATGACATGATCCACCTCTTCTTTAGAGAAAGGAGTGGGCAATGCATCCAACCCTTCACGTCTTTTTATTATTCTGGCTAGGTTGAACTTCATGTCATGTGGTTTAGCCGTGCCCATTCTGTCTCTGAAGGTTTAAAAAATGAACGATTCTTTCGCTGCATGATCCTCAACTATGACATCATCAATCATTTTGAGGGAGGCAATGTTATTTCCTCTATATCTCCAGGAGGCTAGAGCCTGAAAAAACTTTGAGTTTTCGTCTCCAAATTGAACCCATCTGATCGTGCACCTTTTTTCCAGTATAATTGTTGATATTTGAGAAGGCGCATAATGTGAGCTTTGAGGATTTTTCTAAAGTTCAGCTTGGGAATAGTGAGAGTTCTTTTATTCTCCAGTTCATCAAGTTCATTTAGGGCTTTATTAGAGTTTTCAATGGCCACAGTGAGTCTGGATATTCCTTTGCTCCAATGCTTGAGGTCTCTTCTTAAGTTCTTCAGTTTACGGCAGAGAGCTGTGGCAGAATTTTGTGTTTGAACTTGCTTTGCCAAAGAATTCACTACCACCTCCATAAATCCGGGGTGTTGCACCCAATATGAATCAAAACGAAAGAGTTTATACCTCGGGATAGATGTTTCAATAGTTACAACACAATGAGTATGGTCAGAGACTGGTTTTCCAAGAAGTTTTTACCAAGGTTTTAGGGTATGTGATCATCCAATTAGTGGTGATAAAGAACCAATCCAGCTGTTCAAGGAGGGGGTCTACCTACATATTACTCCACGTGAAAGATCTCCCTTTAATGGATAATTCAGTGAGACTTTGTGATCTAATGAAGTCATTGAAGATGATCATGTCATTTAAGTTTCCACCCGGTTTATTGCGACTATCAAGAGCTTTGATGAAATAAAAATCTGCCACAAAAAGCCTGTCTTCGTGTGTAGGAATATCCAAAGCCATTAACCATTGAATGAAATTAGCTCTCTTCTGTCCCTGACAAGGGCCATACACATTCACTAAGGTCCAAGACTTGCAGATTGCGTGGAAGTAAATCTTGTAACTAGACCAAAATCCTCCGAATAAATAGTAACAGCCAAGAAGATAGAACTATTCCATATAGTCACTACTAGGGAACACCGTAACAGTAGCGCGTGTTTAAAGCCTATCAGTAGCGCGGGTGGCCGCGTGATACGTCTCCAATGTATATACTTTTCCAAACACTTTTGCCCTTATTTTGGACTCTAACTTGCATAATTTGAATGAAACTAACCCGGACTGACGTTGTTTTCAGCAGAACTGCCATGCTGTTTTTTATTGTGCAGAAAACAGAAGTTCTCGGAATGACCTGAAAATCCACAGACATAACTTTTGGAAAATATAAAAAATACTGGCGAAAGAATCAAGGCCAGGGGCCCACACCCTGTCCACGAGGGTGGGGGGCACGCCCCCTCCCCCTGGGCGCGCCCCCCTGTCTCGTGGGCCCCCTGATGCTCCACCGACCTCAACTCCAACTCTATATATTGCGTTTCGCGGAGAGAAAGTTTCTTCGCGTTTTACGATACGAAGCCACCGCCAAGCCCTAATCTCTCTCGGGAGGGCTAATCTGGAGTCCGTTCGGGGCTCCAGAGAGGGGGATTCGTCGTCGTTGTCATCATCAACCATCCTCCATCACCAATTTCATGATGCTCACCACCGTGCGTGAGTAATTCCATCGTAGGCTTGCTGGACGGTGATGGGTTGGATGAGATTTACCATGTAATCAAGTTAGTTTTGTTAGGGTTTGATCCCTAGTATCCACTATGTTATGAGATTGATGTTGCTAAGACTTTTCTATGCTTAATGCTTTTCACTAGGGCCCGAGTGCCATGATTTCAGATCTGAACCTATTATGTTTCCATGAATATATGCGAGTTCTTGATCCTATCTTGCAAGTCTATAGTCACCTATTATGTGTTATGATCCGACAACCCCGAAGTGACAATAATCGGGATACTTCTCGGTGATGAACATAGTTTGAGGAGTTCATGTATTCACTATGTGTTAATACTTTGGTCCGGTACTCTATTAAAAGGAGGCCTTAATATCCCTTAGTTTCCACTAGGACCCAGCTGCCACGGGAGGGTAGGACAAAAAAAGTCATGCAAGTTCTTTTCCATAAGCACGTATGACTATATTCGGAATACATGCCTACATTACATTGATGAAATGGAGCTAGTTCTGTGTCACCCTATGTTATAGCTGTTATATGAGGAATCACATCCGACATAATTATCCATCACTGATCCAATGCCTACGAGCTATTCACATATTGTGCTTCACTTATTTACTTTTCCGTTGCTACTGTTACAATTACTACAAAACTGCTATCTTTACTTTTGCCACTGTTGCCATTACTATCATACTACTTTGCTACTAAATACTTTGCTGCAGATACTAAGTTATCCAGGTGTGGTTGAATTGAAAACTCAACTGCTAATACTTAAGAATATTCTTTGGCTCCCCTTGTGCTG
Source organism: Aegilops longissima (assembly GCA_021605205.1). Taxonomy (NCBI): domain Eukaryota; kingdom Viridiplantae; phylum Streptophyta; class Magnoliopsida; order Poales; family Poaceae; genus Aegilops; species Aegilops longissima. The sequence continues at coordinate 846,391,676 of CM038677.1, forward strand.
AATCAATAAATTTGGGTTGAATACTCTACCCTTGAAAGTTGTTGCGATCCCCTATACTTGTGGGTTATCACCGCGCTACTAGTAAGGCGCTAGAGCTAAAGGTTAGCAGTAGCGTCGGTTGAACCACACTACTGCTATATCGACTTAGTAGCAGCGCTTTCCACTATGAGCGTTACTGGTAGTAGTAGCGCTTCTCCTAGCACGCACTACTACTATTATTCTGTATTTCTTTTTTATTTCATGTTGTATTCATACACCTTTATACAAGTTTTCATACCGCAGCAATTTAGAGAATGATTTTACATCATAATGAGTTATTACATCAGCGGGAGAAACAACCGTGGACTAGTATCAAGTGGATGGACATCCACTTGAAACTAATCTGCGGTTCTTTCACCCAATGATATAATAAATATCATCATCATCATCATCATCATCATCATCATATCATTAACAACTTATCATCATAGTACATCATTTTCATATAACACCTCCTCATGATCATCATTTTCATCAATGAGACAACACATACAAGTTGGTCACTAGACATAATCAAAACTACTCATCATCATCAACTCGCATAAACATATTGTACCTCATAGGACCTACTACATTCTCTTAGGACCTACTGTATTATCTTAGGTAAAATAGCACAAAACAAGATAGCCCCTGACTCTCCATTATGGAGAATGGACATTATCCTGTCTCCAATTCTTGCCTTTCACATGATGTTGCTTCCAAGAACCTCCTTATGACTGTGCATACATTTCTTCCATTCTTTGATTATCATATGTTCACCGTCTTTAGAAATCCGGTATGCACAGGTGAGATTCATAGGACGACCTGGCTGTATGTTCAAAACATCAAGGCGACCATTCTGATACATCAAATGAGCAACACAATCCATCGGGATTTTCTGTTGAAAAACATAGTAATAACTTCGTAGTTAGCAATGTAGTCTAGTTTTAGAAGTATGCAAAAGATGCATGGATGTCATAATAGTAAAAAATCTTACTAGTATATCTCCATGGAAGTTATCATGGTTCAACACGTGCACTAGTGGCACGTATTCACCATAATTTGGAGGAGTTCGATAAAAGGCATTGTAATTCTCAATTTTAGTACAATATGCGACCAGATGCTTTTTCTACTGATAAGTTAACTCAGAGCCATCGGTGTAGTTGGTTCTGTCTACCATCTTCCGCACACTCTTTGAAGAATGAAAATAAGCTATCAATGGAAATAAGTTGTCAACTATTTTGAAATAAACAATATAAATTACTTAATAACTATGTTTGAGGTACTCACATAGCGGTAGAATTGGAAGCGTATCAACAAGAACCCAAATGTCCAAATAGTCTTGGTCGATGTCAGGATCACCAAGATCCATGGTGACAAACATACCCTCTTGAATTTCATACATCTTGCAAAATTGGATACACTCTCATAATTGTATAGATTTACCTCAAAATCCATACCATGATGGGTCCTTAGGTTAATTTTCTTTGTTTCATTCCTCCCATGATCTTCAAAACCCATCCTCTCCAAGACATAGCGTCTTGCATGGCATGGGATAAGCTAGTCGAATTGTAAAAGACAAAAATTACACGTTTAAGTAGTAGAAGTCGAGCTTAATTACGAAAAAACACTTAGCGTCATAATGTACCGTTTCACAATCGAAGGCCTCCTCGAGCTTAATGCTGAAGCGCCGACCTTCGCCCAGGTGAGGCTTGTCGCAGAAACCCCGGTTGTCGCCGCACCAGGAGCACTCTCCAGGACCTTCTTCGTCCGAGGACATTTCCTATGTTCATAATTCAAAGATTAAATTTTTACAATTAAATATATGTACTACAAAAACTAAATTAGATCATTATTATTCATCACGGGTTGACTATGGGTCTGTCGAGTCATTTCTTCAAAACTCTCAGCTCAAGTGGTGTATATATTCGACCGTCGGTGATGGTAGCTCCTCCTTTCGTTCCCGAGTGCATTACACCTAATTGTCTAGCACATGGGAACGAAGGAGAAGCTACCCCCACGACAACAGTCGGGATTCTTCGTCCTCTCATATATGGTGGATACTCTCCCTCACTGATTCCTCTCTGACATTTGCGACCGTCGGTGATGGTCGTTACTCCTCCTTCCCCTACTGCATAACAAAGGTCTAGCACCCGGAGAAGAAGGCGAAACGACCCCCACGACAACAGTCGGGATTCTTCGGCATCGACAGTATTAAAGTCAACCAGAAATATCGTTTAATTATCTTTCTAGAAAATCCAGGCCACTCGATATTTCCTACATATTCTAGCACAAGTCATGCCAAAATTCATAGAAAATTCCGGCATGACCTTTGCTAAAACAGGACATATCGAGCGCCTGAAATTTGCCGGAACGGAAATTGATCAACACTCCGGCAAAATATAGGCCACTCGGAGGTCTAACCTGCAAACATGACCAACCACTTGGGCAACCACATATCCTATTTGAGCAACACAAGATATACATGTTTTTATCTACATCATATCTTATAGGACTCATATTGACATGGTGATTTGGCTGCTCTCACCTCGAGGTCGGAGGGGGTCGGTGACGTGGACGACGACGGGGATGATGGAGGGGCTCCTTGATTTCTGCAAAAACAAAAACAATATAAGTTATCACTAATACATTTTGAATAGTATCATACATATAACATCACTAATACAACTAAAACCCTAGCAAACGATGGGTATCGACGACGAGGATACGGGATAGGCATCGTCGATGTCGATGCGGGAATAATTGCTTAAACTAAAAAAATAACAACAAATGTGACATGTTCAACTAGTTCTTACTAAAAATAAACTTACTATAAATAGAAATAAACTAGTTCTTTCTAAAAATAAACTAGTTCAACTAGTTATATTAATTTTCTTACTAAAAATACATTACTTCTATTAATTCAACTAGTTCTTACTAAAACCAAACTAGTTCAACTAGTTTATTAATTAACTTACTAATTAGTTTAAACACTTACTAAAAATAGTAAAAAAAACTACATTAAACAATAGTAAAAAACTACGGTGAAAAACAGAAAAAAAGATGGAGGGAGGAGGAAGGAGGGAGGAGGAGGGGGAGGAGGCCGGTGGGATTGGACGAGGGAGGGGCGGGGGGAAGAAGGGGACGGACGGCCGGAGAAGGAGGAGACATAACCAACAGCGGAACCTGGATGCTCGTATTGGCTCCCACATATTCTACGAAGATCTTTATCGGTCAGACCGCATAACAACATACGTTGTTCCCTTTGTCATCGGTATGTTACTTGCCCGAGATTCGATCGTCGGTATCTCAATACCTAGTTCAATCTCGTTACCCGCAAGTCTCTTTACTCGTTCCGTAATACATCATCTCGCAACTAACTCATTAGTTGCAATGCTTGCAAGGCTTATGTGATGTGCATTACCGAGAGGGCCCAGAGATACCTCTCCGACATTCGGAGTGACAAATCCTAATCTCGAAATACGCCAGCCCAACAAGTACCTTCGGAGACACCTGTAGAGCACCTTTATAATCACCCAGTTACGTTGTGACGTTTGGTATCACACAAAGTGTTCCTCCGGTAAACGGGAGTTGCATAATATCATAGTCATAGGAACATGTATAAGTCATGAAGAAAGTAATAGCAACATACTAAACGATCGAGTGCTAAGCTAACGGAATGGGTCATGTCAATCACATCATTCTCCTAATAATGTGATCCCGTTAATCAAATGACAACTCATGTCTATGGCTAGGAAACTTAACCATCTTTGATCAATGAGCTAGTCAAGTAGAGGCATACTAGTGACACTCTGTTTGTCTATGTATTCACACATGTATTATGTTTCCGGTTAATACAATTCTAGCATGAATAATAAACATTTATCATGATATAAGGAAATAAATAATAACTTTATTATTGCCTCTAGGGCATATTTCCTTCAGTGTTATGCTCGTCAGTATGCCATGCTCATTTGGATATATGATTCATTGTTAGTATGCTCGATGATTGTGTTTCATCTCCATGCTTATGTTGATATCATGCAGTGTAGTTGCATCATTTTATTTTATTATGACTCAGCTTATTATATTCAAGTTTAACTGGACTATAATTGAACTTGAACAACTATTGGCTAAGTCATGGTGCCACCAAATCGAGCTGATCAGTGCAACCACATTTGCTTTTTATAGGAAGGTCCTAACTGAGTCTATTGTCATGCCCCTCACCGGCGCCTCCAACGCGGAAAGGTTATGCGTGGGAGATACCTCGGCCGGGTAGGACGACATAAGCCTTGTGAGCCTGAGTTTGGTTATGTGCACATGTTCCCGTTTGGGACCATTTATTATTTTGCCACAACGGTGGCCGTTGGGTGTCTTTGGCAGGCACGGCGCCACCCATGACTTAGCCCATAGGGGAGATGGTCGGAGTGGCCGGGAGAATGTCATGGGCAGTCGGAACACCGTTGGTCCACCCGAATGGGAGTGTACACTACTAGAAAAAGGGCTATAGATGGGATTGACACTAATGGCACACCAGAAAGTTGGTGCGCCATTAGTATATACTAATGGCGCACCACATGCTGATACGCCATTAGAGTTGAAACTCTAATGGCGCACCAGGCAAAGGGTGCGCCATTAGTATAAAAAAAAATTTAACTAGTGCGCCTGTCCAAACATACTAATGGCGCATCCCGCTTAAGTGCGCCATTAGTAGTTGTAACTACTAATGGCGCACCAGGCAGTGGGTGCGCCATTAGTATACATTTTTTTTGAACTAGTGCGCCTGTCCAAACATACTAATGACGCATCCCGGTGAAGTGCGCAAGTGGTGCGCCATTAGTATCAAATTTTTTTTTTTGAACTAGTGCGCCTGTCCAAACATACTAATGGCGCATCCAGATGAAGTGCGCCATTAGTAGTTGTAACTACTAATGGTGCACCGCGCAAAGGGTGCGCCATTAGTATTTTTTTTTATTTTTGCAAAACTACTAATGGCGCACCGCCATGAGGTGCGCCATTAGTTACCTGGATTACTAATGGCGCATTTAGTGCTGGTGCACCATTAGTAAGTGGGCAGCAACAAGATATTTTGGACAGCCTCTCCTACCCACACTCACTTTCTCCCCACTTCATTCTCTCCACCTCCTCCTTGTCTCGGGTGCCTCCTCTTTTTCACCTCATTTTCACCATAGATTCATTCAAATTAAGTGGTTAAATTACCTTGTTTTAATAGGTAAGTAAGGGGGGAAGCTATATTTATGTTGTTCTCCCTACAACAATGTGCACATGCACTTTTTACGGCCTAGCTAGATCTATGTATGTTCGTGGTGTTGCATATGTTTGTGGTGTTGCATATGTGTTTGTGTTTGGAGGTGTACCGGTGTTTGAAATGCGATAGTTGCCAATATTTTGCCGGAATGTTGATTCATTTCCGTTTCGGCGAGAATTTTGGCATTAAGCATTCTTTTTGGTCCTATTTTTAGGGAAAGTCATGCCAAATTTTTGTTTGGTTCTAAAATATCGTTTTGCTCTACCCCGCAGGCGACCATGGTCCGCACGATGACCGAAGGCATCGTGAATAGGTTTTTGAGGTCCGCGAAGGCCGAGATGCTTCAAAAGAACGAGACGGAGATAAGATGTCCGTGTCGAAGATGCAAGCTGAAGAGCCTTATTGCGGACCCGGATTCCGGGAAGGTGCGGGACCACCTGCTCTTGCGTGGTTTCATGGATGGCTATCGGTGGCAAGGTGATGAAGATGACTACGAAGTCGTCCATGGGGGCCGGGCAAGAAATGAGGAAGGGCAGCAAGACAACCACCGCGGCTCGGGCGGGCGAGAAGACAAAGAATCCCCAGGAGATGATCACAACGGTGATGCTGTACACAGTCATCATGTAGAAGATGTAGGACATGATGATGAGGAAGATGTCGGAGCAGGCGACGGGCATGATCATGAAGATGATGATGCCGGCGGAGCAGACGACGCTGGACCATCGATGGGCTAGGTGCAGGACCCTCATATTCAAGAGCTGCTTCTCAAGCAGACGGATAACGCCAGAGCTGCCGCCCGAGAGAAAGCCAAGATGGATCAACTTGAGTTAGACGCGGTTACTCCATTGTATGAAGGATGCAGGCCCGAGGATACCCGGCTGAAAGTAACGCCATGGCTCTAGAGATGAAGGTAAAACACAAAATGACCGACGATCCTTCGATGAGAACATGTCATTCGCACTAACGTTTTCCCAAGGGGAACAAGTGCCCGACTAGTTTGAGGAGGCGAAGAAAATCGTGTGTCCTCTCGATTTACCGCGACGTGAAATACCATGTGTGCATGAACAATTGCATCATTTATCGGGACGAGCACGCAGAGTCTACCATATGTCCGGTGTGCGGCGTCACTCGATACAAGAAGAGGAAGAAAGCTCCTCAAAAAGTGGTGTGGTACTTTTCGATCACTCCTCGTCTGCAGCGCTATTTCGCGGACCCTAAGGTAGCAAAGCTCCTGCGTTGGCACGCGAATAGGGAGGAGAAGAAGCGAGAAGATGACGCAAATGATCCGGAGATAGATAAAAAAGACAAGATGCTGAGTCACCCTAAGGATGCGAGCCAGTGGCAAGCGTTGAACTTCGAAGACTCGGAATTTGGGAACGATCCAAGGAACATCGTGCTGGGCGCGAGCACCGATGGAGTCAATCCGTTTGGCAGCTAGAGAAGCACACATAGCACCTGGCCTGTGTTTGTGTGGATGTACAACCTTCCCCCCTGGTTGTGCATGAAGAGGAAGTACATTCACATGAGTATGCTAATTGAAGGGCCGAAACAACCAGGAACGACATCAATCAGATCTGGGGCTGCTGAAAGAGGAGCTTGACACGCTGTGGAAAACGCCAGCCAATACGTGGGACGCCGCAGAGAAAGAATATTTCCCTATGAGAGCGGCACTGCTCACGACGGTGCACGACTATCTCGGTTACGGATATCTCGCGGGGCAGGTAGTCCACGGATTTTCGGGATGCGTAAGGTGCATGGATGACACAACGTATCGCCAGCTAGATAGAGATCCCGGGTCTTCGAAAACCGTGTTCATGGGACATCGAAGGTGAAACCGAACCCCGAAAACGCCAGTGTACGAGGAGCGGCGAGGTAATAGACAAGTTGTTGAAAAATTGGAAAGACTGCCCACTGCCGGGAAAGAAGCAAAAGGCGCCAGAGCCGGGAAAGAAGCGAAAGGCGCCAGAGCCGCTGCTGAAAGTATGGAAAACGAGGTCTGTTTTCTGGGACTTGCCGTACTGGAAGATCCACCGTGTGCCTCACAGCCTTGATGTCATGCATATCACGAAGAACGTGTGCGAGAGTCTGCTTGGTACCCTGCTCAACATGCCAGAGAGGACCAAAGATGGGCCGAAAGCAAGGGCAGACTTGAAATCAATGGGCATCAGGCAGGAGCTTCACGCTAATGATGATGATGATGATGATGCTGAGGAGAAGCAGGACACGGAAAGTCGTCGCAAAGGCAAAAGGCCAAGAAGACCGGAAATGACTACCCTCCCGTGCTTCACTCTAAGTCGAGGAGATCGAGCAGTTTTCACCTGCCTCCTAGGAGTAAAACTTCCTTACGGTTACGCTGGGAAGATAAGCAGATACCTAGACCTAGCGAAGCGAAGTTCAGCGGGATGAAGTCTCACGACCGTCACGCGTCGATGACGCAGATACTTCCGATTGCAATCCGTGGGATCATGGACACGCACGTCCGTGAAACGCTATTTGGCCTATGCAACTTCTTCGACGCCATCTCTTGGAAGTCGATTGGCGTGAGGCAACTCGAAGGCTACAGGAAGAGATCGTGGTGATACTATGCGAGCTTGAGATGTACTTCCGCCCGCATTCTTCAACGTTATGGTGCATCTGCTGGTACATATAGTGGAGGATATCATCCAACTCGGGCCGACGCTCCTGCACAGCATGATGCCGCTCGAAAGGATGAATGGTGTCATCAAAGGATACGTTCGCAACATGTCACGCCCGAAGGAAGCATAGCCGGGGCTTTCGATCAAGAGTGCATCTCCTACTGCACGAATTATCTAGGCATCGAGAACCCGCTGGTCTGCCCGTCAACAGCACCTCGGCAGGCTCGCTGGATGGGGTTACCGTGAGGGTCGCCGCGAAATGCATGTCGACTTCGAGGGTCGACTCGCCGACTTTGAAAGAGCAAACCTAGTCGCGCTACAACACATAGACGTGGTCGATCCTTGGGTGGTAGAGCACAAAACCTTTATTAAGAATACGTACAATGACCGAGGCCAACAGAGGACGGACGGAGATATACTCAAAGAGCACAACTCATGTTTCACTCGTTGGTTCAAGCAGAAGCTTCTGTCGTACCCTTTACATGAGGATTCTTCCGCGGAAGAACAACTCATATTCGCTTTGTCACAGGCGCCGAGCACAACCTGATGACCTATGAGGCGCATCACGATATCAACGGCTACACATTCTACACCGAGGCCAAGGACATGAAGAGCGATGGTTATCGAACTCCGGGTAACGATGGAATCCTACACCGTAACGACAAGGACAGATACTACGGAAGGATCGAGGAGATCTGGGAGCTGAGCTACGCTGGAGAGAAGGTCCCACGTTCCGTGTCGATGGGCCAAGAACGTCATAAAAGAAGACCGGTATTTCACCACCATGGTTATACCCGGCCAAATCAAGATCATGGCGCAAACGTCACCGCGAAAAATGAGCCATGGGTACTGGCTTCCCAAGTGGACCAATGCTTCTTCATTACCGACCGCCAAAGCCCGGCCGTGTTGTCGTGAGGAGAGGCAAAGGAAGATCATCGGAATGGATGGAGTAGCCAATGAGCAAGACTTCGACAAGCACGGCGACCGAGGATCGAACATGACGACGATGATGAAGTAGCAGCATACACCACAAGAAGAAGCAGGACCACCCTACCTAAAGGACGTCCGCTCCATAGAAGAACTCCATTTGCGAAAAAGAAGGGCAAGAAGATTGTGAAGAGATAGCTAGCTAAGATCGATTGTATTTAAATCGTAGACTTCATTTCTCGAGCACTTTTGATATCATGAATATTTTTAAATTTCATGGGCACTTTTGAATTCATGAATATTTTTCAAATTTGATGATATTTTTCATATTCAATATGAAAAAATATTGAATATTCATGTGGACACTCGATCTCGATCCCCCTCCTCTCGATAGCTATCCCCTCGCCAGATCCCCTCGCCGCCGAGCACCCCCGCTCCACCGCCGCCGAACCCCTCACCTCCCCGCTCCACCACCGCCCGACGAACCACCGCACCTCCCCGCTCCACCACCGCCCGACGACCCACCGCACCTCCCGCTCCACCGCCGCCGACACCCCTCAGACCTCCCGGCCCGCTCCACCGCCGCCACCGACACCCGCACCTCCCCCACCTTTTGAAGATATTTTTAAATAACAAATTTGATGATATCTTCAAATAACAAATTTGATGATATTTTCAATTAAAAATAAAAAAACAAATTTGATGATATTTTCAAAAAAAAATTGATGATATTTGATGATATCTTCTGTTCTAGTCCTCATGACAATAACAAATTTGATAAAAAATCAAATTATTAGATGCAACAAGAAATAATGAAAAAAAAAGTTACTAATGGCGCACCAGAGGAGGGTGCGCCATTGCTATCAGAAAAAAAAATTACTAATGGCGCACCAAAGGGTGGTGAGCCATTGCTATAGCTGGATACCCCTTCGCCCGATCCCCCCTTCCCTCTCCCTCGCCAGATCCCCCTTCCCTCCCCCGCCACACCCGCTCCGACGACCCCTGCCCGCCTAACGACCCCGCGCCCGCTCCACACCCGCTCCGGCTCCCCCGCGCCCGCTCCGAGCGACCCCGCGACCGCTCCACACCCTAGCACCTCCCCACTTCCTCCTCGCTGCTTCACCCGACTAGGTCGCCCCGTCGACACCACATCGTCCCCACGACCACCGTCGTCCCCGCACACCACCAAGGAGTCCAGGAGCTCTGCAGTGTTCTTCTACGTCATCTACGGCCAGCCGTTCGAGCTCGACGACTCTGCATCGTGCGGATCGAGGTCTTCTTCCACCTCCGCCACCGCGGCCTCACCGCCGATCCGCGTCACCTTGTCAACCCCGACCCCGCACGAGCTCGCCATCGCCTTCCTCTCGTGAGCTGCACGGTTCCCATTCCCCCTTGGCGTGCTCCCTCGGCCCCTGGTTGCCGCCCCGTGGCCGTGCTCCCCTCGGCCCCTGGTCGTGCCCTGTCCCCGCCCAGGCGCGCTCACCGCACCGCGACCGCGCCTCCACTACGCTCGGGCCGCACCCTGGCCCCGCCCAGGCACGCTCACAGCACCGCGACCGCGCCTCCACTACGCTCGGGCCTGTTTCATACATGGATTCATTAATGTTATGATGTTGTTATACGCTCGGGCCCAGGTCCGTCAAACTAAGATTAGTCGAAAGCAACAAAGAGCACTAACCAACCAAAGTTCCACTAGAAATAAACAGGTGTGCACTATGCTAAAGGAAGTTGATAAATCCAAACCATGAATTATCAAGTCTGCAATCTTTAGCATGAGTATTTCAGAATTGCTAGTGAAATGTCTTAGGTTTTACTCCAAGGTAATTAGCTCCACTACATTGTCAGGTTTTCTGTTATTTTTGTGAAACATCAGGGCATGAATGTTAGTGAATTATGAGAATGATTAAGGGTTCAGCAATCAGATTATAATTATGACCGAACAGAGGAACAAATATCATGATTAGTGTAATGTAAAAATATATCAGAAAACCCACTTGAAGTTACTGTAGTTACTCACTTGGAGTTACTGTAGTTACTCACTTGGAGTAAAAATTTAGAAAAGAATAAAGTGTAAAAATTCAGAAAAGTTACTAAACAGCAGAAGCAATGGCCAAAATTCAATGCTTATGAAGAAGGTACTCCAACAGTTAAGAGTGCCAATAAGTTCAGTTTTCATGTACTCCCAAACTGGTAACTAAATTACAGTAACAATAAGTTTTCATGTACTAATTCTGCCATAAATTCAGTTTCAAGATTCTACACTAAATATTCAGTTTTCAAGTTTCATACATGTCCTGTTCCTGCTACTGTTATGAGTACCCTCTCATCAATATTGGTGAGCATTGTGCTACTTCTTGTCTCAGATTTGTGATGCTTCTGCTGTACTACTTGCTGACTGTAAGATAACTTACGTGTGGACGAGCCTAGCACAACTAGCTATTTGCATACTTGATAGTTCCTCTTCTGAAGATATGAGTTAACTTTCTGAACATATGCACACAAAACCAAGTATTTCTTGGATTTCTTTGCACGAGTTAACTTACTAAACAAATGCTTATGGCATCAAGTATTAGCTAGAGTTCTTTGCTTAAGATGTTGTCCATACAAGAATCTAGGCCATTTGGTTCAGTTTCTACCAGCAAGAACACATCAAGTGGGTAAATAGATGCTGCTGCTGGACTATATATTCTGGACTATATGTTCGTTGGTACTATATGTTCAGAATGAGTTAACTTGTTGTCATTTATCGAAATTCATAATATGCTGGACTATATGTTCATTGGTACTACTTGTGATGCTGCTGATGTACTACTTGGGAATTTTGTCAACTTGTGATGCTGCTGTTGTACATCGAGAAGCCCTTGAGTTTGCGGAATGTCGATTAACTTCCGTTCCGCAAATTGGTACTCCATATGTCCTATTTTCAGCAAAGGTCATGCTGAAATTTTCCGTGAATTTTAGCATGACTTTGCTAAAATAGGACATATGGGGTACTTGCGACTAATGCATGGGCCAGGGTATCTTAGTACTTAATTAAGTAGGATCAACTGCCCCGCCATTCTTGTTGCATTAAACCATAGGTGGCAATAGAGCCAAGTGATTAGGCCCAACTTAGAATTCTCCTTCCCTTTTCTTGATAGGGTATATTATTAGAAGATACCCATATATATCAGTCAACCTAGGGTGCCTCGGCATCGATAAACCCGAAATGATAAAAATTTACTTAGCATTTAGGGTGCCTCAGCGTCGACAAACCCTAAATTATAAAACCTTGGCTTTTAGGGTGCCTCGGTGTCGATAAAAACCGAAATGATGAAAGCTTAGGCTTTTAGGGTGCCTCGGCGTCGAAAAACCCTCAATGATAAAAGCTTAGATTTTAGGATGCCTCGGTGTCGACAAACCCTAAATGATGAGACCATGATCTTGTTCCTTGACAATAACTAACTTTTTGACCAAACTTTGTTTCTATTTAGAGAGAAACATGGCCCACAACGATGAGGCCGGGGGTTCGGGCGGCAAGGCATTCTGGGAGCTGTCCCAGGAGGTGGAGGAACAACCTCACTTGTAAGAGGACGCCGCCTTCCCCACCGATCCTGAGACCACTGATGCTACCGCGGAGATGACCCCACTGATGCCACCACTGATGGTGCCGCCGAGGATGCCACCACTGATGATGGCGGTGCACGCACAGATGGCAGCCAACAGAAGAGACAACGGAAGGACTGGCGCCCGACCGTGCTCCGCACCCTCAAGGAGGAAGTTACTGAAGTGGACTCCAACGGGAATCCAACGGCGCCCGAACGAATAGTCAAGGGTACTCGCTTCAGCTCGGGTGCATTCTCCGAGCACCGCCTCGATCAACACCGAGAACCCGAGGCATCCCGACCGAGGGAATTTGCAACCTCCTCTTCACGAAGCTGCACGAACGATACAAGTTCCCCGCTGCTTTTGAAAACACAAGCCTCAAAGGGAATAAAGTGAACAATGCTGCCCTCACGAAGATGAGCAAGGCCCTGTCTACTTGGAAAAGCAATGTGAAGAGAATGATCGAGAAAGGTGAGAGTTATGAGAAGATCAAGGAGAAAAATCCTTCGATCACCGAAGATGACTACAACGACTTCAAGATCAATTGCTCGAGCACCGCAAACTCCGAATCAAGTCAGTGGGGGAAAGAAATGCGGGAGCTGAACTTAGGGGAACACACACTCGGTCCCGGCGGTTACAGAGTGGCGGAGCCTATATGGGACAAGGAGGACGCGGAGTGTGCCGAGCAAGGCCTACCGCCCCTCTTCGATAAATACGGTGACAAGCAGACCAGGAAGTTTGTCAGGGCCCGGTACAAGAAGGACCCGAAAACAAAGGAGCTTACCACGGATCCAAGACCAGGCGCTTGAGGTTGTTCAGTAAGGAATACCGCCCCGGGTAATTAGCTCCATATGGTTGCATTCTAATTAATGAAGCCAGATTTCTAAATTGTTCACATTCCTTCCGCAGCGATGAAAGCAGATGGCTGGGTCGACTAAGAGCAACCCTTGGGACACCACTCTCAATAGGGCGTTGAATGTAATGAAGAACAAGGATAAGCTCGAAGCCGACGTCGGCTGGTCGTGTGGCGGCAAAGGCTTGTCCACAAAATGGGGTCATACTATACCGCTGGTGTGCGGAAGGAGAAAAGACCAGCTCGGAAAGCCAGGCGCGAGGTTCAAGAACTCAAGGCACAGGTGGCGCGGATTCGGAGATTGTCCAAGAGCAAGTGCAACAACAACTCGGAGCGACGATCACCGCCATTGTGCCTACCTTGATCCGGGGTTGAGGCGTGGATTGCGGGCGCCAACAGGGCCGCCCGATTCCTAGCTTCACGGCCAGCAACTCGCATAATGCGATGGCGGGGCCATTGGTGTCTCCGGCGGAGGCGGCATTGGTGTCTCCGACGCCGGCACGGGAGCTTAATGCACCAGGGTGTACGCCGGCCGGCACCTCTGCAGCAAGCGGCCCCTCCGTCAACTGTGACGCCCGCCGTTGGCGGTGCCTCGACATTAGCCGAGCTCGACGCCATCATCATGGTAACTAATTAAGCCTCTCAGTCGAGGACTTCATCTCCTTGCCTTTGACTGGGCATCCCTGACGCCCTACATGTTTTCGCAGGGCGCCGCCGACGTTCCGTGCACTCTCCTGCACTTCGTGAACAACGAGTTGGTCGATGTCGCCAAGGGCAAAATCGTTCAACCGGCAACCCCTTGTTCCACGGTACCCAGATGCCACCCAACTTGTTTAGGGTTCAACTGGTTCGGGTGCTGCCAGGCTGCGACGAGTTGTTACCTCCGATTCAACCCGTCGGGGCCGACGATGATGACGTGATGACCCTCAGCGCCTGCCTGAGCTGGCCCCTGCTTTGGCCGAAGAGCCAGATTCGTTTAGGGGTGGGGGACACCACCCCAAAGACAACACCGCCAGTCGTGCCAGCGCCAAGTCGGCCCCATGGCAAGACCGCCGCGAACGGTGCGGACATCCCTATGCCATCGATCCAAACATGCATATGGCACAGGATCGAACGACGACGACGACGATACATTTGCCAACGTCGATCAGTACTTTGCCGATCATGGGTACGGTGGCGACTTCATGGGGCCTCCTTCTCAAGAACCCAACCCAACAAAAGACGTGCGCGATCTAGCTGGTACCGCTGAGAAGCCAAGTTGGAACAGCGCCGTCTGCCGCTCAGCTCTCAGAGACGCCCCAGCTGCCGACTTCACCGAGCCTCAGATAGGCGAGGTGCGAAATATTATCAGCCCCAACACACTCAAGAAGGCGGTCTGTGAGCAGAACTCGGTCTCATTACAGGAGAACAAGAAGGCACGCAAAAGAAAGACTAACAAGGGTGCGGGCCAGCCGGCACCGAGTACGATCCATGCTCAGGACGGGCCACCTTCACCTGAGGATATCTCGAGGAGGGTGCATGTGGCGGGTAGGGCGATGCTACCGACAAATATGCTCAATGCTGCAACCGGTGCTATGCGGAGTCTGCATGACAGTGTTCTTTCTTTGGAGAAGCGGCGTCTCGAGAGAAGGATGTGGCATACCGGTTTTCGTGGCCAAGGTGCGAGGGCAAGGGCTTTGTGGATAACTCCATCGGGCGACGATCGTCCTGCGGTTTGATGACATCCACGCTATGTTGAACCTTCATCCGCTCCACTACACCTTCGCTCGCTATTTTCGCTGAGTATGGAGATGCGGATCATTCGCGACAAGACCCCGGACATCGTGATAGTCGACCCCTTCTACATGCGTGCCAAGATCTTGGGCAGCGCTGGGGACCGCAAGTCGCGAGTTCTTACCTCAAGGCGTCATTCGCAAACCAAGATAAGGATAACTTCCTCGTGCCTTACTTTCCCGAGTAAGCCCTCCCTCAACCGCCCGTAACATATGAATTCTTAGATTTCGATCGTTTTCTTTTAACATTCGTGTTTTCTGCAGTGACACATTGCACGCTCATCCTCCTAAGCCCCAAATATTCCATGGCCATGTATTTCGCCCGGACCGTCATCGAACGTAGACTACACAAATGTCAAGAAGGTTCTTGATGATGTTCTCCCGCCACGCCTAATCTGGAGGCACCTTCACCAGGCCTATTCGTAAAGCACGGCAAGCACGTGTTCTCCCACAATACGATGTTCGCTGCGTCAAGCAGCGCTTTGGCGATTAGAAGGGTGCCTACTACGCCATCCATCACATGCGGCGATCGTGCGGGACCATCATCAACTTCGCTACCGAGTAAACTCCAAGATTGGGCCGGCGTGTCGGCAATCCAGGGCGGACATCGACAAGAATTCTTTCGCATCTAGTCTGAGTTTGCGGAAATCATCCATCAAGATGTCCTTCGCACTCGGGGCAGTTCTACCTCAGAAATCAACCGTCCAACAATGACACCGACACAATGCTACAAATGCAGGATGACAACGCCCGTTCTTTCATGACTCCCACGATAGACGGCGGCTTCATCCACGCTCCGGTCCCTTGAGTCGAGTTGTCTAGTTCTGAAACATTGATTGGCTCATGTTGTAATTAAACTTTAATGAACTTGTAGTATGTCTCTTTGGTTTGAGAGTCGCTCAACTTAGATGTAATCGATGCTATTAATGTCTTGTTTTTCTCTTCCGATCGTTCTGTTGCATACTTATATATTGCTTATGTATTGTCTGTGAATTGGTACTAACGTTTCGTTTGGCTAGTGCATAGTGATGCCGTCGTATGTCGTGTACAAGGGTAAGGTTCCCGGAGTCTACGAAGACTAGGAGGAGTGTCGGAGACAGGTTCACCGATTCAGCGGTAACAGTTACAAAGGGTACACCACTAGGGCCGAGGCCGAATCTAGATACGCCCGCTATCTAGCGGGAGAGGGGAGGGAGCGTTGGAGGAACCGGATGAAGACAAGTTTCATCGTGATGATGCTCATCGTGTTGATCGCAGCTCTCTTCTATGTGATGGTAGTTTAGATGATCAATATCGACTTGTAATGTGAAGACAAACTCGCTACTCGCGGTCTCGAGACTTGTAATATAATGTTCTATCTTTGTTCGGTCTTTTCAATTCGGAGACTAATATGATGAATTGTATTCAGAGACTAATATGATGAATTGTATTCAGAGACTAATCTTCTATTGTATTCGATGAATCTGTTATTGTTGTGTGCTGTCTATATTTTGTCCAATTATACATTTTGTAACCTGTGCAAAAAACAGAAAATTAAAAAAACCTAATATTCATACTAATGGCGCATCACAACACAGTGCGCCATTAGTATGCCAAAGGATACTAATGGCGCATCACTGAACAGTGCGCCATTAGTATGCCGAAGTTACTAATGGCGCATCCTGTTGCCGTGCGCCATTAGTATGCCAAAGCACCTGGGTATACATGGCCCCCTGGGAGGCATACTAATGGCGCATCCAGTGGTGCGCCATTAGTATACCAGATACTAATGGCGCACCGGTGGTGCGCCTTTAGTAAAATATACTAATGGCGTGGCACTAATGCGCCATTAATGGCCAAATTAGGTGCGCCATTAGTAGGCCTTTTCCTAGTAGTGTGTGAGGCCATGGGTTCCGTGGTGTGGCTACAGTGTACTAACCTCTGCAGAGTGTGTGTTAAATCTATCGATAGCCGCGCCCGCGGATAAAGGCCCAGTTCGTACTCGGTCACACTATGGGTCAACAGTGATAATACTGAAGTTCTTAATAACAACCCTGGTTCGATGATGAGAAAGAGGTTGGTTGTGATTGAGAGAGGATCACCGTGGTATCATGGATACCGAAGTTCGTTATGTGATCGTGAGAGGATCACTGTGGTATCGAGGATACCGAGTTGTTGGATATTTGTGGTGTTATGCGAGAATCGCGGGTAAAGGTCGAGCTCCTTGTGGCCATGTATTGATACTACGGTATTGTTTATACCAAGCTTGATTTGATCTTGAGATGATCGTGTGATGTCCGAGGTGATAAGTGATGCATGTTATGGTTACGAGGTAACCCGAGCAGAGAAAGTTGGTGCATGATAGTGTCATCATGTTGAATGTAGTATTATCATGTTCATCTTGTTCACCTGTAATTTTCATGTTGTTTGTCTTGATTGCTCTTGGTTGCTATGAGCTTGCAAGTACATTCAATGTACTGACCTAGCGTGTCATGCCAGTTTGCAGGTCATGTCGAATTTGATTTCTTGTTTGTCGTGGATTCCTTGTTTGCGAGCTAAAATAAGCGTTACAGCCAGAGTCCCTGTGGAGTGGAGTTCACTATTGTCGTTGTTGTTCCGCTGCTAGAGTTATTCCGCTGCTTCATGTTGTTCTACAACTTGTATAGAGCAACCATGGCAGGCATAGTGTCGCCGTGCCAATGTAATCCCCTTGTACCAATTTAGATTGTAATGAAGAGCTGATTTTTTCTATATTAAGTAGTGCCGTACAGTAGAAGACTTCTCCTCGATCTCTGGGCTGGAATATGGGGCGTTCCGGTTTCTTTGAGCCGGGGTGCCACAAGTTGCGGCGAGTTTTTTTCCTGTAGTTTTTTATCAGTCCTTTTACTGTTTGAGTTGATTTTCCTTGGGTTTTCTTTTGTATTTCCTTTTTCTTTTCTTTTTTATTCAGTTTTGTCTGTTTATTTTTTGGCATTTTATTTATAATTTTTCAACACATATATCAATGTATTCATACACGTAGTATATTTTTCGTATACATCTATAATTTATTTTATGCAAACTTAACATTCTCAATATACATGATTAAATTATTTTAAAATATAAGTTTTGATGCCCATTTTTTCATATACAAATGAATCATTTTTATGCACATTTTTTCAAATATATGTTTTGATGTCAATTTTTCATTCAAATTGTACATTATGGTATCCATATAAAACATTTGCTTATACATGTTAAATATTTATAAAATACATGATCAGTGTTTAAAATGCAACTTACATTTTATGAATGGTTTGAAATAGGTTTTTGAAGTCATGAACCTTTTTTAACAGTGTATGGCATTTTTCAAATATGTCACGTATATTTTTATTTAAATAACTAAACTTTTGAAATGTCACGCTTTTTAATGCTATAGATATTTTTCAAGTTACACTAACACAAATTTTACACCTTTGTTAACAATATTCGAATTGAAGATGGACTTTATAAAAAAATCATGTACATTTAGTTTTTAGGAATATGTGTATTTTAATTGTTAAAAACTATAAAATATTAATTAAAATACTAGCTAGAAAATACAATGGAAACTATTGTACATATATGTCATTTTAGGCATATAATTGACTAAACCTAATAAAAATTGGAGCTACGTTGAGTGGCCTGACCCGTTTCGAGCTACCTTGAGGCAATTGGTTCTTTTATATCACGTGAAGCAAGATAATAGACTCAGCCACGCCGGGAGTAGAACTATTCATTGCTACAAGTGAGTGGGTTCAATCCGACGGCCCAGGCAATCCGGTGGCTCGATCCAAAGGCCCAAAACGCATCAAGGGGATCGATCGGACGGCCGAGAAGCTCTGAGATCTGAGAGAGCTCGGTTCCCCCGTGAATCCTGTTTCTGGATTTACTAGTCTTGGAAGGCCGGTGGTGTTTGGTTGCCACGATAGCTGCAGAGAATGAGTTGATGGCAGCCGACTGACTGTATACAGTGTATGTACACACAAACATGCAAATCATGTCAGATGATTGATTAAGGAATGAATCATTTACTAGGCTTGTTTGACTGATGACCTAG
Source organism: Aegilops longissima (assembly GCA_021605205.1). NCBI lineage: Eukaryota > Viridiplantae > Streptophyta > Magnoliopsida > Poales > Poaceae > Aegilops > Aegilops longissima. Next base: position 846,410,793 of record CM038677.1, read on the forward strand.
TGTCAACTCTGCTATTACATGGTCAGTTAACTGTATTTCCTGTTTTGTGTTGATGCAATTATCCACTGGCTACAACACTGGCGCATAGAAACAATTTGTCTAGTAACAAGGGTAGTCATCTCTCGTAGTGATTCTAGGATATACACGCTCGCTGACACAGCCAGAATAGAGACAATTATTTTGTCACAATTCACAAAGATAAGAAACCTTTTGATTACAACAATGCCCGTCATACATGTGCGGGTTGCTGCTGGTTCAAGCTAAGAATCTAGCTTTTCTCATGGCGGCAATGCGGAAAGAAAGATACATGTAAAATTGCATACAAGAAAAGATACAAAAACGAAAGACGGAAGGCAAGCAAGAAAGCATGTACTATTACAGTTGTTCCAGCTTCAAGACTGGCTTATTAGAAAGTCGGTCAACAAGTTCTTTTAGGTACTGCCGTTGTTCCTCGCTGTAGGAACCCTTAAGCCAGACTGTCTTGAGGAATTTCATATAACATAGCCCATTGCCAGAAACACGGAAAAATGAACCTTCAGAGCACTGGATTATGAGCACCTCAGCGGAGTTGATTATGTAAACTCCAACAGTTACCTCTAACTTGGAGCTGCAGTCTATCTTGACGACCCGAGGTTGGAAACAATCAGACCAGTCGTCGTCGTAGTCGAATTCATTCGAGCTAAAATTTACCACTTTGTCTCCTTGTACTTTGATACAGAGACGATTTAGGATATCACGACGAGGCAATTTGTTTTTCAAGAATAAATGGATGTCATCTGGGCTTGTAATAGTCATCTCAAGATCCAACTTTTTGAGATTGACAACATCCTTGATGGTGCCCGGCATTTTCCTTATAGGCCCGTACAACTTAAGGCACTTTAGGGTCTTCGGTGGCATGAAGCTATCGTCAAGGCAGTCCTCATCGAATCGCACTGACAAGGATTCCAGATGGCAATTCTTATCCAATAGGGCAGAACACAACTGCTCTCAGTTTTTCTTATTGACGCCGCACACTCTGAGCTTGAGCAATTGGGTTAGTTTTGCGACCTGCTTCAGAAAGGCGAGCAATACGCGCCGGCGTACCGGCCGAAAGCCCAGCCGGTCACGCGTGAGCCCTCCGATTTGGCTTCCTGCAGCCTCCTTTCCCAATCGTTTTTTTTCTCTGGCTTGGTCAACGCAACATTTCGTGTCGGATGCCTTCTTTTCCAAACTTTTTCTTCCCTGGCTTGGTCAACGCAGCAGTTCGTGCCCTCCAGTCTTCACGTGCGCGCTCCCGCGCGATAGCAGCAGTTCCCTGCTTCCCTCCTCCGCATGGCCGCCGGCCGCTCACACCTCGCCTCCTTGCAATGTTGCTCTCCGTTTCTCGCCGAAGAAGCCTTTCCAGCTCGTCGATTTTGGTTGCAGCTCTGCCGTCAAAACCGGATGCAATTTTCTCGGCTGTCCGGTTGTAACTCCCTGCCATCGATGCTCATGGTTGCAGCATCTTGGTGTGCCACTCATCGCCCTCGCCATCGAGCTTGCCACACAGGGTTCTACAAACAACGGCCACCTATCAACCATGAATGGATGTAGCAAAATGTTTCATCCGTTATAGCAAAACCCGACGACGGTTGCAGCAAAAACATCACCGCCGTCATCACGGGTCGCAGGTCCGCCGTGCATGTATGTAGAAAAAACAATTGTTGGTCGTAGCAAAAAACAATAGCGGTTGCAGCAAAAATGTCACCACCGCCGTCGCCAGTCGCACATCCGTCGTGGATGAATGTAGCAAAATGTTTTGTTGTTCGTAGCAAAAACCAATAGCGGTTGCAGCTCTGTGCTCTATGGTTGTTGCAACAAAACGTTGTGACCCAGGTGGTCACCGGTTCCAGCAAAACTGGATCGTACTTGCAGCTAAAATGATTGTTGATTCCAGCAAAAAAATAAATGCAACAAGAAATCATGGCGGCGATCGCCATCGCCGCTTAGCACTATCCTCTCCTATTTTGCAGCAAAAGCAAAAGTTGGTTCCAGCAAAACTGATAGCTGGTTCCAGCAAAAAAAACAAATGCAACAAAAACATGCATCCACCGTCGTCGTCGTTGAGCACTATCCTTGCAGCAAAAAACAAAGCTGGTTCTAGCAAAATCAAAAGCGGGTTCCAGCAAAAAAAAGGTAGCAACTTATTCGCGGCCACCGCCAGCGCCGTCGACCACCATCCTCGGTCAACGACATTAGCGGGGGGTAGCAAAAAGCGAGAACGCACAATGATTCCGATGGGCACCTGCAGCAGCGCGTGGCAGCATATGTGTGGAGGCCCGCGAGGGAACCCAACCGATGAGATGGGAGGAGAAGGGAGGAGGAGGGGATGGGGAGGGAAGGGAGGTTGCAGGACGGTGAGGTAGTGTCGCGGTTGGGCCTGCTCGTCTCGGCGGAGGCAGAAGACCACGACGGAGGCGCTGGGCTGTGAGCAGGAACGGAGGAATGGTGGAGAATATACAGTGGGGAATGGATAAGGCAAGGGGATAAAAAGAATAGAAGGAGGGCAGCTTATGGGTCCAAGGAGATGCGGGGGACAGCGCGCGACCGGCTCCTCGCTTCGGCCAGTCTGCCGGCCGCAAGTGTTTCCCCTTCAGAAAGGCCTCCCCACCTGATGCATTGACATTCACCACACCAACAGTGTGCAGGGCCGTAAGGCTTTCAATCCCTACAGGGACCCCAACACCAACATTATGATGTTGGGCCTCTCTCTTTGATTTCGACCCACACAAGCTCCAGGTATGTGCCAATCTCCCCACCTTTTGCAGCATTGGCTTGTGTTGGGCTTCTTGTGATGTTGCCTGTGTTGGGCTCTCGGCAATGCCATTTTCAGTGCATGTTGGTACTGCTGGCCACCCTGAAGATACGCTGCTATCACGGCCTTCTAGTTCTTCTGATATTGTTGCTGGTAGTTGGCTTGTAACCACGTCACCATCTTCTGTTGATGCGGATTTCCAATCTTCATCTGGCAATACAATAGCACCAGCACGTATGTATTGCAGCTTATGTAGCTTGATGATAGCAGATGGCAACTTGACTATTGAGGTGAATCTTACATCAAGAGTCTGTAACTGCCTCAGCCTTCCCAATGTATCTGGTAGATGACTAATCTCCCCACATCCCCGTAGGGAGATAAACTTGAGGCTCAACAACTTCACAAAGATCTGCTCAATATCTTCATTTGTTAGAGCTACCATGCCTTCTAGGTCCAGCACTCGGAGCCGCCTCATCTTGCCGGAGATAAAGAATGAATACCATTCCCCAAACACTATCAAAGATCGCAGTCGTGCAAAGTTGATGCTCTCAAATGTAATTTGGTCCCTGTGCCAGTTTGCCATTATGGTCAGGTGTTGTCCTGTGTGTTGCGTGTTTGGATTGCAACGCGCGTCCAATGCAAAAACAAGATTATCCTCTATTGGCCGTGAGATGATGTATTCACGGAAGAAACCATTGACTTGACATATGACCTTGCTTGTTGCTTGCTGGATTATGCTCAACCCAACAATCTCAGAAAAACGCTTTTGGGCATCCTCCCTTGCGGTACAACCAGGTCTGTTCCTAGAGTAGCCCCTCAGCGATCCATCTCCTCACTAAACGCCCCTGCCTTATTTTGCTGCTTGCAGGGAAGACAGAAAGGTAGAAGATACATGGTTTTACCAAATCTGAACAAGCATCAAAATAGGAATGCATCCAAGATAATAGACCGCTCAAACTATGGAATCGAGGGTCGGTCTCCAATTTGAACATAAAGTCGTCATTCATATGCTCCAAGAATGACCCAGAGAATTCCGCGCAAGAAAGCACTTTCGCTATAATAGACACTACTTTGGGAAGCCCACCACACTTCGCCACAAGTTTTGAAAGGTGCACCTTTCCCATTCGACTAGCCAGCTGTGTGCCGTTAGGATCAAGAAGCTGTAGTCCAAAAAAAAAAACATATTATGAAACCAATAAATTTCCGATTTGACTTGATGCTTAACTACAAAATAATCTGATGTTGAACTTTAGATTAGGCCTTTATGGTAGGTATAAGTTGAACAATGGATTTACTCAAAGAAATAAGACTAAGCAATCTCCGATTTGGCTAAATATAAAGGACTACAAAAGAATGTATTGGACAGAAGAACATAACACAAAGGAATAGATTGGACTGAACATCACTAACAAGATTTGAAGCAACGTAAGAATGGAAAGCAGAGGAGCTGGATATATCTTTCCTCTGCCTCACAAGCGTTCTGTGATCAAACATTTCAAGATATTTCAAGTTGTACATGCCACTGGCGCTCCGTGCTCATCTATGATGCTAGCACAGTTTGCGTATTTACTTATATACTCCCTCCGTTCCCAAATAATTGTCTTTTTAGCCATCTCAAATGGACTACAACATACGGATGTATGTAGACATGTTTGAGAGTGTAAATTCACTCATTTTGCTCCGTATGTAGTCACTTGTTGAAAATCTCTAGAAAGACAATTATTTAGGAACGGAGGGAGTAGTTGTTACTATGATCCCCTGAGCAGGCATTGGCTGACTGTTAACTGTAGGCCTATCTTTTTCAGTTCTTTTCTTTTTCTTTATTTAATTTTCTTTGTGATGTATATATTGTAACATAGCTTACTAATGGAAACTACCGTACAACCATTGTTTAAAAGTGTATTTTTGTCTTCAACAGCATATCAAGTACTTATGATTTAAGAGTGCTTAAGTACACCCTCTTTAAACAGTCTTCAATTTTTGATGCAAATCAACAATGGTGATTAAAGATACCCTTTCATTGAAAAGGGAAATCTGGTCTTTTCTTAGTTGTGACCCTAACCAAACTAGCAACTGTCATTTAAACCGAACGTCCCTACCAAAAAAAAAAAAGAATGTCCATAAGAAAAAAAGGAAAGAAAAGATAAACGACATGGACACAAGGTCTTGCATGCTAGGTTGGCTTTGTGAATTATTCTTTATGGAAAGGTTGCAATATTTGTCTACTTAAGATAGAGATAGGGACCGGGGCACAAGAGTGGTAGAAATGGGCATCTTCTTTGTCTCCATTTAAAACGACATGGCTGCCATTAGAGGCAACCTAGAGCTCTGAAGAAAGGCGAGGTAAAAGCTCCAGTGTGCGGGGGAAAGGAAAAATGAGATTCACGTGACTATAGATGTCTTCATCTGGCTCAACGTGCTTAAATATGTTTGTTTTGATTTACATGGGAGTCTTGGGGATTGGTTATATATTTGTTTACCAAGAGAATAAAAACCAACGATATTGGTGATAACAATAATGCCATTGTAAGTATAAAAATTACCATTGCTATATGATCTTACTATAATATTTTTTGTCGGTTATAAAAATTGTAGATGCGCTAGTATGTTGCCCGCGAAAATTGTGCAGGTCACTCTGCTAGTTATAATAGTAAAATAAATTATTTGTATAGGGAAGAACATTTTAGATATGTCTGATCTTTGCATGCATGCTTTATTTTTTGCTTGTGTACGCCATTCTCATGTCCAAAGTTCATCGTTTTGAAATTAACCCGTACAGAATTCAAAGAAAATGTATGATTAGAATAGAAAACAGCTTATATCTATATCTTATAAATGTAAGCAGCATGCTTTTGCCTTTTATGTTCTTCGCTATATCTTATATCTATATGTATGATTAAAATAGAAAACAGCTTGTATCTATATCTTACAAAATAGAAAACAACTTATATCAAATTGCATAACTAAAGTTCCTAGATTAATAAGGTATACATATTAATGGGTTATCTTAAAGTGGGGCAGCAGAAACACTAGAAAATGGCGCCGCACGTGACGAGCCTCTCGCTTCATCACATACCACCGCAACCACCACGAGTCTCAATCACTCCCAAGGCGCACTGAAGATCCTGACTGCTCTGGTGATTCTGGCGAGTAGTGGGTGCAGAGAAGTTCGGCCGCTTGCGACAATGGCATTCTCAAGCGGTTCAAGATAGCGGTAGTGTGCGGGTCACCTGGTTCCTCTGAAGGAACCGAAGGAGCTAGGAAGGCTGTTGAGGGAGCTACAGTTTGGCGGAGGAGTTGTGGACGATGTGGAAGGTGCGAAGGAGGAGGATTCTGGCGGAGCTCAAGGCGAAGAACAAACTCGCGACTCCCACTGTGGTGATAGCGAACGGCGAGGAGCGAGCAAGGATGGTGCCGATGGATAGCATGCCCATGGAGCAAGTGATTGCGTTGGAATTGGCGGAAGCGGAAACTCTGATCCCAAATCAAAGACTCATGTGGAGGGAGTTCACCAACCCGCGGTCAAAAGAATCGGCGCCGCCACTGCTGGGTGTGAATTCGGCCCTTCGGGATTCACGGATCTAGGGCTCAGAAATCGAGGAATTGGCCAACCTTTGAAGAGCTGGATTGGTGCCACGACAACAATCTCGGTACAATAGAAGGGATCTTATCATGCATTGGTTGTCGTTGACTGCGGGGCTTCTTTGCCAACCTTATCGGGCGTTGCTGCCCCCCTGAATAGCGCTTCGATCTTGAGGCGCTGTATCAGGGCGTCCGAGGAGTCGACGGGGGAGCCCTTGTGAGCCCCTTCACTCTGGCCGAGATCAAGGAGGCGGCGGGGCTCCTCGACCGCTCGAGTGCCCCCGGCCCAGATGGCCTGGGGCCTGCCTTCTACCAAGCTGCGTGGGGGGCGGTGTCGGGCGACCTCCTGCAGTTCTTCGACGCCTTCCATGACGGCTCGGTGGACTTGGAGCCAATCAACCGGGCGTACATTGCTCTCCTGCCAAAGGGGAGTGGGACGACACTCCAAGTTCGTTCCGCCCCGTCTCCCTGCAGAACTGCGACGTCAAGATCCTATGCCGGGCGCTCACCACCCGGCTACAGCGGCAGATTGGGGAGGTGATCGACGTCGATCAGTCCGGATTCGTTTTTGGGCGAAGCATCTCCGAGAACTTCGTCTATGCGACCAAAGTGGTGCAATGCTGCCGCGCAAGGAAAGCCCCCGCCCTCGTCCTCAAGCTGGATTTCGCTAAAGCTTTCGACTCTGTAATTGGGCGTGCCTTCGTCGAGTCATGGAGGTGCGCGGCTTCCCTGAGAAATGGTGCGCGTGGATGGATGCTCTCCTCCGTTCATCACGCTCCGCTGTGCTGCTCAACGGAGTGCCGGGGGCGTGGTTCCCCGTCAGGTGCGGGCTTCGCCAAGGAGACCCGATGTCGCCCTACCTCTTCCTCTTGGTGGCGGACGTCCTGCAACGGATGGTGCGGCGTGACCCCCTGCTCAAACACCCGGTGGTGGACGGGGGGCCACCGATCGTGCTTCAATACGCCGATGACACCCTTATCATCATCCGCGCGTCGGTGGAGGCGGCGGCGCGGCTACGGCACATCCTGGACGACTTCGCCGCGGCCACTGGGCTGGGAATCAACTACGGCAAAAGCACCTTGGTGCCGATTCACGTTGCGGATGAGGTGGTGGCTGGGGCTGCGGGGGCCCTCTCCTGCTCTGTACAGGGGTTCCCGCAAACCTACCTGGGCCTGCCGTTGTCGTGGGACAAGCTGGCGGCGGCCGACTTCGCGCCGTTGATGGCAAAGGTTGATGCCTACCTGGCCGGGTGGCGGGCGCGCCTTCTCTCCCCCGCAGGGCGCCTGGTCCTGATCAATGCGGTGCTGGACTCGCTTCCCACGTACGCCATGGCCGCCGTCGTCCTTCCTCCGGCCGTTGTTAAAGCCATGGATGTGCTTCGTCGCGCGTTCCTTTGGAATGCGGCCGACCGTGCCACGGGAGCCCAATGCCTAGTTGCTTGGAGCCAGGTCTGCAGGGCGAAGTGCGAGGGGGGGGGGGGGGGGCTGGGGTGCGAGACCTTGCCACCCAGAACATGTGCCTGCTGCTCAAGATGCTACACCGTCTACACTCGTCGGAGTCAAGGTGGGCGTCGTGGATTTGGGCGGAGCTGAACAGCCCCTCCCTTCTCCACCCCGGTAGCTGTCGTCGTGCCGGGGCGCATGGGCGTTCTCTGCGCGGCATGCTGCCGCTCTACCGCGCCATGTCCCGTGTGTGTGTGCAAGATGGGCGAAGAACCTCCTTCTGGCTCAACGGGTGGCTGTCGTGCGGCCCCCTGAGTGTGGCCTTCCCCGTGCTATTCTCGCACACCACGTGCGCCGAGGCCACCGTGTTCCACGTCTGGGGCGGCGGGCTCGACCGCATCTTGGTCCCAAGACACACCCGGGCTGGTGCTCGGGAGCGTGCGGCCCTCCTTGCCATCCTCCCTGATGCACCTGCGACGCCGGGCGTGGACGAGAGGATGCTGCCGCTTTGTGAGCAACCGCGATCCGGAGGGCTTGTCACGAGTCGCGCTTACGCCCTTCTGCGTTACGGCGGCCGTCTCTCGCCTCATGCTGCATTCGTCTGGGGGACGCGCGTGCCGTCGCGGGTGAAATTCTTCTGCTGGCTGCTGGTCCATCGTCGAGTCAACACTCGAGATGTCCTCCTTCGGAAAACCATTGTTGATCGCGCGGGGGCCGGCTGCCCCGTCTGCTCGGCGGCGCTGGAAACCGCGGACCACCTGATGTTTGGCTGCCCGTTTGCGCGCGAGTTCTGGCGCGCCGTGGGGGGTGTGGTGATCACGGCGGACACGTCGGTGGAGCGGCTCTTCGCCCTGGATGTGAGAGTTGCTGTTGGAGATGCCTCTCCTGACACCTTCCTCCTCCTTTGCTGCTGGCACCTATAGAAGCATCGGAACGGTGTGGTCTTCCAAGCTATGGTGTTGTCCCTAGATTGGGCACTAAGCTGCTGTCGCGAGGATGCTGTTCTCTGGCGGGAACGGCTACGTCCACAGGATCGTGAGGGTGTTGATGCGTGGGTGCGTGCGTTGATGCGGTGATCTAGTCTGGGTCTGGGCTTTGTTAGATCGCCCCGCCTCCCTCCCCAAGTGTGCGTTGCTGTTTGTAAAAATGAGGACCTCCCCCTAGTGGTGATTTGGCAATAAAATTCAGGTGGAGGGGTCGCTATCCCTCCCCCGGTGATAGTTCAAAAAAAAAAAGTTGGTGGATTCCATGTAGTGCGGAGATTAATTGGGAGCTATGTTGGACTGGCGGGACTCCATTAGCAAGGGAAGATCCGAGATGGCAGGTGTGGCATACTACGTTGTTGATTCGTGTTCCTGTGAATTGAGGCTCTACGTGAGACGGCGATGCCGTCGGGTTGTGGGGAATCATGTAGCAATGTGAAGGTGGCAAGCAGTGATATTGCTTGCATGATGGGAGAAGCATGCCATCATCAAGTGAAACTGAGACAGGGTACCGGTGAGGTCCTTATAAAAGTATCCAACAAGGTTTTGGTTACCGAATGGGGCATTCTTATCGAGGGTGGCCGGTAAACTTGGTTATCACAGTTACCGAGAAATACCAAAAATATTTTGAACTTAGTTGAATTTTGAATTCGAGCTTTATCTGGCATAAAAGTGCTACCAGCCAAATGGAATGTTGTCTACGCATGATTCTAGGCCACTACCAACATGCCAGAACCAAACCTCATAAAAAAATTTAGATCCTAAGTACTTTACTATACATCAAGCGTTTAAATTGAACAAATTCAACTAACTTGTTATTTTTTGCTCGGTATGGGGATTTACCATGGGGCACCGAAATACGTGGTAACCATGGAAAATCTAAAATTGCAGGAAATAGAGCAGGGCAATGTTCGGGAGCAATTAAACTGACCTTTCTGAAGATAACATGGGCGTCGTCATCATCTACACATTTGACATTGAACATTTGACCTGCCTGCTGCTTCACACTATGTTTGGCAATGTTTTCTTTGGTTGTGATGACAACTATGTTTCCGTTTGTAGTAGACTGGGATAAAAAGGCAGATTCGATCAAGTCCCAGTCACATGTGGATCGCAGACCATCAGTTATGACAAGATACCCGTCTCGACGTAGAATTTCACGACACCCTTGAATTGGGTCCAGACCCTGCATAATACCAATTGCTGCAGCCTCCATGGCTTCAAGATCATGGCGATGGAACTCGAGAAGTAAAAGCCGAGAAAATTCCACCAAATCAAACGGACCAGCTGGCATATCAACCCATGCAAACCTTTCAAGGTCAAGCAAAGAATAATCTCTTATTTGGTCATAAGTTTCTCTCATCAGAGCTGATTTACCAACACCAGCAATACCCCATACCGAGATGACCATAGTAGCTTGTAAACATGGCAACATATTACTTGTCATCTTTTCTTGAGACTGCATGACCGGACCACTCACTTTCATTCTTTTTTTTTAGAAAAGGAGGATGACCCCCGGCCTCTGCGTCTGTGAGATGCATACAGCCACTTTATTAATTATTCTCAAGGACCTTACAAAGTATTACAAACAATATACCTGAATCCACCATCTTGGCAACATATGTCGCTACTCTTATCCATATGATGAAGGGATGCTAGCTGGGCCACTACCCAAACCACTCACCTAAACCTAACATCAAAAGCCGGAAGCCCCAGCCGAGCCACATATCAGGTCTGGGGCACAATCCAGCCAGACACACTCTTGTGTCGTCGCAACCATCTTCCACAGGTCCGTCTTCAGATTATATTGAGTCTTCTATCTTGTATAGCCCACTCCGCCATCGACGTCACCATGACACCAGACAGCTACCTCCTCCTGCGCGAGTCCATCTCCGCGCATCGGACGCCGAGCCTCCACAGCGCCATGCCGCCGATCTCCACCGCCAAATGAGTGAGATGAAGTACTGCTCCACCACGGCATGTACAAGGTGAGGAAGGGCGAGGTCCCCATCGGAGACATGGCCGGAAGAGGAGCACCGCAGCCACGAGACATAACTACCTGGAGCTGCGACACGGTAGATCAGACGGGCCGCCACCAGGAACCAGACAAACTCGCCATGCACGCCCAGCATCCCCATGCCCAAGTCGGCGCCTCCAAGAAGGTGACGACGCTGTGGCGCCGCCGCCGCTTAGCCACCGGGGCTAGGGTTTTCATCCGGGCGCAGGGGAAGGGGGGAGGCAGGGGAGGTTGAGCCTCGGCGCCGCCACCAAGGAGGGAATGGCGTCCGGGACGCCATCGACGCCGTGACCGCCACCGGCGGCCAAGGGTTTCCCCCGGCCAAGCACCCTGCCGCCACCTCCGAACCAGCCACAGCATCAGCAGGCGCGTGCACGCCGGAGATCCAGGCCAGCCGTAGATCACTTTCATTCTGTTAGAAAGAATGATACTTCGAGAAGCCTCCTTGTTATTTCCATATCCATAGTAGTCAGAGGCCTACACGTGTGCGTGTGAGAGAGACTGTTAAATTTCTTGTTTTCAGCACCAGAATCTGTATAACTAATTAGAAGGACTATAAAGATTTCCGTGCAGTTCAGTTTGCTGCATGTTGGTCGTTAGCGCGGGAGAGCATATGATATGATGGAACAGATGGTCTAACAATTTTATTACATCACGGACTACTGCATAATGTACTTAATTTTTAGTGAATAGCCCATCCAATTTATAAATAATTGAAGTTTTAGGTTTGTCTTAAGTCAAATTTCTTTAAGTTTGGTCAACTTTACGGAAAAAATCACTAATACCCATAACATCAAAACACGCCGATGCAGGATCCTACCGTCGAAGGTCAGATGTTGGGTTTTCAACTAGGAGAGCATGTAGAAATGTCAACAGCAATGCCTTCAACAACAAAAATCCGCATTCACACCGTCATTGCCCGTACAGCCAACAAAGGCCACACCTAAGGTTTTCACCTCAGATCTGTAAACCCGGTAATCAGGAGAGCACCACCAAACCGAAGGCATCGTGTGTTGCTGCCAGCGGTTACCAAAGAAGTTGATGCTGCATGGAGAGGCATACCTACACACGATGATCCCGGGAAATTGAAATCCGAACCGTTCTCTGGCATACATGCCCGAAGATAGCTGTTCGCTTGTGAATCCCTGGCGTGATCAACACCACGCAGTCAAGGACATGCATTTGAATCATAAACTAGCTACTGCACAAACGAAGAGCCGAACTCATCGGTGGATTCAACACCTTGCACGCACAAGCTCCGAAGAGATTGCGGAAGAGTCTGACGGTGATGACCATGCCTAGATGTGGCAAGCCGTAGCATCCCTATCTCCACTCCATCGTCGCATCACTTCAAGCAATCGCGTTGTTGTCACATCGCTGCCATCGCCGACCAAGTCACCCGCCGCATCATGATCTGGGAAGGCCCAAATCCACCGCCCCACAGTGCCAACGGTTGCAGCAGATAACCATGGGAGAAAACCACCACCGTTGCCTGCCTGAGAACTCACCAACACCATGCAACACGAGTCGCCGCTAGGGATTCAACGCCTGCAGTACGCGAAGATGTTGCGCCCCTAACCACCGGCCCCTGGCACGCCAATCATCACCTGGAGTCCTCACCAATAAAGACTGAGGGGCCACTGACACCTTAATTAGGCTGGGTGAGAGGTGGAAGGAGAGTAGATTTTTTTTTTGAGAAGAGAAAAGGAAGGAGAGTAGATGGGTTTCCGAAGTGCCTCCCAAGTGGCCAAGTCGCACTGGGCCCTCCATCTTGTTATGTGTAACTCGGTACTACTCTCTACGTCCCATAATATAGCTCGGTACAACCAATATACAAGAATATCAGTTGTAATAACATCTTATATTATGGGACACATGAAGTATTTGATAATACAGTTCTTGATAGGGCTAAGGAGACTGCGGGCTGGATGTGTGCAACATAAGCGTACGAAACGTAAATGGGAATAACAAATTAATTAAACAGGTCAATGTGTTAAGACTTCAGACTGTGTCGGAAGGGCAAGTAACACACAAAAAAAAAGAGGAAGCGCAGGTAACACCATTGGCATGGAGTGCGAGTTTTTGGTGCTCAAGCACCACGGAGGACGTTACTTCCAAAACATCAAGAGGCGGATTTCAATGTTTCAAAAAAATTCAACTTTTCTCCATCGAAACTTATATGTGTTCTGCACGAATGTGTCAAATTTCGTTCGAAAATAGTGTGATTTCTAGGGAGGAAACGTTTGGAACATGGAGGCATATGAACTCATTTTTTAAAAATAGTACTTTCGTGCCGAAATGACTTCCGTGCTATTGTCCAGGAAAAAGTCAATTGGGTCCGAAAAATCATGAAATTTGTTGGGGTCGAAAAATCATGAAATGACTTTAATGAGTAGTACAATAAGTCAAGTGTGGTTTTTTTAGCCTGAGCTCCACAGCACCCCTTATCCTGACCATCCACATATTCTGAGATTCGTGCTTGGTGCAGGCTTTTTTGAGTCGTGCAGCGTCATTAGCAGGCGGTGCAGCGTTTTAGCTAGGTAAAGTAGTGTAGTGGAGCGGTAGGGTATAGGTCCTAGGTACCTAGGAGGTAGGTTGCAGAGTGCACAGTGCTAGTCTGCTTGCATGCACCGGCGTCAGTGGTTTTGTCCAAAGAATCTGTGAACTTTCTTGAACATATTTTTCTACATGCATGGCTTCTAGCTTGGGCCAACATTTTTTTATTTCATATTCTCAATTTTGTCCTGACCGAGAGTACTATATGTCGGCCCGGCTAGAGGAAGTATTTTATTAAGAGTTAAGAGATGTGAAGATTTGTCTCAAAAAAAAAAGAGGTGAAGATGGAATCTACGTGTGAGAAAGCTTGTGTTTGCTCGTCAAATTGCTGTTAAAAAAGAGAAAACAATAAAAAAGAGTGAGCTCATGATAGACTGTTGTGCATGCATGTCAGGAGACTTTAAATAAGAGAGACAAGTGACAGGGAAGAGAGATGTGCACGAGAGAGTTCTTCGTGTTCTGCAGAGGTTCACATGCGCATAGAATAAAATAGAGTCCGCTGCCTGCCTACGATTCCCCGGGCCTACTACCACTGCTAATCACTTTGCATGGCTTCGAAAAAGTCTGTCACGAGCACAAATCTCGAAGACATTGGACAGAGTGGATAGAGGGCACCGTGTAGCTCGATCTACACTAGAACTTTGCGTTGTTCAAAAAAAGTTTCAAAGAATTTTCACTTTCCCTGAATTGCTAAATTTTTCCCCTGAAAATATTTTATAGGGTCCATCTACCACCAGGTTCACGGTGGTATTTTCCGATTTCTAGGTCGTACAAAAAAACCAAAATTTCGGCCCAACAACAAAAATAGTGGTGGCCGGCCGCACCGCCAGTGACTCTGGGACGGGATTGGACGGGTGTTCCTCTGGCGATCACCTCCTCAACCCTCACCATGAGCAGCTTCAACTCAGCAACCGCAATGTCGAGGTCGTGAGTCCCGCGTGGTACCATGCAGGAGGGCACCAGGCGCCACACCCAGCTCCAGGTCGAGTCGTTATCCAGGTGGATAACGAACTCGACGCAGTCTTCGACATCGAAGGCCAGGTCACGCAGCTGCCGCACCCAGGTCTTCACCACTTCATTCCCAGCACGCTCTTTGCTGGCGACTTTCAAGAAGGACTGCATCATCTGGAATTCCCCAGTGATGAACATCTGGTCCTGCTGCGCTGCCTTTTTCTGCTTGTCCTCTTCATCAATCGCGAACTGGACCGTGCTCAGGGTCCCCTCCACCGCCGTCTTGGCTAACCCAAGCGTGAAGTCCGCCATTTTTGCTCTCCCACTTGCTCTCTCTCCTTGAGTGGTTTGTGTTTGTGGTGTCGCTAGAAACTGATAGATGTTGGCTTATTCTCGAAATTGTGCATCAAGGCAGCACACCCAGATGGGATTAAAAAGAGGATGGAGAGGAGCTTAGCATTGTAAAGGAGACTTGGAGGTCGTGTAAGAATTAAGAAATGAACCTAATATCTTTTTTTTGACATCAGTACATGCGCTTATATACACGTGCAAACACTCACCCCTATGAACGCACACACGCACATTCTACCCCTATGAGCACCTTTGAAAGATTGAGCCGGCATATCATCTTCAAATTTACGAAGTCACCATAGGCACATCGTCGTCGACGAGAACGTCTCCTCCCACTGAATGCGCATCACCAGAAACATGAAATAAATCCAGGAATAAATCCGAAAACAAGGATTTGAACCCTGATGGGCTGGGGATACCACAGTCCCTCTAAGGGCATCTCCGACAGTTGTAAGAAAGGTGTTGGTAAATTTGCCACCTAAGATATAGTGATGATGTGGCATGTAATAAATGTGAAGAGAGAGCAAAGTTGTATGTAAATTAAGAGCCTGTTTGGGACTGCTCTGCTCCTTAAAATTCAGCTCCGTTCCAGAAAACACGAGCCAAACAGGGCAGCTCCACGATATGTCGCTCCAAAAAAAACTAGAATCTGGGGTAGAACTTCTAATTTTTTATGAAGCTCTTTAGGGGGTGCTCCAAAAAACTCTAGAAGTTGGAGTTGGGTGGAAATTACCCACCACTGCCACCAGTAAGTGGATACCCCTTCGTTTCTCCCCCCTCAACCAATCAAATAGATCCTTTCCACCAAATTTTCCATTCTTGAAGCTGGAGCTAGAAGGAAGCCAAACATTTTCTTGGATAGTGCTACAACTTCTGGATGAAACTGCTCCAAAGTGAATTTAGTGAAGCGAAACTGATTTTGATGAAGCGGAGCGGTCTCAAACAGGCTCTAACCAACAACCTTTGACCAATCTCCAAGGTGAAATAGAGAGCAATCACATTTATTTTCTCACCATCTATTGGATAACTTAGATACAACCTATTGGAGTAGTTGTATGATAGCTTATTGGTTGATGACATGGATATTTTACCAACAAGACTAAGGCTAGCCATAGTGGGGGTAACATAAGTAGTATCATGCACTTGGGACTCGCAAACATGCTTATGTGGCAAGCAATTAAAGAAGAGAGAGATGGTCATAGTAACATAGGTAGATACTGTAACATAATAAATATTATGCTACTATGTGTATGCATGGCAATAAATGAGACCATCTATGATATTATTTTATGATACTATGCACTATGAAGGTAGTATCATACACTAGTATCATATGCATGATACTAGTATATGATACTTCCCACTATAACCAGCCTTAGGCTGGTCATAGTCGGGAGTAACTTAGACTAGTGTTATGCATATTATACTAGTCTAAGTTAATACCTTCATAATGCAAAATAATATAATAGTAGTATCATAGATGGCTTTATTTATTAGCTCATAGACTCATCTTGTCTTGGAAAGTGCTATGTTACAGTAACATATTATGTTACCACTGAAGGAAATATGCCCTAGAGGCAATAATAAAGTTATTATTTATTTCCTTATATCATGATAAATGTTTATTATTCATGCTAGAATTGTATTAACCGGAAACACAATACATGTGTGAATACATAGACAAACAGATAGTCACTAGTATGCCTCTACTTGACTAGCTCATTAATCGGACATGTGTTGTCATTTGATTAATGGGATCACATCATTAGGAGAATGATGTGATTGACATGACCCATTCCGTTAGCTTAGCACTTGATCGTTTAGTATATTGCTATTGCTTTCTTCATGACCTATACATGTTCCTGTAACTATGAGATTATGCAACTCCCGTTTACCGGAGGAACACTTTGGGTACTACCAAACGTCACAACGTAACTGGGTGATTATAAAGGAGTACTACAGGTGTCTCCAAAGGTACTTGTTGGGTTGGCGTATTTCGAGATTAGGTTTTGTCACTCCGATTGTCGGAGAGGTATCTCTAGGCCTTCTCGGTAATACACATCACATAAGCCTTGCAAGCATTGCAACTAATAAGTTAGTTGTGAGATGATGTATTACGGAACGAGTAAAGAGACTTACCGGTAACGAGATTGAACTAGGTATTGGATACCGACGATCGAATCTCGGGTAAGTAACATACCGATGACAAAGGAACAACGATGTCGTTATGCGGTTTGACCGATAAAGATCTTCGTAGAATATGTAGGAACCAATATGGGCATCCAGGTTCCGCTATTGGTTATTGACCGAGAATGGTTCTAGGTCATGTCTACATAGTTCTCGAACCCGTAGGGTCCGCACGCTTAACGTTTCGATGACAGTTCATTATGAGTTTATAAGTTTTGATGTACCGAAGGTTGTTCGGTGTCCCGGATGTGATCACGGACATGACGAGGAGTCTCGAAATGGTCGAGACATAAAGATTGATATATTGGAAGCCTATGTTTGGACTTCGGAAAGGTTCCGGATGAAAACAGGACGTTACCGGAACACCGGGGGGTTACGGAACCCCGGGGTCAATGGGCCTTGATGGGCCATAAGGGAGAAGAGGAAGGGCCGGCCGGGCAGGCGCGCCCCCTCCCCTCTAGTCCGAATAGGACAAGGAGGGGCGCGCCCTTCCCTCTTCCCTCCCCAAGTCCTAGTCCAACTAGGAGAAGGGGGGAGTCCTACCCGGTAGGAGTAGGACTCCTCCAGGCGCGCCCCCCTTGGGCTGGCCGCCCCCTTGCTCCTTTATATCTGGGGAAGGGGCACCCCATAACACACAAGTTGATCTCGTGATCGTTCTTAGCCGTGCGGTGCCCCCTCCATCATATTCCACTTCGGTCATATCGTCGCGGAGCTTACGCGAAGCCCTGCGCCGGTGAAGTCATATCGTCGCGGAGCTTAG
The DNA here is from genome assembly GCA_021605205.1 of Aegilops longissima. Classification (NCBI taxonomy): domain Eukaryota; kingdom Viridiplantae; phylum Streptophyta; class Magnoliopsida; order Poales; family Poaceae; genus Aegilops; species Aegilops longissima. The sequence goes on from CM038677.1 coordinate 846,428,395, forward strand.
GCGAAGCCCTGCGTCAGTGGAGCATCATCATCGTCACCACGCCGTCGTGCTGACGGAACTCATCCCCGACGCTTTGCTGGATCGGAGCCCGGGGATCGTCATCGAGCTGAACGTGTGCAGAACTCGGAGGTGCCATACGTTCGGTACTTGGATCGGTCGGATCGTGAAGACGTACGACTACATCAACCGCGTTGTTATAACGCTTCCGCTTTCGGTCTCACGAGTGCGTGGACAGACACTTCTCCTCTCGTTGCTATGCCATCACCATGGTCTTGCGTGTGCGTAGGAATTTTTTGAAATTACTACGTTCCCCAATGATGGCATCCGAGCCTGGTTTTATGCGTTGATGTCATATGCACGAGTAGAACACAAGTGAGTTGTGGGCGATATAAGTCATACTGCTTACCAGCATGTCATACTTTGGTTCGGCGGTATTGTGAGATGAAGCGGCCCGGACCGACATTACGCGTACGCTTACGCGAGACTGGTTTCACCGCTTCGAGCACTAGTTGCTTAAAGGTGTCCGGCGGGTGTCTGTCTCTCTTACTTTAGTTGAACCGAGTGTGGCTACGCCCGGCCTTGCGAAGGTTAAAACAGCACCAACTTGACAAACTATCGTTGTGGTTTTGATGCGTAGGTAAGAACGGTTCTTGCTCAGCCCGTAGCAGCCACGTAAAACTTGCAACAACAAAGTAGAGGACGTCTAACTTGTTTTTGCAGGGCATGTTGTGATGTGATGTGGTCAAGGCGTGATGCTATATTTTATTGTATGAGATGATCATGTTTTGTAACCGAAGTTATCGGCAACTGGCAGGAGCCATATGGTTGTCGCTTTATTGTATGAAATGCAAACGCCATGTAATTGCTTTACTTTATCACTAAGCAGTAGCGATAGTCGTAGAAGCAATAGTTGGCGAGACGACAACGATGCTACGATGGAGATCAAGGTGTCGCTACCGGTGGCGATGGTGATCATGACGGTGCTTGGCGATGGAGATCACAAGCACAAGATGATGATGACCATATCATATCACTTATATTGATTGCATGTGATGTTTATCCTTTATGCATATTATCTTGCTTTGATTGACGGTAGCATTATAAGATGATCTCTCACTAAAATTATCAAGAAGTGTTCTCCCGAGTATGCGCCGTTATGAAAGTTCTTCGTGCTGAGACACCACGTGATGATCGGGTGTGATAGGCTCTACGTTCAAATACAACGGGTGCAAAACAGTTGCACACGCGAATACTCAGGTTAAACTTGACGAGCCTAGCATATAACAGATATGGCCTCGGAACACGGAGACCGAAAGGTCAAACGTGAATCATATAGTAGATATGATCAACATAGTGATGTTCACCATTAAAACTACTCCATCTCACGTGATGATTGGACATGGTTTAGTTGATTTGGATCACGTAATCACTTAGATGACTAGAGAGATGTCTGTCTAAGTGGGAGTTTTTAATATGATTAATTAAACTTAAATTTATCATGAACTTAGTACCTGATAGTATTTTGCTTGTCTATGTTTACTGTAGATAGATGGCTCGTGCTGTTGTTCCGTTGAATTTTAATGCGTTCCTTGAGAAAGCAAAGTTGAAAGATGATGGTAGCAATTACACGGACTGGGTCCGTAACTTGAGGATTATCCTCATTGCTGCACAGAAGAATTACGTCCTGGAAGCACCGCTGGGTGCCAGGCCTGCTGCTGATGCAACTGACAACGTTAAGAACGTCTGGCAGAGCAAAGCTGATGACTACTCGATAGTTCAGTGTGCCATGCTTTACGGCTTAGAACCGGGTCTTCAACGACGTTTTGAACGTCATGGAGCATATGAGATGTTCCAGGAGTTGAAGTTAATATTTCAAGCAAATGCCCGGATTGAGAGATATGATGTCTCCAATAAGTTCTATAGCTGCAAGATGGAGGAGAATAGTTCTGTCAGTGAACATATACTCAGAATGTCTGGGTATAATAATCACTTGATTCAACTGGGAGTTACTCTTCCGGATGATAGTGTCATTGACAGAATTCTTCAATCACTGCCACCAAGCTACAAGAGCTTCGTGATGAACTATAATATGCAAGGGATGACCAAAACAATTCCCGAGCTCTTCGCAATGCTAAAAGCCGCGGAGGTAGAAATCAAGAAAGAGCATCAAGTGTTGATGGTCAACAAGACCACTAGTTTCAAGAAAAAGGGCAAAGGGAAGAAGAAGGGGAACTTCAAAAAGAACAACAAGAAAGTTGCTGCTCAAGAGAAGAAACCCAAGTCTGGACCTAAGCATGAAACTGAGTGTTTTTACTGCAAGTAGACTGGACACTGGAAGCGGAACTGCCCCAAGTATTTGGCGGATAAAAAGGATGGCAAGGTGATCAAAGGTATATGTGATATACATGTTATTGATGTGTACCTTACTAATACTCGCAGTAGTACCTGGGTATTTGATACTGGTTCTGTTGCTAATATTTGCAACTCGAAACAGGAACTACGGATTAAGCGAAGATTGGCTAAGGACGAGGTGACGATGCGCGTGGGAAATGGTTCCAAAGTCGATGTGATCGCGGTCGGCACGCTACCTCTACATCTACCATCGGGATTAGTTTTAGACCTAAATAATTGTTATTTGGTGCCAGCGTTAAGCATGAACATTATATCTGGATCTTGTTTGATGCGAGACGGTTATTCATTTAAGACAGAGAATAATGGTTGTTCTATTTATATGAATAATATCTTTTATGGTCATGCACCCTTGAAGAGTGGTCTATTCTTATTGGATCTCGATAGTAGTAATACACATATTCATAGTGTTGAAACCAAAAGATGCAGAGTTGATAATGATAATGCAACTTATTTGTGGCACTGCCGTTTGGGTCATATCGGTGTAAAACGCATGAAGAAACTCCATACTGATGGGCTTCTGGAATCACTTGATTATGAATCACTTGGTACTTGCGAACCGTGCCTCATGGGCAAGATGACTAAAACGCCGTTCTCCGGAACTATGGAGCGAGCAACTGATTTGTTGGAAATCATACATACTGATGTTTGTGGTCCAATGAATGTTGAGGCACACGGCGGGTATCGTTATTTTCTCACCTTCACAGATGATTTGAGTAGATATGGGTATATCTACTTAATGAAACACAAATCTGAAACATTTGAAAAGTTCAAAGAATTTCAAAGTGAAGTGGAAAATCATCGTAACAAGAAAATAAAATTTCTACGATCTGATCATGGAGGAGAATATTTGAGTTACGAGTTTGGTTTACATTTGAAACAATGCGGAATAGTTTCGCAACTCACGCCACCTGGAACACCACAGAGGAATGGTGTGTCCGAACGTCGTAATCGTACTTTACTTGATATGGTGCGATCTATGATGTCTCTTACTGATTTACCGCTATCGTTTTGGGGATATGCTTTAGAGACGGCCGCATTCACGTTAAATAGGGCACCATCTAAGTCCGTTGAGACGACACCTTATGAACTATGGTTTGGCAAGAAACCAAAGTTGTCGTTTCTTAAAGTTTGGGGCTGCGATGCTTATGTGAAGAAACTTCAACCAGATAAGCTCGAACCCAAATCGGAGAAATGTGTCTTCATAGGATACCCAAAGGAGACTGTTGGGTACACCTTCTATCACAGATCTGAAGGCAAGATTTTCGTTGCTAAATTCGGATCCTTTCTAGAGAAGGAGTTTCTCTCGAAAGAAGTGAGTGGGAGGAAAGTGGAACTTGATGAGATAACTGTATCTGCTCCCTTATTGGAAGGTAGTTCATCACAAGAAACGGTTCCTGTGACAACTACACCAATTAGTGAGGAAACTAATGATGTTGATCATGAAACTTCAGATCAAGTTGCTACTGAACTTCGTAGGTCAACCAGAGTAAAATACGCACCAGAGTGGTACGGTAATCCTATTCTGGAAGTCATGTTACTTGACCATGACGAACCTACAAACTATGAAGAAGCGATGGTGAGCCCAGATTCCGCAAAATGGCTGGAAGCCATGAAATCTGAGATGGGATCCATGTATGAGAACAAAGTATGGACTTTGGTTGACATGCCCGATGATCGACAAGCCATTGAAAATAAATGGATCTTTAAGAAGAAGACTGACGCTGATGGTAATGTAACTGTCTATAAAGCTCGACTTGTTGCGAAAGGTTTTCAACAAGTTCAAGGGGTTGACTACGATGAGACTTTCTCACCCGTAGCGATGCTTAAGTCTGTCCGAATCATGTTAGCAATTGCCGCATTTTATGATTATGAAATATGGCAAATGGATGTAAAAACTGCATTCTTGAATGGATTTCTAGAAGAAGAGTTGTATATGATGCAACCAGAAGGTTTTGTTGATCCAAAGGGTGCTAACAAAGTGTGCAAGCTCCAGCGATCAATTTATGGTCTGGTGCAAGCCTCTCGGAGTTGGAATAAACGCTTTGATAGTGTGATCAAAGCATATGGTTTTATATAGACTTTTGGAGAAGCCTGTATTTACAAGAAAGTGAGTGGGAGCTCTGTAGCATTTCTGATATTATATGTGGACGACATATTGTTGATTGGAAATGATATAGAATTTCTGGATAGCATAAAAGGATACTTGAATAAAAGTTTTTCAATGAAAGACCTCGGTGAAGCTGCTTACATATTGGGCATCAAGATCTATAGAGATAGATCAAGACGCTTAATTGGACTTTCACAAAGCACATACCTTGATAAAGTTTTGAAAAAGTTCAAAATGGATCAGGCAAAGAAAGGTTTTTTACCTGTATTACAAGGTGTAAGATTGAGTCAGACTCAATGCCCGACCACAGCAGAAGATAGAGGGAAAATGAAAGATGTTCCCTATGCTTCAGCCATAGGCTCTATCATGTATGGAATGCTGTGTACCAGACCTGACGTATGCTTAGCAGTAAGCTTGGCAGGAAGGTACCAAAGTAATCCAGGAGTGGATCACTGGACAGCGGTCAAGAACATCCTGAAATACCTGAAAAGGACTAAGGATATGTTTCTCATATATGGAGGTGACAAAGAGCTAGTCGTAAATGGTTACGTCGATGCAAGCTTTGACACTGATCCGGACGATTCTAAATCGCAAACCGGATACGTGTTTTTGTTAAACGGTGGAGCTGTCAGTTGGTGCAGTTCTAAACAAAGCATCGTGGCGGGATCTACATGTGAAGCGGAGTACATAGCTGCTTCGGAAGCAGCAAATGAAGGAGTCTGGATGAAAGAGTTCATTTCTGATCTAGGTGTCATACCTAATGCATCGGGACTAATGAAGATCTTCTGTGACAATACTGGTGCAATTGCCTTGGCAAAGGAATCCAGATTTCACAAGAGGACCAAGCATATCAAGAGACGCTTCAATTCCATTCGGGACCAAGTCCAAGTGGGAGACATAGAGATTTGCAAAATACATACGGATCTGAATGTTGCAGACCCGTTGACTAAGCCTCTTCCACGAGCAAAACATGATCAGCACCAAGACTCCATGGGTGTTAGAATCATTACTGTGTAATCTAGATTATTGACTCTAGTGCAAGTGGGAGACTGAAGGAAATATGCCCTAGAGGCAATAATAAAGTTATTATTTATTTCCTTATATCATGATAAATGTTTATTATTCATGCTAGAATTGTATTAACCAGAAACATAATACATGTGTGAATACATAGACAAACAGATTGTCACTAGTATGCCTCTACTTGACTAGCTCATTAATCGAAGATGGTTAAGTTTCCTAACCATAGACATGTGTTGTCATTTGATTAATGGGATCACATCATTAGGAGAATGATGTGATTGACATGACCCATTCCGTTAGCTTAGCATTTGATCGTTTAGTATATTGCTATTGCTTTCTTCATGACCTATACATGTTCCTGTAACTATGAGATTATGCAACTCCCGTTTACCGGAGGAACACTTTGGGTACTACCAAACATCACAACGTAACTGGGTGATTATAAAGGAGTACTACAGGTGTCTCCAAAGGTACTTGTTGGGTTGGCGTATTTCGAGATTAGGTTTTGTCACTCCGATTGTCGGAGAGGTATCTCTAGGCCTTCTCGGTAATACACATCACATAAGCCTTGCAAGCATTGCAACTAATAAGTTAGTTGTGAGATGATGTATTACGGAACGAGTAAAGAGACTTACCGGTAACGAGATTGAACTAGGTATTGGATACCGACGATCGAATCTCGGGTAAGTAACATACCGATGACAAAGGGAACAACGTATGTCGTTATGCGGTTTGACCGATAAAGATCTTCGTAGAATATGTAGGAACCAATATGGGCATCCAGGTTCCGCTATTGGTTATTGACCGAGAATGGTTCTAGGTCATGTCTACATAGTTCTCGAACCCGTAGGGTCCGCACGCTTAACGTTTCGATGACAGTTCATTATGAGTTTATAAGTTTTGATGTACTGAAGGTTGTTCGAGTCCGGATGTGATCACAGACATGACGAGGAGTCTCGAAATGGTCGAGACATAAAGATTGATATATTGGAAGCCTATGTTTGGACTTCGGAAAGGTTCCGGATGAAAACAGGACGTTACCGGAACACCGGGGGGTTACCGGAACCCCCCGGGGGGTCAATGGGCCTTGATGGGCCATAAGGGAGAAGAGGAAGGGCGGCCAGGCAGGCGCGCCCCCTCCCCTCTAGTCCGAATAGGACAAGAGAGAGGCGGCGCCTTCCCTCTTCCCTCCCCAAGTCCTAGTCCAACTAGGAGAAGGGGGAGTCCTACTCGGTGGGAGTAGGACTCCTCCAGCGCCCTTGGGCTGGCCGCACCCCTTGCTCCTTTATATCTGGGGCAGGGGACACCCCATAACACACAAGTTGATCTACGTGATCGTTCTTAGCCGCAGCGGTGCCCCCTCCACTATATTCCACTTCGGTCATATCGTCGCGGAGCTTAGGCGAAGCCCCGCGCGGGAAGTCATATCGTCGCGGAGCTTAGGCGCCCTGCGTCGGTGGAGCATCATCATCGCCACCACGCCGTCAGGCTGACGGAACTCATCCCCGACGCTTTGCTGGATCGGAGCCCGGGGATCGTCATCGAGCTGAACGTGGGCAGAACTCGGAGGTGCCGTACGTTCGGTACTTAGATCGGTCGGATCGTGAAGACGTACGACTACATCAACCGCGTTGTTATAACGCTTCCGCTTTCGGTCTACGAGGGTACGTGGACAGACACTCTGCCCTCTCGTTGCTATGCCATCACCATGGTCTTGCGTGTGCGTAGGAATTTTTTTGAAATTACTATGTTCCCCAACAACCACCTCTCATTAATTACTTGCCATGTAAGCAGATTTTTCTTAAAGTGCGCTATGTTACTACCTATGTTACTCCCACTATGACCAGCCTAACATACGACCTGCTGGAGATGCCCTAACCATCCAACCACAGAATAAATGCGAAACAACCTAATATATTGGGTGGTTAGTGTGAAGGCCTTGTATACCGGAATCTTTGGATCTGAATGCACGACGTCCAGTGCTCCACTGGTCCCTCGAGTCAAGGAATGTAGCTTGCTTTGTGACCAATAGCATTTAACTTATTTGAATACACCTTACGAAGCAAATTGGAACGGCGTACTAGCAAAACGTCACCGACGCGATGGGCAACTGAGCAGGTAAATTGCTATATGTCATCACAGTATATATTGCACATGATGCCAGTCTCTACAGTGGCTGGTGAAAATAGTGCCGATTTACAGCGGTTGGGACATACTGATTGCCGGATTGTAACTAAGTTTCTTTTAGAAAAGAAGGATGACCCCCGGCCTCTGCATCTGTGCGATGCATGCGGCCATTTACGAAGTCATACAACAGTAAGACTAAAGCCACCATCTAGGCAATATCTGCCGCTACTCCTATCCAGTTGATGTAGGGATGCTGATAGTCTGGGCCTAATACCAAACAAACCTCGCAGCCAAACCTAACATCTATGACCTGAGGTCCCAACCAGGACGCCTGCCGGGTATGGGGCACTCACTAGTCCGGCGCACTCTTCAACCAGGACGTCTGCCGGGTATGAGGCCGCCGCAGCCACCTGCCACCAACCCATCTTCAGAGCTGTACTGCTTTTTTTTTGAACCTTTTAACAGTAGGAGAACCTCCTACTGTTTTTGTATTAATATAATAGTGGTAACAAATTACATGGGGATATTTACATGATGACTTTACAAATCACTCTCCCTTTGGGAGGTGGCAAAGGGGTCAAACTATAGAGGATAGGATGTGTGGGATGAGATTTTTGTGCTTTTCCTTAACCCTATAGGTAAGGAGTGAAAAATCAGTCTTAAGCCTATCTAACCATGAAGCCCTTGAGGGTATTATTCCCCTGAAGTGTTTGTTGTTGTGTTCTTTCCAGATACTCCAGGCCGCAGTTAGGAAGAGTTCCATGAAGAGGGGCCTGTTCCAGAGGTTTTTGGCCGACACAACATTTTGTAGGCGATGTTGACCCTGAATCCAAGAGAACCCCAGACTGGACCAACATTCAACACTGAATTGACACTCAAAAAAGAGGTGTTCTAGCGATTCTTCAATGTGTTGCCCACAAAGGATACAGTCATAGTCATTTCCTATGTTGTAGTGTCTCCTCTTGAGCATATTCCGCGTGTTAAGACGACCAGAAAGGAGTAACCACCCAAAGACTTTAATTTTCATGGTGGCTTTTGATTTCCAGAGCCAGAAAAACGTCTGATGGGCCCTCACGTCTTTGAAGTAGAAGGTGTAATATCTGTGAGCAGTATAATTTTCCGTTCCCCAAGTATGGGTCCAGGTGTCATGATCACTAGATAGAACCGTTTCCCTCGTGTCAGCTTGTAGTTGTCGCACCTCTGCATATGCCTGAGCCGAAAGGGGCAGGTGAAACGCCTCACTCAATGACGTGATAGACAAGAAATCCCGCACAGACATGTCTTCATTGATTGTGTAGGAAAGAGCGCGTGGGTACTTCTCATCAAAAGTTGCATCTTGCCATAGGTCTTTCCAGAAGAGCACGGTGGATCCATTTTTGACATTAGCATTTGAGATGCCCCGAAATGTTGGCATTAGGTTGGCAACATCACGCCACCAGAATGAGCCACAAGGGTCAGCAGCATGCGGAATTTGATTGACATAGTATGTGTTCCAGATGAGCTCAACCCAAGGTACGTTCCATCTATTGTAGAATTTATGTAAATATTTGAGCAAGAGTGCATCACCTTGGATCCTGAGGTCGATTACACCCAATCCACCGCTTTCTTTTGGGCGGCAAACCATTTCCCAGGAGGCGAGGGAATTGCATTTGTCCCCCTGATCCGTTTTCTTCGTCCACAAACACTTCCTTCTAATTTTGTCAAGGAGCTCAATGATTTTGGTAGGCAGTCGGAGCGTGCATAGCGCAAAGATGATGAGTGAGGTAATCACTGAGTTAAGCAGGGAAAGCTTTCCACCGTATGAAATCATGTTGAGAGTAGCAGTCAATCTTCTCTCCATGGAGCATACCAGAGGCATGAGATCAAGGACAGTTGGCCGAGTGGTTCCAAGCGGGATTCCTAAGTATGTGAAGGGCATCTTTCCAACCGCACATCCAAAGATATTAGCAATTTCTTCGGTTTTTGCAGTGTCAGCATTGATTGGAATGAGGGTGGATTTGTGAAAATTTATTTTCAAACCAATGGATGCAGCATAGTCAGTCAAGATATCCTTGATAACCGCCGCTTGAGGTGCACTAGCTGGAAGAACAAGTATGGTATCATCGGCGTATTGAATAACTGGATACTCTTTTTGGTGTGGGGAAGGGAAGGGCAGGGTTATTTGACCATGTGCAAATGCGTTGTTGATGGCCGCTTGGAGAAGATCTGCCGCAAGCACAAAAATAAGTGGCGAGAGTGGGTCCCCTTGCCTGACCCCACATTTACAGAAAAATTGGCGTCCCGGAGTACCGTTTAGGAGAACCGAAGATTTGGCTGATGAGAAGATGCAGCGAATCCATGTAAGCCACTTATCATTGAAACCCATGTTTTTCATAATCTCAATCATAGCGTCATGCTCAATTGTATCGAAGGCTTTTGCAAAATCAAGCTTGAGGAGCATTATTTATTTTTTGGATGTGTGACATTGATATATATACTCATATGCCCATGCGAGGCAGTCCTGGATGGTCCTCCCCTTGAGAAATCCATATTGATTTCTGTGAATGATCCTCAAAATGACTTTTTGCAGTCGATTGGCCAAGATCTTAGTAATGACTTTAAGGCAACAGTTTAAGAGAGTAATCGGCCTGTAATCATTAATAGATTCAGGTGATCCAGTTTTCGGAATGAGAGTTATGAAGCCGTCATTAATGCTTTCCAAGTTAAGATCACCATTGTGGAATTGATTACAGAGATTGTAAAAATCCTCTTTAATGATTGGCCAGCATCTCTTAAGAAAAAGACCAGTAAAACCATCCGGTCCCGGTGCCCTGTCAGCCGGCATCTCTCGAATAACTGTGTTGATTTCATCATGGGTGAATGGGAGCGTTAAATCATCAAGTCCTTCACATTTTTTAATTATCCTGGGAAGGTCAAATTTCATGTTGCATGGGTGTGAGGAGCCCATCCTTTCTTTGAAGGCCTGATAAATGAGTGATTCTTTCCCGCATGATCCTCAATAGTTGCTCCATCACTAGTCTTCAAAGAGGCTATGTTGTTCTTTCTGTATCTTTCTGAGGCCATGGACTGAAAAAACTTTGAAGGTTCATCTCCAAATTGCACCCATCGAATCGTACACCTTTTTTTTCAGTAAATTTGTTGATATTTTAGTAATCTCAGGATGTGTGCTTTGAGGATGCGGCGAAAATTTGCTTCAGGCACAGAGAGAGGACGTTTATTTTCCAACTCATCAATTTCACAAAGGGCTTTATTTGAGTTTTCGATGGCCACCGAGAGCTTCACTACTAGAAAAAGGGCTATAGATGGGATTGACACTAATGGCGCACCAGACAATGGGTGCGCCATTAGCACCACCTGCTGATACGCCATTAGAGTTGAAACTACTAATGGCGCACCTGGCCCAAGGTGCGCCATTAGTATCAATTTTTTTAAACTAGTGCGCCTGTCCAAACATACTAATGGCGCATCCAGACAAAGTGCGCCATTACTAGTTGTAACTAGTAATGGCGCACCCGTCCGAAAGTGCGCCACTAATGTTGTTTTTTTATTATATTTTTTATTCCTTTTTTTGCAATACTACTAATGGCGCACTGATCAACCATGCGCCATTACTAGTTTAAACTAGTAATGGCGCACTGTGGATCAGTGCGCCATTAGTATTTTTTTTGCAAAACTACTAAGGTGCGCCATTAGTAACCTGGATTACTAATGGCGCATTTAGTGCTGGTGCGCCATTAGTAAGTGGGCAGCAACAAGATATTTTGGACAGCCTCTCCTACCCACACTCACTTTCTCCCCACTTCATTCTCTCCACCTCCTCCTTGTCTCGGGTGCCTCCTCTTTTTCACCTCATTTCCACCATAGATTCATTCAAATTAAGTGGTTAAATTACCTTGTTTTAATAGGTAAGTAAGGGGGGAAGCTATATTTATGTTGTTCTCCCTACAACAATGTGCACATGCACTTTTTATGGCCTAGCTAGATCTATGTATGTTCGTGGTGTTGCATATGTGTTTGTGTTTGGAGGTGTACCGGTATTTGAAATGCGATAGTTGCCAATATTTTGCCGGAATGTTGATTCATTTCCGTTTCGGCGAGAATTTTGGCATTAAGCATTCTTTTTGGTCCTATTTTTAAGGAAAGTCATGCCAAATTTTTTCTTGGTTCTAAAATATCGTTTTGCTCTACCCATGGCGACCATGGTCCGCACGATGACCGAAGGCATCGTGAATAGGTTTTGAGGTCCGCGAAGGCGAGATGCTTCAAAAGAACGAGACGGAGATAAGATGCCCGTGTCGAAGATGCAAGCTGAAGAGCCTTATTGCGGACCGGATTCGGCAGGTGCGGGACCACCTGCTCTTGCGTGGTTTCATGGATGGCTATCCGTGGCAAGGTGATGAAGATGACTACGAAGTCGCCCATGGGGCCGGGCAAGAAATGAGGAAGGGCAGCAAGACAACCACCGCGCTCGGGCGGGCGAGAAGACGAAGAATCCCGGGAGATGATCACGACGGTGATGTTGTACACAGTCATCATGTAGAAGATGCAGGACATGATGATGAGGAAGATGCGGAGCAGACGACGGGCATGATCATGAAGATGATGATGCCGACGGAGCAGACGACGCTGGACCATCGATGGGCTGGGTGCAGGACCCTCATATTCAAGAGCCGCTTCTCAAGCGCACGGATAACGCAAGAGCTGCCGCCGAGAGAAAGCCAAGATGGATCAACTTGAGTTAGACGCGTTACTCCATTGTATCAAGGATGCAGGCCCGAGGATACCCGCTGAAAGTAACGCCATGGCTCGGAGATGAAGGTAAAACACAAAATGACCGACGATGTTTCAACGAGAACATGTCGCTCGCACGAACGTCTTCCCAAGGGGAACAAGTGCCCCACCAGTTTGGAGGAGGCGAAGAAAATCGTGTGTCCTCTGGATTTACCGCACGTGAAATACCATGTGTGCATGAACAATTGCATCATTTATCGGGACGAGCACGCGGAGTCTACCATATGTCCGGTGCGGCGCCACTCGATACAAGAAGAGGAAGAAAGCTCCTCGAAAAGTGGTGTGGTACTTTCCGATCACTCCTCGTCTGCAGCGGTATTTCGGACCCTAAGGTAGCAAAGCTCCTGCGTTGGCAAGCGGATAGGGAGGAGAAGAAGCGAGAAGATGAAGCAAATGATCCAAGATAGATAAAAAGACAAGATGCTGAGTCACCCTAAGGATGCGAGCCAGTGGCAAGCGTTCAACTTCAAGACTCAGAATTTGGGAACGATCCAAGGAACATCGTGCTGGGCGCGAGCACCGATGGAGTCAATCCGTTTGGCAGCCAGAGAAGCACACATAGCACCTGGCCTGTGTTTGTGTGGATGTACAACCTTCCCCCCTGGTTGTGCATGAAGAGGAAGTACATTCACATGAGTATGCTAATTGAAGGGCCGAAACAACCAGGAACGACATCAATCTGTATCTTGGGGCTGCTGAAAGAGGAGCTTGACACGCTGTGGAAAACGCCAGCCAATACGTGGGACGCCGCAGAGAAAGAATATTTCCCTATGAGAGCCACACTGCTCACGACGGTGCACGACTATCTCGGTTACGGATATCTCGCGGGGCAGGTAGTCCACGGATTTTCTGGATGCGTAAGGTGCATGGATGACACAACGTATCGCCAGCTAGATAGAGATCCCGGGTCTTCGAAAACCGTGTTCATGGGACATCGAAGGTGGCTTCGCGATGATGACCCGTGGAGGAAACGCAAGGATCTGTTCGATGGTGAAACCGAACCCCGAAAACGCCCGTGTACGAGGAGCGGCGAGGAAATAGACAAGCTATTGAAAAATTGGAAAGACTGCCCACTGCCGGGAAAGAAGCAAAAGGCGCCAGAGCCGGAAAGAAGCGAAGGCGCCAGAGCCGCTGCTGAAGGTATGGAAAACGAGGTCTGTTTTACGGGACTTGCCGTCATCGAAGATCCACCATGTGCCTCACAGCCTTGATGTCATGCATATCACGAAGAACGTGTGCGAGAGTCTTCTTGGTACCCTGCTCAACATGCCAGAGAGGACCAAAGATGGACCAAAAGCAAGGGCAGACTTGAAATCAATGGGCATCAGGCAGGAGCTTCACACTAATGATGATGATGATGATGATGAGGCGAAGCAGGACACAGAAAGTCGTCGCAAAGGCAAAAAGGCCAAGAAGACCGGAAATGACTACCCTCCCGCGTGCTTCACTCTAAGTCAGGAGGAGATCGAGCAGTTTTTCACCTGCCTCCTAGGAGTAAAACTTCCTTACGGTTACGCGGGGAAGATAAGCAGATACCTAGACCCAGCGAAGCAGAAGTTCAACGGGATGAAGTCTCACGGTATCACGCGCTTGATGACGCAGATACTTCCGGTTGCAATCCGTGGGATCATGGACGCGCACGTCCGTGAAACGCTATTTGGCCTATGCAACTTTTTCGACGTCATCTCTCGGAAGTCGATTGGCGTGAGGCAACTCAGAAGGCTACAGGAAGAGATCGTGGTGATACTATGCGAGCTTGAGATGTACTTCCGCCCGCATTCTTGACGTTATGGTGCATCTTCTGGTCCATATCGTGGAGGATATCATCCAACTCGGGCCGACGCTCCTGCACAGCATGATGCCGTTCGAAAGGATGAATGGTGTCATCAAAGGATACGTTCAAACATGTCACGCCCGAGGGAAGTATAGCCGGGGCTTTTCGATCAAGAGTGCATCTCCTACGCATCGAATTATCTAGGCATTGAGAACCCGTTGGTCTGCCCGTCAACAGGCACCTCGGCAGGCTCGCTGGATGGGGTCACCGTGAGGGTCGCCACGAAATGCATGTCGACTTCGAGGGTCGACTCGCCGACTTTGAAAGAGCAAACCTAGTTGCGCTACAACACATAGACGTGGTCGATCCTTGGGTGGTAGAGCACAAAACCTTTATTGAGAAGACGTACAATGACCGAGGCCAACAGAGGACGGACGAAGATATACTCAAAGAGCACAACTCATGTTTCACGCGTTGGTTCAAGCAGAAGCTTCTGTCGTACCCTTTACATGAAGATTCTTCCGCGGAATAAAAACTCATATTCACCTTGTCACAGGGCGCCGAGCACAACCTGATGACCTATGAGGCGTCACGATATCAACGGCTACACATTCTACAATCGAGGACAAGGACATGAAGAGCGATGGTTATCGAACTCCGGGTAACGATGGAATCCTACACGGTAATGACAAGGACAGATACTACGGAAGGATCGAGGAGATCTGGGAGCTGAGCTACGCTGGAGAGAAGGTGCCGATGTTCCATGTCAGATGGGCCAAGAGCGTCCTAAAAGAAGACCGATATTTCACCACCATAGTTATACCCGAAGCCAAATCCAAGACCGCGGGCGCAAACGTCACCGTGAAAAATGAGCCATGGGTACTGGCTTCCCAAGTGGACCAATGCTTCTTCATTACCGACCCGCCAAAGCCCAGTCGTGTTGTCGTGAGGAGAGGCAAAAGGAAGATCATCGGAATGGATGGAGTAGCCAATGAGCAAGACTTCGACAAGTACGGCGACCCGAGGATCGAACATGACGACGATGATGAAGTAGCAACATACACCACAAGAAGAAGCAGGACCACCCTAATTAAAGGACGTCCGTTCCACAGAAGAACTCCATTTGCGAAAAAGAAGGGCAAGAAGATTGTGAACAGATAGCTAGCTAAGATCGATTGTATTTAAATCGTAGCCTTCATTTCTCGATTGTATTTCATGGGCACTTTTTGAACTATCATGAATATTTTTAAATTTCATGGACACTCGATCTCGATCCCCTCCATCTCGATCGCTATCCCACCTCGCCAGATCCGGTCCCCTCGCCGAGCACCCCGTCCACCGGCCGCCGCCCGACCCCGCACCCTCGATTCCCCTACTTAACCGCCGCCGACCCCCCACACGATTCCCTACTCAACCGCCGCCACGACCCCCGACGCCTCCCTACTCAACCGCCACCATGACCCCGCACCCCGCACCTCCCCGCTCCACCGGCATTACTGTTTGATGATATTTTTTAAAAAATTATTTCTGTCTTATAAAAAAAATATTACTGTTATGATTTAAACAAGTTTGAACATATTTAAACACAAATAATTATCACACGGCATTTTAAATGCATAAAAAAATTGTGGAGCCTGGGAATCGAACCCAGGACCTCCTGGTGTGAGAACTGGCTGCTGACCAGTCGAGCTAGTAGAGGGAACTTGGTGCGGATCAGGTCAGGTGGGAGATAACCTGTTGGCTCGAGAAGAAATCAAATTTTTTTTTACTAATGGCGCACCCGGGTGAGGTGCGCCATTAGAATGGATGTACTTATGGCGCACCGATGGGTGGTGCGCCATTAGTATTGTGTCGCCCCTACCCCGGCGGCCCAAACCTATCCCCTCTCTCTCCTCGCCTCGCCTCGATCCCTTCCCTCTCCTCTCCCGACGCGCTGCCTCGCCGCCTCGGCCGCCGCCCGACGCCTGACGCCGCCCGTCGTCCCGTCTCCGCCATGACGCGCCGACGCTGACGCCGCCCTCTCCTCTCCGGCGCCGCCCGCCCGCCGCTTCTCCCGGGAGAAGGAGGAGGAAGAGGGGGCGCTCACCGTTGACCTCGCCCGGCTGACTCCGGCAGGAGGAATCTCCGCTCTTCGTTCGCCCTCCCGTGCGTGAGTACCCCCTGTCTTGCTGCACATTCCCCTCCCCTCCCCGCTAACCCCGCAGCATGGAAAACGCAGGCCCGCCAGGGGATCCGCCCCGCCGCCCCACCTCGTTGGACGCCATCGCCCCGCCGCCCTCATCGCCGGTGGCCCGGACGCCGCCCCGTCCACACCACCGTCGCCGGAGCACCACCACCACCCGGACCTCGTCGCCCCGTCCACACCACCGCCCCCGTGAGCTCCCCCTCCTCCTCTCCCCCTCTCCCCTTCGCATCGGATAAAATTCACCAACTAGCCACGCTCTATTTCTTCTTGTCACCAGCACCACCACCACCAGCAGACCTGTATATCACGTGAGAACATTTTAGTCATTTATATACCAACTGTTACAGCAAAATAGTATTGCAACTATTTTTGCCTGAAAGTAGAAGACATGAACATGGTCAGAAAAAAGAAAAACCTAAAGAACTACAAGCAATAGAAACCAAGTGGAAACTGCTGTTTACAACCTACACTACTTGACAGGGAGAAAAGCCACGTCTAATTTTTTTAAAATTGCTGGAAGAATTGTTGAGTGCATAGGCGTTCGTTTAAGCGTGCATAGGCGAATGCAACAACAGAACACCTAGGGCCTAGTCATGCTAAGCATGCCCCGGCGCACACACTACAAGGTAGGCACTAGGCAGAGACGAGATAGGCACTAAGCAGAGATTAAAAAAAGGAATTTAGACCTAGCGCTTTATTTAAGCTTGGCTGGAAGCCAGCACAACATTTCTTAATGTTAAGGAATTCTTTTTGTCTTCAATTCACTTTTAAACCCAACAATTTCATAATTCTCCTAATGCTAGAGGATGCACTATGCAATGCTCCAGGTAACTAAGTAGTCCAGAGCAAAAAGGAAAACTGAATAATAGGACAGCAGAGTCAAATAATGTTCATAATATAAATGGTGAGTCGAGTGGTTACACACCTCATCTTCCTAAGGACACTTGACATCTCCTCTCTCTTCTTCTTTGCTCTCTTGTGAGTACCAAGCTTTCTCTTGGCGACCTTGAGTGCACGCTTGTCCTTTCCAACCTTAAGAAGCTCAGTGATACGTTTCTCATAGGGAGCGAATCCAGCAACCTCCCTAATCAAGTTCCTGACAAAAGCACCCTCTTGGTACCTTTCTGCAAAATATGCCAAGATAACAATGTAAGAATAACTGCAAACTGGATAGACATGTTATAATAATTCAGCTGAGCATATAGGAGCATGTAAGTTAACTTTGTTTCAGTTTCACACAAGTTACAATTCGCTAAAAAAAGCCAGCTAGAATAGCCAAATAACAATTTGGTCCCAAACACAGCAAGGTCCTATTTTCCTTTCAACATGACCTGACAACAGTATATAATATGCAAGGAAGGAAGGTACTCCTTCTGCATTGGCTATTACTTCACTGCAGAATACAACAGGCCCGTGTGGGTATTCAAGCCCAATACAGAATCCAGATTTACACATGAAAACAAGACGCTATCAATGCTCCCAAGTTATGTAAGGCCATGGTTATGCATCGAAGTATTGAACAATAGGAGAATTAAGACTAATACTAGATGGCATTGAAAACTGCATTTACAACTATTTACAGATAGGGTCTGTCTAGGAGAATCCAGATTTATTGCAATTATGCACCCGATATAATTGACCCCAGCACCCCAACAAAACCAGGAACTCTGATATAGATGGATGGTTTTTCATGTATATCCCTGTATGATGAATGTTAGCACCTTCTTTAGTTTATTTACAGAACAGGCACAGGCAAATGGATCGACACCTTGTAATTGATGATTAACTATATGAACAGCATACATGTTGACATGTTGTGAATGTACAGATATGAAATCCACACACTTATGTACATAGAAAATGACTACTACACACCGTTCAGTTTACAGCTGAGGACAAAGATTTTGTGCAGGACAAGGCTATTTCTTATCGATCAAATAAATGATTTAGAAACCATCAATAAGTAGGACTAGTGATTTATTATGAAGTTGCTTGGGTTTATTATGAAGTACTTTGATCATGTCTTTATTTGTACTGCTGCTAATATACTTTATATGATGATGAAGTGCTACTGAGTTGTGTGCAAATTTCGTTAAATCAGTGATGTGTATGTGTGCTGTCAGTTATGTGTATGTGCTTATTTTAATCCAGTGAAATATGGCACTGAACTGTAGCTAGCAAAACGGTAGTTTTGCTTAAATTGGTGAAATTTGGCACTGAAATGTAGCTAGCAATGCAAATATCTCAATGAATTCAGCTCTGTTTTATGTGTGACACTGTTGTTGTTAAATGAAGCCACATTCCAGTCCACATGCCAATGTATTTTCCATGTTGTGATGGAGGCCTTTTTTGCCTTGTCCACCCGAGAGGCCCTTGAGTTTGCTGGAATGTCGATTAACTTCCGTTCCAGCAAATTCGGGTACTCCATATGTCCTATTTTCAGCAAAGGTCATGCTGAAATTTTCCGTGAATTTTAGCATGACTTTGCTAAAAATAGGACATATGGGGTACTTGTGACTAATGATGAAAGCTTAGGCTTTTAGGGTGCCTCGGCGTCGAAAAATCCTCAATGATAAAAGCTTAGCTTTTAGGATGCCTCGGTGTCGACAAACCCTAAATGATGAGACCATGATCTTGTTCCTTGACAATAACCAACTTTTTGACCAAACTTTGTTCCTATTTAGAGAGAAACATGGCCAACAACGATGAGGCCGGGGGTTCGGGCGGCAAGGCATTCTGGGAGCTGTCCCAGGAGATGGAGGAACAACCTCACTTGTATGAGGACGCCGCCTTCCCCACCGATCCTGAGACCACTGATGGTACCGCCGAGTATGACCCCACTGATGCCACCACTGATGGTGCCGCCGAGGATGCCACCACTGATGATGGCGGCGCACGCACAGATGGCAGCCAACAGAAGAGGCAACGGAAGGACCGGCGCCCGACCGTGCTCCGCACCCTCAAGGAGGAAGTTACTGAAGTGGACTCCGACGAGAATCCAATGGCGCCCGAACGAATAGTCAAGGGGTACTCGCTTCAGCTCGGGTGCATTCTCCGGAGCACCGTCACGATCAACACCGAGAACCTGAGGCATCCTGACCGAGGGAATTTGCGCAACCTCCTCTTCATGAAGCTGCACGAACGATACAAGTTCCCCGCTGAATTTGAAAACACAAGCCTCAAAGGTAATAAAGTGAACAATGCTGCCCTCACGAAGATGAGCAAGGCCCTGTCTACTTGGAAAAGCAATGTGAAGAGAATGATCGAGAAAGGTGAGAGTTATGAGAAGATCAAGGAGAAAAATCCTTCGATCACCGAAGATGACTACAGCGACTTCAAGATCAATTGCTCGAGCACCGCAAACTCCCAATCAAGTCAGTGGGGGAAAGAAATGCGGGAGCTGAACTTAGGGGAACACACACTCGGTCCCGGCGGTTCTGAGTGGCGGAGCCTATATGGGACAAGGAGGACGCGGGCGTGCCGAGCAAGGCCTACCGCCCTCTTCGATAAATACGGTGACAAGCAGACCAGGAACTTTGTCGGGGCCGGTACAAGAAGGACCCGAAAACAAAGGAGCTTACCACGGATCCGAAGACCAGGGCGCTTGAGGTTGTTCAGTAAGGAATACCACCCCGTAATTAGCTCCATATGGTTGCATTCTAATTAATGAAGCCAAATTTCTAAATGGTTCACATTCCTTCCGCAGCGATTGAAAGCGATGGCGCTGGGTCGACTAAGAGCAACCCTTGGGACACCACTCTAAATAGGGCGTTGAATGTAATGAAGAACAAGGATAAGCTCGAGAAGCCGACGTCGGCTGGTCGTGTGGCGGCAAAGGCTTGTCCACAAAATGGCGGTCATACTATACCGCTGGTGTGCGGAAGGAGAAAAGACCGCTCGGAAAGCCGGTAGCGAGGTTCAAGAACTCAAGGCACAGGTGGCGCGGATTCGGAGATTGTCCAAGAGCAAGTGCAACAACAACTCGGAGCGGCGATCACCGCCATTGTGCCTACCTTGATCCAGGGGTTGAGTCGCGTGGATTGCGGGCGCCAACAGGGCCGCCCGATTCCTAGCTTCACGGCCAGCAACTCGCAGAATGCGATGGCGGGGCCATTGGTGTCTCCGGCGGAGGTGGCATTGGTGTCTTTGACGCCGCACGGAGCTTAATGCACCGGGTGTCGCCGCGGCACCTCTGCAGCAAGCGGCCCTCCGTCAGCTGCACGCCCGTCGTTGGCGGTGCCTCGACATTAGCCGAGCTCGACGCCATCATCACAGTAACTAATTAAGCCTCTCTCGGTCGAGGACTTCATCTCCTTTCCTTTGTTGGGCATCCTCGACGCCCTACATGTTTTCGTAGAGGCGCCGCCGACGTTCCGTGCACTCTCCGCACCGTGAACAACGAGTTGGTCGATGTCGCCAAGGGCAAAATCGTTCAACGGGCAACCCTTGTTCCACGGTACACGATGCCACCCAACTTGTTTAGGGTTGAAATGGTTGGTGCTGCCAGGCTGCGACGAGTTGTTACCTCGATTCGACCCGTCGGGGCCGACAATGATGACGTGATGACCCTCGGCGCTGCTGAGCTGGCCCTGCTTTGGCGAAGAGCCAGATTCGTTTGGGGCGGGGACACCACCCCAAAGACAACACCGCCCGATCGTGCCGCCGCCAAGTCGGCCCCATGGCAAGACCGCCCGAGCGGTGCGGACATCCCTATGCCATGGATCCAAACATGCATATGGCGAGGATCGAACGACGGCGACGACGATACATTTGCCAGCGTCGATCAGTACTTTGCCGATCATGGGTGCGGTGGCGACTTCATGGGGCCTCCTTCTCAAGAACCCAACAAAACAAAAGACGTGCACGATCTAGCTGGTACCGCGGAGAAGCCAAGTTGCAACAGGCGTCGTCTGCCGTTCAGCTCTCAGGAGACGCCTCCAGCTGCCGACTTCACCGAGCCTCAGATAGGCGAGGTGCGAAATATTATCAGCCCCAACACACTCAAGAAGGCGGTCTGTGAGCAGAACTCGGTCCCATTACAGGAGAAGAAGAAGGCACGCAAAAGAAAGACTAACAAGGGTGCGGGCCAGCCGGCACCGAGTACGATCCGTGCTCAGGACGGGCCACCTTCACCTGAGGATATCTCGAGGAGGGTGCATGTGGCGGGTAGGGCGATGCTACCGACAAATATGCTCAATGCTGCAACCAGTGCTATGCGGAGTCTGCATGACAGTGTTCTTTCTTTGGAGAAGCGGCGTCTCAGAGAGAAGGATGTGGCATACCCGGTTTTCGTGGCCAAGGTGCCAGAGGGCAAGGGCTTTGTGGATAACTCCATCGGGCGTACGATCGTCCTGCGGTTTGATGACATCCACGCTATGTTGAACCTTCATCCGCTGCACTACACCTTCGTTCGGCTATTTTCGCTGAGTATGGAGATGCGGATCATTCGCGACAAGACCCGGACATCGTGATAGTCGACCCCTTCTACATGCGTGCCAAGATCTTGGGCAGCGCGGGGACCGCAAGTCGTGAGTTCTTACCTCGAAGGCGTCATTCGGCAAACCAAGATAAGGATAACTTCCTCGTGCCTTACTTTCCGAGTAAGTCCTCCCTCAACCGCCCGTAACATATGAATTCTTAGATTTCGATCGTTTTCTTTTAACATTCCGTGTTTTCTGCAGGTGACACATTGCACTCAATCTCCTAAGCCCCAAATATTCCATGGCCACGTATTTCGACCGGACCGTCATTCGAACGTAGACTACACAAATGTCAAGAAGGTTCTTGATGATGTTCTCCCGGCCTCGCCCAATCTGGAGGCACCTTCACCAGGCCTATTCGTAAGCACGGCAAGCACGTGTTCTCCCACAATCTGACGTTCGCGCGTCAAGCAGCTGCTGGCGGTCGAAGGGTGCCTACTACGCCATCCATCACATGCGGGCGATCGTACGGGACCATCATCAACTTCTGCTACCGAGTAAACTCAAAGATTGGGCCGCGAGCGTGTCGGCAATCTAGGACGCGGACATCAGACAAGAATTCTTTCGCATCCAGTCGGAGTTTGCGGAAATCATCCATCAAGATGTCCTTCATACCTCGGGGCACTTCTACCTCAGAAATCAACCGTCCAACATTGACATCGACACAATGCTACAAATGCAGGCTGACAACGCCCGTTCTTTCATGACTCCCACGATAGACGGCGGCTTCATCCACGCTTCGGTCCCTTGAGTCGAGTCGAAAGCAGTGATGCTGTGTCTAGTTCTGAAACATCGATTGGCTCATGTTGTAATTAAACTTTAATGAACTTGTAGTATGTCTCTTTGGTTTCGAGAGTCGTTCAACTTAGATGTAATCGATGCTATTAATGTCTTGCTTTTCTCTTCCGATCGTTCTGTTGCATACTTATATATTGCTTATGTATTGTTTGTGAATTGGTACTAACGTTTCGTTTGGCTAGTGCATAGCGATGCCGTCGTATGTCGTGTACAAGGGTAAGGTTCGGAGTCTCGACGATTGGGAGGAGTGTCGGAGACAGGTTCACCGATTCAGCGGTAACAGTTACAAAGGGTACACCACTAGGGCCGAGGCGAATCTAGATCGCCCGCTATCTAGCGGGAGAGGGGAGGGAGCATTGGAGGAACCGGATGAAGACGAGTTTCATCGTGATGATGCTCATCGTGATGACCGCATCTCTCTTCTATGTGATGGTAGTTTAGATGATCGATATCGACTTGTAATGTGAAGACAAACTCGCTACTCGCGGTCTCGAGACTTGTAATATAATGTTCTATCTTTGTTCGGTCTTTTCAATTCGGAGACTAATATGATGAATTGTATTCAGAGACTAATATGATGAATTGTATTCAGAGACTAATATGATGAATTGTATTCAGAGACTAATCTTCTATTGTATTCGATGAATCTGTTGTTGATGTGTGCTGTCTATATTTTGTCCAATTATACGTTTTGTAACCTGCGCAAAAAACAGAAAATAAAAAAATAAAAAAAACCTAATATTCATACTAATGGCGCATCACATGCCAAAGGATACTAATGGCGCATCATTAAACAGTGCGCCATTAGTATGCCGAAGTTACTAATGGCGCATCTTGCCGTTGTGCGCCATTAGTATGCCAAAGCACCTGGGTATACATGGCCCCCTGGGAGGCATACTAATGGCGCACTGTTGTATATACTAATGGCGCATCCAGCGGTGCGCCATTAGTATACCAGATACTAATGGCGCACCAGTGGTGCGCCATTAGTAAAATATACTAATGGCGCACCACTAATGGCGTGGCACTAATGGCGTGGCACGCCATTAGTAAAATATACTAATGGCGTGGCACTAATGGCGCACCACTAATGCGCCATTAATGGCCAAATTAGGTGCGCCATTAGTAGGCCTTTTCCTAGTAGTGCTTTGAGATACCCTTACTCCAATGTTTGAGATTTCTACGAAGGGTTTTGAATTTTTTACATAGGATAGTGGCAGCGTTAGTGGAATGAACAGGTTTGGCCCAAGAGTCCTCGACAACTTTCATAAAACCTGGGTGTTGCACCCAAAAGGATTCGAATCGAAATAATTTGGATTTGGGTATATTGGTTTCGATGGTGACCACACATGGTATATGATAAGAAACCGGCTTTCTTAAAGGCTTCACCAAGGTTTTTGGGTATGACTGAGTCCAGTTGGAACTTGTGAAAAACCAATCCAACTGCTCGAGTAAAGGGTCCAGTTGCATGTTGCTCCATGTAAAGGAGCGACCTTTAATGGGTAGCTCAATGAGACTCTGACATCGTATGAAGTCGTTAAAGGTGTTCATATCACTCATGTTTCCACCTGGTTTGTTGCGATTTTCCGGTGCACGAATAAAATTGAAATCCCCCACAAACAACCAATCTTCAGAGGACAGAATATTAAGATTACACAGCCATTGAATGAAGTGCTGGCGTTGATCACCTTGGCAAGGCCCATAAATATTGACGAGTGTCCAGGTTTGTGCAGATTGGGTGGAGCGAAAGCGAGTGACTAGAGCAAAATCTTCAGAATATAAGACATCACCAGAGAAAATTGCACTATTCCAAATTGTGGCAATGCCACCCGAGGCTCCACGAGACGGTATAAAAGCGAACTGATCAAACCGACGGGAGCAACAAGACTTAACAAATGATAAATCTATCGAGGATTTTTTTGTCTCTTGCAAGCAGACAACCGCACAACCACAAGAAGAAATAGCATTCGAGAGAGCTAATTGTTTGTCTTCAGAGTTTAAGCCACAGACATTCCAACACAAAACGTTCCAATTAACCAAAAGAGGCATGAAAATAAATAAGAAGGTGATCAGAGCTGATCAGAAGCTGTTGGCTCCTCCTCATTGGTGGCCAGCAGGGCATCTTTAGAGAGTTCTTCTGCAGGAATGGCACAGAGCAACATGCCAACTTGCTGGATCACTTGAACGGGTGTCGGTGGTGGAACTGGTGCCTCATCCGTCTCCCTGATGCGTAGAGCCGTCGGGGCCATCCTGGGTTTCACTTTGGAAACCTTCAATTTGCTGTCAGATACCTGATGCACTTTGAACCCATCATATTTATTCGAGCGAGCACTCCGACGCAGGGCTGTGGAGCATTCAGGCACAATTGCCTTACCTTTACGAGCCCGAGAAGTACCAGATTCAGAAGGAGGAGGGTTAAGACCTGGATCATTCTGCAACTCGACAACAGCAGAGACATCCGGGGCAGTAGCAGACATAGCCTGTGGTTCATTCAGCAGATTTTCTTCGGCAGCATTGGCCTCCTCAAGATCCTAGTCAGAAGCCTCTTTAAGTTCTTCAATAACCACAGAGGAAGAGCTAGTATTGGCAATGGTTTTGGAAGCTGAAATGACTGACAGCAAACCTCGGTTCTCAGCAACAGTAACTTGAAAAGTGACTGAATCCTGCTTGAAACCATACCTACCCCTCCAAGGCCCATAAGAAGCCACAAAGGGCCTGAGAGCTTCAGTTATGTATGAGTTCAGACGAAACATGGGCAAGCAGTCGCGCAGAAGCATGGTAGGGGTGAAAGTTCCATGAGAAGAGATATCCACATGCAAACCAGCAGCAGAAAAAGTCAGAGATATCTCCACAAAGTTGGCAGACAGAGCTGCAGTTTCCTAGCTGTCCGGGATCTCAGACCTATCAAGAGTATTAACAGCAGATGTAGCCAAAGCAGAGTTGCTCGCTTCATGGGGCCAGAATTGGTTCATGAGAGCCACCGGAACCATAACATACGTATCTGACACCGTGGCACTGGAATCAGAACTAGAAAACGCCGAGATAGAGTCGTTCCAAGCAGCAGCCGGACTATCCTGAAGATTTTGCGGGGGCACAATACCATGTTCCACTTGCAGACCTTCACCAGCGAGCCATTGCTGAAAATTGTATAGAACAGGGGGTTGCTGGGGAGGTGAAGGCGGCCAATTTCCCCATTGGGGGTGCATCTCGATGTCACTACCTGCATCCACCACAACATTCTCATTTTCCTCCGCAACAGCAGCATCCGCCATCACGTTCTGCGCCATCCAGTTATGCAACTGCTGCTGATACAACTGTTCGGCAGTGAGCCCTTCACCGTGGAGAGGATGGGGAATGCCATTTGCTGGTGGCGGGTCCTCACCGGCGGGAGGAACATCAGGTATATGGGCATCCCAGTCATTGCTCCGCAACACTGTAACAGCTACAGTCCAGGAACGACGCGCCCCCCAATCTATCGCACCACCAAACTTTTGGGTACCAAACGCAGATGAACAATTTGAGCTTTAATGAGTACAAACCTCTTATCCCCTCTCGGATTATGCCAATCCACCAGAGCACCAAACGAATCAACAGACTTGTGCATGTAGTGTTGGGTTTGATAGTCATAAGGGAAACCAACAAACAGGATCCACACCTCCGGCCCAAAAGAAGTTTGATGCATGTTCAAGGCCGCGTCATGGGGTACAAAAGAAATGATAGTGTGCTCATCTACTTCATTCTCATCCAGCTCAAATGTGGTACCAACGACAGCATCACGGACCAAAGAGTTTGCAAATCCAAAGATCCCAATTCCCAGAGGATGATCTAATGTTTCGGCAGGGTAGTAATGAGATTCGTGAAGCAAACCTTCCACAATGTTGCGCAAATCAGCCTTTCTGTGGTGGGGGACGAACCGATTGGCCTCCGCAATAGCCAGGAAGTCATGGCGCAGAGGAGGGATTGCAGACACCACCATATCCGCGCGCACCTTGCAATCAGCCGGGCCAAGCTCAATGGTCATGCCCGGCGGGAGGTAGGGGAAAACGTTGAGTGGGTAGTTCGCCATGGATGGGATGGGAGGTGCTGGAGCAGAGGAGCGCACAGACAGCAATGCGGAATGCGTATCGTCTGCCGTAGGCAGGGCTTTGGGTACCCAGGCTCCTCGATGTTTGCGCGTAGGCTGGGGGCGTGCACCAGTAGGTCGATCATGTAGGCCGTTAGATTGACGTTGGACGGCTGGGCGGCGATTGATGGCAGGTTCGTTCATAATGGAAGTGTCATTAATGGGCTGTATCTGAATCCCCGATAAGACGTGGTCATTATCTCCCCGACGAATATTTCCAGAAAAAGGATCGGCCGCATCTTTGACTGGGCGAGGACGGGGAAGGCAATCCGAAATTGCCCGATCAGAATATTTTGGTTGCCCAAAAAGATATTTGGTTCCATAGAAACCACACCATCGAGATTGATGGCCCAAGAACCCACAAGATCGACAAAAGAGTTTGGCTGGGCACTCAAAGAACTCATGGGCCGTGGAACCACATAGATGACAGTCCTTAGAAAAATGGGCCCGTGGGCTAGAAGAGCCCGACTCAGCGCATTTACAAGGTCTATCGAAACATACTTGGCAATATTGACCTGGACAGTTTTTCGCGGAGTGATCAATGTCATCACAGATACTACAGATGGATAATTTTTTATAGATGAATTCCATAGTTGGGACCGAAGATAACTTCCAAGTTGAAGCAATTTTGTCCGCCGAAATACCCGCGCGTTGATGGTCCAAAATATGCCGTAAGATAAAACCAGGAATTTGATTCCAAGATTCGGATTGAAAGTTTGTCCCCTCAAAACGTAGCCGCCTCCCCGAAATATTGCCAGAGCATTTAATAGGGAAATCCTCATTAAATTTACCGAAAACCAGGTAATTTGGTATTGAATGCTCATTATGACTGCGAGGAATTTCCAAATCAGTAAGATCCTGTCTGCTGGCCGGAACCTGCCGGACTGCCGCTGGCGACAAGCACCTTTGCCTAGGTCGACCAGGAGGGAAAATAGAGAATCCAGCTTTCTTGAGAGTTTCAAGTGATGATTCCTCAACCAAACCATGCCCTGAGGACACAAAACAAATCTTCGGACGAATGGCAATTGGTCATCTAGTAATGATTTCGTGATTCGGCTGATCCAAGTGCCAAGTCGAGCTAGAATCCCTAGGAACATGAAACCCTGGCCTAAAGAGACTGAAATGACAGACAAAGTCTGGCCAAACTCGATCTTTGAGCCCATAGATAAGATGACTTACACGATTAGATGCCACTGAGAAACGAAAACGCCGTCCATCCAAATGTTTGACATGTAAACCAGACGGAAGACCACCAATGCAACATTGGAGAGCAATAGCCACAGATTCCTCATTGAGAGCAAAAGAGGCCGAAGAGAAGCTGACGACCAGAAAGAACTCCTTGCAAGATCCAGATGGGGAGAAGTGGACAGTAGAGCCAAATTGTCGACGCACCTGATCCGCGACCGCAAGGCCGGGGTTGAACTCCCAGTGTAGGAGACCTTCCATGGAGGATTGGCTCATAGGACGCCATTAGGGGTGGTGGAGAAGGTGGAGGAGGTGGAGGACGCCATTAGAGCTCTACTGTTGCATCTACCGTGCCAGGTCTCTCTGCAATCGACGCCACCACGACGCCAGACAGCGTCGTCCTACTGCGCGAGTCCATCCTCGCACATCGGACGCCGAATCTGCACTGCGCCAAGCCGTCGAGATCTGTCGCCATCAATGTGTAGGATAAAGCACCGCTCCACCTAAGATGCGGTCCACTGGTCCCTCGAGCCCGTGCACACCTCCAAGAACGACGCCCTCAAGGGGGGAACGACATAAGAGCGGCGCAATCTTCCGATCAACTGATCTAGGGTTTCCCCCGGAGGTAGCAGACAGTGACCTTGAAACTCTCCTCGGCGATGCCTTCAAGAAGGGAATGTCGCAAAATAGCGCCGCCACCGCCGGCTTTGGCAGAAGTCAAAGCAAGTTTTCACCGGATCTGTTGAAGGACCTCACGAGGAGTCCCGGATTAGGGGTGTCGGATAGCCGACTACCATTATCAGCGAACTATCATTAGCGGACTATCATCATCGACCGGACTCCAAGACTATGAAGATACAAGATTGAAGACTTCTCCCGTGTCCGGATGGGACTTTCCTTGGCGTGGAAGGCAAGCTTGGCGATCTGGATATGTAGATCTCCTACCATTGTAACCGACTCTATGTAACCCTAGCCCTCTCCGGTGTCTATATAAACGGATGGCTCTAGTCCGTAGGACAACAACATCAACAACCCTTACAATCATACCATAGGCTAGCTTCTAGGGTTTAGCCTCCTTGATCTCGTGGTAGATCCACTCTTGTAAACATCCACAATATCAATATCAATCAAGCAGGGCGTAGGGTTTTACCTCCATCAAGAGGGCGAACACAGGTAAAACATCGTGTCCCTTGTCTCCTGTTACCATCCGCCTAGGCGCACAGTTCGGGACCCCCTACCGAGATCCGCGGTTTTGACACCAACATTGGTGCTTTCATTGAGAGTTCCTACGTGTGCGTCACCGATAGGCGATGGCCTCTTCAATCAACAACAGCGCAGTCCTGGGTGAGACTTTTCTCCCGGACAGATCTTCGTATTGGCGGCCGCGCTGCGGGCAACTCACTTGGCCATCTGGAGCAGATCGAAGCTTCGCCCTGGCCGTCAGGTCAGGTTTGGAAACCTAAACTTCACGGCCGATATCGCGGAGATTCGATCTTGACGGATCTGAGCCACAGCCGGCGTGCAGCGCTGTCACGATGGGCATGACCTAACTCGCGCGGACAGCACCTTGGAGGCCGCACGAATCCGCTCCGACCCACAGTCCGGAGCCGATCGCTCGATCGAGGGCGGATGGCTGGACACCGCCTCGGGGCTGCAACTTCTCGGCGATGGGCGAACACTTACCTTGTCCCGCATAAAGCTCATGACTCCGAGGTGCGGACTCCTGCCGGACTCCGAACCTCTTGCGCCCCTGCCAGTCCAATCCGATTGGGTGCCAATCATGGAATTCACCGCTGCGGACATCTTTCAGCTTTTCGCCCTTGGCGATATCATAAATTCACTGAAGCATCTCTCGCTATCCGGAGAGCCCTGGCGAACTACGGCCGGGGCGGTTGGGACGCAGACGGCGAAGAAATTCAGAGCCCACCACCACCCACCGTAGCCACCGTCGGCGATTTAACCGGCGTGCTCGACTACGACTCCGAAGACATCGGCGGTATGGACGGCGATGCGGAGACTACTAAGAACCAGTGCCTACAGGACCTTTGGAAGACCACCTCGTCATACGACATATACATGGTGGACACCCCAAAAGATGGGGACGGCGAAGAAGCAACGGAGGCCGATTCCTTAAAGAAACAGCCCAAGCGCCGACGTCAGCGGCGCCGCTCTAAATCCCGCCACGGCAAGAATGGAGATTCCGGCACAGGAGATAATAACACCCCAGAAAGTGCCGAGGACAACTCCCTCCAGCACGATCCAGCGCAGGAGGAAGCAGAAGCAAGCCCTCACGAGAGGGCGGCAGACGAAGAGGTCGAGGATGACAATTACCTACCTCCCTCCGGAGACGAGGCAAGCCTCGACGACGACGAATTCGTCGTGCCTGAGGATCCCGTCGAACAAGAGCGTTTCAGACGCAGGCTAATGGCCACGGCAAACAGCCTAAAGAAAAGGCAGCAACAGCTTCAAGCTGATCAAGACCCTCTTGGCCGGCGAGATGGACCGAGGTCCTCGCGGCGAAAAGTATGAACTCGAACGCCCCTCAAAAGTTACCCAAAACGCAAGTTGCTCCCCGATTAGAGGAGGAAGCGTACAAACCTACATCACCAGCGCTGTCGGCAGTCCGGATACCAAGGACCGCAATGGCAGGTTGCGTCGAAACAAAAACAAACGCTGCATTAACGGGCGATAGCAATGAGGATCTGGCAGTCAATGCGGATTCGAGCTCAAGCCCGGTCAGCGGAAGAAGCCATTCAAAAGAACCACTCCGGGCCCGTCCAATTTGGACCGAATACTCGACCGCTCCTGTCAAATACATGGAACCCCTAAAGCCAGCTAACCACACCAACAGAGATTGTTGGGTATTCAAGCAGGCAGGCAAATTAATCGCCGAAAACAGTGACAAGGGGCTACACAGCGATGGCGAGGAAGAGACCCGGCCGCCCGAACAACAAAGGACAAAAGGATTCCCCCTCAAGTTGGACGGTAAACATGATATCATACGCATATTCCCAAGAGGGGGCGAGCGTGCACTAAAGGGCGTATCTGTGATGGAGCCGATCGCCCCAAAATTCAACCCATGGTCCTCTTGCCCGATCACTTTCGATCGAAGAGACCATCCGACCAGTATCCACCATGGCGGATTCGCCGCATTGGTTTTAGACCCAATCGTCGATGGATTTCACCTCACGAGAGTCATGATGGACGGCGGCAGTAGCCTGAACCTGCTTTATCAGGATACAGTGCGCAAGATGGCATAGACCCTTCAAGGATTAAACCTACAAAGACAACCTTCAAAGGCGTCATACCAGGTGTCGAGGCCAATTGTACAGGCTCAGTTACACTGGAAGTGGTCTTCGGATCCCCGGATAATTTCGAGCGAGAGTTAATCTTCGACATAGTCCCGTTCCGCAGCAGCTATCACGCTCTGCTCGGACGAACCGCGTTCGCAAAATTCAATGCGGTGCCGCATTATGCATACCTCAAGCTCAAGATGCCAGGCCCTCGTGGAGTCATCACGGTCAATGGAAACACGGGCGCTCCCTCCGAGCGGAGGAACATACAGCAGCTCTCGCGGCAGAAGATCAGAGCAGCCTTTTAAGGCAATTTTCGAGTCCGGCCGTTAAACGACCGGACACGGCCAAACGCCCGAGCAACATCAACCAAGACCACCTGGCACGTTCCGAGCACGCGTAGCAATGCGGCCTCAACCCCAGCCCTCGCAAAATTGTAAGACAAACTCTCCGCGTACATAATTACGCCCTGGAGATACCATGGGCATAGGGGGAAAGGCACAACCACAACAGACCCAGAGTGCGGTTCGACCACACCAGGGCTCCCAAGTGTCGCTCTTTTTTTCTTTTATTTCTCTCTTTTTTATACAGAACTCTGTCCGGCGGCGAACCTGCCGAACTCATGATGCAACAGCCAGGGAAGGACAAAGGCCGCGACGAACACTCAGGCGGTCTCCATCACGAGCATTAAATTTGTTAAATACAACATTCCGCGGCCTACCCGTGGAGGGAGACGCCTTTAATTCGTCCCATCCCTTGCTTTCCGCACTATTTGTATCATTCCGCACTCATAGCATATCTTTTCGAATAAAATGCAGCACTTTTTTGCCTATAATTGCATTACCTTATATATATATGTTCATTTACGACATGTTGCATCTGTACATTTTGGTACGGCCAAATACAGCAGGGGCTTATGTTCTCCGCATTATGGTGTGATAAAGTCCGAACACTTCACAAGTGCGGCACCCCGAACTTATAGCATTATATGAATCGGCTCCGAATCATGTCTTGGGTCAATAGTTGGGTTTGCCCGGCTCCCATGTTTGGCACTTTACGTTCCGTTCTATCGGCTAAGGTAGCACTGGGAGAACCACTGCGATTGCGCCCCGGTTGAGCCGGGTTAACGCCTCGGTGGAGAAAGCTAAAACTGACTGTCATGATAAGGCGAGAGACTGGCGCTGTTCGAGAGGTCCTTCGGGTCCTTAAAGACCTCGCCGCTTGAGCGAAGTTCCGGATAATGTCCGACGAAGGCGTGGATAGCGCCCCAATTTGGTCCTCCGAATACTAGGGGCTTCGCT
Source organism: Aegilops longissima (assembly GCA_021605205.1). Classification (NCBI taxonomy): domain Eukaryota; kingdom Viridiplantae; phylum Streptophyta; class Magnoliopsida; order Poales; family Poaceae; genus Aegilops; species Aegilops longissima. The sequence goes on from CM038677.1 coordinate 846,460,994, forward strand.
GAAATTTAAAATTATAGAATTCTATGGCTAAGTGAGAGTGTTCAAGCACTATAAGTCCGGTTGCCTTGTTCTTTGTGTTGAGCGCCTCCCTCGATGGACCCAAAAATGGGAACAAGAGTGCTCAAGTTTATCCCGAACACCCCAGCACTCGTGGCATGGGGGCTGAAGCCGACGACTTGCCATCTCTCAGATTTAATAAACGGCCGCACAGAAGGTAATATTTTAAATTAATAAGCGTTGCTTAGCACATATGAACAAAGTTTTCAGCGCACAGGATAACACATTGTGAATTTACTCAATAATTACATCCCTGGGGCACTCATCCGCAATCTTGCGGGCACCCTTCAGGACAGTCTTATAATACATTTCGGGCGTACGATATTCCTTGCCCGTTGGTGGCGCGTCAGTGATTAGCTTCTCCGCATCCAGCTTGCCCCAATGCACCTTTGCGCGGGCAAGGGCCCGACGAGCACCTTCAATACAGGCGGAGCGCTTGATAACTTCCACCCAGGGGCACGCATCCACCAACCGTAGCACGAGGCCGAAGTAGCTCCCAGGCATGGCCTCTCCAGGCCACAGCCGGACTATGAGGCCCTTCATGGCCTGCTCGGCCGCCTTGTGGAGCTCGACCAGCTGCTTCAGCTGGTCGCTAGGGGGCACCGGATGGCCGGCCTCAGCATACTGAGACCAGAAGACCTTCTCCGTTGAGCTCCCCTCCTCGGCTCGGTAGAATCGGCTGCATCGAGACACGCCGAGGCAGATCTGCAAACGCATACAGAGCTCGAATTCGGGTAAGTAACACGTAATTTACATTCACATGCTTGCTTTGCATGAAAAATGCCTTACCGTCGCTATCTTCCTCATCAACTCAATCTCTGAAGGGACTTATGGGCATCGGCCTTGGCAGTTTGGCACTTTCAATAGCGAGGCAAGCTCGGACTCTCGAGTCTTTGAGTCACGCTCCAAACTCTCATGCTTTTCCATGAGAGCCTGGAGCTCTTGCTGAACCACCGCCACCCGCGCCTCTTGCTTTTCTCGCTCTGCCCGTTCCGTGGCCGCATTGCGTTCGGCCACAGACACGGCCTCCTTCAGGGTCGCCACCTCATTCGTGGCCCCTGCAGTACACATGTTATCCTTGTTATTTTTCGTTGCAACCTAAATCCTTTTCTGTAAGATAAAAGTTCAAAGTGGTGTTACTCACCTTCTTTGTCCTGGAGCTGCTTCCTGGCGCGGCCGAGCTCTTGCTCGAACCGCTCGAGCTCCTACTTCAAAGCACCGACCTCCGCAGTCAGTGCGGCAGATGTCAGCAGCGCAACCTGCAACCCATATTGACATAATTTTTCAGCAACCCTGCGTATATCTTTTTTTTTCAGATCCTCAGTCCGGCTTTTCTTCCCGAACACCGAACCGAGCATCAGGGGCTACTATCTATGCGGTATTACATTGCATATTTTTAACTTCTTACCTCAAAGCCTGATAGAAGGCTACTGCAGGCTTCGGTCAGCCCGCTCTTGGCGAGCTGCACCTTCTGAATCACCGCACTCATAATAGTGCGGTGTTCTTCCTCGATGGGCGCTCTGCAGCGCCTCAACAAATTGCCCGGCGCCTCGGTTGGGCGGAAGCCGCCGGCGTCCGCAGTCTTGCCCTTCATTCGAAGGGGCCGCCGGCCGGACCCCGGAACCACTGCGGGTTCTGATTTGGAGTCCGGCGCAAAGTCCGGGAGGACGCCTTGTGGCGCCTTCGGAGCCTCCCCCTGATGGGTCCCTTCTTGGCATCCCACCTCGGCGTCCTTGGTGTCGCGAGGGGTGGAGGCGGTCGGGATGGAGTCTACATCCGACGGAGCCAACGACCCACTCGATGAAGCGGGGAGATCATCACTGGCCGGACTACAGGCAGCATGCGGCATCAGAATGACACTATGTGACGCAGAAAAAGAAACTATAAATCATTCAGGAATCCGGATACTTACGATCTCGCCGGAGGCCTGGCCCGTGAAGGCCATTCTTCCTCGCCAACGTCGATGTTGGCAGAGCTGTCCGGGGGAATAGTTCTTCCCCTCTTGGACCCTTCGGCCTCCCCTGTTGGGAAAGCCTTCCTCTTCCTCTCTCCCTCCTCTGGGAGAGAGTCCTCTTTCTCCTCCTCATTTTCGGGGGAGGAGTCCGCCCCGGAGTCGTCGGACACCTGAAAACAGGAACTCTTTCGAGCACCCGTGGCCTCCTTCTTGGCCTTCTTCTCCGGCACCACGTGCGGTGCCGGAACCAGCAGCCCCGCTAGACGGGCCTCTACTGGATTTTCTGGCATAGGAGCCGGACAGATAATCTGCTCCGCCTTCCTCATCCAGTCCTGTCAAAGGAAAAAGGGGAAATTAAAACCCGCATAGAGTCAAACTATGAGAAGCAAGTGTCCCGTAAAGGGTAGAATCACTTACCTCGTTGGCTGGCGCTGCGGCGAAATCCGCGATCTTGATCGCGGACGGCGAAACCGGCGCCTTGAACAGCACCCTCCAGCGCCCGTGCGTCGTGTCGAAGAGCCTGCTCAGCGCCTAGTGCTGTTCCGGATTGAACTCCCACAGATTGAATGCCCGCTCTTGGCATGGGAGAATCCGGCGGACGAGCATGACTTGGACCACGTTAACCAGCCTGAGCTTCTTCACCGGCTTCACGGATACGGGCTTGGAGTCCGTCGGCTCCTCGAACTACCCCACAGCAAGCCCTTCTCTTTCCGGGAGGTGAGCTGCGTGGGGATACCAGATCTGAACTCGGGGCCGCCGCCCATGTAGGGTCCGCGGCTCGGTGATATAGAACCATCCCGATTGCCACCTTGGCGGATTCCACGAAGGTCCCTTGAACCAAAGGGCGTTGGGCATCTTGCCCAACATGGCGCCTCCGCACTCCGGCAGTGCCCTTCACTACCTTCGGCTTGACATTGAAGGTCTTGAGCCACAAGCGAAGTGGGGCTGGATGCAGAGGAAGGCCTCGCACACGACGATAAACGCCGAGATGTTGAGGATGAAGTTGGCGCCAGTTCATGGAAATCAGGCCGTAGTAGAACATGAGCCCCGGACAAAGGGGTGAAGTGGAAAGCCCAGTCCAGCGGAGGAAGTGGGAAGGAAAGCGACCCTCTCATGGGGCCTGGGGGTGGGGATGAGCTGGCCCTCGTCGGGCAGCCGGTCTGCGATGTCGCGGAGAGGTATCAGCGCCGCGCAGTTTGGCGATGTGCTCCTCCTTAGCGGTGGAGGCCAACCATTTACCTCCCTCTCCGGACATGGTCGGAGAAGGTTGAGACGAGATCTTGCGAACTTGGGCGCTGGAGCTCGAGTCTTGTGGAGATGGATAAGCAAAGGAGGAAGAAGGCGTGGGTGAGAAGGTGAATCCTTATCCCTTATATGGGCGGGCGAAGTCTACGCGTCCCCCACCGGCCTGGTAAAACTCGCTTATCTCCCAAGCGTCACCATCAATGGCGCGGTTGGGTTACCCACGTCCGTATTGATGAGAATCCCGGATTAAGAGGAAACACGATCTCTGCTTTGACAAGACGTGCCAAGGAAACCGCTTCGCTAAACGCGCTGAGGTGGTAAAGTAAAAAATAATTCAAATAATGGCTTGGTGGCGGCGTGACGTCATGCCGCAGAAAACGTCAGCAGATTGAACTTGTGTATATATTATTATTCTCTCTACGGTGGAATGTGGAATTTATTTTGCAGAGCCGGACACTATCCTGGTGTTCACAATCTTCTATCATTTGGAGGAGGAACCCGCCTTGCAATGCCAAGCAACATCGCACGGACTTATCGTCATTGAAGCCTGGTTCAGGGAGACTCTTGAGGAGTCCGGATTAGGGGTGTCCGGATAGCGGACTACCATTATCAGTCGAACTATCATTGGCGGACTATCATCATCGACCGGACTCCAAGACTATGAAGATACAAGATTGAAGACTTCTCCCGTGTCCGGATGGGACTTTCCTTGGCGTGGAAGGCAAGCTTGGCGATCTGGATATGTAGATCTCCTACCATTGTAACCGACTCTATGTAACCCTAGCCCTCTCCGGTGTCTATATAAACCGGATGGCTCTAGTCCGTAGGACAACAACATCAACAACCCTTACAATCATACCATAGGCTAGCTTCTAGGGTTTAGCCTCCTTGATCTCGTGGTAGATCCACTCTTGTAAACATCCACAATATCAATATCAATCAAGCAGGACGTAGGGTTTTACCTCCATCAAGAGGGCCCGAACCTGGGTAAAACATCGTGTCCCTTGTCTCCTGTTACCATCCGCCTAGACGCACAGTTCGGGACCCCTACCCGAGATCCGCCGGTTTTGACACCGACAACCTCCATCAAGCATCTCGTGCACGGATTGCCGCCATCTCTGCCGAGGACTGGACAATGGATCCAGGCCACCGCCGCCTGACAGGCCACGGCACCACCGTGGTGCCTAAGCCGGTGCCGTCAGGCCTACCATGCCCGCCTGTAGACGCCCTCCAGATCTGCCGGCCCACGGACGAAGCCCGCGATCTGGGCCGCCGCCATAGGCTCCTCAGCCGCGGGGAGAAGGCGCATGCGCTGTCGTTGCCGTCACACTCGCCACCAGGTGCCCGCTGCTCCTTGCCGCCCGTGCACCGCCGATCCATGAGCCGCCGCCGCCGACAGGAGATCGCCACCACCGCGCGAGGGGGAGGGCCCTGCCGCCGCCGTCACTGGCCAGGCAACGCCGGCCTGGCCTCGGGCGGCGGTAGGAGGAGGGAGAGAGGAGCTGAGGCCTAGGGCCGGCGCGTTAGATCGCCCCCCGTGTCGCCGGGGGCTGGCGACGCGGGGGTTTCTGGATTGTAATTAAGTTGATTATCCAGGGTCAAATTTCAAAAATCTAGCCCGTATAGGAGTACTTATCTATGGAGTGCATACAATATGGCAATATACACTTCTGACTTCTCTAGTGTTATCATCTCAAGGTGTTCCGTAGTATTGTTTCTTGAGTAAATCCAACATGCCAATAAGTGAAAATAAGCACCGTGCACGTTCTATGCAAGCATTCAGATCTGATGCCTTGTACAAGCATCGTAGATTCATTGTGTCTATGGATCTGGAAATCACATGCATGTACAAGTGGCAGGTTGAGTTGCCTGCAAGTGTGAGCAAGTTGCAAGTTGCTATACTACCCCCGTTCCGATTTACTCGTCGTGGTTTAGTTTAAATTCTGCGGATTCCGGGACCATTAATGCTAAGATGCATGAACGATCAAAGTTGACCCGATTTATGCGCGGATAATTTTTATTTCTAAGAGAGTGGGAGCCCAACGAAATGTCACCGACACCTTGGGCAATTGAATGTGCTTCTCTATTTGACTAAGGCTGGTTGTAATGGAAAGTATCATATACTAGTATCATGCATGTGATTCTAGTGTGTGTACCTCCCTAATGCATACTACTCCCTCCATTTACTTATACAAGGCCACTATGGAATAAACGTTTTGCATCGATACAAGGCCACCAACACTAATTGAGAAAAGAATTAATGATATTTTCTCGTACTAGCAACATGTTTAATAATTGCATGCATGTCATCATAATAATATTAGCTACTTCCTTCACTCAGTTTCCTTGCGTCTATGTTGCGTATTAATGATCTCAATAAATGAAAAGAAAAGTTGGCTTGCAAATTATTCATTAAATTTTACTTTGGTACCTGTAATATGGATTTGTGGCCTTGCATATAAAAATGAAGGAAGTATCATATATTAGTATCATGTAGTACTTTATTTATTGTCATGCATGGCACATACTAGTATAACATTTATTAAGATACGGTATCATGATATGATACTTAATGCTCTGTTTCTTCATCTAATTCTATAAAACCTTATCAAAATTGTCTACTCCCTTCGTGTTTGAAAGAGTGTACTTCCAACTTTTTGGAAAGTAAAATCTTTTTATGTTTGACCGTATTTATACAATAATAGACCAACAATTATGCCATCAAATTAGTAGCATTAAATTCATGATAAAATATATTTTCGTCATATAATTATTTGGTTTCACAAACATTGATATATTTCACAAGTGCAACACTAATTGTCTACAACATGCGGTCGTCCGGGAAGGCGGCGCTGCGACGGCATGTTCACATGAACCCTAAACCCTAGATCACTATATGAACTCATCACTTCTATCATGCTAGGTTTAGATGACGAGATGGGCCGCGATGTAGACGTCGCCGGTGTATGACGACAGGCCTTCAGGCAGGGGTCTAGCCAGCGGCGACGCGCAAGACGAGGGTGAGATGCAAGACGGCGGTGGCGTGCAAGACGAGGGCCGCGGTGTAGACGTCGCCGGCGTGCGTCGACGCGGGCCGGATCTGCGGCGGGGGACGACAATGCGGTCAGTCGCAGCCGACGTGCCGTCGGATGACGACGTTCAGATGCGGCATCGGATAGGGTTCAGGCGGCGGCGATTGCACGGTTGGAAAATGGATGTGATCGACGACCGTGATCCCCGGGCGGGCCAGAAGATCGTGCAGACACCTTTTTTCCTGTACACGCGCGGCGGTTTTTTTTCATTCGTGGAGGTATACATATGTCCGTCTATACGGTATGACAGGAGGTGGGTATACGTTTCTTTCGTATTACCATTATGCACTTCTATGTTGTATGTGTGTGTGTGTGTGTGTGTGTGGGGGGGCTCCTACCGAAGCAAGCCCCTTGTTGAAATTTGTCCTTGGATAATCAATTTACACAATCCGGCAATCAGTACGTCCAACCCCTGTAAAGGTGCTATTTTCATCAGCCAATGTAGACACTGTGACATCATGTGCAATATATATTGTGATGACAGTATAGCTATTTACCTGAAAGATCGATCGAAGAGGGAGGGAGGCATGATCAGATGCCGATCGTGTCGGTGACGTTTTGTTGGGCTGCCACTCTCGTAGAGATAAAAATCATCTCAGAATGGTCAATTTTGATATACTTCATGAATGTAAGCATCATTTAATAGTGATGATGCAGATTCGTTCACCACTTGTATGTGTGTGGGGGGGTATGTGTGTGTGTGTGTGTGGGGGGGGGGGGGGGGTGGTACCAAAGCAGAAATGTTTCAACAATCTAGCTAGTATAGGATTAAGGAGTGCATACAGGATACACTTCTGACTTCTCTAATGTTATCGTCTCAAGGTATTCTCTACTACTGCTCAATGAGTAAACCCAACATGGCACTAAGTGAAAACAAGCACCATGCACGTTCTATGCAACCATTCATATCTGAAGCATTGTACTACAAGCATCCTAGATTCAGCGTGTCTACGGCTCTGGAAAACACATGCATCTACAAGTGGCAGGTTGAGTTGCCTGCAAGTGTGGGCAAGTCGCTACCTAGGACAGAGTATTTCTCAGCTGCATGCAACTGCGGATTCCTCGGCAAATGAATCTGCATCATCACCATCTAATGATGCTAACATGCATGAATGATCAAAGTTGACCCGGATTTTTGCGCCCCCTCGTATTTGACCTCAGATGATTTTTATTTCTAAGAGAGTGGGAACCCAACGAAACGTCACCGACGCCTTGGGCAACTGAATGCGCTTAGCTTTTTTAAGTGATATAAGTAACTTTATACGTCATCACAATATGTACATTGTCGATCGATGGATCACAACAGCAGAAAATTATAGCGAATTGCAGTATGAGGACTTGTATGAGTGTCGTAGCTAGGGGAGCATTGTTTAGAGGTGCTTATTGTCGGATTGTGAAGGTTATCTTAGGTCGAATTTAAACAATCTACTACCATACTTATATTACTTGCTCCGTCCTAAAATAACTATCTCAATTTTGTACTAGCTCTACTGCAAAGTTGTACTAAGCTTGAGACACTAATTTTGGGACGGAGGGAGTATGATACATTATGGATTCCCTTAATGTTAACTTGTGAAGGTATTCTGTCATATTGCTTGATGATTAAATCCAAAATGTGTACCATATAATCTTTTCTTGTGGAAGTACTTACCTCCTGGTAACCCCCTCGTCCGCCCCGTGGGCGGCCAGGGGAAACCCTAGCCGCCGCCACCACCGGGCATCTCTCCCCTGTCTCCCTCACCCTCGCCGCCGCCAGCAGGGTCGCCGGGCGAAGCCTGACCGACAAGGGCAGCGGTGGGGCATCTCTCCCCTACGCGCGATCTGGCTGGCACGGGATGGCCTGCGCGTGAAGTGGCGCCGGACTACTGTGGGGTTCGGCGGTGCTGCGGGCGGATCCTAGCGGCGGCGTGCACGACGCGTCGATGGCTGGAGTCCACGCTTGCAGCGCGGATTGGCGACTGCGGGAGCGCAGGATCTGGTGGCTGCGTGAGCCGTCGTGTTCGGGTCAGATCTTTCGCGATCTGGCGCTTGGACGCCGGCAGCCAGTGCGGGGTGTTGGTACTCATCGTTGCCCAGATTGGATTCTCTGGATCTGGAGTCTGGACGGATCTGCACCAGAGTCGCCCCATGGTGCTTTCTTCTCTGGATGGTTTCGTTTCTCGGTTTGTGGCCAGATTCGGAGCAGATAGAGGTTGGTGGTACAGGTTGGGGACCGAAGGAAACTTTGGTCGGCTAGCTCGACCCGGCATCGGCGACGGCTTTGGCGTCGTTACCCTCCTTGGAGGCGAAGTCGAGGACCCCTCCTATTCACCTCTGACCCACTCCCGGACGAAAGTCCAAAATCCGTCTTGGATTGGGCGGCGGCGGCGCCCTTTGCGTCGTGTCCTCCATGGAGGTGCCGTCTTGGGAGGCTTGGGTGTTCGGGGGAGAGGTACTGTGGGTGGTGGGCTCTGCATGGTAGTTCCTACAGCGGCGACGGTGTGGAGGTCGGCAGGTGGAGCGGCGTTGGATCTACCGCGTCGACGACGACGAGTATTGGCGGCATGGTGTAGCTGATTCTCGACAACGGATATGTCTGGATGGACGTGCGCAGGAGGAGGAAGATGTCTGGCGTCATGGTGGCGTTGATGGCAGAGAGGCCTGGCAAGGTCGGTACATCATTTTTGCTCTAAGGATGGACCGAGGGATGATGGAGGTGACTGTCCTTGCAGCGTGCAGTGCTCACTGGGAGTGTGCCAGACCGGAGTGGGACCCAATCCAGGTAGTGGCTTGAATGGGACACCCGACTTTAGATGTTAGACTTTGGTGCGATGTCTGTTAGGTATTAGGCCCGAACTTTCGGCACACCTTCATCAAGGGGATAGCAGTAGCAACAGTGTTGCCAAGATGATGGCTTCAGGCTTATTGATGTATTACCTTATATAGTCTTGTGAATAATTAATAATATGGTTGCACGCATCGTCTAGATGCAGAATCCGGGGGTACATCCTCTTTTTCTAAAAATCTGAACATAAGTGTAAATAGGAACCACATCTATCTGTTCAAAGCATTCAGATCTGACGCAATGTAAAAGCATCCTAGGTTAACGTTCTATTAATCCGGAAAGCACATGCATGTAGTACGACCGGAAACAAGAAAAATATTCCTGTGGAATGTTAAGTTGCCGGCAAGTGTGAGCAAGTGGCTGAAAGAAATAGCAGATCACAACCTAGGACAGAGTACAAGTCGGCAGCATTCACATGAGCTCGTAGATGAAGATTAGCGCTCCAGCACAGCAAATTGAGCTGTTGGAGTATTTTGTACGTACGTCTAGGAGAAGACTTGGAGTAGGTAGCTAAAAGAAATAACAGGCAGAGTACCTGGCAGTTGCGTTCAGATGCAGGTATACTTAATTAACATTAGAAGACTTAGACAGATCTGAGAAGACTTGAACTTCATTGAGGTTCTAAGAAACTAACTTTGCGAACCATGGCCTCACGTTAACAAGCTATGCACTGGAGTATGCTTCCACACGAGCCATGAATGACTAATTGGACGTACCTAGAGGAGCCAACAAAACATGATAGCGGGAAACATGTGGTAACCAGGAGTACCGCCGGCTTAATCGAATGATGACAATCAACCGAGTCCAGATGCCCCATCGACGCAATCGAAAGTGGGCGTCCATCTAAGACTAAACTACGTTGCGACAACACCTATATCCCAAAGTGCATTTGAACGGGCCTTCGTGGTCGAGACAATGCCGTGATAGTTGTGTGCCACCAACGAAGTCGAAAAACACTTCTTAGCTGAGACACAACATAGAGTGCTTGCGCAAGGAGTGCCGCAACCGCATGTGAGGCCTGCCAGCAAAGTAGAAAGGTGTAGCACCATCTCGACCACATCACCTACGCACCTAGGTTAGGTTAGGTGCACCCGGAGGCGCACGCTAGCCGAGATCACACCACATGCCTTCCACGTCATAAAAGTCACAAAGCTCCAACACGGATTGGACTCCTGAGTCAAGCATCAAGCAAGGAGAGGCCATCACCTCGTCTACCACGGCTGGCCCTGCATAGGGAACTGGCCGCCACCATGACCACCATCTGCATAACCATGGCACTCAGCAAGACGGACGAAACAAATGTAGTGAGACGTTTGCCATCATTCGCATCAAACTAATAGCAATTCATACAAGCTAAATCTTCTAATAAATGATGGGCCAATATGTATTATTTTGCATATGTATTGAAACGCCTTGTCTGATTTCGAAATTGTCCAGAGTTTTATGTGGTGTACGTTTTCATTGAAAAATGGTGAGTCTCCTTCCCTACCTTTCTAGTACAACTATGAGAACTGAAATAAATGAAAATTATCAAGTCTCTACGGCGTCTATGAGTTAGATTGATTATTTTCTAGAATACTACACCTAAAAAAATCTAGACTACTAACTAGCAGTCACGTCATATATTCCAATGAGCAGAAATTTGATAAGTAGCCATCGCAAAAAAAAAAAGGTACGTTGAATTTCTCAGAAAAGAAAGATACAATGGATAAATCATTGAACGTTAGAAATTATCCTGGTTGCCATCAATTAGCTAGCAGTATTTCTCCTCCGACTTGGTGAGCTTGCACTTAACCTTCTCAAACTGTCGCACGGTTGTCCTGGATGGTGGAGCAAGCCGCAGCTTCAGTGGGCATTTCGCCTCCAGCTCGCACTTGGTTACCCGCGCGGTGTAGCTCATCTTGGCGGTCAGCGCCACCTCCACCTCAAACTCCCCAGTGGCATTTGCCTTCTTGTACTCCGCGACGCCGGCGTTGCCCAGCGCGACGTAGTCGCTCGCGGAGCTCGTGACGAGGTTGTAAACCCTTGTCTTCCTGGCGGGATGCTTGTCGCCGCTGTCGGCGATCTGCACACGGTCGAACTGTTGGCCGTCGAAGGAGTAGGCGGCCTCGAATGGCTCGATATACTTGATGCCGATGGCCCAGTTGGGGTTGCGGACGGTGAGCATCATGGAAAGGTTGTAGGCGAGTGTTGTGGTCGGCGATGTTGAGAGGGCAAACCTTGTCAATGAGGCGTCCTCAACAGTGATGGAGACGTGCCGGAGTACGCCAAATGCGAGGGCAGGAACGACGACCACGACGACGACGAGGAGTACAGCCAAGATGATGCCGAACACGATCAAGAAGTCCTTGGTACTCCTCTCCATTTCCAGCGGATGGTTTTTCTTTATGCTGTTTGGAAAACTGATGGGTATGATCTAAGGCTTGTGGAGCGAGGGTACTTATGGAATGGAAGGAATCTACAGAGCGCATCGAAGGTGTACTAGTTATTCACACTTGCGCCTGTTGGCCTACGTATAACAATGAAATGAGCATGCTAAATGTATAGCTCTTTTATGGTGCCCTGTAGTGAATATAGACCTTTCATCCGAAATCCAACGGCCATGCCCGATCTGTACCGCTTCAGTAAAGCCAGCAGCATGGCGAGCAGTATAGATAGCACTGCTCGTTCTTGCCCAGCGGGATACATATTCTGAGGGCATTTTGGGATTTCTACGACCCACCACGCCCCCGACCCACCCAGCTCATTGTTCTGGTGCACCGACGCTGGTAGAGTTCTGGCGGCCACCGCCGAGCCTCCTTCTCGATTAGGTCCGACAACAATGAGGCGTTGCCCTGTGCCCCTTCCATGGCTGAGCATACCTCCAAACCGTGCTCGTTTCGTCCTGGTTCACAACGGTGGCGAAGAAACCACTTGGCGCTGTTGTCCGTCGACGCAGAGTCTTGCCGTGTACAGAAGCTCGTCGTCTCGGCCATGGTGCTTGGGCAGGATGGAGTCATGGCCGCCATGTCTTGGTCTATGTATATATGTATGTGATGGGGCTGGGCGCCGTGGCGAGACAAATGGGGACGAGACGCCAAGGTAGATGAGCGCACGGCCCGGTTTCAGTACGCGGCAGCAAGGTCAGCTAAAGCATGGTGGCGGTCGAAGCTAGGTCAAGGAGCGGAAAAGACGTTGAAAAAAGACCTGGTGGTGGTGCCAGCCTGTCTCATGGGTGCTGGTCCCAGTATGCGGCAGCAAGATCGACTACGGCATGGCGGCAGTGGCGTGGGAGCGATCTCAACTCTGCCATGGCGGCAATGGGAGCGAGCAAGGATGTCGATTCCCTGCTATTACTACGAAATAGCCTGGCATCGCCCGTCAACAACCCCCTACCCACACGAAATCAACGCTCAGATTTTGCTATACTGGTCGTCTCACCCCTAGCAGTATAGGGTACCGTAAAAAAGCTCTAAATGTATGTTTGTCCTGGTCTTGCTAAAAGATACCAATAGCTTGTTACTACTCACTATGGCCTTTCTAGGGCACAACGGACTAAAGAAAATTGACTTGTAGAAAAAAAAACAGACTCAAGAAAATGAAGGCAAATGTATATGCATGGTAAATCCTACAAGAAGAAAATATATCATTTGCTGTGAAATTTTAGCCTTTACTAGGAAAAAATACCGAAAGACCGAAGGCGAAATAATAACTAGCACAGAACCTGAGAGCAACTCCGCCGCGGCGACCCAAATGGTCCGCGCGCATCAATTTGCATCGGAACAGACAAAAACAACGGCCTAACACGTCGACCAAAACCAAAGATACGTCTGCGCCGACCCAACGTGCCCTCATGCGTGATCAATGGAAGACTCCAAAAGCCATATGCAGGGGAAAAGATCAAGATCGTGTCTACCGAAGACTTATCGTGTACTCCAAGACTACTCCTGCCGCCTTATGCCTAGATGCCAACCTTGTAACCCTAGAACCCTACCCGGCATGTATATAAACCGTAGGGTTTAGCCTGTACATCAACACAACACCATTCACCTAGCCCTAGAGCTAGACCACAGCTTAGGATCTCGAGGTAGATCAACTCTGTATTCGATACTACTCCGTTAATATAAACATAAGCAGGACATAGGGTTCACCTCCATTAAAAGGGCTCAAACCTGGGTAAACATCGTCTCCCTATTTCCTATTACCATCCTTTCGACATCCACAACTTGGGACCTCTTACCCCAAGGTCTGCCGGTTTTCACACCGACACTGCTGCTTTTATTGAGAGTTCCGCTGTGAGATCGACAAAGGAATCAATGGCTCATCGGCAGGTCAACTATGTTAGCGGTACCAGGAACGTTTACGTCCCCGGCCAACTCTTCGTATTCGGCAGCATGATGTTTTGCGCCGACTCGACCGGCCATCTAGCCTTGTTCGAAAACTATGCCCCGGGTCAGATCGTGACCTTCGAAGGCCTAGCATACACCGCGGATCCCTGCGGCAAGCTCATCATGACATAACGGACACCTGGACTCATGGGAGTTCTGCCAGGCGCCGGAGGCTCGACTCCGGAGCTCCCCACCCCCCTTGAAGGCACCGGATTAGACACCTCGGCTCCATTAGTGGCCGAGATCCCCGGTGCGGCGACCTCGGGCGATTTCCCACCTATCCCGGACTTCGGTCCGACCCCCAACTCTACTACTGCGTCGGAACTAGCGCTGACCCTGGCACAGGTTCCGGAGTCAAACTCAGACCCCCTTCGTATAGCAGAACCACCAAGCAACACACTAGGTGTCCTTCAAATCGGCGCACGTATAGTCATGGTACGAGTCCCAAGGAGCTACCACATCTAAACGACGTGCTCGATCGGATCCAACGCATGTCAACCTCGGATGGCAAGACCACGGTCTGTGACAAGACCGACCTCAAAGACGACGATAGGGAGATTTACATCCCACCCACCACCCACCTAGTCACAACTGTTTATAACTTAACCGACGTGTTTGACTATGGCGAGGCTACATATATGGACGAAAATACCGATGGTCCTACGGAGAACACTTCGCCGCTAGTAAATACTGGCAAGTGGACCGCAAGGTCTACTTATGACCTATACATGGTTGACACCCCTAGCACCCCTCCATGATGTCTGCGTAGGCGCAGAAGGAGTACCAATGGGGCACCCAGCGGAAACAACATCGCCACCAACGATGGCGACGCGACTGTCAATGACGCCAAAGACCCAGATGAAAATCCTGGGGAGTCAGATTGCGACGACCTCTTTGAAGACGCCGATGAAAACTACATGCCGGAGTCCGGGGACGAAGAAAGCCTCGACACGGAGGACATCGTCGTCCTCGGAGACCACTTGACACGTGAGCGCCTCCGGCGGTGCCTTATCGCCACTGCTCGGAGCATGAAACTCAAGCAGCAGTAGCTGCAGGCTAATACAGACACGTTGACCGAAAAGTGGGTCGAAGTGCTCTCAGCCGAGCAAGACCTGGAAGATCGGCTCCACAATGCACACAAATCATATCCCCGTAGTCGTCTGCTGCCAGAGTTTCACGATGAATTCGTGGGCGACATGCCCGACCGTCCCCATAGAGCTCGGGATAGGCCAGCACTGGAAGTTACCAACACCCAACCGGCTTCGCGTCGTTATGCCAAAGACCCCGTGGACTACCTAGACCCTCGCGACATTCCACGTCACATCGGGCCCAACCGTGCGCCTCCTCGGTCCATCTATGGATCAAGAGGACGCGTGCCCGTAGGGCATGACGTCTACGACGCCTGGTTAGACAGGTAAGGCCGCGCCCGAGACCAAACCTACGCGCGGCTCTCCCCCGACCCCCGTCGTGATACCGCTCGGTTCCAATGTCCAGCTCACTCGATATGTTTTACAGATAGGGTAATGGTACATCAGTTTCCCGAAGGGTTTAAACCCATCAACATAGAGTCGTACGATGGCATGACGGATCTAGCAGTATAGATCGAAGATTTTCTTCCCCATATCCATATGGCCAATTGAGATGACCTCCATGCCATTAAATACTTGCCGCTCAAATTAAAGGGGCCGGCCAGGCATTGGCTTAATAGCCTACCCCTCACTCCATTGGCAGTTGGGTGGCTCTAGAAGATGCTTTTCAAGCAAACTTCCATGGATCTGGAAAGCACATACGTGTACAATTGGATACCAGAAAAATATCACCACGGCAGCTTGAGTTAACTGCTGCCAAGTGTCAACAAGTGGCTGAAAGATCAAAGTTTGAGTTAACTTCCACGGCCGCATTCTTAGTGCAAGTGGCGAACGAATCTGCAGCATCAGCATTAAATGATGCTTATATTCATGGAAGATCAAAGTTGACCCTGATTTTTGCGCGCCTACGCATCTGACCTCGGATGACTTTTATTTCTAAGAGTGGGAGCCCAAGAAATCGTCACTGGCACGATGAGCAACTGAACATGCCTATCTCTTCGACCCATATTTCTTGCAATAACTATATGTCGTCACAATAAATATTGAACATGATGTCACAGTATCTACTTACATTGGTTGATGAAAATACTGTCGAATTACATTTGCTAGACGTTCTGATTTCCGGATTGCAAATTGAATATCCTAGGTCAAATCCTACAAATGTAACTAGTATAGGAGTATTTATCTTAGGAGTTGGTATACACTTATAAGTTCTAATTCTATCGTCTCAAGGTGTTGTGTACTACAACTTCATGAGTAAAGCCAACCTGCCAATAAGTGAAATCAAGCACCATGCATGTTCTATTCTAATATTCAGATCTAATGCATTGTACTACCTTTGTTTCTAAATATAAGTTTTTTTAGACATTTCAAATGGACTACAATGTACGGATGTATGTAGAGATATTTTAGAGTGTAGATTCACCCATTTTACTTCGTATATAATCACTTGTTGTAATCTTTAGAAAGACTTATATTTGGGAACGAAGGAGTACAAATATCCTAGAATTAGCGAGTCTATGGATCTGGAAAGCACATGCATGTACAAGTGTAATCCGGGAAAAATATGCATCTGCAGATTCCCAGGTCGTCACCATTAAATGATGCGAACATGCATGAAAGATCATAGTTGACCCTGACATTTGCGGCCCCTTCGCATCTGTCCTTGGATGATTTTTTTTTTCTAATAGCGGGAGCCTAACGAAACCTCACCGACATTTTGGGCAACTGAATGCGCTTCTCTCTTTGACTAATCTTTCCGGCAAGTAGCTATTTTTTCGTGATATAAGTAGCTTTATATGTCATCACAATATGTATACATTGTTGATTGATGGATCACAACAGCAGAAAATTATAGCAAATTGCAGTCTGATGACTTGTACGAGAGTCATAGCTAGGGGAGCAGTTGTTAGAGCATCTCTAGCAGACCCCGTATAATGTCCCGACCTGCAAAATAACTGTCAAAATACGGGTTCGCGTGAAAAAAGTTGCCCAATCCGACTCCTTATTGGGCCGCGACCTGTAAAAGTGTTTGCGGGGCGCGGCAAAATTTTGCCCTTAACCTTTAGATTCAAGGGGTTGGAGGCCGTCCCGAGCTCCCCCCTATCCGCAGCGAGATTTGGTGCGAGGGAAATTTCCGCGCGGCCGTTCACGCTTCCCACCCCCTTCGCCGCCATTGCTTCGCGTCTGCCCGCTCTGGTCCATCTTCCCCAACCATTCTTCGCCGCCATGGAAGCCTCCCAGCCGTCTCCGTCAACGTGGAAATCACGCACGCGCAATCCCCTCCGGCAGATCTCGTCGCCGGCCATGTCGCCCCAACATTCGCTGAAGGCACACAACGCCTATCCGCAAGCGGCAGGGCAACGTCGTCGTGCATGGTTGAAATCCGCCTGGCCCCGCCGGGACTGCACGCGCGCCCGGCGCCGCCGCCGCTGCGTGCTCTGCCCGGTCACCGCCAGGGAAGAAGGGCAAGGTTTCAGGCGTGAAGTGCAAGAAGGCTCCTCGAAAAGGTTGGTGAGTTCATCCTCTCCCTCTGCCCCGGCAAGAGGTACCCCGACGATGCCCTTCAATGGCGCTGCTTCCACCACAAGCGAGGTGTTCAACAAAATGGCCGGAAGGTTGATGTCTACTACACAACCTTCTTCTTGTAGACGTTGTTGGGCCTGCAAGTGCACAGGTTTGTAGGACAGTAGCAAATTTCCCTCAAGTGGATGACCTAAGGTTTATCAATCCGTGAGAGGCGTAGGATGAAGATGGTCTCTCCCAAACAACCCTGCAACCAAATAACAAAGAGTCTCTTGTGTCCCCAACGCACCCAATACAATGGTAAATTGTATAGGTGCACTAGTTGACGAAGAGATGGTGATACAAGTGCAATATGGATAGTAGATAAAGGTTTTGTAATCTGAAATAATAAAAAAGCAAGGTAACTAATGGTAAAAGTGAGCGTAAACGGTATTGCAATGATAGGAAACAAGGCCTAGGGTTCATACTTTCACTAGTGCAAGTTCTCTCAACAATAATAACATAGATAGATCATATAACAATCCCTCAACATGCAACAAAGAGTCACTCCAAAGCCACTAATAGCGGAGAACAAACAAAGAGATTATGGTAGGGTACGAGACCACCTCAAAGTTATTCTTTCGGATCGATCTATAGAAGAGTTCGTACTAGAATAATACCTTAAGACACAAATCAATCAAAACCCTAATGTCACCTAGATACTCCATTGTCACCTCAAGCATCCGTAGGCATGATTATACGATAAGCATCACACAATCTCAGATTCATCCAACCAACATAAAAGTACTTCAAAGAGTGCCCCAAAGTTTCTACCGGAGAGTCAAGAAAACGTGTGCCAACCCCTATGCATAAGTTCATGGGCGGAACCCGCAAGTTCGTCACCAAAACATACATCTAGAGGCACATGATATCCCATTGCCACCACAGATAAACACGGCAAGACATACATCAAGTGTTCTCATAAAAGACTCAATCCGATAAGATAACTTCAAAGGGGAAACTCAATTCATCACAAGAGAGTAGAGGGGGAGAAACATCATAAGATCCAACTAAAATAGCAAAGCTCGGGATAAATCAAGATCGTGCCATAGAGGGAACACGAGAGAGAACACGAGAGAGAGAGAGAGATCAAACACATAGCTACTGGTACATACCCTCAGCCCGGTGAACTACTCCCTCCTCGTCATGGAGGCGCCGGGATGATGAAGATGGCCACTGGTGATGGGTTCCCCCTCGGCAGGGTGCGGAGCAGGCTCGAGAGGTTTTGGTGGCTACAGAGGCTTGCGGCGGAACTCCTGATCTATCTTGATATTCAATGGTTTTAGGGTACGTAGGCTTATATAGGAGAAAGAAGTCTGTCGGGGGGTGCTCGAGGGGTCCACGAGATAGGGGGGGGGGGGGCGCCCCCTATCTCTTGGGCTCCTCGAGGATCTTCTGACTTCATCTCCAAGCCTCCAGGATGATAATCTTCCAAAAAATCATGATGCCGAAGGTTTCATTCCGTTTGGACTCCGTATGATATTCCTTTTCTTCGAAATACTGAAACAGGCAATAAAACAACAATATGGGCTGGGCCTCCGGTTAATAGGTTAGTCCCAAAAGTAATATAAAAGTGTATAATAAAGCCCGTAATCCTTCAAAACAGATAATATAATAGCATGGAACAATCAAAAACTATAGATACATTGGAGACGTATCAAAGGTATGCTTTTACTATTTCTTCTACTTGCTTTGCTTTTCGCCAATGCGGTAGCTCGTGACTTGATGACACTCAATGTAGCGGTGGTTCGGACGATGCCACTGCCGAGCCGTCAACTTATTGGACACCAACACCGTCGACATTCATCAAGCCCCGATTGCTGATTTTGATACAATGAAATGGATGGCGGCGTGGATGGTCATGGTGGTGAAGATGAAGTGGAGGAGATAGACGAGGAGGTGTATGAGAAAGCGCAAGCAAAAAAGGCGCGAGATCGAAGAACTACACGCTGTTGGAAGACTAAATTTTGATCAAGGCTCGGAGTGCGGTGTCTCTTAATGTGTGCACCAGCACATCTCTAACCGCCAAGAGGTATTGGCAATGGATCGAAGATCAATACTTCTACATGATGGGAAAGTATTGCTATAGGGCTCGACGCACCTTTCGGTCACTCCAAGGTTGTTGGGACGTGATCAAGCCGTTTTGTAGCCGTTAGGATGCTTTCCTTGAACAAGTTCGCAATGCACCTCCAAGTGAAACCGTGGAATGCGACCATGTGACACTAGTAGAAAAAGGCCCATTTGTCCCAGTTCATAAGGCCCATTTGTCCCGATTCCGGAACCGGGACTAAAGTGTCGGTACTAAAGCCCAATACCTTTAGTCCCGGTTTGCCTACGAACCAGGACAGATGGGGCTGGAAGGGGCCGCTGCGGCTTGCCCAGGCAGGAGGGCCTTTTGTCCCGGTTGGTAGCACCAACCGGGAGCAAAAGGCATCCACGCATCAGCTGTTCAGGGGCTGGGATATTTTTTTGGGGGGGGAGGGGGGGGTTGTAGGGTTAGTTTAGGGGTTTCAAATATTGTGTTAGCTAGCTAATAGAGAGAAGTGTCCTCTCTTATCTCCGTGCTTGGTCGACGCCACGTACTATACGTATAGAGAGGACTCGACACGCTAGCTAGCTAGTAAGGAAATGAAGGAAACCATTAAGTACAGAAGACCTTCATGAACATATACAGAGAGAAGTGATCGACCTCTCCTTCTCCGAGAGATTGGTCGAACAACAAGTTTTCGTATATCTATCCGACGCTACTGACTACATATATGCAATATAAGATCTCTTACAATCTCCTAACATCTGAACTCAAGTTCCACATGGTATTCTACGTCTTTACCGATGACGTGGTCAATAAAGAATCCCGCCAATTCCTCTTGAATTGCTCATATGCGATCTTGTGGTAGGAGCTCATCCCGCATATGAAATATCTAATTTGAAGAAGGGGGTCAATACATATATATGAATGAAACTCAACACAAATGATGGTAATAAAATAAAATTGTGAATATTATTGTCTACGTACTTCATATTGTTTGTCAGAGTAGCCCCACTCACAGGTCGTGTGGCAGATGAACTCGCAAATGTAGTATCCACAGTAATTTTTCCTGGGTTCCTGCCACAACCACTTTACAAGAAATAGAGGTCAATCAAACTGATAAGCAAGCATACTAAATGGTATTGATGAAACTAGCTAGAATCAATGGGAGATGCGCGGAACTAGCTAGTAGTAGTGACTTTCGGGTGTTTAAATCGCAGCTCCCCCAGCAGTCCCGGAGCTTCTGCGGTGAACTTTTTCCAAACCCTGCCAAATAAATAAAACAATTACTTGATATCAGGAAATGAACAAAGTTGCCGATATGGTGCGATAATGATCGATTGAACTTACTTCTCGAGCATTTTAGTCATGGCCGCATACTCCTTTGGATCTTTTCGTCTCGAGTCTATGATGGTTACTAGTCCCTGCTCAAGCTTAATCTCCAGCAGAATAAAATGGAAGTTGTGCATGCATGCATAACTCATCATTTACATTACTATAACCTCGAGTTATAAGGGAAACTGAATATGCACAAGACAGTAACACTCACTTGAATTCGTAAGGAAAGAGTATTATATCTTTGTTTTGATTTCGAAGTAACGATCATAGCAAGTTGGCCTCGGTTTGTTTGGCATCATGCTTAACATTCCATTCATCTATGAGATTTGTGTTAATGAACCCAATATCACCGATTTGTCTTTTCTTGCATTCGGCGATCTTCAGTCTACATAATATAGTGAGGATAATTATATATACATGCAATGAAATAGCTGAGCTATATGTAGAGACTTAATTACAGAAGTAGTACTTACAGACAGTATCAACTGACAATTATTTTATCGAGGGCCTTTTGATTGAAAAACTGGAAGAACTCCTCATATGGAACAGACAACAGATCAATCCCAATGAGGTCGTGCTCCTCTTTAACTCTCAGCATCAAAGTATCCTTCGCAGACTTGCTGCAGATGTCCATGTACCAATCATGGAATCTTCGCATCATCGTTGTTAGAGGAGGATGACCAGGTTTGACAAGAGGCTTCCCGTGTCGGTATTTGAATTTGTCCACCTCCATTGTATCAAAATGTGCATCGTCGGGCAGGTAATCACCAGGATTGGTACCGGGCAACATCCCCGGATGATTAGCGACGATATCGCTAGACACCTTGAGCGGGGGGCACGATTGCTTTGCTTGTTCGCCGAGCTGGGTATTTTTTCCCCACTTCTTCATTCTTCTAAGCTTTGATCACTACAAGTACTTCCCAACCGCTTCGCTTCCATATATGTCCTTTCAATAATGCGGTCATAGTTGGTTTGTGGCGGAGGTGCTGGTGCTCGCTTCAGGGCATCCAAGGTGCGCTTCACTTTCACCGGATCTATCTTCTCCTCCAGAGGTGGATGTTTCTTAGCTCTTACCGTTTCAAAGAAGTCCTTCACTTTGGTTTGAACAATATTCGCATTTTCCTCCACGGTCATCTCATATGCTAACTTCTCTACAGGCTTGAGAGATGGACGGTATCTATATTGACTCCCGCCTCTGGCAGTACTACCTGACGCTGGAGCAGCCGGAGTGGCTGCGGTTGTCCTCTTTTGTTGCTTACAAGGCGAACAAGGAGGCGGAGTGCTACGACGCGCCAAAGCAGCCGGAGCGGCGGCGTCTGTATCCCACCGTCACCGACGAGGCGAAGGAGGAGGCGGGCTGCTTGGACGCGTCGGAGCAGGCGGAGTACTGATGCCCTCACTCGCCGGAGCAGGAGGCGGAGTGCCCTGATAACTCGCTGGAGGAGGAGGAGGCGGCGGAGTGCCCAGCTGACTCACCGGAGGAGGAGGAGGAGGCGGAGGCGTGAAGTTCAGAAGTTTGATGCGCTCCTTCCACCATAGACATGGAGTCTTCAGAGCAAGACCCAGCTGAGTCTCCCCTTCACCTATAGGGTGGTCAAGCTGGAGGTCCTCAAATCCTTCAGTTATTTCATCCACCATCACAACAGCATAGCCTTGTGGAATCGGAAGGCAGTGAAAAGTTGCGTCGGGTTCAGGAGGGAACACAGAGCCGACAGCTACCTTGACTTCCAGGTTCTGCCATTGCATCATAAGCTGGCACTGGTGTGACTCCGTGATAGCATCCATGAGGTAGCTAGGACCCTGAAGTTAGGCTGCTGAACGAGCTCGGTGGAAGCCACACTGTTTCTCCACTGAGATGGCAGGATAGCTTTGGCAGGATCCCGCTGGTTCTCAACAGCTTGTCGTTCCTCTAGCTTTCGTACCCTTGCCTGAAGCTTCTCTAGTTTGTTCAGATCCACTTTCCTCCTCCTCTCTTGGGTTTTGTAACCGCCTCGTTGGGAAATCCAACCTTCCACGCAACGGAGCCTGGCGTGCCTCGTGTTCGTCCAGGGTGCTCAGGATTCCCAAGGGCCGGTGTGAGCTCGTCGTTCTATCTGTCGGGAACGAACGTCCCTTCCTGCACTACAGCGATATACTTCTGAAGCTTCTTGATGGGTATTTCAAGTTGCTCGTCCGTCCAAACGCACTTCCATGTTTCAGGGTCCAAGGTTCCCCCAACCCCAAAGGACCAACTCCTTAAACGGTCTGGCCAGTTCAATGTCTCTGGTTCGACCCCTTTAGCAACCAGGTCACTCTCAGCCTTGTCCCACAACGGCCGGGCTTTGAGGTAGCCACCTGACCCCATGCAATAGTGATGCTCCTTCTTTGCAGCATTTATCTTGTTTGTCGCTGACATCTTCTTACTCTTCTCCGATGTCCTGTGGGCCACAAATGCGTCCCAGTGATCTCTTATCTTCTCAAATCGGCCGGTGAATTCTGGAGTCTTGTTTTTATCGATGTATGTTGATTTCAACTCATTCTTCCACCTCCTGAATAGATCTGCCATCTTATTGAGAGCATAAGCCTTGACCAATGGCTCTATAACTGGCTTATCCGGATCCTCCTCTGCCGGTAGGGTGAAATTTTCCTTCAGCACGGTCCAGAAAATGCTTCCTTGGTTCGGAGGGGTTCAATCGGTTGGCCATCGCCCGTGATTTCGGTGATCGTGAACCTTTCATCCTGGCGCAACCTTTTCTTCGGGCCTCATCTCGTTACCGAAGTTTGGCTTGATCCGGAGGGCTATAAAAGAAGAAATAAGATTTAATATATGTACATACCAAAACAATTAATGCATCAATTAGCTAGTCAGCATAGGCTTTATATATATATATATATATATATATATATATATATATATATATATATATATATATATATATATATATATATACCTCGCCGGACTTTGCAACAGCTGATCCCGACTCTGTTCGGTCACCGGAGCCGTCATCACGGTCGCGGGAGTCATCATGATCATGAGTTTCCTCCTCCATTGTCCGATCACCATATCCTACTTCCTCTTCCAGACCATCGTTTTCGTTGAGAAATAACGACAATACATCACCTCCGTTGCGGATTATGTCCCCCAATATCTCATCTTGTTCGAAGTCTCTTTGTTGATCCATTGTTTCTGAAAATATTACAACATGGCAATTAATATACAAACATGATAGATGGATATATTAATAGTGGCAAACATAGACCTAGCTAGCTAATCACAACACTTTTAGTGTTTGGGGAGGCCTCGACAACGCTCTTTTAGCTTGGTAAATTTGGGTGGCCTCGACGCTTCTAGGGTTTGGGGTGGCCTCGGCAACGCTTCTAGGGTTTGGCCCAGACCACCTCTCTCATGAATGTCCGACGTCCGGACTGCCTCTCTCATGAATGTCAAACAAGGGATTTAACAAGATGGCGCCATTCTGGATGTGCAGAAAAAAGTGGACCCTATTTTTCCTGATCTCATCTACCTGTCTATATGTCACGTTGTCTAGTGTCAAAGGATTCAATACTTTGACACAAGATAACATGCACATATAGAATGGTAGATGAGATAAGGAAAAATAGGGATCAACTTAATTATGCACATCCATAATGGGGGCATTCTTGATAAATCTCTTATAAATCTCGAGAGAGTTTTTCGGGTAGGGACGGGAGGGGGTACGAGATCGACAACATTTTTTTCCTATGGTTTGGGCGTTCTCTAGATTTGGTCGAGCGAGAGGGGGTTGATCAACGTCCCCCTCTCAACCCATCGGTGATCCTCAACCCTTGACCCTAGACCCCTCGACGACCCTCGACCCTTATCCCCTCGGCGACCCTTGACCCTCTACCCTAGTTTCGATCCTCGGCCGCTCGAATTCTCTTAACCTTTAAGGGATTTAACAAGATGGCGCCATTCTGGATGTGCAGAAAATAAATGATCCCTATTTTTCCTGATCTCATCTACCCTTCTATATGTCACATTTTCTAGTGTCAAAGGATTCAATACTTTGACACAGGAGAACGTGCTCATATAGAATGATAGATGAGATCAGAAAAAAGTAGGGATCAACTTATAATTATGCACATCCATAATGGGGGCATTCTTGATAAATCTCTTATAAAACTCGAGAGTGTTTGTCGGGTAGGGGCCGGAGGGTGTACGAGATCGACAACGTTAAACGGACCATCAACCCCTCGACGACCCTCGACCCCTGGACGACCCTCGACCCTCGACCCCTGGACGTCCCTCGACCCCTCGACGACCCTCGACCACTCTACCCTCGACCCCTCGACGACCCTCGACCCTCGACCCCTCAACGACTCTCGACCCTCTACCCTAGTTTCTGACACCCTAGTTCCCGACACCCTCATTCCCGATAAAAAATAAGAAGAGGAAGAAGAAGAAAAAATAGATGAGAAGAAGAAGAATAAAATATAGAAGAAGAAAAAGAAGAAAAAAAGAGGAGAAGAAGAAGGAATAGAGGATAAGAAGAAAAAATAGAATAAAAAATAGAATAAATTATTCTAGTTTTCTTCTTCTCCTCTATTCTTCTTCTTCTCCTTTTTCTTATTTTCATGTTCTTATTATTTCTCCTCTTCTTCCTCTCCTCTTCTTCTCCTTCTTGGTCATCTTATTTTCCTTTTCCTCTCCTTCTTTTTCTTCTAAATATGAACATATACATAAATGAATTTGATCATATACAATGTTCCTATAAATACACAATATGAACATATACATAAATTGGCAAAGAAAATTCTATGAACAAAAAATCATCAAAATTCTATGAACAAAATTACAATAGAAAAAATCATAAAAATTTTATGAAAAAAAATTGACATATTTTTGCATGTGAACATACAAACATTTGCATATTCTACAATAATATCACCAAAAAATCTATGAACAGAAAAAAATTCTAATTTTTGCATATTCTTTGCATATGAACATACATACATCATCATCATCTACTACAAATAAAAAAATCTATATATGAACAGGGGCCATGCGTCGTCGGCATCGGGGCGGCGGCATTGGGGCAGGTGCTGCACAGCGTTAGGCGGGGGAGAGGAGGGTGAACAGCGCGGTGAGGCTCACAGCGCAAGGAGCGGCGGCGAGGTCGGGGCAGGGCTCCGCGACGACGAGGTCGGGGCAGGGTGCGGCGAGGCTGGGGCAGGGCGACGGCGATGACGGAGACGGTAGACGGGGACGGGGCAGCCTGGCGGCATTGATGACCTCGGTGTCGTCGGGCATGAACTGACGATGAAAATCTGAAAATTTCGTAAGTGTTGCTTACATAGCAAAGGCTTTAGTCGCGGGACGTGGCACCAACCGGGACCAATACCCACCTTTAGTCCCGGTTGGTGCCACTAACCGGGACAAAAGGTCTCTTTTCAGCAGCCCAAAGGTGAAATGGCAGGGTGACTTTATTCTTCCTGCAAATGTTTCCTGAAAGAAATGTCTCCTCCTGTGATTAACTCGGCTCCGGCTGCAACTACTTCCACACCCTGTGTTGTCCGCGCTTCTAGCAAGATCGCTATCTATTCTTAGGCCTTGTACAATGCTAGGTGCTTAGAAAAATAAACCAGGCTTGCTTTAAGCACTGGTGCCTATTTCTACAAGCGACACAGACCACGATCACCAAACCGTGTGTGGCGCCCCGTCTCCCTCTAGTTCTAGTTTCTCCTCCGTCCACGTCCGTTGTGCTTTGCGAAGCCCCGCGGATCGTTTCACCACCTTTGTCACCATGTCGTCGTGCTGCCGGAACTCATCTACTACTTATCCCCTCTTGCTGGATCGAGAAGACGAGGATGTCATCGAGCTGAATGTGTGCTGAACGCGGAGGTGCCGTACAATCGGTACTTGATCGGGACAGATCGTGAAGGTGTACGACTACATCAACCGCGTTGATAAATGCTTCCACTTAACGGTCTACGAGGGTACGTAGACATACTATCCCCTCTCATAGCTATGCTTCTCCATTGATAGATCTTGCGTGTGCGTAGATTTTTTTTGCTTTTCATGCAACGTTCCCTAACAATTTAAATGTCATTAGATATCTTACACCTTGCATTTTCCTAATAATTTATTTGTGAATAGATCAATACAATTCACACTTCTATTGAAAATAAATTGGTCTAAATGTTCAAGTCAAAGTTAAAAGAAAGCTCCATCTACATATTGAAGACCTTCATAGCTTGCTTATGACATGTATCATCTTTTGATGAACAATCTGGAAATAATTTTCCTTTCCGATACAAATGGTGAAGTTAGTTGTGAAAGAATCGCTTAACTTTTTGTACTATTACTTTGAATTTGCTGATAGTGATACTTTAAGAAGTAGGCAAATTAATGATGACCAATGCTCAAGTAGGTACATCATGCATTTATATCAAGGAATAACTATATATCATTAACTAATGATTTCATATTTTTTTATGCAGATGTCATTGCCCTGCTCAGTCTGATGAAATCAATAGAAGAAAAAAGAATAGCCAAGGACACATCAAAAGAGCAAATTTTGAACATACGTGGGATTGAAATCCTTCTGTTGTAGTAAGTTATTTAAGTTGTAGCATTATTCAGGTCATTTTGTTGTCTAAAATTCATGTAATTTTAAATTTGTTTTACATGATTAAATTTTTGAAGCAGTGAGGAAATCAAACTAACTTTATTGGGAGACATTTTAGCAAATATGGTAAACGAAGATCTTCGAGAGAAACGAACAATAGTCATTGTCACTTCAAATTTTGTTAGAGAATTCCATGGTAACACTTTTTATCCTTTTTCCCCCGAAATACACTTCTAGTAATTCATTTGTAATCAGACCTAGCGTTGTGTACAATAAATGCATCAAAAGTGTATTTAGACATTCAAATTCCAGAAATAGAAGAAAGCATCAATACGTATGGTATATAGTCATGTATACACTTTTTAGTTACCAGTGCATTTTGTTCATGTTGTTACAAAAATACATGCATTGTACAGAAGATGTTTTCTCTGCCATGATGGAAAAATGTGGAGGGCACATAGCAAAATTAACATCTAACACTAACATGCAGTACCTTACGTATTCATATTGATTCAGTCGAAACAGGAAAAATAAATAAAAGAAGGGTGGGCAGAGGGACATGCAAGTCAAAGAATCACATCGAATCAGGCAGCTGCTATTAGGGATGAAAAGGACGTGACGTCCTGCGTCACATGGACAATACAGGAGAAGAGATCCACACCCAGATTATCACCACGGACGCACCCCGCAACATCAACGTCGACATCTACCAGTTCAACTCTTCGCTTGCGCAACTACTCTTCAGGCCCGGCTACTCCAAGCTCATCGGGGGCAATTGACTGTGGGGGCAAACCGATGGAAACAAACGAGAAACGGGATGGAGCCACGTCTAGCGAACAGATAGTAAGTTTATTTGTTAAGGGGGAAACGTGTGTAAGTAGGATGAGGCTGCGTTTGGATTAGCGTTTCTCCTCCTTTCTGGCCGGTATAGAATAAAGAGCTCGTCCCGCGGTTTTGATTCCAGGCAGGAATCAAGTGTTGATCCGTATTCTACACTTGTAAAATAAACACATATTTTGGCAGGTGACCTCCACCGCGCCCAACGCCTTCTCGGTGATCTTCTCCGACGCCATGAGCATGGGCTTCTGCACCCGCAGCGACAACATCACCTTGGCCCTCAACGGGATTGTGGTGAACATCTCCGAGCCGAGGTGGGATCCCAAGGCCGTGGCGGTCCTGGACACGGCTTGGCTCCTCATCGCCGGCCTTCCTGACGTGGCCCGGCCAGAGCGGGTCATTCGCAGTATGTCCAAGATCCTGGGTAAGGTGGTGGTGGCCGACGAGCTCTCTCTGCGCAAGGAGGAGGAGGTCCGGGTCAAGGTGAAGTGCCTCGACACCTCCAAGCTACACACCATGCTTCGGGTCTTCTTCAACGGCGACGGCTACGACCTCACCATCTGCCCCGAGCCGCCGAACCATATCGGTCGTCCCCGCCTCTCCGCCGACAACCTTCAAGGGGGCGGGCCCGAGGATGCCGATGGCTCCCATCTGCCCCAAGCCGCCGAACCATATCGGCCGTCCCCGCCTCTCCGCCGACAGCCTTCAGGGGGGCGGGCCCGAGGATGCCGATGGCTCCCATCACCGCCGACCCGCCACTCCCGCCCGGCGACCAGGAGGAGGGCGGCGACCTCTCGGGCGCTCCGTTCTCCGTCCGTGAGCAGCCACCCCCCCCTTGGGCCGCGGCGGCTCTGGTCAGGGCTGCACCCGGGTTTCCGCTGCGGACCTCGCAGTGGCCCTCCAGTTGGACGCACCCCCCGTGGTGCCCTCTCCCCCTGCCTCGGAGTCGGTCAGCGACATCTCGAGTGTGGGCCTGCTCGTCGCCCCCCCGTCTTCGCCCCGCTCTCCGTACGCCGACTCTGCTCGCTGCCCCTATCCGGTGGGCCCGGATCCTCCGTCCCCCCCGGCGCCGACCCCTCCGGTCCTCACGGGTGGTGACGGCGGCACCCCACTCCTCGGCGAGCCCTCTCCGGTGCCCCCGCCCGCGGAGGAAGCGTCGGGCGACACCCTGGAGCTTGTCCCCCCGCTCCCCGCTGGTGGTCTCGGCGCCCACCCCACCTCCCGGCCTCCCGGCCGGTGGTGGCTGTGTAAATCACCACGCCAGATCCGCGGTTCCTCCTCTGACGGTCGCGTACGCCAGGCGGCCCCGCTCCTCCTCGACGCTGGTGACTGCGTCTCGCCGCAGCGCCCGCCTCGATGCGGCTCGCCCGGCCGACGCGTCTGTCCCGTCCGTCACCGAGCGGGCTGAGATCCGGGCGGCTGCACGGAACCTCGAGTCAGCTTTGGCGGCCGCTTAGCCACCCTCAGGATCGGGACATCATCAACACCCTCCTCGCCGACCTTCGATCGCTCGCCTTCCGTCTGGCGCCACCGCTTCCGCCGCCCCCTCCGGAGCCCGACTAGATGATGTCTTTCTTTTCTGTTCTAGGGCTTGTTGAGCTGTGCCCTCAGCATTAACCCTTGTGGATCCTGTTTGAGTGTGAACTTGGTGTATGTGTGTGCTTGCGTGTGTGTGTACCTTTGTGGATTGTTGGCTTGAGCATGTGCTTTATAATATAAAGCGGGGCGAAAGCCTTTTTCGGTAAAATAAACACAAATGTAAAATCTTACACCCATTCCAAGCAGGGCCTGAGATGATTTTTGCACATTCTGTACAATTGCGTCAGCCTGTTGGGCTAAAGCCCAACTAATCATTCCACCAGAAAACAATTACTACCTTTACAATAAATGCTACTAATCAGCTACTACTTTCATACAGTGAAAATATACCCCAAAAAAAATCTTGTACTTCTTAAATATAAGACGTTTTGACAGTTCAATTTAAACTGCAAAACTACTTACACTACTTATATTTAGAAACGGAGGTAGAGTAAATTATGAAGAAAAAAACATGCAAAATATAATGGATGATCATGTGAAATAAAAATTACTCTTTGTGGGTTATAACATACGGAACTATGGTTTCTTATCAATCTGGCACCACAACAGTAACACTATTATGCAACCCCATAAGTGGAATCAACATCAAATATCAAATGTAAATGGAACTACTAATAAAAATTCAAAAAATATGTAAGATTACAAACAATAGCAAATATTTACTATAATAGTGCTAGCCCTCGCATTTGCGAGGGCCACCTTGCTAGTTACAAGAAAAGATAAGAAACAAAACCCGACAGAAGGAAGGTA
This sequence comes from Aegilops longissima, assembly GCA_021605205.1. Classification (NCBI taxonomy): domain Eukaryota; kingdom Viridiplantae; phylum Streptophyta; class Magnoliopsida; order Poales; family Poaceae; genus Aegilops; species Aegilops longissima. Next base: position 846,491,326 of record CM038677.1, read on the forward strand.
AGCTAGAAAGCATGCATTACAGTGCCTCCAGCTTCAAGACGGCTGACCCATGACCATCAACAAGTTCCTTCAGGTGCTCCCGTTGTTCCTCACTGTAGGAACCCTTAAGCCAGACTACTTTGAGAAATTCCATCCGTCTTATCCCATTGTGCCCAGTAACCCGAAAAGATGATCCTTTAGAGCATTGGATTATCAGCACCTCCACACGGATGGCTATCATCCCTTCATTTTCGAAAGTTACCTCTAACTTGGAGCTGCAATCCATCTTGAGAACGCAAGGTTTGAAATAATCAGTGTCGTAGGAGTCACCATATTCAGGCGAGCCAAAGTCTAGCTTATTGTCTCCTTGCACCTTGATGAAGAGACGATTTAGGATACCTCGACGTGGCAACTTGTCTTTCAAGAATATATTCATGTCGTCCTGCCTTGTAATAGTCATCTCAAGATGCAACTTTTTGACATTGATAAGAAGCTTGATAGTGTCTGGCAATTTCCCTATAGGTCCGTACAACTTAAGGCTCTTCAGGGTCTTGGATGGCTTGAAGCTATTGTCGAGGCAATCGTCCTCGAATCGCATTGATAAGGATTCTAGATGGTGCAGAACCGAGAGGGCCGAACACAGCAGCTGCCAGTTCTTGTTATTGATGCCGCACACTCTGAGCTTAAGCAATTGGGTTAGTTTTTTGAGCTGCTTCAGAAAGGCCTCCCCACATGCTGCGTTGACATTCACCACACCAACACTATGCAAGGCCAAAAGTTTCTCAATCCCTACAGGAACCACAACCCCACCATTTTGATGGTGGTCCTCTATATCTCTCCCTGACCCACACAAGCTCCACGTAACAGGTGGAAACTTGGCCAACCAAGGTACTGATGTACGGGATACTAGTCTGGATGAGCATCTTACCTTGGGTAGTATGGGCCTGTGCTGGGCTTCTGGTGATGTTGCTGCCTGTGCTATGCTTTCAGCAATACCATTTTCAGGAGATGCTGCTACTGTGGGCCCACCTGAAGTTTTGATGCTATCACCGTCTTCTTGTTCCGGTAATGTTGCTGCTGGTAGTTGTTGGCTTGTGACCCCGTCACCAACTTCTGACGATGCCAATGTCCAATCTTGATCTGGCAATACAACAGTACCAGCGCGGATGTATTGCAGCTTATGTAGCTTGATGATAGTAGATGGCAACATGACTATGGAGGTGAATCTTACATCAAGAGTCTGTAGCTGCCTCAGCCCTCCCAATGCATCCGGCAGGCGACTAATCTTCCTGCATCCTCGTAAGGAAACGAACTTTAGGCTCAACAACTTCACAAATACCTGCTCGAGGTCATTATCTGTTACAGCTATCATATCTTCTAGGTCCAGCACACGAAGCCGCTTCATCTTCTCGGAGATAAAGAATGAACGCCATGTCCCAGACATTGTCAAAGACCGCAGCCGTGAGAAGTCGATGCTCTCAAATACATTTTGGTCCCTGTGCCAGTCAGCCATTACGGTCAGGTGTTGTCCTGTGAGTGCCGTGGTTCGACTGCAGTTTGCATCCAATGCAAAAACAAGATTATCCTCCATTGGTTGTGAGACAATGTATTCACGAAAGAAACCATTGACTTGACAAATGCCCTTGTTTTCCCCCTGCTGGATTATGCTCAGTTCAATAAGCTCAGAGAAGAGCTTTTCCGCATTCTCCTTTGCGGTACAACTAGGTGTGTCCCTCGTGTATCCCTCGGCGATCCATCTCCTCAGGAGACGTTGTCGCCTGATTTTGCTGCTTCCAGGGAAGATGGACAGGTAGAAGATACATGGCTTTACCAAATCTGAACAAGCATCAAAATAGGAATGCATCCAAGATAATAGACCTCTCAAACTATGGAATTGAGTATCGGTCTCCAATTTCACCATAAAGTCATCATTCATATGCTCCAAAAGTGAACCCGAGACTTTGCCTATAGCTGACACTACTTTCAGAAGCCCACCACATTTCGCCACAAGCTTTGCAAGGTCCACCTTTCCCCTTAGACTTGCTAGCTCCATAGGATCAATAGTCTGTAGCTCAAAAAAATCATAGTATGAAACTCATAAATATCCCATTTGTACTTGATACTTTGTGTTTAACTACAGAACAATATGCTGTTGAACTTTAGATCAGGCCTTTATGGTAGTTACAAGTTGACGAATGAATTTCGGTAAAAGATACTAAGTAATCTCTGAAACTTTTTGAGAAAAAAAAACACTACTTGGACTAAATAAAGGACTACAGAGAAATGGATTGGACCGAAGAACAAAAGACAAAGGAATGAATTGTACTGAACATGAAGAAAAAGCTTTGAAGCAACGTGAAAAAGGAAAACAGAGTTGGTCAGCTTGGTATATCTTTCCTCTGCCTGACAAACACTGTGTGATTAAGTGTTTCTTGAACTTGCAAGTTGTACATGCAAGCGGTTGGTTGTCTGTTAGGTTATGCGAATATGGCAGAAAGCATGTGGGAGTGTTCGGGCGTATAATTTAAACCGGGCAGATTTCATACATCTGACTATTTCAAATCCTGTTTTTCCTTTGTTAGCTATGGGACACTTGATATGATCTTTCAATGGCAGATGTGGGTGGCATCCATTTTTAGGGAGGGTTGTAATCGATTGAGATACAAGGTGGTTCAGACTTTGCAACACTTAACCTCAGATACAAGGTGGTTACATTTCTCATTTCTAAACTTCCATATTTTAGTGCCTCGTCGCTGATCTTACTGGAAAACCTAGGACTTACCCAAAGTTGATCTGTAGGTCGCTAACAAATTGGCCTCTTTGTGCAGTCCATGTACAACTTATTTGTATCCATGTATAGTTTTTTTTGCGGGGATCCATGTATACTTTTCGACAACCTCCTTGTGCAGTTTGAAGTAGACACATGGAGAACATATGATGTGAATTCCAAGATTAAGATTTGCAAGATTAGTACGATACTACATATAAATGGGTAATCTGAAACAGAGCCAAAGTAGTAGATATGGTGCATCATGATTATGAATTATTTCAGACAAGTTTGAGGTATGATTCAAAATTAAGTTGCCTTCTAATTGTCGTAGGTATAGGATGATACAAATTTTGTGAGTTTATGCGGCTATGTTCAATGCTTTGGGGTATATACCCGGCAACCATAACCAGGTATACACGTTGAAACACAAATTCAGAAGAATCATACCCAAATTTTAGTGCTATTCAAGGCACCCTGCGACCCGAATGGCTTAGTCTATCTATCTATATATATGTAACATTATTTTTTTAGATAATACAGAATGATATGGATACTAAAGGAAATGGCACACTGATTGGTCCAACGAAGGAGTAGACTGAGGGACAATTGGACATGTTTCCTTTTTCGAGTCTCTGATTCCCCTTAACTTCAACTGCATCAATGATATGGACACGAACCTGGACAAGGCGATGTTGATCAAGGTTCCATGGACGATGCTGACCTAATACTTTTTCGTATTACGCGTCAGGCCTATCAGGGGTTATACTGGAGGTATACGTCAACCATGAGAGTAATGAGATCTTTGTGCAAACCAAAGATGGGGATAGGCTAGGTAACTGTAAAACATCCATACTTAGTGTATTTCTAGGGATTGGTTAGATTATTTCAGGTATAAGAGGCGTGAATGGAATACATACGAAGACTTGCGGGCCCTATGCATGCACCACAACTTTGCAAAGGAGAGAGAGAGAGAGAGAGAGAGAGAGAGAGAGAGAGAGTGAGAGAGAGAGAGTGAGGGGAGGGAAGGACGATTGAAAGCGTGCTCAAATATTGTCCCATTCCCTAATAAAAAAGGCTACCTATAACTTCCATTATAAATTTTTGGATGATATATAGATTTTGCGTTAAAAGCAGCACTGAGATCCTTGGCAACAACGGATGGCCCAGGCGACTCGGGTGGTGACTACGGCGTCCACCGCGGTTGCGTCGCCGGTGGCTGACTCCGGTGCGTGGCGCGTCGGCGGACGGTTCTGGGTCCTCGCTGATCCCGATGGGGGCGGCGGCAGCGATGCGGTGACTTCGCGGAGTACTCGCCGACGCCTTCGTCGATCATCTGTGAGGCATTCGATCCAGGGTACTCGGAAGATGAGGTTGCGGCGATCGTGGATGGGGTGGTGCCACTCGACGATCCGGCGCGGCAAGGGCTTCGATCGGAGGACATACACGAGATTCTTCGGCGCGTCGTACACCGACGAACCTCGGCGGCGGCGAGCCGGCCGTGGAAAGGCCCGATTCCGAAGGTGTGTCTTCCTAAACCTGTTCTTTCCGATTTCATCACTGATAATTCATGGAAGGTAGTGAGGAGAAAGAAGGCTCGGCGGTCGTCGGCGGCCATGGTGCCGGCGCCGGCGATCGACCGCAGCGCTCAGATCCGCGATCACAGGATCGCTCGTTTGAATGTTTTGCTGGGCCGTGAATTCGGTCGTGTGGTGGATGGGCCGGTTCTGTGTGAACCGGCCGAGTTAGAGGTTGGGCTGCTGGAAGCTGGGTATGAGGCCTGGTCTGGTCCACATCCAACATCTACACCCCCATGCACACGTCTGGTTCGAACTAGGGTTCGGCACGGAGGCGGACGACCGTGTTTTGTTGATCGCGGCGGAGGGAGGGCTGCTCGAATACCTCCCCTACTGGCGATGGCGGGACGTGGTGTTCCTCCGGGCGCGGCTACTGGGGCTCCTCCGGGCGCGGCGGGCCGCGGAGGGCCTTCGCGGCGCCGGTTCCTGGTCGCATGGCGGCGGCGCCCTGCGGGCACAGGTGGCGGCGGCGCCGGCGTGCAGCTGGTCGCCGGCCGTGGTGGCGCGCCTCCACCCCAGCGATCGATTCCTGCCGCGGGGCGTGTTGCCGGCGGCCAACGTGCTGCGGGGGGTGGGGCTAAGGTCGCTTCTACGGGCCGTGGTGTGGCTGCTTCGGCTGGGTTCCGCCCGGCCGCGCCGGTGTTCACCGCGGCGGGGCGTGGTGGCCCTAGGCCGACGGTGCCGACGACTGGAGCTGCGGGCCGAGGTGCACTGGCAAGGCCGCCTCTGGGTGCCCATGGCCTGCCCCCTGTGGTGCAGGTGGGTGCTAGACCGCCGCACTTTGTGGCTAGGCAAGTCAGCGGTGCGGCGACGCCGGTGCTGCAACAGGCTCAGCCATCTCCGGTTCCGGCTAAAGCGGAGGTTCGGCGGTGCCTCGAGGGCGGTGGGGTGACAGCGGTTACAATGCTTATGGTGATGGACAGCACCGGGATCCTCGCTCTCGGGTGGCGGACGGGGATATGCCTGGCAGAGTGATGGTTCGGCTGAGAGGCCTTTCTTGGGGCCGTCTGGTGGTTTTGTCGAAGGAGCGACTGGGCCAGCTAATCGTAACCGTGGCGGGTTCCGTGGCTATCGTGGCCGAGGAGGCCGAGGGGGTCGGTACCGTCCAAGACAACATCATACTACGGTTGACATGGTAGTCGAGGCTATTGCTGAGAAACTGACTTAGGTTGCCGGAGATGGAGGTCTTGTGGAACCGGCGGCTGTGGAGGCTCTCGGTCGGCCGAGACTCAGGTTATGTCGGCGGACGGCTCTGACAGGTCTGAGGTCGACAGGGCTGCAAAGTTTGCTAAGAAAAAGGAAAGAATGCTTTGTTATAGATGTGGCGATAAGGGTCATTTTATTGCTGAGTGCGTGGCTGTTCTTTGTGATTCTTGTGGTAAGCCTGCACACGAGTCTGGAGTGTGTCCGATGGTGCGGGAGCAGAGACCGAGCCTCATGACATATGGTGTCTTTTGTTCTGAACTCACTTTTTTTGAGTCGCCGACTGAGAGGGAGGTTCCTCAGGAGGAGCACACTGCGACAACCGGGATAGTGAAAGTGACTAAAGGGCAAGTGTCTGAGGCTCAGATTATTCAGCGTCTCCGGGAGCTGGCACCAGGGGACTTCCATTGGGAGCTTGTCAGGCTGGAGACCAACATTTTCAGGGTTCAGTTCCCAACTGTGGAGGACTTACAGAGGTTGCTGAGCTTTGGGATGTGTAAGGTCCTAGGTGCAGAGGCCATACTTGAGTTCAGGAGTGGAAGCTGGTTGAGCCCAGGTACACCCTTATCCAGGCCTGGTGCGCTTTTCGGGGCTCCGTCGAGATTCTTTGGGGCCGGGGTGGTTGCTAGTCTCGGTATTATGGTGGGTAAGACAGGCGAGTCGATATGGATTTTACTCGAGCTCATGGGATTGCTCGCTTTGTTGGTCGATATTCTAGACATCGACTATGTGCCCGACATGGTTAAGTGGGCTTATCGAGGGCAGGTATACACTCTTGAGATTCAGTTTGAGGATGATAGCCTCTTCGCGAGGCTCCAGCTGCCACTTGGTGATGACATGAGTGAAGGTGATGATGATCTGACGGTAAGGAAAAAATGGCCGATGATTACGTGAGTGAGATGGCCAAGAGGCGGAGCCGACGAGTAAGGCTGCAGGAGGAGGGACGGCGCCTGGAGCGTCTGTGCCGTCGTCCACTTTGCGATTTGGTTCCTTTGGTCCTGTGTCAGCTCCTCCGAGACTGTGGAGTGAGCGGGTGGAGTCTAGTGAGGAGTTTGAGTTTTCTTTACCGGCATTGGATTTTGAGGTTGCGGGTGTGGAGGCTCCGGGTGGGGGAGCGAGGTTGGATATTGACTTGACTACATCGGCGTCTGGCGACGAGGCTGTGGTGCAGGCGGGGGGTCCGATCTCATCTGGGGGTCCGGATCTGGGTTCTTTGGAGGCCCCCCCTCAGTCTCCGGATGCGCAGGTTCGGCGGGAGGGCGTGGGGCAGGTGGCCTCAACGCTCCCGTCTGCCTCGGTGCCCGAGGGGGGCGCCCTGATCGGGACTGCGGCGTGCACTCCGGACAGGCGGTCCGGGGTGGATGGGGGGAGGGGGCAGGTGGCCTTCGCCTCCCCAGTGCTGGACTCGGCGCTCTCACCTGGTAATGGCGACCGGGTGGATGTACGGGGAGAGACAGGCGGTCGCTCTCCGGATAATTTCTCGCAGGAGGAGGTCATTATGTTTGGAGGGATCCCGGATCAGGCAGCTGAGGGTCGACGTATGAGTTGTCGGCTTCAGAGCCATCCGGAGGTGGACGACATGCAGCAGCGATGTGCCGTGAGGGCGGCCAAGCTTCGTGAAGTCCAAGTCACTACTGGTATGTCCGTTAATACTTCCAATACTATTATGCATTTCTCGCATGATCAAATTATGGATAAGGCACAACAATTAGGAATTTCACTTGGTAGAGATGAGGGTGAAGTTACTAATTCTGTTAACGATTTGCTAGATCTAGAAGCCGAGAGGGCTTTAGAAGTAATTCGTAATTTAGCTGCGGTCAAACCTATGAATGACTCTGAGATTGATGCCTTGGGAGTTCGAGTTCTTGATAATTTTTGTGATGATCTAGCACCGCCCCTCCAGGAGCCGGAGGAGGAGGATGAGAATTTCGGGATGGAAGTACATAATCCATCGATTCACGGGCACTTTGGACCGGGAGGCACGACCAGCCCTAAGCGCAAGTGGGCATAAAACTTACCCGATGTCCGCAGTCCGTAGGAGTGCTAGGATTCGCACGGCTAAAAAATTTCATGATGATATATGAGAGGGATCTTTTGGAATAGCAGAGGTCTTAAGGACTTGGCTAAAAGGAGGTTCCTTGCGGAGGCATCTATTGAGCATTGCCTGGACTTTATTGCCCTGTCGGAAACGGGTAGAGCAAATTTCTCACCTCAATTTCTCAATACCTTGTCGGGAGGGATTGAGTTTGACTGGCATTGTCTGCCGCCGAGAGGCAGGTCGGGGGGAATCTTACTGGGTGTTAGATGTGACTCTCTTGAAGTTAGAAGTGTGGTCATGGGGGATTTTGCTGTTAAGTTCAGGGTGCGGTCTAAACAGGATGGTTTTGACTGGGCTTTGGTAGCGGTGTACGGGGCAGCGCAGGCCGAGCTCAAACCAGATTTCCTGGCAGACCTTGTTAGAGTCTGTGGGTCTGAGCAGTTACCAATTCTGGTTGGGGGTGATTTCAACATAATTAGAAGACGCGATGAAAAGAATAATGACAATTTCGATGGGAGATGGTCATTTATGTTCAATACCATTATTGAAAGCTTAGATTTGAGAGAAATTGAGCTTTCAGGTAGGAAGTTCACATGGGCTAATCGATGCCAAATCCAACGTCACGAAGTTGGATCGGGTTCTGGCTAGTGTTGCTTGGGAACAGAAGTTTCCCGTGGTAACTGTTCAGGCGCTCTCTCGCGGGATCTCTGATCACACGCCTTTGTTGCTCGATTCTGGTGGGGCTACTTACTCGGGTAACAAAAATGTTTTCTCTTTTGAGATGGCGTGGTTTGAACGAGAAGGATTTTTGGATCTTGTTGCCAGAGAATGGGCTAAAGATGTAGGAGGAAGAAGTGCCATTGAGCGGTGGCAGAACAAGATTAGGCATCTCCGTGGCTTCCTTCGTGGGTGGGCTAAACATCTAGGTGGAGTGTATAAGGTTGAGAAGGAACGACTCCTTTCACTTATACAAACACTAGATGTAAAAGCAGAAACTACGATTCTGTTACCCACTGAGCTTCATATTAAGCATGAGGCTGAGATGAGGCTGAAGGAACTGCTCCGTGAGGAAGAATTAAAGTGGGCATTGCGGGCAAAGGTGAGAAAAGTTGTCCGGGGATCACGAACACCCAGTTCTTCCACATGATTGCTAATGGCAAGCACAGGAAGAAGAGGATCTTCAGCTGGAGCAAGATGAGGGTACAATCGTTGGCGGGACAACCTGAAAACATACATTACTGAATATTACAAAGGTTGTTTGGACCACGGAGGAGAGCTGTGTATCCTGGATGAGTCTAGGGTTAGCGATATCCCTCAGCTTTCTTACGTGGAGAGCGATGTGTTAACTGCCCTTTCTCGGAGAAGGAAGTTTTGAGGCTATTGCCAAGATGAAATGCAATAAGGCTCGGGGCGGATGGTATCGGCTGAGTTTTACAAGAAGTGTTGGCATATTATCAAAGGGACCTGATGCGATGTTCCATGATTTGTTCTCGGGACACTTGCAGCTGTTCCAACAACTTTGGAGCGATAACGTTGTTGCCTAAGAAAACAGATGCCGTGAAAATTGAACAATTCGGCCTATCTGCCTACTCAACGTCGGTTTCAAAATATTTACCAAGGTTGGCACGGTCGGGCTCACTCGGATAGCGACGCTGTAGTTCAACAACCATAAGCGGCTTTCATGCGGATAGGAACATCCTCGAGGGGTTGTGGTCCTACATGAAACGCTTCATGAAATTCATACGAAAAAACTAGATGGGGTTATTTTCAAAGTCGATTTCGAGAAGGCCTATGATAAAGTCAAATGGTCGTTCCTCCAGCAAGCTTTACGAATGAAGGGATTTGATGGCGCTGGAGACAACATGTGGGCGTTCACGCAAAAAGGGAGTGTTGGCATTAAAGTCAATGATGACATAGGCCACTATTTCCGAGCGCACAAGGGTCTGAGACAGGCGATCCTATGTCGCCTATTCTGTTCAATATTGTGGTTGATTTGTTAGCGATCCTGATTGGGAGGCCAAAGAGGCGGTCAGGTGGAGGAGTGGTGCCTCATCTGGTTGATGGTGGTTTATCCATCCTGCAATACGCTGATGATACAATCATTTTATGGAACATGATTTGGCCAAAGCGAGGAACATGAAGCTAGTATTATGCCTTTTTGAACAATTATGCGGGCTGAAAATTAATTTCCATAAAAGCGAGTTGTTCTGTTTTGGTAGAGCCAAAGGCGAACAGGAAGCTTATACACAATTGTTCGGGTGTGAGTGGGTCTCTTCCTTTCACTTATCTCGGTATTCCAATACACCATCGTAAGTTAACGAATGCTGAGTGGAAGTGCATCGAGGATAGATTTGAGAAGAAACTAAGCTGTTGGAAAGGAAAACTCATGTCTTATGGAGGCCGGTTGATTCTGATTAACTCGGTGCTCACGAGTTTACCTATGTTTCTGCTATCTTTCTTCGAAGTACCAGTTGGGGTGAGGAAAAGACTAGATTTTTATCGTTCTCGCTTCTTCTGGCAGAGTGATGAGTCTAAGAGGAAGTACAGATTGGCCAAATGGGATATTATCTGCAGACCAAAGGACCAAGGAGGACTTGGTATTGAAAATCTTGAAGTCAAAAATAAATGCCTCCTGAGTAAGTGGCTGTTTAAGTTGTCTTCTGAGACAGAGGCAACTTGGGCGCAGATTTTACGTAGTAAATATCTGTACTCAAAGACTTTATCCCAAGTCACTATGAGACCTACAGATTCGCCGTTCTGGAAAGGGCTAATGAGGGTTAAAGCCGCTTTCTTTAACAGAACGAAATGTAATGTTGGTAATGGAGATGACACGCGATTCTGGGAGGATACGTGGCTGGGTGACACGCCTTTGGCTTCACAATATCCAACACTTTATCGTATTGTTCAGCGTAGGGATGCTCTTGTGGCCACAGTGATGCAGTCTGTTCCCCTTAATATACAGTTTAGGAGAGTGCTTGTTGGACCTAGATGGGAAGCATGGCTTCACTTGGTCCGTAGGCTGATGGATGTGCAGCTAAATCCTCAGCCCGACCAGTTGTGTTGGCAACTAACTAAAACTGGGGTCTTCACGGTCAAGTCGATGTATATTCATATTATTAATTCATCCGTGATACCTACGTCCAAGGAAGTCTGGAACGTTAAGGTTCCTTTGAAGATTAAAGTGTTTATGTGGTTTGTGCATAAACAAGTTATTCTTACAAAGAACAACCTAGTTAAGCGCAACTGGACAGGATCTACTAGGTGTAGCTTCTGTGATCGGGATGAGACTATCAAGCATGTATTCTTTGATTGCCCGTTGGCACAAGGGTTGTGGCGCACCGTGCAAATTGCCTTTAATATTACTCCACGCGATCGGTAAACACGTTATTTGGGCGTGGCTGCTTGGGATGGAGCCGAAGCGGCCAGACACAATCGTGTAGGAGTATGTGCGTTATTATGGGCTATTTGGAATTGCAGGAATGATTTGGTCTTTAACAGAACAACAAATACTCATTTTGCAGGTGTTGTTCGAGCTATGGCACTGATCCGTACTTGGTCCTTACTCACTCCGGCGGAGGCCAGGGAGGCGTTTGGTCACTGGATCTGTCCGATGGGAGACAGTTCTGTGGGATATCTTCAACGGTTTGGATGGCGATCATGTAATAGGATAGGCATCTAGTTTACCTTCCTTATATTATGCCAGCGGTTTGTGGCTTATCTCATTTTGCCTTTCATCGAGGCTCTATGTGAGCTATAGGCTGCCTTTTTCCTTTGTTTGTAAGACTTCTGTTCAGTACTTCTTTATTTGGTTAATAAGAGAGGCCGTATGCATCGATCTAATGCAGAGGCCTGGGATTACCCCCTTTTTTTTAAAAAAAAATATAGATTTTGCGACAAAACTTAGTTGAAATTTTAAACGTACTAGCGGGCGGAGGCGCGGCGCGGCGCCAGTTGAGAACCCATTCTATGTGCCCCTGTTGCTTGTTTTTGTATGACAAAAAAGAGGTGGTTGGATTTAAAGGGAGCTAGTTGAGTGATACTTTTTCTTTACTCATTGAATTCGTGCAAATCTGTGCATTTTTTGCGTGGTACATATAGGTACTTGTTGCTATTTTTGGCTGATTTTTCGGTATGTCTAGCTTGTTGTCTTGTGTTCTAGTTTTAGCTGACTTGGTGGTCGCGCTGCTGCTGCTACTGTGATGTGCTTGCCTTCCACGCTAGACCGAGAGATAAGGGACGCCTATGGGACGAAATTAGGAGAGAGAAGGGCGCCCCTGATTGGGACTGAGAGGGGACTGGGAGTAGATGGGGATGGTTTCTAGTGTCAGTTGAGGCTTCTCTCGGGTCATTCCTAGACAGCACACAACGTCTCTCCACACGCTGTGTTGGTCTCCACCACAGGCGACTCCCTGTGCTGGCTGCAGCTCCTCTAGCGATGGTTGTCGGTGATGGATCCGTGTGCTGGCCGCAGCTCCTCAAGGGATAAGACAGAGTGGAGACTGGAGAGGCCACAATCTTGCTGATACGCTGCCGCTTTGGGCACACCGCCACTGCTCTGCCCTCATCACCGTAGCCACCTCCATCAATGCAAATTTTCCTTTTTTCGACCGGCCGAGAGCTGAGAAAGATTGGATATGAGAGAGCATTTTCTAGAGGAGTTTTTTTATATAGAGTGGAGTTGGGAACTGGTGGATGCTTCAGAAAGATCTCAGTATTGGTAAAACAAAAGCAAACCCCCTTAGATCCACATAACCCTGCCAAGAAAATCTTCACAAAGCAGTAAAAAAGACACAGGTGACAAAAAGGCTAGCGTAAGGAGGACGAGCAACAAAGGATGCAGATGGGGGATGTGCGCCGGTGCGACTCAGTCGTCCGTGCTGAGCGCCGAGGAGATGTCAATTGTCTCCATCGATGGCGGCCATGTACAACATGTCGATGACAATGACGAGATGGTGTCTGTCGTGGCAGGTGCGGGGACGCCGAGCACAATGATGGCATGTTGGTGCAGTGGCGAAAGAACTAGGTAGCGGTGGGTTAGAAGCAAGGATAAGCTAGAGCCCTTTTATAGGAATGCACAATGGTGGGTCGGCTTGGAGCCTTCGAGAGAATACAGGACACACCAAATTGTGGCAACAACCGATCATGTGCACGATTGAACCAATGGAAGACACGTCAAAAAAAGAGAGAAACACAAAACCCAGGAGCAGTTAACATATATATAAACAGTGAATCAACCGGACTGCTGAACAACAAAAACTGACATCAAAGGGACGCACTAGCTTAGCCGCTAGACTTATTCAAATGGCAGCGGCCTGAATAAACACGTGTCGTTCTAACGTAAATCATTGAGTGGGAAAAAAAGGAAAACAAAAAAGAGGAAGCTAATTTGAGCTCTGTTTTTTCTGTACCAAGCTTCTCGGATGTCATCCAATCGTACAAAATTATACAAACCTAGAAGGGTCTCTTGTCTTTGATGTGTAAGAGTCTCAGTTTTTTTTAAAAAAATTGTTCGTATTTTTGCTTTGAAAAATATTTTTCAAATGGAAATAATGTTAACAAGAAGATTTCTCCAATGTCATCTCAACGTGAAAAATTACACAAACCTAGAAGGGTCTCTTGTCTTTGATATGTAAAAATCTCAGTTTTTTCAAAAAAATAATTATTTTGTGGTTTTCAATAATATTTTCCATATGGAAATAATGTTAACATGAAATTGTTGTATGCATCCATTTTTTAAGTGGGTTGCAAGTTCACACAGGATTCCTCGTTATTTTTTTTGTATTTTTTGTTTTCAAAAATATTTTTCATATGAAAATAATGTTAACAGAAAGTTATTGTATGCACCAATTTCTAAGTGGTTTTGCAAGTTCACATAGGTTTACCGCCCACAAGATTAATTAATGGACACAATTCGGTTCAACCATAATTACTATTTGCACATGATTACTGTTCACACATGATTACCGGCCCGTGTGATTAATTAATATATACAATTATTATTAGGGCACTATTCATTGGCTGCCATGCGTCAAATTGGTAGAGCCCTTGATATTTTTATTAAAAAGGCTCCTAGCTTAGCCGGTTTAATATGATGGTAGATTTGAACTCATAGTGAGAAGATCTTCATCACAAAATCAATCAAGAACACATTTCAACTCGTTTTAATTAAATATTTCAAATGTTTTTCAAACAAGTTTGATAATTTTATTTCATTTTACTGTTTCACAGATTTAGAAATAAGTTTCTTAGGTTGAAATAAGTTAAACAATAATTCAAGTTCAAATAATAAGAAATCAGTTTCACACATTTGAAAATCAATTCAAAGATTGAAGATATCAATTTCACAAATGTAAATAAGTTTCAGTCACTGAATAAATTGGATTCACATTGCAATTTCATAGATTAAAAACAAAATGTTTGAAACTACATGTTTCGTACATCTGAAAATATTTGTTTCACACAATTGAAAAAGCTTATTTCATAGACTGAAAATAATCATTTTCACATTTTTTCATAATTTGGTTAAATGAGTACAAATAATTATTTTCACACTTTTAAAATTAAAAATTTCACGTACTTGATTTTTTTACTTTTGCAGACTGGAAAAATATATGTTTGACACATTGAAACAACATATTTCATATATTAAAATAACCTGTTTCCTAGAAGAATACTTCCGTCCCAAAATATGTGACTCGGCTTTGTACTAATTTTGTACTAAATCTAGTACAAGGTTGAGTCACTTATTTTGTGATGGAGGGAGTATATCAGTTTCACACACTGCAGTAAGAATCTTCACACATTAAAAACCAGTTTCACTCACTAGATAAAATAAATGATACCCCGCACGTCATGGCAGGATTGTTTAGATATTCCTCAGCACGGAACATCAATAGTTGAAGTAATAATATTATAACTAAAACTAAAAATACATATGATTTATTCTATTTTATTATTTTATTGTTGTATTATATATATAAACAACATAGAAGAAAGGGAATTCCATGCACATTGGAACAACATGTTTGGTTTATTTGAAAATATCAGTTCCACATATTTCAAATAAATCAATTACACAGCTTCAATACAAGTGAAATACATTTCATATTTTTTTATTTGACATATTTCACTTTGCCAACAAATTTGTTTCAGTAACAATTCAATTATTTCAAACCAGATCACAAGTCATGTTGCACATATTTCACATATTTCAATAAAACTAATTTTATATTGAACAGAAACTGCAAAATTTATACTAGTTCAAAATATACATAAAATTCTAAAGATCTTAACTCTAGGAATTCTTATATATTTTCAAAATTTGATGGAATTTTGGTTTCAGCGACCTGGGTCATCTAGATTATCAAAAGGAAATCAAAATGATGGATTTGAGGGTGAGATTGGAGATAATGTGAGAGACATACAAGTGTCCTGGAATGCACCTGCATGCGTCCTTTATCTATACATGGTAGGAGTCGTATACTAATTTAACTTCGATATGCGAAAAACGTGTTGTGTAATACACATATACAACTGAAGTGGTAGATTCTTCAACGCTAGATACCACCACCGTTAAAAAGCAATTTGTGACATGTGATTTGATGAAGTCGCATCCATATACACGGCCTCCTAATCTTAAATCAGAGCGTTCGTCTAATAGCGCGCGCACACACACATAGAGAGTGAGACACAGAGAGAGAGATGCACATATTTGAGGAGCAAGGGGAGAAGCTAGTGGCCGGTGGCAGAGAATAACACACAAACACTAAAAGAGAGAGAGAGAGATAATAGAATTAATGCCATCCGCGCTTAAACCAAACCACACGTTCCTTGCGTCACCTGCAAACTCCTCCTATTACTTTCTCTCGATTTCTCTCCATTGCGACCCGTCAGCGGGTGCTCTCAACTTCCCGTCTTTCTTACGGTCCTCTCTGTGCCATCGCATCAACTTGGCATGCTCTTTTTTCTGAACAGGCGTTTCAACCGTGGTATTATAGGAGCATACCACATCACCTTGGCAGGAACCCTCTTCTGGGGGCGCTCGCCGTCAACATCACCAGGGTAATCTTCTCTGATCTTATACCGCAATGCACCGCATACCGGGCATGAGTACAAATCCTCGTACGCACCACGGTACAGGATGCAGTCATTAGGGCATGCATGTATCTTCTGCACCCCAAATCCTAGAGGGCATACAACCTTCTTTGTTGCATACGTACTATCGAGCAATTTGTTATCCTTTGGAAGCTTCTTCTTCAATATTTTCAGTAGCTTCTCAAATCCTTTGTCAGGCACACCATTCTCTGCCTTCCACTGCAGCAATTTCATTACTCTACCGAGCTTTGTGTTGCCATCTTTGCAATTGGGGTACAAACCTTTTTTGTGATCCTCTAACATGCTATCGAACTTAGGCTTCTCCTTTTGACTTTCGGACTGTCTCCTTGCATCAACAATGACCCGTCGGAGATCATCATCACGCACATCGCCCGGTTCCTCTTGATCTTCAACAGCTTCCCCCGTTGCAGCATCACCGTATTGAGGGGGCACATAGTTGTCATCGTCCTCTTCTTCTTCGTGCTTGGTCCAAACATTATAGTGTGGCATGAAACCCTTATAAAGCAGTGAAGGAAATATGCCCTAGAGGCAATAATAAAGTTATTATTTATTTCCTTATATCATGATAAATGTTTGTTATTCATGCTAGAATTGTATTAACCGGAAACATAATACATGTGTGAATATATAGACAAACAGTATGTCACTAGTATGCCTCTTCTTGACTAGCTTGTTAATCAAAGATGGTTATGTTTCCTAACCATGAACAAGGGGTTGTTATTTGATTAACAAGGTCACATCATTAGTTGAATGATCTGATTGACATGACCCATTCCGTTAGCTTAACACTTGATCGTTTAGTATGTTAATGCTTTCTTCATGACCCATACATGTTCCTGTAACTATGAGATTATGCAACTCCCGTTTACCGGAGGAACACTTTGGGTACTACCAAACATCACAACGTAACTGGGTGATTATAAAGGAGTACTACAGGTGTCTCCAAAGGTACTTGTTGGGTTGGCGTATTTCGAGATTAGGTTTTGTCACTCCGATCGTCGGAGAGGTATCTCTAGGCCTTCTCGGTAATACACATCACCTAAGCCTTGCAAGCATTACAACTAATGAGTTAGTTGTGAGATGATGTATTACGGAACGAGTAAAGAGACTTACCGGTAACGAGATTGAACTAGGTATTGGATACCGACGATCGAATCTCGGGTAAGTAACATACCGATGACAAAGGGAACAACGTATGTCGTTATGCGGTTTGACCGATAAAGATCTTCGTAGAATATGTAGGAACCAATATGGGCATCCAGGTTCCGCTATTGGTTATTGACCGAGAATGGTTCTAGGTCATGTCTACATAGTTCTCGAACCCGTAGGGTCCATGACGCTTAAACGTTTGATGACAGTTCATAATGAGTTTATAAGTATTGATGCACCGAAGGTTGTTCGGAGTCCCGGATGTGATCACGGACATGACGAGGAGTCTCGAAATGGTCGAGACATAAAGATTGATATATTGGAAGCCTACATTTGGACATCGGAAGTGTTCCGGGTGAAATCGGGATTTTACCGGAGTACCGGGAGGTTACCGGAACCCCCCGGGAAGTCCATGGGCCTTAATGGGCCATGGGAGAAGAGGAAGGGCAGGCCAAGGTGGGGGGCGGCGCCCCTTCCCTCTTCCCCCTCCTCCAATCCTAGTCCAACTAGGAGAGGGGAGTCCTACTCGGTGGGAGTAGGACTCCTCCTGCGCGCCTCCCCTAGGGCCGCCACCTCCCCTTGGCTCCTTTATATCACGGGGCAGGGGCACCCCAAAACACACAAGTTGATCTCGGATCTTCCCTTAGCCGTGTGCGGTGCCCCTTCCACCATATTCCACTTCGGTCATATCGTCGCGGAGCTTAGCGAAGCCCTGCGCGGAGAAGTCATATCGTCGCGGAGCTTAGGCGAAGCCCTGCGTCTGTGGAGCATCAACATCGTCCTACCACGCCGTCGTGTTGACGGAACTCATCCCGACACTTTGCTGGATCGAGTCCGGGATCGTCATCGAGCTGAGCGTGTGCAGAACTCGGAGGTGCCGTCGTTCGGTGCTTGGATCGGTCGGATCGTGGAGACGTCGACTACATCAACAGCGTTGTCATAACGCTTCGCTTTCGGTCTCACGAGTGCGTGGGCGGACACTCTCCCTCTCGTTGCTATGCCATCACCATGGTCTTGCGTGATCGTAGGAATTTTTTTGAAATTACTACGTTCCCCAACAAGCAGGTGGGTGCGAATGGTTTTTGAGTCAGAGTAAGACTTTGTATTCCCACATATAGGGCACAGACAACACATAAAACCATTCTGCTTGTTTGCCTCAGCCACTTCGAGAAAATTATGCACGCCCTTAATGTACTCGGAGGTGTGTCTGTCACCGTACATCCATTGCCGGTTCATCTGTGTGCATTATATATAATTAAGTCTGTCAAAAACCATTACAGAACATCATGAATAGAATTAAGTGACCAAATTAATAGAAGTTCATCATCACACTAAAACCAAAGTACATAAATAGTTCTCATTGAACAACATATAGCTCTCCAGAGCATCTAATTAATTAAACATACAATGAAACAATGTAAGACATTTCAATGCGAAAAGAAATGCGATCATAATCGCAACCAAGGTAACAATTGATCCAACGGCATAACGATACCAAGCCTCGGTATGAATGGCATATTTTCTAATCTTTCTAATCTTCAAGCGCATTGCGTCCATCTTGATCTTGTGATCGTCGACCACATCCGCAGCATGCAACTCTAATATCATCTTCTTCTCCTTAATTTTTTTATTTTTCCTTCAAGAAATTGTTTTCTTTTTCAATTAAATTTAAACTCTCGATAATAGGGTTGGTTGGAATTTCTGGTTCACATACCTCCTAGATAAATAAAATCTATGTCACGATGGTCGGCATAATTGTCATAAACAATAAATGAACCAAATAGTTATAAAGATAATATATACCACATCCGAATCATAGACAGGACGAGGGCCAACGGGGGCAGATACGAAAACCATCACACTATATAATAAGAAGCAATAATAAAAGTAAGAAAATTATACAAGTATCTATCTAAACATACAAGTAATAATTTTTTCCTTTCAGAAAGAAGATAAGAACAAGAGGCTCACCACGGTGGTGCCTGCGACGAGATCGGCGCGGGCGATCGACGGGCCGCTAAACCTAGACAAATATTGAGAAAAATGGAGCTTGGAGGTTGAGCTTGGAGAGGAGAAAGCTTAAGTAGTGTGGCTCGGGCATTCCATCGATCACCTCGTGTGCATAGGAGATGAGCTAGAGCACCACACAGCCCTCTCCCCTCACCGTCCAGAAAAAACAAAGCAGTGTGCTCTGCTCTTATGCGAGGGGGTATATATATGCACACAATTGGTCCCTGTTCATGGCTTGAACCGGTACAAAAGACCACCCTTTGGTCCCAGTTCAAGCCACCAACCAGGTCCAATTATGGTGGGCCAGGAGCGAGGCCCATTGGTCCCGGTTCGTCCCACCAATCGGGACCAAAGGGCCAGACAAACCGGGACCAATGCCCCCACGAGGCCCGGCAGGCCCCCTGGCCTGACGAACCGGGACAAATGCCCCAATGGGTACCGGTTCGTGACAGAACCGGGACTAATGAGCTTATCTGGCCCGAACGAAAGCCATGTATTTTACTAGTGCCTCCCGGTACTCCGATAAATACCTGATACTATCTGGATTCTTCCAGTGTCCGAATACTATCATCCTATATATCAATCTTTACCTCTCGGCCATTTCGAGACTACTTGTCATGTCCGTGATCTCATCCGGGACTTCAACCAACATTCGGTCACCAAATCACATGACTCATATAATACAAAATTGTCATCGAACGTTAAGCATGCGGACCCTACGGGTTCGAGAACTATGTAGACATGACCGAGAAACCTCTCCGGTCGATAACCAATAGTGGAACCCGAATGCTCATATTGGCTCCCACATATTCTACGAAGATCTTTATCGGTCAAACGGTTATGACAACATACGTCATTCCCTTTGTCATCGGTATGTTACTTGCCCGAGATTCGATCATCAGTATCTTCATACCTAGTTCTATCAAGTTACTGGAAAGTCACTTTACTCGTTCCGTAATGCATCATCCTGCAACTAACTCATTAGTCACTTTACTTGCAAGGCTTCTTATGATGTGCATTACCGAGAGGGTCCAAAGATACCTCTCCGATACTCGGAGTGACAAAACCTAATCTCGATCTATGCCAACCCAATAAACAACTTCAGAGATACCTGTAGAGCATCTTTATAATCACCCAGTTACGTGTGATGTTTGATAGCACACAAAGCATTCCTCCGGTATCCGGGAGTTGCATAATCTCATAGTCGAAGGAATATGTATTTGACATGAAGAAAGCAATAGTAATAAAACTGAATGATCATAATGCTAAGCTAATGAATGGGTCTTGTCTATCACATCATTCTCCTAATGATGTAATCCCGTTTATCAAATGACAACACATGTCTATGGTTAGGAAACTTAACCATATTTGATCAACGAGCTAGTCTAGTGGAGGCTTACTAGGGACACAATATTCTGTCTATGTATCCACACACATGTATGAAGTTTCCTGTTAATACAATTCTAGCATGAATAATAAACATTTATCGAGAATTAAGGAAATATAAAATAACAACTTTATTATTGCCTCTAGGGCGTATTTCCTTCAGATGGACCACTGCATCGGCGCCCTCGGGCACCAAATCCGCATCGGATCGGGCTGGTGGAGGCGGTTGTGCTCGCTGCAGTGTCGTGACAGCGTCGCCCAGGTCCGCTACACGTCGCTCGAGATTGGGACGCCAAGAGAGCAGGTCGTCGATCTTCGTCGCCGTAGACTGCTGGGCCTTGGTAAAGCCGTCGATGGCGGCCTCGACCTTGGTTTCGAAGCGGGTGAGGAAGGCCGAGACGCTCGGATCCATGGCCTCCCGTGCTTTTCGCAAGCCCCTTATCTCAATGAGGTGCGCCAGAGCGGATCGGAGAGGAGAGGTGATTTGGTCTCTGATAACAAATGTTAGAGTAGTGAACGGGGGTGGTACTGGATCGATCTATTCGCTCTCTAAAGTAGTAGCAGTACAGATCGATTACAAGAAATGGGGAATTGCAGGAGCTAGGGAAGATACACGAAGAACAGAGGAACTAGGGTTGCCGCCGCGTGGTAATCACCTGATCCACTGGATGCCGGACTTCTCCTAGTAGTTAACGCGTCCAGTTACTTGTAGTTACGCGGTGGGGTGGGCCTTAACGCGTCCACTCCGGCCCACTGGTGCGTGGGCTGGGACGCCTGAGCCGAGTGGGCCGCTGGGCAGCGCGGTCTGTTTTGCCCCTACGAATTTCAGAGTTTTTATGCTGTTATTCTGATTTTATCCTCCAACAAAAAATGCTACCCCGTTTTAGCCAAAAATAATCCAAAATTTGTGCTGTAGTATTGGTTAATCTTGTCAGTTCAATGGATAAAATGAATAGCTCTTATTACTTTGATGTACTAGTAAAAGGTCTCTTTTTGCTAGGGCGACGAAACTGAAGCCGCGGCCCAAGAGAAGAGTGGGCACGTTGGTGGGTACGGAGACGAGGATGTTGGAGCACATTGTTTGTCTTAGACTAGGGCCATGAAACAATTGACACAGTACATACCACCTATGGATCAAAGTAACGATGCTGAAAAAGATCGGATCGAAGGAAAAACGAGAGGTTAATTACAAAATCCCAACTAATCACATCCGGGGTTACAAGCATGTGATCTATATATAAAGTTTACTATAGACTTTGTGTGGGGCAGATGGCCACGAATACTGGCAGCCTGGGCCGCATCCTGGGGCCGTAGAGCCGCTTGTCCACCGCGATCGACTGCTCGGGCGTCAGCTGCCATGGCTCCTTCTGAGGGCTTGACGCCGGCAGCGGCTGCGCGCAAAGCAGGCCGGGGGACGGCTGCAGCAGGTGAAGCCCGCTGCCGTCCAAGTGTACGCCGAGCCCGGACGCCGGAGCTACCCCGTCCGCGAACGTAGCCGTCACTGCTCCGTTCCCAAACGATGGGGTCGGCCAAGGAAAAGAAGGCGAGAGCAGCGACGTGTAGCCGTAGCCGCCGGCGCCCACGGGACCAACCGACGTGTCCAAGATCGGCGGCGACGTTGGGCAAGTGTAGAAGCCGCCAGCGCCGGCTCCCCCATAGGGAAAAACAGGCGGTGACGGCGGAGGGGGTGGGTAGATCTTATAGTCGTAGTCGTCGTCCATGTCGAGGTCGGAATAATCAGCCGCCGCTGCTGCGCGCACGCACATGGTAGTTGCCGGTCGAGAGAATATATAACGGCAGGGCAGGCAAACGATCGAGGTAGACCCATATACGTACGTGGGTTTAAACGGAACGCAAGATATTGTTCTCCTTCCCCGGGAGAGAATCTATCTGCAAGATTCAGTTTGTTTCCTCGGGAGTCGGGACGTCTGATCGCATTAACCAGTTTTTGGCCCACGTCGGGTCGTTTTTTCTTCGGTCTCTCCCAAAAAGAGTTTCACCGCCGCCGTCCTCCGACGGCTCCCCTCCACCGATAACCGAGGTCGTTGATGGTAAGGGGGATTGCTGGATCCACGCATGTGGATAATTTTAGGCTAAAGTAGCTTTGTTTTCAAGGTTGTTTATCGTCTTGCCTTCGGTGGCAGCGATGGCGACGCTGAATAAAGATTCTTCAGATCCTTCCCCAACAAGACTCAACCCTATGGTAAGGGATGGTTTTAGAAACCAGTCTGTTGAAGCAAGGATGATGTAGCGGCGGCGGCATCCTCGTGGTGAACATGTGTCCTCGGGCTCCGCCGTTGCGACGGCGTCTACTCCAATGTTAGCGCGGAGCTTGGGAGGTAATCCAGGAACGAATGCAGATTGTGGTCTGCATCGACGACATCTGGAAGACGAAAAGTGTGCTGGGTACATGGTTGATGGATGGCAGGTGTAGTTTCCTACTTCGGCATCTTTGTCGTGGTGGGGCGCCAAATCTGGAGTTCGATGGCGTGTCCGGTGTGTTGTCCCGGTCTGATTCGTTCAACAGCAATTTCTTGACTTTTGATGAGTCATCTTGAAGGTCCGTAAAGCAACATGTCAGCGATGGAGCCGCATCGAGCTCGGGTGAGGAGGTGATATGTCATTCTTTACTTCTGTGGCTATTGTGATGGTGCAGGAGGCAGGTGACGGATGTTAGTGTCAAGCTCGGAGATGTTCTTCTATGTGTTGGGGTAAAACTCATAGATATTCTTCTATCTTTTAAAATTAGGCATGTAGAATCTTTTTTCGATAAAGCGTACATTTTATTGACTCAGTGTGGCATCAAGCGATACAATTATCATGAGTACACACCCGGCCTTTGCATAGTTAGGATGCACACAACCAACACAACATATACAAACGATGACGTAGGCAAAATGCAAAGTCATACAAGACCAAGGCAATGCCTAGGCGGGCCCGTCGTTGTAGCGTGCTAGCACCTTGAAAGGTCCATCGGCTCTAGGAAGAAGCTTGGACTTGCGTTCTTTGGGGAAGCGGTCCTTGCGAAGGTGTAGCCACACTAGATCACCAATGTTGAAGACCATGGGTTGCTTGTTGACGTTGAGCTTGGTCGCTAGTCGTTGTACTTGGCGCTCGATGGTTTGTCTTGTATCCTCATGCATCTTCTTGATGTAGCTTGCCCGTGCACTTGCATCCATGTTGGTGCGCTCTTGTAGAGGAAGAGGTAGCATGTCCAATGGGGACAACGGGTTGAAGCCGTAGACGACCTCAAAGGGGGACTTGCCGGTAGTCGAATGTCTTGCACGGTTGTAGGCGTACTCGGCGATGGATAGACATGCTTCCCACTCCTTGATATTCTTCTTGATCAAGACACGAAGTAGAGTGGATAGTGTCCGGTTCGTCACCTCTGTTTGGCCGTCGGTTTGAGGATGGTATGCGGATGAGGACAAGAGCTTAATTCCGAGCTTGGCGCATAGGGTCTTCCAAAAGTAACTCAAGAACTTGACGTCACGGTCGGAGACGATTGTCTTTGGTACTCCATGGAGTCGCAAGATTTCCCTACAAAAGAGATTTGCAATATGTGAAGCATCGTCTATCTTGTTGCAAGGAATGAAATGTGCCATCTTAGAAAATCTATCCACAACAACAAACACGGAATCCTTTCCATTTTGAGTTCTAGGCAAACCAAGTACAAAGTCCATGCTAATGTCTTCCCAAGGTTGATAAGGAATAGGAAGGGGCATGTAAAGACCATGGGATTGAGCTTTAGACTTAGCTTTGCGACAGGTAGAGCAAAGGTTGGTGAAGCGTGAGACGTCACGATAAATCTTGGGCCAAAAGTAGTTCTTGGAGAGCGTGGCGAAAGTCTTGTCGCGTCCAAAGTGTCCCATAAGTCCGCCTCCATGAGCCTCTTGCAAAAGGAGCAAACGAAGAGAAGACTCGGGAATGCATAGTTTGTTAGCTCTCATAAGATAAGCATCCTTGATGTAATATTGTTCCCAAGATGTGTGTGTCAAACACTTAGCATAAGGAGTAGCAAAAGAAGGATCATGCTCATACAAGTCTTTTATATGCTCAAAACCAATAACATTCAACTCAAGTTGAGTGACAAGCATGCATATGCGTGAAAGTGCGTCCGCAACAACATTTTCTTTACCCTTAATGTACTTGATGACATATGGGAAAGATTCAATAAATTCACTCCATTTGGCATGACGCTTGTTTAACTTAGTTTGACCTTTTAGGTACTTAAGCGTTTCATGGTCGGTATGGATGACAAATTCATGAGGTCTAAGGTAATGTTCCCAAACATGTAGCACACGCACTAAAGCATACAATTCTTTGTCATAAATGGGATAATTAAGTTGAGCACCGGATAGTTTTTCACTAAAATAAGCAATGGCTCATTTTTCTTGCATCAAAACTCCGCCAATTCCGGTACCACTTGCATCACAATGAACCTCAAAAGTTTTGTCAAAATTGGGCAATGCAAGAATCGGAGCATGAGTAAGCAAAGACTTGAGCTCATCAAAAGCGGTTGATTGCAAAGTTCCCCAAACAAAGGGAGTATTCTTCTTACTCAAGGCATGCAAAGGAGCGGCAATTGTGCTAAAATCTTTCACAAAGCGGCGATAAAACTCATAAGACCAAGAAAGCTACGCACTTGTTGCAAATTGGTGGGTTGGGGCCAAGTTTTAATTGCTTCAATTTTAGATTCATCAACATGGACACCCTTTGAGGATACTACAAAACCCAAGAAAACCACTTTGTCAACACCAAATGTGCATTTTTTCATGTTTGCATAAAGACTTTCCTTGCGAAGGGTTTGCAAAACAGCCCTAACATGATTAAGATGTACTTTCATGGTTTTGCTAAACACAAGAATATCGTCGAAGTAAACCACAACAAAGACTCCAATGTAAGGGCGAAGCACATGATGCATAAGACGCACGAAAGTACCGGGAGCCTCCCATAGACCCATAGGCATCACTAACCACTCATATAAACCAAATTTGGTTTTGAAAGCAGTTTTCGATTCATCACCCTCTTGTATGCGGATTTGATAATAACCTCTTTTAAAATCAATTTTTGAGAAAAAGTTGGCTCCACTAAGTTCATCAAGCATACCATGTAAGCGAGGAATGGGATGCCTATAGCGAACGATAATAGCATTTATAGGTCTACAATCGGAACACAAGCGGAAACTTCCATCGGGCTTAGGCACAAGTATAACGGGAACGGCACAAGGGCTTAGGCTTTCACGTACATGACCGTTGTCGATGAGTTGTTGTACTTGCCGTTGAATCTCCTTGGTTTCTTCGGGATTGACTTGGTATGGAGCTTTGTTTGGTAGAGGCGCTCCGGGGATGAGGTCGATTCGATGCTCAATGCCTCGAAGAGGAGGTAGACCCGGAGGTAGCTACTCGGGGAAAATATTTTGGAATTCCTGCAAAAGAGATTTAAACACTAAAGGTAGCTCATGAGAGGTGTTAGTTGTTGGATCTCCATCCTTGCACACAAGGACAAAGTGCATCACACTAGATGGGTTCTCACACACTTCTCACATCTCACTTTTGGTGGCAAACAGGAGGAGGTTTTTCTCTCTAGGCGAAGAGGCACTCAAGTTTGGCTTGTGGCTCTCACTCACTTTTTGGTGGATCACTTTCTCACTCTTGTCTCTATGATGGGTGGCTTGCTTGTCGGCTATCACTTGACTAGGGACATAGGTCGTAGCACATATTCCTTCCCTTTCATCTTGAAACTATAGTGATTGGTGCGCCCATTGTGGATGACACCACGGTCGAATTGCCATAGTCGACCTAGAAGTAGGTGGCAAACGGTCATTGGGACCACATCACACTCCAACATGTCTTCATAAGCACCAATTTTGAAGGAGACTTGGACCGTATGCTCGACTCGTATAGTGCCGGAGTCACTTAGCCATTGAACCTTGTAGGGGTGCGGGTGCTTCCTCTTGACCAATTGAAGCTTGGAGCATATTTCTTCACTTGCCAAGTTGTGACAACTTCCTCCATCAATGATGACCTTGACGGACCTTCCGTTGATGCCGACCTTTGTGTGGAAGATGTGGCATCTTTGGTCGTCTTCTTGTTGATGTTGAAGAGTCAAGACCTTGGAGACAACGAGAGCGGGGCTCGAATCTTCATCGCAAAAGACTTGATCATCTTCATCTTCGTTCACTCGCCGGTGCATGGCCACTTGCTCAATGGCTTCCATCTCCTCATCACTCATTGAGTCATAGGTGCCGTCGTCGTTGAGGATCATGGTCCGCTTGTTGGTGCATTTGAAGGACTTGTGGCCTCGGCCGCCGCAAGTGAAACACTTGAAGGAGCTTGTTTTGATGGTCTCATCGGTCGGAGTAGATGATGAAGCACGCGGCTTGAAGTTGCTTGTAGTAGGAGGAGGACGACTTGAACTTTTCGAATTTCTCTTGTAACTCGACTTATCGTCGTTGTTTGTAGAAGGTTTGGTTATGTAGATGTTGGAGGAGGTGTTGAATCTTGGTTGTTGGAGAAGCCGTAGGTCTTGGACGAGTACTTGGCATACTTGAAGTCATCTTGCACTTGACGTTCCGCCTTTGTAGCTTGATGCACGAGCTCAATGAGGGTGGAGTATGGTTGGAAGTCGGCGATCTTCTTGATGGGATGATTGAGTCCATTCAAGAAACGTGCCATAGTTTGCTCATCATCTTCCTTCACATTGGCGCGAATCATGGCTATCTCCATTTCCTTGTAGTATTCTTCAACACTCTTTGTTCCTTGCTTGAGGAGTTGGAGTTTCTTGAATAGGTCGCGGTTGTAGTAGGTTGGCACAAAACATGCTCGCATGACATCCTTCATTTGAGCCCAAGTGGTGATTGGAGGTTCACCTCTTGATTGTCGTCGCTCAATGATTTGTTCCCACCATATGAGCACATAGTCTTGGAACTCAAGTGATGCCATAGCGATTTTCTTCTCTTCATCGTAGTTGTGCAATCGGAAGATTTTGTCAACCTTCAATGCCCATGAGAGGTACTCTTCGCGGTCATTGATTCCATTGAACTTGGGCATGGTGAATTTTAGCTTTCCATAGTGTTGCTCTTCATTGTGTTGTTGGCGATGTTGATGATGACGCCCTTGACGTGGATTGCAATCGTATTCATATTGCTCTTGGCGTGGAGGAAGACCATGATCAACTTGCTCTTGTTGAACTTGAGGTTGAGGTGGAACTTGACGAGCTTGTGGAGGAGCTCGAGGGACTTGACGTTGTACATGGGGTTGGTAGTTCCTTTCTTGGATTTCTTCTCGAAGGGCTTCCTCTTGATTGCGCTGTTCGCGATTGCGGTTGGCGAAGGCTCGACTTGATTCTTGAAGGGCACGTTGCGCCTCAAGAGCTTGCGCTTCTCGTTGTTGTTGTTGAAGACGTTGAGCCTTGGCGTCTTGTTCGTCTTGGTGTAGACGCGCTCATTCTTCCTCTTGGCGCCGTAGTCATTGTCGTTCTTGAGCTTGGGCAAAAGCGGCTTGGTTTGATTGAGGACGAGGGACTTGCTCATCGACGTGCTCTTGTGAATGCTTGTCATGTAGCGGGTTGCGAGATGCATGACGGTCTTGACGTCTTGACACGACGAAGAGTGTTCGAAGTAGGTGTACTTGAGTCGTAGAAGGTGTCGTCGGAGTGTCGACTCGAGCGGCTCCGTTTTGAGGATGAAGAAGTGGAATGGTGCCGGTTCCTCATTAAGGTGCGGATCTCGTCCATTCTTGCATCATTCTCTTGCTTGTGAGCGTCGAACTTGTTGTCGAAGTAGTCTCTTGTACGTTGCTCGGAGAGTCGCAAGTCGGTGGCGAGGTTGTCGATGCGGTTGCTCATTGCTTGTCGCTCTTGGTGCAACGCTCGTTGTGCACCAAAGAGGTGGCTCTTGGTGACGTATGATGACATGTCGTCGTCTTGCTCGAGGAAGAGTGGGTTGGTAGAAGTAATTGGCCTATCCATCATTCGAAGCAAAAAATGTGAGTGGTAGAAGGAGAAGAACTTATACCAATGTACCTTTGACCGAAGTTGATGATGAATCAAGTTCACTCAAATGCGGACAATGAAATAGCACTATTGGTACCAATCCTTGTCGGTTCTCACACCTACACAAGTAAAAGCTTATGGTGGAGCTTGGTGAGGATGGAGGCACAAAATTTGATGCAATTGTAAGTGAGCGTCAATAATGTTGGAAAAGGTACACAAATTTGCAAATGCAACAAGTAGACCAAGCAAATAGTGGTACACGGAAACACACACGCAAATAGATAAGTGGGATTGTGCAAACCAAAAGTGAGCCAAAATGTGGAATCCACGAAAACGCTCTTGTTGCACAATACTAGAGAGACGCTTGCACGATTGCACAATAGGCGGATACGGAACTTATGCACAACCTACTATGCAAAAATGCAACTATCTCTATCCCACGTATGCTATATGTATGGTATTTCGGTGCTATGATCCAAGATGATCCGATATGACAATCTTAATGTAGTATGATGCTACTTGCTCATAAGCTCTTTGCTTATCTTTGCTCTTTGCTTAAAAGCTTGGGTGGCTCTTTCACTTTTGAGCTCTTTTCTCATGCAAAACTTCACGAACCAAGATAACAATTGTGTATGCTATGACAACTTTGTGACACACAAATGGATCCCAAGATATGCACCACGGTGGTATGGTATGTATGCTATGGAGTATGATCACTAATGTGCACAAGTCACGTTGCCTGCAATACTCAACGGCTAGTCTCAATGGGTAAGCTACGCAAAAGTAGGGACAATGTGGGTATCAATGCAAATGCAATGTTTGATAAAGATGTCGTCGAAGTTACTGTCCTTGGCGATGATGAGACCCTTGCGAAGTTGAGCCGTGGTGATGATGAAATTGAACCATACCTAGATAACCGAAACACAAAAGGATACGGGAGCCACAACTCAAAATAGCAAAGACCAAATTGTGTCAAAATCGTCATAGGAGGTATCGGGGAGGATGGTGGTGTATGTGGTTTTGGAAGATGTGGTGGAATTTGGGGTTGTGGTGGTGGCGAACTGACAAAGTTCAGTTTCGTCAGGGTTTTACGGACGTCCGGGCTTTTACGGTCGTCCGGTCTTCGTCGGACGTCCGACCTTTTCCGGTCGTCCGGAGCCTGGCGAGAATCGGGCTCGGGAAGAACTGCGAGATTTCGGGGAAGAAGGAAATGGTGAGGTCGAAATCGAGTGATTTGGTGGATGGAAAAGGGTGGGGAGGGAGGGAAAAGCTAGATCCATAGCAACTCAAATCCATGGACCAAATCCAACAAAATCTCAACTCACCAACAAATTACAAAAAACATTTGGGGCTATTTTTGGTGGGGAATTTTCGGAATTAGGACGAAAGCAACAAAATCAAGCTAGAACACACGGGGTAGGGGCTCCAAAAACGTGATCAACGTGGCTCATGATACCAAGATGATGTAGGGCGGAACCCTAATCGGAGATCTTTCACGTTTGGAGGGGATCCTACGAGGCAAATATGACGAACAAGCGGAAGAACACGGGGAAACACACACACAAGAGGAACACTAAACCGACAAGTATCGATCACACAAGTGCTAGATCATCAAACACATAAGGTAGCACAAGATTCAAAATCAACAAAGGAAAGATACACGAGGAGCCGTTCTTCTCCGAGAGGAGGCCTTGATGGGGTCCACCCTAGAAGGGGGTCTTGAATCCGCTTGGGGGATTTTCACCGTAGAGGTCCTGAGCTCCGAGGAGAAGTAACCAAGTGGATGAGCAAGGCTCTCACACAAACATGAGCTAAACCATTGCTAACCCTAGAAAGTTGGGGAAGAAAGAGTATATATAGTCTAGGGGGCGAAGGGGTACAAGGGCTGCGGCCCCAAACGAAGTCAACACACAGGCGTCGGACGTACGGAGGTCATCGGTCGTCCGGAGGCTCGAGAGGGTCCGGACGTCCGGAGGCCTTCGGACGTCCGTAAATTCGGCTCGGGCGCACATCGGTCGGACGTCCGGAGGCTTTCGGACGTCCGTAGATTCGGTTCGGGCGTGCGTCGGTCGGACGTCCGGAGGCTTTCGGACGTCCGTAGATTCAATTCGGGTGCCCATCGGCCGGACGTCCGGAGGGCGTCGGTCGTCCGTGGCCTGGGTCGCCGGACGTCCGGACATGGTCGGACGTCCGATGCCTGTAGCTGCAGCATCCTTTCTTCTTCTTCTTCAACATGCTTGGGGTCCTCTTCGTCTTGGCTCTTGGAGGTAGTTGTTCCTTGGCTTATCTCCATGTACCTGATTATACATAGGGTTTCCGAATGAGGTAGTAGCCAAGTCTCGTGAGTAGGAGGAGGGAGTTCGGAGAGGAGCGAGTTCACCTTATCTTCGATAGCCTTAGCTCGGGCTCGCGTCATGGGTCCATGTGATGTTGAGGGAGATGTAGGCACGTCCATGGGGATGAGTGAGGGATGCTCCGCATCAACTTGTATCCATGGATTTGGTGTTGTTCGGTATTGATTTGTCACCTCCTGATCTAGGGGCGTGACAATTGGTATTCAGAGATGTTCGATCCCCCCCCCTCCAATTTGTCAGCAAATCTCAGAAAATTCTACCAAATTTTGGTGTCCATTTCCACCACTCACCACCCGTTCGACATAATGTCAATACAACTAGAAGCGACGAGAAGCTGCATTTTGCATATCACCATCACCCACTAGATTTACCAGGTAACAGATGATGTACTAGATCAGCTCTTTGATGCCTATGGGGTGCACGATCTATGTGTCTCGCATAAATCCACACACATGGAGGTGTTTGTGGAGTTCCAATCATGGCTGGAGGCGAGCCAAGCTAAGGATGCACTTCATGGACGGTGCATCTATGATGGTTCTTGCCTTTTGGACATCCAGTACGCCTCACCATCGATGATCGTCCACAAGTTGCCCAACTCTCACTACTAGGGAAAAGCCTAGCAGTTGCTCGGGCTGGAGGGCTACTGGTACGGCGCTACAGCTAAAGCTTAGCAGTAGCGTGCCTCGACCCACGCTACTGCTAAATCGACTTAGTAGTAGCGCTTCCCCAGAGGAGCGCTACTGGTAATTAGTAGTAGCGCTTCTCCCTGCCCGCGGTACTACTATTATTTCGTATTTTTTTATTTCATGTTGTATTCATACACCTTTACACAAGTTTTCATACAACAGGAATTTAGAGATTGTTTTTACATCGTAATGAGTTATTACATCACGGGGGAAAGAACCGTGGACTAGTTTCAAGTGGATGTCCATCCACTTGAAACTAATCCACTTGAAACTAATCCATGGTTCTTTCACCCAATGATATAATAATATCATCATCATCATCATCATATCATTAACAACTTATCATCATAATACATCATTGTCATATAACACCTCCTCAAGATCATCGTTTTCATCAATGACATCACATAGCAAATTGGTCACTAGTCGTAATCACAAGTACTCCTCATCATCAACTCTAACACATTGTACCACATAATAAACATATTGTACCTCATAGGACCTACAACATTCTCTTAGGACCTACTACATTTTCTAAGGTAAAATAGCAAAAAACAAGATAGCCCCTGACTCTCCATTATGGAGAATGGAGATTATCCTGTCTCCAATTCTTGCCTTTCGCTGAATGTTATTTCCAAGAACCTCCTTGGGAATGTCCAAACATTTTTTCCATTCTTTGATGAGCATTTGTTCACCGGTTTTAGAAATCCGATATGCACAGGTGAGCTCCCTACATTTACCTGGCAATATGTTCAGAACTGTAAGGCGACCATTCTGATACGTCAGATGAGGCACACAATCCATCGGGAGTTTCTGTTGAAAAACATAGTAATAACTTCGTAGTTAGCAATGATGTACTAGTTTTAGAAGTATGCAAAAGATGCACGGATGTCGTAATAGTAAAAAATCTTACCAGGGTATCTCCGTTGAAGTTACTGTGGTTCAACACGTGCACCAGTGGCACGTATTCACCATAATTTGGAGGAGTTCGATAATAGGTATTGTAATCCTCAAGATAAGTACAAAATGCGATCAGATGACTTTTCTCCTTATAAGTTAATTCGGAGCCATCAATGTAGTGGGTTTTGTCTACCATATTCTGCACATTCTTTGAAGAATCAAAATAAGCTGCCAATGAAAATAAGCTGTCAACTATTTTGAAATAAACAATATAAATTAGTTAATAACTATGTTTGAGAAACTCACATTGCGGTACAATCGGAAGCGTATCAACAAGGACCCAAATGTCCACATTGTCTTGCTCGATGTCAGGATCACCAAGATCCATGGTGACAATCATACCCTCATAAAAACCATACATTTTGCAAAGTTCTTCCCAATTTTGGCAACCAAAATGGGTTACGCTCTGAGCATTGCACATATTTACTTCAAAATCCATATCATGATGGGTCCTTAGGTGTACTTTCTTTGTTTCAAAATTTTCATGGTCTTCAAAACCCATCCTCTCCAAGACATAGCGTCTTGCATGGCATGGGATAAGCTAGTCGAATTGTAAAAGATGAAAATTAGCCGTTGAAATAGTTGAAGTCATGCTTAATTACGAAAAAAACACTTGTCTTTATTGCGTAGTGTTTCAACATCGAAGGTCTCCTCGATCTTAATGCTGAAGCGCCGATCTTCGTCCAGCTCAATGAACCTGTCGCACATACCTCAATCGTCGTGGCACCAGCTGCACTCCCCCGGGAGAATGTCGTCGTCCGAGTACGACATTTCCTACGTTCATAATTCAAAGATTAAACTTGTACAATCCTAGCATATTCTAGCACAAGTCGTGCCAGAATTCATGGAAAAATCCGGCATGACCTTTGCCAAAAAGGACATATCAAGCGTCTGGAATTTGCCGGAATGGAAATTAATCAACACTCTGGCAAAACATAGGCCACTCGGAGGTCTAACCTGAACATGACCGGCCACTTGGGCAACCACATATCCTATATGAGCAACACAAGATATGCATGGAGATTTGGCAGGTCTCACCTCGAGGTCGGAGGGGGTCGTTGACGCGGACGACGACAGGGATGATGGAGGGGCTCCTTGATTCCTGCAAAAGCAAAAACCCTATAAGTTATCACTAATACATCCCAAATAATTGCTTAAACTAATAAAATAACAATAAATATGACATGTTCAACTAGTTCTATTAATTCAACTAGTTCTTACTAAATATAAACTTACTATAAATAGAAAAAAACTAGTTCTTTCTAAAAATAAAGTAGTTCAACTAGTTATATTAATTTACTTACTAAACTAGTTCAACTAAAACTAAACTAGTTCAACTAGTTTATTAATTTACTTACTAAAAATACATTAGTTCTATTAATTCAACTAGTTCAACTAGTTTATTAATTTCCTTACTAAACTAGTTTAACTAAAACTAAACTAGTTCAACTAAAACTAAACTAGTTCAACTACTAAAAATCATTATCTATGAACCCTAAATTAACATCAACTACTACTAAAAAACATCTAGTACTAACTAAGCAGAGAGAAAGGGGGTGGGGGAGGGTGGGGGGCTTACAAAGAGGGGAGAGACAGTGGCGGGCAGGTGCTCGACGACAGAGAGGTAGGGGCAGCGAGGGCGGGCTCGGGATCAGGAGGCGGCGGTGCTGGGCAGCGGCGGTGAGGTCGAGGGCGGCGGCGGTGAGGTCGAGGGCGGCGACGGTGAGGTCGATAGCGGCGGCGGGCGGCGGCGCTGAGGTTGAGGGAGGGCGGCGGTGGTGAGGGCAGGCTCGGGCGGCGGCGACAGAGGAGTTGGGGGAACAGGACCGGCGGATGGGGGGAAAGGAGAGGACTTAGCAAAATTTTGAGCCCGTGTGTGGTTAAGTCGAACTAGCAGTAGCGTTGTTTCGTAAACGCGCTATAGCTAAGTTAGCTATAGCGCGTTTCACAAAAACACGCTGCTGCTATAGGAAGCAGTAATTTCTTTTGTTTGTCCTTACATTTTCTTTTTTTTTCATTTCTCTGTTTCCTACTTCTATCATTTTTATTTATTTTTCTATTTTTTTCATTTTTCTTTTCTTTCTTAGTAGTAGCGTTGTACGCAGGAAACGTGCTAGAACAATGAGCATAGTGGTAGCGCGCTTTGCCCAAAATGGCTACTACTACTCCTAGCCTACCGCCAACACGGTGGAAATTATAGTGGTAGCGCTTGTTTCTGAACATGCGCTACTGTTATAGTTTAAGCTATATCGCCCTTTTCATGAACGCGCTACTACAAATTAGCAGTAGCACCCTATTTTGACCGGCGCTACTACTATACCTCTGTGTATAGCCTTTTCCCTAGTAGTGTATGAACCAGTCGTGGTCAATTGGGAATGTGTGGAGATGACGGATCATGTGGAGTTGGAACAACTCGTCTCTCTGCCAACTCCATCGGCTTTAACTCCTGCTCCGGCCTCCGCAACAGTCACATCCATGGCCATCTGTGAGGCAGCATCCCATGACACCACATCATCGACTGCCAACAACGTCGCCAGGGCTCATGACGTCAAGGACGTCCTCCCTTCTTCCACCGGTTGCATCAGCATAGCGCCCGCAAGCTGCTTGGTATTATGTCTCCACAATAACTGCGACAAGCTGACGTGCCCCTTCATGTCCCGTACTGCTCTGAGTATCACTCATCAGGTGCAAGCGCATGGGCCCACAACTTGGTTCTCCCTTCTCTGGTTATGCGCATCGGTGGTAGTTGTGTTCCACGGCCATTGTCATGCCCGTCCTTCATGTGTGACCGAAGAGGCGACTATCGAGCTCTCCCATGGCCAGCACCTCAAGGTACATTCACGAGATCTGCTACTGTGGTGATGAATTTCTTTCCTGGTGCGGGTTTGATAAATGAGGCACCATCTAGGAAGTCTGTGCTCACCTGGACATCATCTACTGGGTATGCCACTATGCCGAGGAAATCTGATGCACAGTCTGCACGGCGTGCTACAAATATTCCTAGAATATGTATGGTAGTGCTTAATGAATATTCAGTATTGCAAATGCTTTCTCATGGCTATGATGAATGGTTCAACTCACCATGGGATCCTGGAAAGGGAACCACGTATTATGTTCTATTTGTCCTGTGTACTCTTGTTGCAGAAAATCCAATAGTGTTAGGCACTATACAGTTTTTGAAGATATGTGAGCTGGGAAGATTAGTTTGTACCATGAAGCGTAAAGGCAATAATACTTGGACCATGAGGTCTCTTCAGCATGGTTATCAGTTTGCAACAATTTCAATGTTGTTTAGTTCATCTTGCAGCTATACATCTGTCCAGATGTTGTTCACTCAATTGGATGGGAGTTTGGGACACTTGTCTTATCGTGATTACCTGATCCTGCTTGGAAGCTGTTGCAAGTTACTAGTGCTGGTCTGCTTCTATGTGGGAATGACGGATTCATGGGGCATATCATTTCTAAATTGGTCGTACGGACGAGATGGGATTTAGGCAGGCAGATAATTAGAGACCAATCATGTCTGGGTGTTGCTTATAAATTCCCAAGAGCAGGCATACAATATGCTCCCAGTGATATAATTCTTTTTGTGTCCTGGCTTCCTGTACACTGGTACTGCATAATGACACACACAAGTAGCAGGAAAGCTATGGAAGTTGCAGGGAAGTGCTATCATGTGCAGTTTGAGGTTCTAGCAAATGATATTTATGTGCAATGGGACCCAGGAATTAGGCAGATTGTTCTTATGCTTGCAACTGTATTGGGGAAGGTGCAACCAATTTTAGGTCCATAATTTCATGGTAATACATTGATGAATCACCGGGCGGATGAGATACTTCATTGTCAAAATTTTGGACAGAGTCGAATCTGTCGAAATGGTTAGCTGGTGCATCTCCAGAGGAGAATACATATTTTGGTTGCATCGTACAATCATTATGGTGCTTCGGAGGAAGATGGTGGTAGTAGTTACTTTTCAGTACACAAACACTTTTCTACTCCCCCTTTGGTGATCTTCTAGGGGAACGTAGTAATTTCAAAATTTTCCTATGCACACATAGGATCATGGTGATGTATAGCAACGAGCGGGGAGAGTGTGTCTACGTACCCTCATAGACCGAAAGCGGAAGCGTTAGCACAACGTGGTTGATGTAGTCGTACGTCTTCATGATTCGACCGATCAAGTACCGAACGCATGGCACCTCCGAGTTCAGCACACGTTCAACTCGATGACGTCCCTCGAACTCTGATCCAGCCGAGCTTTGAGGGAGAGTTCCGTCAGCACGACAGCGTGGTGACGATGATGATGTTCTACCGACGCAGTGCTTCGCCTAAGCACTACTACAATATTATCGAGGTGGATTATGGTGGAGGGGGGCACTGCACACGGCTAAGAGATCCAAGAGATCAATTGTTGTCTCTATGGGGTGCCCCTTGCCTCAGTATATAAAGGAGGAGAAGAGGGGAGGGGTCGGCCCTCTCTATGGCACGCCCTGGGGAGTCCTACTCCCACCGGGAGTAGGATTCCCCCCTTCCATGTAGTAGGAGTAGGAGTCAAGGAAAAGGAAGAAAGAAGGGAAGGAAGGAGGGGACGCAGCCCCTCCCACTAGTCCGATTCGGACTAGGACTTGGGGGGGCGCGCAGCCTGCCCTAGGCAGCCCCCCTCTCTTTCCCGTATGGCCCAATAAGGCCCAATACTTCTCCCTAGCGAATTCCCGTAACTCTCTGGTACTCCGATAAATAACCGAATCACTCGGAACCTTTCCAATGTCCGAATATAGTCGTCCAATATATCGAAATTTACGTCTCGACCATTTCGAGACTCCTCGTCATGTCCCCGATCTCATCCGGGACTCCGAACTACCTTCGGTACATCAAAACACATAAACTCATAATATAACCGTCATCGAACTTTAAGCATGCGGACCCTATGGGTTCGAGAACTATGTAGACATGACCGAGAAACGTCTCCAGTCAATAACCAATAGCGGAACCTGGATGCTCATATTGGCTCCCACATATTCTACGAAGATCTTTATCGGTCAAAACCGCATAACAACATACGTTGTTCCCTTTGTCATCGGTATGTTACTTGCCCGAGATTCGATCGTCGGTATCTCAATACCTAGTTCAATCTCGTTACCGTCAAGTCTCTTTACTCGTTCCGTAATACATCATCCCGCAACTAACTCATTAGTTGCAATGCTTGCAAGGCTTATATTGATGTGCATTACCGAGTGGGCCCAGAGATACCTCTCCGACAATCGGAGTGACAAATCCTAATCTCGAAATACGCCAACCCAACAAGTACCTTTGGAGACACCTGTAGAGCACCTTTATAATCACCCAGTTACGTTGTGACGTTTGGTAGCACACAAAGTGTTCCTCCGGTAAACGGGAGTTGCATAATCTCATAGTCATAGGAACATGTATAAGTCATGAAGAAAGCAATAGCAACATACTAAACGATCAAGTGCTAATCTAACGGAATGGGTCAAGTCAATCACATCATTCTCCTAATGATGTGATCCCGTTAATCAAATGACAACTCTATGTCCATGGCTAGGAAACATAACCATCTTTGATTAACGAGCTAGTCAAGTAGAGGCATAATAGTGACACTCAGTTTGTCTATGTATTCACACATGTATCATGTTTCCGGTTAATACAATTCTAGCATGAATAATAAACATTTATCATGAAATAAGGAAATAAATAATAACTTTATTATTGCCTCTAGGGCATATTTCCTTCAGTAACTCCTGTTTCGAGTTACAAATCTTAGCAACCGAACAAGTATCAAATAATCACTAGTAAGGTACACATCAATAACCTGTATATCAAATATACCCTTGTTCACTTTGCCATCCTTCTTATCCACCAAATATTTAGTGCATTTCCGCTTCCAGTGAATATTTCCTTTGCAATAGAAGCACTTAGTTTCAGGTTTTGGTCCAGCTTTGGGCTCCTTCACGGGAGTGACAACTTGCTTGCCATTCTGCTTGAAGTTCCCTTTCATTCCATTTGCCCTTTTCTTGAAACTAGTGGTCTTGTCTTCCTCTTGAAGATCCATTTATTTTCTATGGCTTGCCGATCATCGGGCAAGTCAACCAAAGTCGACACTTTGTTCTCATACATTGATCCTATCTAAGATTTCATGGCCTCAAGCCATTTCGCGGAATCTGGGCTCATCATCGCTTCCTCATAGTTCGTAGGTTCATCATGGTCTAGTAACATGACTTCCAGAACTGGATTATCATACCACTCTGGTGCGAATCTTACTCTGGAAGACCTACGAGGTTTGGTAGCAACTTGATCTGAAGTTTCATCATCATTATCTTCCTCACTAATTGGTGTAGGAATCACTGGAACTGATTTATGTGATGAACTACTTTCCAATATGGGAGAAGGTACAATTACCTCATCAAGTTCTACTTTCGTCCCACTCACCTCTTTCAAGAGTAACTCCTTCTCTAGAAAGGATCCATCTTAGCAACAAATAACTTGCCTTCGGATCTGTGATAGAAGGTGTACCCAATAGTTACCTTTGGGAATTCTATGAAGACGCACTTCTGTGAGTTGTGTTCGAGCTTATCAGGTTGAAACTTTTTCACATAAGCATCGCAGCCCCAAACTTTAAGAAATGACAACTTTGGTTTCTTGCCACAGCACAGTTCATAAGGCGTCGTCTCAACGGATTTTGATGGTGCCCTTTTTTAAAGTGAATGCAACTGTCTCTAATGCATAACCCCAAAATGATAGTGGTAAATCGATAAGAGACATCATAGATCGCACAATATCCAATAAAGTGTGGTTTACGACATTCGGACACACCATAACGCTATAGTGTTCCAGGTGGTATGAACTATGAAAACTATTCCACATTGTTTTTATATGAAGGCCAAACTCGTAACTCAAATATTCTTCTCCATGATCAGATCATAGAAACTTTATTTTCTTGTTACGATGATTCTCCACTTCACTCTGAAATTCTTTGAACTTTTCAAATGTTTCAGACTTGTGTTTCATTAAGTAGATATACTCATATCTGCTCAAATCATCTTGTGAAGGTCGGAAAATAACGATACTCGCCACGAGCACCAACACAAATTGGACCGTATACATCGGCATGTATTATTTCGAATAACTCACTAGCTCGTTCCATTGTTCCGGAGAACGGAGTTTTAGTCATCTTGCCCATAAGGCACGGTTCGCAAGCATCAAATGATTCATAATCAAGTGATTCCAAAAGTCCATCCGCATGGAGTTTCTTCATGCGCTTTACACCGATATGACCCAAATGGCAGTGCCACAAATAAGTTGCACTATCATTATCAACTTTGCATCTTTTGGCATCAACATTATGATTATGTGTATCACTACGATCGAGATCCAACAAACTATTTTCATTGGGTGTATGACCATTGAAGGTTTTATTCATGTAAACAGAATAAAAATTATTCTCTGACTTTAAATGAATAACCGTATTGCAATAAACATGATCAAATCATATTCATGGTTAACACAAACGCTAGATAACATTTATTTAGGTTTAACACTAATCCCGAAAGTATAGGGATTGTGCGATGATGATCATATCAATCTTGGAACCACTTCCAACATACATCGTCACTTCACCCTCAACTAGTCTCTGTTTATTCTGTAACTCCTGTTTCGAGTTACTAACCTTTAGCAACCGAACAAGTATCAAATACTCTGGGGCTACTATAAAAACTAGTAAGGTACACATCAATAACCTATATATCAAATATCCCCTTGTTCACTTTGCCATCCTTCTTATCCACCAAATATTCAGGGCATTTCCGCTTCTAGAGACCATTTCCTTTGCAGTGTTAGCACTCACTTTCAGGCTTTGGTCCAGCTTTGGGCTTCTTCGCAGGAGTGACAACTTGCTTGTCATTCTACTTGAAGTTCCCTTTATTTCCCTTTGCCCTTTTCTTGAAACTAGTTGTCTTGTCAATTATCAACACTTTGATGCTCTTTACTTGATTTCTACCTTCGTCGATTTCAGC
Source organism: Aegilops longissima (assembly GCA_021605205.1). Lineage (NCBI taxonomy): Eukaryota > Viridiplantae > Streptophyta > Magnoliopsida > Poales > Poaceae > Aegilops > Aegilops longissima. Next base: position 846,531,575 of record CM038677.1, read on the forward strand.
ATCACGAAGAGCTCGGGAATCGTTTTTCATCATCCCTTGCATTATAGTTCATCACGAAGTTCCAGTGACTTGGTGATGGTGACTAGAGAACTCTGCCAATCACTATCTTATCTGGAAGATTAACTCCCACTTGATTCAAGCAATTGTAGTACCCAGACAATCTAAGCACTTGCTCACTAGTTGAGAAATTCTCCTCCATCTTTTAGGCGAAGTATTTGTCAAAGGTCTCATACCTTTTGACACGGGCATGAGTCTGAAATACCAATTTCATCTCATGGAACATCTCATATGTTCCGTGATGTTTCAAAAACGTTTTTGTCGTCCCGGTTCTAAGCCATAAAGCATGGTGCACAAAACTATCAAGTAGTCATCATATTGAGCTAGCCAAACGTTCATAACGTCTGCATCTGCTCCTGCAATAGGTCCGTCTCCTAGCGGTGCATCAAGGACATAATTCTTCTGTGCAGCAATGAGGATAAACCTTAGATCACGGACCAAGTCCGCACCATTGCTACTAACATCTTTCAACTTAGTTTTCTCTAGGAACGCATATAAAACATAGGGCAGCAACAACACAAGCTATTGATCTACAACATAATTTGCAAAATACTGCCAGGACTAAGTTCATGATAAATTAAAGTTCAATTAATCATATTACTTAAGAACTCCCACTTAGATAGACATCCCTCTAATCTTCTAAGTGATCACGTGATCCAAATCAACTAAACCATGTCCGATCATCACGTGAGATGGAGTAGTTTCAATGGTGAACATCACTATGTTGGTCATGTCTTCTATATGATTCACGCTCGACCTTTCGGTCTCCGTGTTCCAAGGCCATATTTGTTATATGCTAGGCTCGTCAAGTTAAACCTGAGTATTCTGCGTGTGCAACTGTTTTGCACCCATTGTATTTGAACGTAGAGCCTATCACACCCGATCATCATGTGGTGTCTCAGCATGAAGAACTTTCGCAACGGTGCATACTCAGGGAGAACACTTATACATTGATAATTTAGTGAGGGATCATCTTGTAATGCTACCGTCAATTAAAGCAAGATAAGATGCGTAAAAGATAAACATCACATGCAATCAATATAAGTGATATGATATGGCCATCATCATCTTGTGCTTGTGATCTCCATCTTCAAAGCACCGTCATGGTCACCATCGTCACCGGCGCGACACCTTGATCTCCATCGTAGTATCATTGTCGTCTTGCCAATCTTATGCTTCTATGACTAACGCTACCGCTTAGTGATAAAGTAAAGCATTACAGGGCGATTGCATTGCATACAATAAAGCGACAACCATATGGCTCCTGCCAGTTGCCGATAACCCGATTACAGAACATGATCATCTCATACAATAAAAATTTTCATCATGTCTTGACCATATCACATCACAGCATGCCCTGCAAAAACAAGTTAGACGTCCTCTACTTTGTTGTTGCAAGTTTTACGTGGCTGCTACAGGCTGAGCAAGAACCATTCTTACCTACGCATCAAAACCACAACGATAGTTTGTCAAGTTAGTGCTGTTTTAACCTTCGCAAGGACCGGGCGTAGCCATACTTGGTTCAACTAAAGTGAGAGAGACAGACACCCACCTGTCACCTTTAAGAAACTAGTTCTCGTGGCGGTGAAACCAGTCTCGCGTACGCGTAATGTCGGTCCGGGCCGCTTCATCTCACAATACCGCTGAACCAAAGTATGACATGCTGGTAAGCAGTATGACTTTTATCGCCCACAACTCACTTGTGTTCTACTCGTGCATATGACATCTACGCATAAAACCAGGCTCGGATGCCACTGTTGGGGAACGTAGTAATTTCAAAAAAATTCCTACGCACACGCAAGATCATGGTGATGCATAGCAACGAGAGGGGAGAGTGTTGTCTACATACCCTTGTAGACCGTAAGCGGAAGCATTAGCACAACGCGGTTGATGTAGTCGTACGTCTTCACGATCCGGCCGATCAAGTACCGAACGTACGGCACCTCCGAGTTCAGCACACGTTCAGCCCGAGGACGTCCCTCAAACTCCGATCCAGCCGAGTGTTGAGGGAGTTTCATCAGCACGATGGCGTGGTGACGATGATGATGTTCTACTGAAGCAGGGCTTCGCCTAAGCACCGTTACAGTATTATCCAGGTGGACTATGGTGGAGGGGGGCACCGCACACGGCTAAAAGATCAAACGATCAATTGTTGTGTCTCTAGGGTGCCCCCCTGCCCCCATATATAAAGGAGCAACGGGAGTTGCGGCCGGCCAAGGGGAGAGGCGCGCCGGGAGGAGTCCTACTCGTTGGATTAGGACTTGGGAGGGTGGAAAGAGGAGGGAGAGAGGAAGGAAGGGGGGGGTGCCGCCCCCCTCTCCTTGTCCTATTCGGACTAGGGGGGAGGGGCACGCGTCCTAGCCCTGGCCGCCTCTCCTCTTCTCTGTGAAGGCCCACTAAGCCCCATTAACCTCCCGGGGGGTTCCGGTAACCTCCCGGTACTCCAGTAAAATCCCGATTTCACCCGGAACACATACGATATCCAAACATAAGCTTCCAATATATCAATCTCAATGTCTCGACCATTTCGAGACTCCTCGTCATGTCTGTGATCACATCCGGGACTGTGAACAACCTTGGATACATCAAAACATATAAAGTCATAATAACTGTCATCGGAACGATAAGCGTGCGGACCCTACGGGTTCGAGAACTATGTAGACATGACCGAGACATGTCTCCAGTCAATAACCAATAGCGGAACTTGGATGCTAACACATATTCTACGAAGATCTTTATCGGTCAGACCGCATAACAACATACGTTGTTCCCTTTGTCATCGGTATGTTACTTGCCCGAGATTCGATCGTCGGTATCTCAATACCTAGTTCAATCTCGTTACCGGCAAGTCTCTGTACTTGTTCCGTAATACATCATCCTGCAACTAACTCATTAGTTGCAATGCTTGCAAGGCTTAAGTGATGTGTATTACCGAGAGGGCCCAAAGATACCTCTCCGACAGTCAGAGTGACAAATCCTAATCTCGAAATACGCCAACCCAACATGTACCTTCGGAGACACTTGTAGAGCACCTTTATAATTACCCAGTTACGTTGTGACGTTTGGTAGCACACAAAGTGTTCCTCCGGTAAATGGGAGTTGCATAATCTCATAGTCATAGGAACATGTATAAGTCATGAAGAAAGCAACAGCAACATACTAAACGATCGTGTGCTAAGCTAACGGAATGGGTCATGTCAATCACAGCATTCTCCTAATGATGTGATCCCATTAATCAAATGACAGCTCATGTCTATGGCTTGGAAACATAACCATCTTTGATCAACGAGCTAGTCAAGTAGAGGCATACTAGTGACAATCTGTTTGTCTATGTATTCACACGTGTATTATTTTTCCGGTTAATACAATTCTAGCATGAATAATAAACATTTATCATGAAATAAGGACATAAATAATGACTTTATTATTGCCTCTAGGGCATATTTCCTTCAGTAACTCCTGTTTCGAGTTACAAATCTTAGCAACCGAACAAGTATCAAATACTCAGGGGCTACTATAAACACTAGTAAGGTACACATCAATAACCTGTATATCAAATATACCCTTGTTCACTTTGCCATCCTTCTTATCCACCAAATATTTAGTGCATTTCCGCTTCCAGTGAATATTTCCTTTGCAATAGAAGCACTTAGTTTCAGGTTTTGGTCCATCTTTGGGCTCCTTCACGGGAGTGACAACTTGCTTGCCATTCTGCTTGAAGTTCCCTTTCATTCCATTTGCCCTTTTCTTGAAACTAGTGGTCTTGTCAATCATCAACACTTGATGCTCTTTTCTTGATTTCTACCTTCGTCGATTTCAGCATCACGAAGAGCCCGGGAATCATTTTCGTCATCCCTTGTATTATAGTTAATCACGAAGTTCCAGTAACTTGGTGGTGGTGACTAGAGACCTCTGCCAATCACTATCTTATCTGGAAGATTAACTCCCACTTGATTCAAGAGATTGTAGTACCCAGACAATCTAAGTACTTCCTCACTAGTTGAGCAATTCTCCTCCATCTTTTAGGCGAAGTATTTGTCAAAGGTCTCATACCTTTTGACACGGGCATGAGTCTGAAATACCAATTTCATCTCATGGAACATCTCATATGTTCCGCGATGTTTCAAAAACATTTTTGTCGTCCCGGTTCTAAGCCATAAAGCATGGTGCACAAAACTATCAAGTAGTCATCATATTGAGCTAGCCAAACGTTCATAACGTCTGCATCTGCTCCTGCAATAGGTCCGTCACCTAGCGGTGCATCAAGGACATAATTCTTCTGTGCAGCAATGAGGATAAACCTTAGATCACGGACCAAGTCTGCACCATTACTACTAACATCTTTCAACTTAGTTTTCTCTAGGAACACATATAAAACATGGGGAAGCAACCACGCGAGCTATTGATCTACAACATAATTTGCAAAATACTACCAGGACTAAGTTCATGATAAATTAAAGTTCAATTAATCATATTACTTAAGAACTCCCACTTAGATAGACATCCCTCTAATCTTCTAAGTGATCACGCGATCCAAATCAACTAAATGAGTAACTTGGTGGTGGTGACTAGAGAACTCTGCCGATCGCTATCTTATCTGGAAGATTAACTCCCACTTGATTCAAGTGATTGTAGTACTTAGACAATCTAAGCACTTGCTGACTAGTTAAGCAATTCTCCTCCATCTTTTAGCTATAGAACTTGTTGGAGACTTCATATCTCTCAACTCGGGTACTTGCTTGAAATATTAACTTCAACTCCTGGAACATCTCATATGGTCCATGACGTTCAAAACGTCTTTGAAGTCCCAATTCTAAGACGTTAAGCATGGTGCACTAAACTATCAAGTAGTCATCATACTGAGCTAGCCAAACGTTCATAACATCTACATCTGCTCCTGCAATAGGTCTGTCACCTAGCGGTGCATCAAGGACATAATTCTTCTATGCAGCAATGAGGATACACCTCAGATCACGGACCTAGTCCGTATCATTGCTACTATCATCTTTCAACATACTTTTCTCTAGGAACATATATAAAAACATAGGGAAGCAACAACGCAAGCTATTGATCTACGACAACATAGACATGCAAAATACTATCAGGACTAAGTTCATGATAAATTAAAGTTCAATTAATCATATTACTTAAGAACTCCCTCTTAGATAGACATCCCTCTAATCATCTAAGTGATCACGTGATCCAAATCAACTAAACCATAACCTATCATCACGTGAAATGGAGTAGTTTTCAATGGTGAACATCACTGTGTTGATCATATCTACTATATGATTCACGCTCGACCTTTCGGTCTGAGTGTTCCGAGGCCATATCTGCATATGCTAGGCTCGTCAAGTTTAACCTGAGTATTCTGCGTGTGAAAAACTGGCTTGGACCCGTTGTAGATGGATGTAGAGCTTATCACACCCGATCATCACGCGGTGTCTGGGCACGACGAACTTTGGCAACGGTGCATACTCAGGGAGAACACTTTTATCTTGAAATTTAGTGAGAGATCATCTTATAATGCTACCGTCAATCAATGCAAGATCAGATGCATAAAGGATAAACATCACATGCAATCAATATAAGTGATATGATATGGCCATCATCATCTTGTGCTTGTGATCTGCATCTCCGAAGAACCGTCATGATGACCACCGTCACCGGCGCGACACCTTGATCTCCATCGTAGCATCGTTGTCGTCTCGCCAACTATTGCTTCTACGACTATTGCTACCGCTTAGTGATAAAGTAAAGCAATTACAGGGCGTTTGCATTGCATACAATAAAGCGACAACCATATGGCTCCTGCCAGTTGCCGATAACTTGGTTACAAAACATGATCATCTCATACAATAAAATATAGCATCACGTCTTGACCATATCACATCAAAACATGCCCTGCAAAAACAAGTTAGACATCCTCTACTTTGTTGTTGCAAGTTTTACGTGGCTGCTATGGGTTGAGCAAGAACCGTTCTTACCTACGCATCACAACCACAACGATAGTTTGTCAAGTTAGTGTTGTTTTAACCTTCTCAAGGACCGGGCGTAGCCACACTCAGTTCAACTAAAGTTTGAGAAACTGACACCCGCCAGCCACCTATGTGCAAAGCACATCGGTAGAACTAGTCTCGCATAAGTGTACACGTAATGTTGGTCCGGGCCGCTTCATCCAACAATACCGCCGAACCAAAGTATGACATGCTGGTAAGTAGTACGACTTGTATCGCCCAAAACTCACTTGTGTTCTACTCGTGCATATAACATCTACGCATAAAACCTGGCTCGGATGCCACTGTTGGGGAACATAGTAATTTCAAAAAAATTCTACGCACACACAGGATCATGGTGATGTATAGCAACGAGCGGGGAGAGTGTGTCTACGTACCCTCGTAGACCGAAAGCGGAAGCGTTAGCACAACGTGGTTGATGTAGTTGTACGTCTTCACGATCCGACCAATCAAGTACCGAACGCACGGCACCTCCGAGTTCAGCACACGTTCAACTCGATGACGTCCCTTGAACGCGGATCCAGCCGAGCTTTGTGGGAGAGTTCCGTCAGCACGACGGCGTGGTGACGATGATGATGTTCTATCGGCGCAGGGCTTCGCCTAAGCACTGCTACGATATTATCGAGGTGGATTATGCTGGAGGGGGGCACCGCACACGGCTAAGCGATCCAAGGGATCAATTGTTGTCTCTATGGGGTGCCCCTTGCCTCAGTATATAAAGGAGGAGAGGAGGGTAGGGGTCGGCCCTCTCTATGGCGTGCCCTGGGGAGTCCTACTCCCACCGGGAGTAGGATTCCCCCTGTCGGTGTCAAAACCGGTGGATCTCGGGTAGGAGGTCCCGATCTGTGCGTCTTTGGCTGATGGTAACAGGAAGCAAGGGACACAATGTTTACCCAGGTTTGGGCCCTCTCGACGAGGTAAAACCCTACTTCCTGCTTGATTAATATTGAAAATATGACTAGTACAAAAGTAGATCTACCACGAGATCGTAGAGGCTAAACCCTAAGAGCTAGCCTATGATGGTATGATTATAATTGTGATCGGCCTTCTAAGGACCATCCTCTCCGGTTTATATAGACACCGGAGAGAGCTAGGGTTTACATGGAGTCGGGTACAAGGAAGGAAATATAATATCCGGATCGCCAAGCTTGTCTCCCACGCAAAGGATAGTCCCATCCGGATACGGGCCGGAGTCTTGTGTCTTGTACCTTCACGCTTCAATAGTCCGGACGATGTACATATGATACGTCTCCAACGTATCTATAATTTTTTATTGCTCCATGCTACTTTATCTACTGTTTTGGACTATATTGGGCTTTATTTTCCACTTTTATATTATTTTTGGGACTAACCTATTAACCGGAGGCCCAGCCCAGAATTGTTGTTTTTGCCTATTCAATATTTCGAAGAAACAGAATATCAAACGGAGTCCAAACGGAATGAAATAATTATTATTGGTATTCGAGAAATCACACAATTTGGTATTATCTTGTGCCATGGCAACAAGTAATCCAACACACAAGCAAACATAAAGGCAACGGGAAAAAGGCAAACGGGAAAGAGAGGAGGAGATTAGGAAAAGAGGGCAAATAAAACGGCAAGGGTGAAGTGGAGGAGAGGAAAACGAGAGGCAAATACTGTAATGCGAGAGATAGGGATTGTGATGAGTACTTGGTATGGTTGACTTGCTTGCGTGAGCATCCCCAGCAACGGCGCCAGAAATTCTTCTTGCTACCTCTTGAGCACTGCGTTGGATTTCCCCGAAGAGGAGAGGATGATGCAGCAAAGTAGCGTAAGTATTTCCCTCAGTTTTTGAGAACCAAGGTATCAATCCAGTAGGAGACCACGCACAAGTCCCTCGTACCTACACAAAACGATAGCTACTCGCAACCAACGCGATTAGGGGTTGTCAATCCCTTCACGTTCACTTACGAGAGTGAGATTTGATAGAGATGATAAATAATATTTTTGGTATTTTTGATAGATAGATGCAAAGTGAAAAGTAAAAGGCAAAGTAAAAACAAGCAAGTAAATAAAGCGATAGAGATTGATATGATGAGAATAGACCCGGGGGCCATAGGTTTCACTAGTGGCTTCTCTCGAGAGCATAGATATTCTACGGTGGGTGAACAAATTACTCTTGAGCAATTGACAGAATTGAGCATAGTTATGAGTATATCTAGGTAATGATCATGTATATAGGCATCACGTCTGAGACAAGTAGATCGAAATGATTCTGCATCCACTACTATTACTCCACTCATCGACCGCTAACCAGCATGCATCTAGAGTATTAAGTTAAAAACAGAGTAACGCCTTAAGCAAGATGACATGATGTAGAGGGATAAATTCATGCAATATGATAAAAACCCCATCTTGTTATCCTCGATGGAAACAATACAATCGTGCCTTGCAACCCTTTACATCCTTTGGGTAAGGACACATAAGATTGAACCCAAAGCTAAGCACTTCTCCCATTGCAAGAACTACCAATCTAGTTGGCCAAACCAAAAAGGATAATTCGAAGAGACTTGCAAAGATAACTCAATCATACATCAAAGAATTCAGAGAAGATTCAAATATTTCCATAGATAGTACTGGATCATAAACCCACAATTCATCGGTCTCAACAAACACACCGCAAAAAGAAGATTACATCGAATAGATCTCCACAAGAGAGGGGGAGAACATTGTATTGAGATCCAAAAAGAGAGAAGAAGTCATCTAGCTACTAGCTATGGACCCGAAGGTCTGAAGTAAACTACTCACACTTCATCGGAGATGCTATGGTGTTGATGTAGAAGCCCTCTATGGTAGATGCCCTCTCCGGCGGAGCTCCGGAACGGGCCCCAAGATGGGATCTCGTGGATACAGAAGGTTACGGCGGTGGAATTAGGTTTTTGGATCCCTCTCTGATCTGTCGGGGGTACGTAGGTATATATAGGAGGAAGGAGTACGTCGGTGGAGCTCCAGGGGGCCCACGAGGTAGGGGGCGCGCCCTCCACCCTCTTGACCGCCTTTGGCTCTTCTTGGAGTAGGGTCCAAGTCTCCTGGATCACGTTTGATGAGAAAATCACGTTCCCGAAGGTTTCATTCCGTTTGGACTCTGTTTGATATTCCATTTCTTCGAAACACTGAAATAGGCAAAAACAACAATTCTGGGCTGGGCCTCCGGTTAATATGTTAGTCCCAAAGATAATATAAAAGTGGAAAATAAAGCCCAATATAGTCCAAAACAGTAGATAAAGTAGCATGGAGCAATCAAAAATTATAGATACGTTGGAGACGTATCAGTGCATACTCAGGGAGAACACTTTTATCTTGAAATTTAGTGAGAGATCATCTTACAATGCTAGCGTCAATCAATGCAAGATAAGATGCATAAAGGATAAACATCACATGCAATCAATATAAGTGATATGATATGGCCATCATCATCTTGTGGTTGTGATCTCCATCTCCGAAGCACCGTCATGATCACCACCGTCACCGGCGCGACACCTTGATCTCCATCGTAGCATCATTGTCGTCTCGCCAACTATTGCTTCTACGACTATCGCTACCGCTTAGTGATAAAGTAAAGCAATTAAAGGGTGTTTGCATTGCATACAATAAAGCAACAACCATATGGCTCCTGCCAGTTGCCGATAACTTGGTTACAAAACATGATCATCTCATACAATAAAATATAGCATCACGTCTTGACCATATCACATCAAAACATGCCCTGCAAAAACAAGTTAGACGTCCTCTACTTTGTTGTTGCAAGTTTTACGTGGCTGCTATGGGTTGAGCAAGAACCGTTCTTACCTATGCATCAAAACCACAACGATAGTTTGTCAAGTTAGTGTTGTTTTAACCTTCTCAAGGACCGGGCGTAGCCACACTCAGTTCAACTAAAGTTGGAGAAACTAACACCCGCCAGCCACCTATGTGCAAAGCACGTCGGTAGAACTAGTCGCGCGTAAGCGTACACGTAATGTCGGTCCGGGCCGCTTCATCCAACAATACCGCCAGACCAACTATGACATGCTGGTAAGCAGTATGACTTGTATCGCCCACAACTCACTTGTGTTCTACTCGTGCATATAACATCTACGCATAAAACCTGACTCGGATGCCACTGTTGGGCAACATAGTAATTTCAAAATTTTCCTACGCACACACAGGATCATGGTGATGTATAGCAACGAGCGGGGAGAGTGTGTCTACGTACCCTTGTAGACCGAAAGCGGAAGCGTTAGCACAACGTGGTTGATGTAGTCGTACGTCTTCACGATCCGACCAATCAAGTACCGAATGCACGGCACCTCCGAGTTCAGCACACGTTCAACTCGATGACGCCCCTCGAACTCCGATCCAGCCGAGCTTTGAGGGAGAGTTCCGTCAGCACGACGGCGTGGTGACGATGATGATGTTCTATCGGCGCAGGGCTTCGCCTAAGCACTGCTACGATATTATCGAGGTGGATTATGCTGGAGGGGGGCACCGCACACGGCTAAGCGATCCAAGGGATCAATTGTTGTCTCTATGGGGTGCCCCTTGCCTCAGTATATAAAGGAGGAGAGGAGGGGAGGGGTCGGCCCTCTCTATGGCGTGCCCTGGGGAGTCCTACTCCCACCGGGAGTAGGATTCCCCCTGTCGGTGTCAAAACCGGTGGATCTCGGGTAGGAGGTCCCGATCTGTGCGTCTTTGGCTGATGGTAACAGGAAGCAAGGGACACAATGTTTACCCAGGTTTGGGCCCTCTCGACGAGGTAAAACCCTACTTCCTGCTTGATTAATATTGAAGATATGACTAGTACAAGAGTAGATCTACCACGAGATCGTAGAGGCTAAACCCTAAGAGCTAGCCTATGATGGTATGATTATAATTGTGATCGGCCTTCTAAGGACCATCCTCTCCGGTTTATATAGACACCGGAGAGAGCTAGGGTTTACATGGAGTCGGTTACAAGGAAGGAAATATAATATCCGGATCGCCAAGCTTGTCTCCCACGCAAAGGATAGTCCCATCCGGATACGGGCCTGAGTCTTGTGTCTTGTACCTTCACGCTTCAATAGTCCGGACGATGTACATATGATACGTCTCCAACGTATCTATAATTTTTGATTGCTCCATCCTACTTTATCTACTGTTTTGGACTATATTGGGCTTTATTTTCCACTTTTATATTATTTTTGGGACTAACCTATTAACCGGAGGCCCAGCCCAGAATTGTTGTTTTTGCCTATTCAATATTTCGAAGAAACAGAATATCAAACGCAGTCCAAACAGAATGAAATCATTATTATTGGTATTCGAGAAATCACACAATTTGGTATTATCTTGTGCCATGGGAACAAGTAATCCAACACACAAGCAAACAGAAAGGCAACGGGAAAAAGGCAAACGGGAAAGAGAGGAGGAGATTGGGAAAAGAGGGCAAATAAAACGGCAAGGGTGAAGTGGAGGAGAGGAAAACGACAGGCAAATACTGTAATGCGAGAGATAGGGATTGTGATGAGTACTTGGTATGGTTGACTTGCTTGCGTGAGCATCCCCAGCAACGGCGCCAGAAATTCTTCTTGCTACCTCTTGAGCAATGCGTTGGATTTCCCCGAAGAGGGGAGGATGATGCAGCAAAGTAGGTAAGTATTTCCCTCAGTTTTTGAGAACCAAGGTATCAATCCAGTAGGAGACCACGCACAAGTCCCTCGTAGCTACACAAAACGGTAGCTACTCGCAACCAACGCGATTAGGGGTTGTCAATCCCTTCACGTTCACTTACGAGAGTGAGATCTGATAGAGATGATAAATAATATTTTTGGTATTTTTGATAGATAGATGCAAAGTGAAAAGTAAAAGGCAAAGTAAAAACAAGCAAGTAAATAAAGCGATAGAGATTGATATGATGAGAATAGACCCGGGGGCCATAGGTTTCACTAGTGGCTTCTCTCGAGAGCATACATATTCTACGGTGGGTGAACAAATTACTGTTGAGCAATTGATGAATTGAGCATAGTTATGAGTATATCTAGGTAATGATCATGTATATAGGCATCACGTGCGAGACAAGTAGATCGAAATGATTCTGCATCCACTACTATTACTCCACTCATCGACCGCTAACCAGCATGCATCTAGAGTATTAAGTTAAAAACAGAGTAGCGCCTTAAGCAAGATGACATGATGTAGAGGGATAAATTCATGCAATATGATAAAACCCCATCTTGTTATCCTCGATGGAAACAATACAATCGTGTCTTGCAACCCTTTACATCCTTGGGTAAGGACACGCAAGATTGAACCCAAAGCTAAGCACTTCTCCCATTGCAAGAACTACCAATCTAGTTGGCCAAACCAAAAAGGATAATTCGAAGAGACTTGCAAAGATAACTCAATCATACATCAAAGAATTCAGAGAAGATTCAAATATTTCCATAGATAATACTGGATCATAAACCCACAATTCATCGGTCTCAACAAACACACCGCAAAAAGAAGATTACATCGAATAGATCTCCACAAGAGAGGGGGAGAACATTGTATTGAGATCCAAAAAGAGAGAAGAAGCCATCTAGCTACTAGCTATGGACCCGAAGGTCTGAAGTAAACTACTCACACTTCATCGGAGATGCTATGGTGTTGATGTAGAAGCACTCTGTGGTAGATGTCCTCTCCGGCGGAGCTCCGGAACAGGCCCCAAGATGGGATCTCGTGGATACAGAAGGTTATGGTGGTGGAATTAGGTTTTTGGATCCCTCTCTGATCTGTCGGGGGTACGTAGGTATATATAGGAGGAAGGAGTACGTCGGTGGAGCTCCAGGGGGCCCACGAGGTAGGGGGCGCGCCCTCCACCCTCTTGACCGCCTTTGGCTCTTCTTGGAGTAGGGTCCAAGTGTCCTGGATCACGTTTGGTGAGAAAATCACGTTCCCGAAGGTTTCATTCCGTTTGGACTCTGTTTGATATTCCATTTCTTCGAAACACTGAAATAGGCAAAAGAAACAATTCTGGGCTGGGCCTCAGGTTAATAGGTTAGTCCCAAAGATAATATAAAAGTGGAAAATAAAGCCCAATATAGTCCAAAATAGTAGATAAAGTAGCATGGAGCAATCAAAAATTATAGATACGTTGGAGACGTATCAGTGCATACTCAGGGAGAACACTTCTATCTTGAAATTTAGTGAGAGATCATCTTACAATGCTAGCTTCAATCAATGCAAGATAAGATGCATAAAGGATAAACATCACATGCAATCAATATAAGTGATATGATATGGCCATCATCATCTTGTGGTTGTGATCTCCATCTCCGAAGCACCGTCATGATCACCACCGTCACCGGCGCGACACCTTGATCTCCATCGTAGCATCATTGTCGTCTCGCCAACTATTGCTTCTATGACTATCGCTACCGCTTAGTGATAAAGTAAAGCAATTAAAGGGTGTTTTCATTGCATACAATAAAGCAACAACCATATGGCTCCTGCCAGTTGCCGATAACTTGGTTACAAAACATGATCATCTCATACAATAAAATATAGCATCACGTCTTGACCATATCACATCAAAACATGCCCTGCAAAAACAAGTTAGACGTCCTCTACTTTGTTGTTGCAAGTTTTACGTGGCTGCTATGGGTTGAGCAAGAACCGTTCTTACCTAGGCATCAAAACCACAACGATAGTTTGTCAAGTTAGTGTTGTTTTAACCTTCTCAAGGACCGGGCGTAGCCACACTCAGTTCAACTAAAGTTGAAGAAACTAACACCCACCAGCCACCTATGTGCAAAGCACGTCGGTAGAACCAGTCGCGCGTAAGCGTACACGTAATGTCGGTCCGGGCCGCTTCATCCAACAATACCGCCGAACCAACTATGACATGCTGGTAAGCAGTATGACTTGTATCGCCCACAACTCACTTGTGTTCTACTCGTGCATATAACATCTACGCATAAAACCTAACTCGGATGCCACTGTTGGGGAACATAGTAATTTCAAAATTTTCCTACGCACACACAGGATCATGGTGATGTATAGCAACGAAGCGGGAGAGTGTGTCTACGCCCTTGTAGACCGAAGCGAAGCGTTAGCACTGCGTGGTTGATGTAGTCGCACGTCTTCACGATCCGACCAATCAAGTACCGAGCATACGGCACCTCCGAGTTCAGCACACGTTCAACTCGATGGCGCCCTCGAACTCCGATCCAGCCGAGCTTTGAGGAGAGTTCCGTCAAGACGACGGCGTGGTGGCGATGATGATGTTCTATCGGCGCAGGGCTTCGCCTAAGCATCGCTACGATATTATCGAGGTGGATTATTTGGAGGGGGCACCGCGACGGCTAAGCGATCCAAGGGATCAATTGTTGTCTCTATGGGGTGCCCTTGCCTCGATATATAAAGGAGGAGAGGAGGGAGGGTCGGCCCTCTCTATGGCGTGTTCTGGGAGTCCTACTCCCACGGAGTAGGATTCCCCTGTCGGTGTCAAAACCGGTGGATCTCGGTAGGAGGTCCCGATCATGCGTCTTTGGCTGATGGTAACAGGAAGCAAGGGACACAATGTTTACCCAGGTTCGGGCCCTCTCGATGGAGGTAAAACCCTACTTCCTGCTTGATTAATATTGAAGATATGAGTAGTACAAGAGTAGATCTACCACGAGATCGTAGAGGCTAAACCCTAAGAGCTACACTATGATGGAATGATTGTAATTGTGATCGGCCTTCTAAGGAACATCCTCTCCGGTTTATATAGACATCGGAGAGAGCTAGGGTTTACGTGGAGTCGGTTACAAGGAAGGAAATATAATATCCGGATCGCCAAGCTTGTCTCCCACGCAAAGGAGAGTCCCATCCGGATACGGGCCGGAGTCTTGTGTCTTGTACCTTTACGCTTCAATAGTCCGGACGATGTACATAGTCCGGCTGTCCGGATACCCCCTAATCCAGGACTCCCTCAGTAGCCCCTGAACCAGGCTTCAATGACGATGAGTCCGGCGCGCAGTCTTGTCTTCAGCATTGCAAGGCGGGTTCCTTCTCCGAATACTCCAAGATAATTATCGAACACGTAGACCATGTCCAGATATGCAAGATGATCTTCTCATACCGCTATAGAGAGAACGATATTTCACAAATGTACTCTGCTGACAATTTTCTAGACAGTGCAACATGTCATCAAGGTCGGGTCATTATCCGAGCCGTTTCCCCACATCCGGCCTCAGCGTATACTGCGAGGCGGTTTCCTTGGCACGTCTTGTCAAAGAAAAGATCGTGTCCCCTTATCACGGGATTCTCATCAATACGGGTATGGGTAATCCAACCGCACCGCTAATCGCGCGAGTGGGAGGTGAGCGGGTTCCACCAGGCAAGTGGGGAGGCGCAAAAAGCTTTTACCACCTCTTATAAAGAGATAAGGTCTCTTCCTCTTTACCCACGCCTTCTCCTTCCGCTAACTCATTCCACTCTGCTCGAGCCCTAACGCCCAAGCACTCTTCTTTTCCATCGAGGAGAGGTTTTCCAAAGATTTCTAGATCCGGAGCAGGAGGCAGATGGATGGGCTCTACCGTCCGGGAGAAGGATATCAAGAAGCTCCGGGAAGCCGGGTATCCGGCCAAGAAGATTGGCCACCGTCTCCCACCGGCGGGACAGGTAGTCCCAACTCCGGAGCCTTACAAGAGAGTCGTGTTCCTTCCCCATTTTGTGCGCGGGCTCGGGTTTCCCCTCCACCCATTTGTTCATGGAGTCATGTATTACTATGGGATTGATTTTTATGATCTTTCCCCCAACTCGTTTCTCAATATCTCGATGTTCATCGTCGTGTGCGAGGCCTTTCTCCGGATTCCGCCTCACTTCGGCCTGTGGCTAAAGATTTTCAATGTGAAGCCCAAGGTGGTGAGTGGCGAACACGCCGAGTGCGGCGGCGCCATGGTGAGCAAGATGCCCATGGTCGTTTGGCCGAAGGGCACTTTCAACGACTCCGTCAAGGAGTGGCAGCAGCAGTGGTTTTATATCACCGTACCACGCGGCAAAAAATGGGTTGCAGCTCCTGAGTTCAGATCCGGAGCTCCACTGCGGCTCACGCCCTGGCCCAAGAAGGGCCCTAACTGGCCCTCGTCCGATGGACCGTCACTGCTCCAGAAGCGCGTTCAGAGCGTGGTTGACAAGGACGTCAAACTCGTCGTCGTAGTCCAGGTGATGCTAGTTCGCCTGGTTCTCCCTTGCCAGCGTCAAGCCTGCACTTTTTGGGAGTTCAACCCAACCGAGCATCAAACCCTTCGGGAGCTCTATGATTCCTCCCACAAGGATATCTGGAAGGTGCTCTTCAAGTCCGGCAAATCGTGGCCGCACTCCGTTGAGGACCGGGGGTATCAATTATCCCATTCTGCAAGCCCGGTAACTTACATCCACGCCCTGTCCGTCCATGATTCAGCTGGCATGTCATGAGGGAGACATTTTAATCGTGTTTCATTGTGACCTCAGGGATGCATAAAGAAGGTGGAGCGGATGCATTGTCCGGCCCCGCTGCTGGAGGAACTGGCCGGACCTCTTCTAACGAAGATGCTGGTCCGTGCGCCTTACGAGGCACCAAAGAAGGAGGCCTCCAAGAAGGTCAAGAAGACCCGGAGTGGCCTCCGTTGCCGCGAGGCTTCGGACGCCAAATCCGAAGGCTCCAGCGACGCTCCTTCTTCCGAAGACAAAGAGGAGGAAGCAGAGGAGGACGAGCCTCGCCTTGAAGGCGGGAAGAAGCGTGCGGCTTCCCCGTCCCTGGAGGCCGAATCGCCAAGAGGAGGAGAGGTTCCCATCCAGAGGCTTCCACCCCGGCTGCCGATAACAGCTCGGAGTGGGATCCCAAGGCCCAGCTGTCGGTGTCAAAACCGGCGGATCTCGGGTAGGAGGTCCCGATCTGTGCGTCTTAGGCTGATGGTAACAGGAAGCAAGGGACACAATGTTTACCCAGGTTCGGTCCCCCTCGATGGAGGTAAAAACCTACATCCTGCTTGATTAATATTGAAGATATGTGTAATACAAGTGTAGATCTACCACGAGATCGTGGAGGCTAGACCCTAAGAGCTATCCTATGATGGTATGATTGTAATTGTGATCGGCCTTCTAAGGACCATCCTCTCCGGTTTATATAGACACCGGAGAGGGCTAGGGTTTACATGGAGTCGGTTACAAGGAAAGAAACATAATATCTGGATCACCAAGCTTGTCTTCCACGCAAAGGATAGTCCCATCCGGACACGGGCCGAAGTCTTGAGTCTTGTATCTTCACGCTTCAATAGTCCGGACGATGTATATAGTCCGGCTGTCCGGATACCCCCTAATCTAGGACTCCCTCAGTAGCCCCTGAACCAGGCTTCAATGACGATGAGTCCGGCGCGCAGTCTTGTTTTCGGCATTGCAAGGCGGTTTCCCTCTTCGAATACCCCGATGTATCCGTCACGACGAATGGTGTCCGGCATGTCATCAATGTTGTACTCCTCGGCTTCAGTGCTTCAATAATGACCATTTCCACGTGTCGAGCGAATGTGAGGAGTCGAGGCATTTTTGCCTTTGCCACCCTCGGTCCTTCGGGCTAACCGTCTATTTGAAGAGACGGGGATTCCCAGATCCAAACCTCACTCTCCCTCCTCGAGCAAGCATCCAATAGAGCACCCAGAAAAAACCATTCCAACATGGCCGGTCGTCGCAGCTCTTCTACTCGCTCCCCTTGCCCCAAGCTAGGGGACTGGGGAGAGTGTTCGGTTTCTCATAGCCCTTTGAAAAGGTACAAACACAAGGGCTCCTCCCGCCAGCGTTCATGGTCCCTGTCCGAGCCGGAGTGGCCACTTATAACGATGGAGAACAAGCGGAGAGATCCCCCAATCCGTCTCCAGAGGAGCGAATAAGCCTAATTCTGCATCTGTTAAGGGGCGTCGGGTTTCCTATTCATCCATTCTTTCATGGGCTTCTGGAGTTCTACGGCCTCCAGTTGCACAACTTTACCCCAGCCTCCATACTACATATAGCAGGGTATGTCGCCCTTTGTGAGCTATTTCTAGGCTGCGAGGCTCATTTCGGATTGTGGAAGAAGCTGTTCTGCCTTGTCCCCCGCAACCAGGGAGAATCCCTATGTCAAGTGGGTGGGGCCAAAGTATGGCGTATCGCTGAGACCGGATACCTATCCGGCACTCCCAAGAAGGCTCCAGATAACTGGGCTTCAGAGTGGTTTTATATCGACGACGCTCCCCTTCCGGATCCAGTCCGGACAGGACTCCCCAAGTTCGGTAACACCCCGCCAGGGCACGCTAAGCTGGCGCCCCCGAGGCCCCCAAGAAGAGGATTCCAGAGAAATACATTTCCTGATGAGCAGGATAAAGTTACTGGCCAAATTCGGACTGACAATAGTCGAGGTCATGGCAATATGCATAATGCGGGGAGTGCAACCGCTTCAATATCGGGGCAATCCCATGTGGCACTTCAACTGGACGGACGATGCCACCCGTTGTGGCCGTAAGGGTCCGGACTCCCCCATCGCTCTGGCAAGGATACTATCTGACCTATACAAATGAGAAGAGGAAGATTCCTCCATATCAAACCGCGGGACGGATTCTCCATGTATAATCCCCCAAACTGGGTAAGTCGTCATTTATTTTCTCGCTTCACTTATCGTGGCGATCTTTGCTAATGTTACCTGCATCGATATTTCCGAGTAGGATCCGAGGAGGGCCGTAGAAGGAATCTCCAGCCCTTCCCCGCAGCCAGAGGACCCCAAAAGGGCCCTGGATCCAGGACTCAAAGAAGATCCAGATGCGGCCGTGGAGCTTGTCGACGGGATATTTTATCGGGCGAGCCGTGACGGCGCCTCAGTGGCTATTACTGCTAATTATCCTGGACTGCTACCCTCGTCGCGTGTAAGCCAAGCCGAAGACTCAATCCTTCGAAGAGGAATCTTTCCTGATGTCACACCTTATCCCTGAAGGGTCGTGTTTTTTGCAGAAGCGACGTTCGGAGCGCAGGGTCGAGCCCCTAGGGACCCGTCAGCCACAGGCGTCCGGATTAGGTAGGCTCAAGAGGAAGGCGGTTAGAGCCGACACGCCTCTACAGAGGTAAGAAAACAACCTGTCATGTAATTATTGTTTATTTGAAGTATAACATCGCCCTTTACATCATGGCAGGAAGAGGAGCATCCGGACTATATCCGGGGATCCCGCCAACCACGCCTCCACCAGTCGGGCTCCAGGACCAACTTCGAGAGAGGAGGCGGACGAAGGGTTGACGCCGCATAGTCCTCCGACAGAGGACGCAGATATGCTCTCTGCCACAAATTCGGAAGTAGAGAGCGCCATGAATCACCGGCGTCGACGGGCCGTGCTTCGCAACAACACCTTTTCCGAAGAGGCATTTAATGCTTTCAATTAGGGACACACATACATCCGAGCTGCTCAAAGCGGAATCGCCCGAGCGACACCAGTATACCAAAGATATACGGGTAAGAAAGTTTGATGAGCATGTATAGTAGTAGCCCCTGAGACTTGAAACGGTTGAAACAACAGTTTTAAGTATCAATTTATGCGCAGGTTCTTGTAGATAAGAATGAGCAATTGTCTCGGGAGCTAGAGGAGTGCAAGACCCAACTGAGGGCCACAGTTGCCAAGCTAGAGGAATCCCAGAAGGCCTCATATGGTAACATTTATCTCATTTATATGAAAATGCACCAGTTAGCAACTGGCTGGTATGACAAATTTAACAGAAACTTCTGTAGACAACCCTGGAGTAAATCCGGAGGGCGGGAGGGATGACGAGTCGCATCTCCAGAGGCAACTAAAGGCCGCGAGCGCATTCTTACGCAAGTTAAGCAGGAGAAGAATGCTCTCCAAGATGCCAATGTTCGGCTGGACGTGGAATTGAAAGACGTCCGTGCGCAGTTGGCGGACTCCGTGAAGGAGAACAAAAGGCTTCGCCGCGGCATTTATGGTAAGTGCCTAGACGAACTGTAGCATAGTTCGGCGAGGAAGTATATTGAAAAATTTGTGTTTGTAGGAATGCTAACAGGTCGTCCTGAGGAGGAGATGCCCACATCTGCAGCTGACTTACTGCAGGACCTCTCACAACTGCACAAGCGAGCTCGGCAGGTGATGCAGGGCATTGCGCAGTCTCTGTGGCCATCAAGCTTCCCGCCAAATGGCATGGGAGGGGGGGCTTGTGGACATGCTTCAAGGAGCACGACGGCGCTTCCGTTTGTGGAAGATATCAGCCTACCGGCAAGGTGCAAGAGAAGCATGGGCTATGGTGAAGACGCGCTACACCAAGCTGGACCCGAACCATATGGCCGAAGTTGGACCAGCCGGGCCAGATGGGCAAGAAATTCCCGTGAGTCTCGTATATGACCAGGTGGCGTTAGCCACAAAGAATTCTCAACAGGATTGTAAGCTAGATATCCTGTTGGATGGTACAGAGGATGAATATAATCAGTCCAAATGACTGCGTAATTCGATGGACATAAGTAGCCCCTAGCCGGATTAAAATCATTTGTCATGGCGGACCTTTTCGCTTCAGCCCCCGGATCCTAAAGTCCAGGGTGTGTCCGAATACCAGCTCGGTTATACAAAACCGGAGTATGCGTGGAAACCAGGCGTAGGGGTCATAAGTGCTTTAACAGACAAGTACCCAACTAGTTATGTTATATTACATGGATAGTAAGAAACATCTTCCAGAGAGAATAGTTCAGTTAAGGGTTCCTTTCCCTGGGTAGGCATGCAACAACGCACATGTTCGGACTGCGAACAAAGGTGCAGGGTACAAAACTTCTGGGGATTTACGTTATGATAAACGAGTACATCTTTTGTTCACCGACCAAATATTCTCTTAAGGAAACTAGCTTTCGGCTTCACCCAGTCTGAGGTACACATCCGGCTCAACTGGCAGTAACAATCGCAGAGGTGCTCCCCTTATTCCCTAGCCGAATTAACGGGAATGTAGGGCATAAACACAGGAGCCAGGCAACCCAGCTTGGCCACGTCTTAAGTCATATCGATGCATATAATGGTGAATAAAAGACACACATGGAAAATACATGTATGATGGGTAAAAATCCCTTTAGAGTAAGTTATGTTTAGCTTCCGTATAGGAAGCCCCTAGGTATTGCTTGCACACAAAGTGCGGCCGGAATAATCCTGGAGTCCGCAATGTATTAAATACTTTGTGTGAAGAGAAAAAGATCGAGAAAGGAAAAAGGGGGGCATAATTGAAAAAGAGGGGTTAAGGAGACGAACACTGAGTTCGGCACTAGGCGTAGAATCTCCGGAGTCTGGCCGCGTTCCATGGGTTCGGCTCGAGTCTGTTATCAGACGCATTACGTAAGCGGTACGCTCCTCCGGTGAGAACTTTGTCGATGATGAAGGGGCCTTCCCACTTGGGTTTGAGCTTGTCCTTATTCTTCTCCGGTAAGCGTAGAACGAGTTCGCCAATATTATAAGTTTTGGCCCGCACTTCTCTGCTTTGGTATCGTCGAGCCTGTTGCTGATACAATGCGGAACGGGCCTTAGCGACATCGCGCTCCTCTTCCAGGGCATCCAAATTATCCTGCCGATCTAACTCGGCTTCCTTCTCTTCGTACATGTGTACGCGTGGCGAATCATGTATTATATCGCGAGGTAGTACTGCTTCCGCACCGTACACCATAAAAAATGGTGTATATCCAGTGGTGCGATTTGGCGTGATCCGCAGCCCCCAGAGTACGGAGTTGAGCTCCTCGACCCAATGAGTATCCGACTCTGTCAAGTATCGCACTAGTCTAGGTTTGATGCCACTCATGATGAGACTGTTTGCCCGTTCGACCAGGACATTTGTTTGAGGATGGTAGACGGAAGCATAGTCGAGCTTAATGCCCATTTTGCCGCACCAAGATTTCACCTCATCGGCCGTGAAATTTGACCCATTATCGGTGATGATGCTGTGGGGGACACCGTATCGGTGTACGACCCCGGATATAAAGTCTATTACTGGTCCGGATTCAGCCATTTTCACTGGTTTGGCTTCTATCCATTTGGTGAACTTATCTACCATGACCAATAAGTATTTTTTTCTTGTGGCTCCCCCCTTTAAGGGGTCCAACCATATCCAGCCCCCAGACCGCGGAGGGCCAAGTTATGGGGATTGTTTGGAGAGTGGTAGGGGGCATATGACTCTGATTGGCAAAGAGCTGGCAACCGACGCAGTGTTGGACAAGGTCCTGTGCGTCTGCTCGGGCCGTCAGCCAATAGAAACCTGTACGGAAGGCCTTGTTGACTATTGCTCGAGCCGCGGCATGGTGCCCGCCCAGTCCGGCATGGATTTCAGCCAAGAGCTGCCGCCCTACCTCTTCGGAGATGCACCTTTGGAGCACTCTGGTGGCACTTTTCTTATAGAGTTCCCCTTCATGGACCTTGTAAGCTTTAGAACGCCGAACGATGCAGCGTGCTTCATTTTGGTCTTCGGGGAGCTCCTGCCTATTTAGGTAGGCCAAGAAGGCTCAGTCCACAGGGCGATAACAACCATTATTTCGTGGGCTGACGATGCTATTTCGGTGGTGGAGCCTCCGATTATGTCTGATAGTTCGGAATCTGGGGATGTATTCGGTTCCGTGATGGTATTGCCAGACTCCCCTTCCCATACCACGGATGGCTTGAACAACCTTTCCAGGAATATGTTAGGTGGGACAGGGTTGCGTTTAGCGCCCATGCGGGCAAGGACATCTGCCGCTTGATTGTTTTCTCGAGCCACATGGTGGAATTCGAGCCCCTCGAACCGGGCTGACATTTTAAGGACGGCATTGCGATAGGCCGCCATTTTCGGATCCTTGGCCTCAAAGTCTCCGTTTATTTGTGATATTGCGAGGTTGGAATCCCCACGCACTTCTAGGCGTTGAATGCCCATAGAGGCTGCCATCCGAAGACCGTGCAACAGAGCCTCATATTCGGCTGCATTGTTGGAGTCTGTGTATAATATTTGGAGGACGTATTGGACCGTGTCTCCGGTGGGAGAAGTCAGGACTACGCCTGCTCCCAATCCGGCCAGCATTTTAGAGCCGTCAAAGTGCATGATCCAGTTAGAGTACGCGTCGTACTCTTTAGGGAGTTCGGCTTCAGTAATTCGGCGACGAAGTCATCTAATACTTGCTACTTGATAGCCCGCCGAGGCTTGTTATGTCGAACGGAAGGAGCTCGATGGCCCATTTAGCAATCCGGCCCATGGCATCGTGGTTATATATTATATCGTTTAGTGGTACTTCGAGGGCCACCGTAATCGAACACTCTAGAAAGTAGTGTCGTAGCTTTCGGGATGACATGAAGACCGCGTATGCTATTTTTTGATAGTGTGGGTATCGGGATTTGCATGGGGTGAGGACCGTGGATACGTAATAAACCGGCTTCTGTAGCGGGAATTTGTATCCGTCGGCCTCTCGTTTGACGACGAGTACTGCGCTTACAACTTGATGTGTTGCAGCTATGTATAGCAGCATAGGTTCGCCGATAGTTGGCGCTGTTAGGACTGGATTACTGGCCAATAAGGTCTTTATTTCATCGAGTCCGGCCGCGGCTGCATCCGTCCACATGAAGTGTTCGGTGCGCCGAAGAAGGCGGTAAAGAGGTAATGCCTTTTCTCCTAACCTGGAGATAAAGCGGCTGAAGGCGGCCACACATCCAGCTAGTTTCTGGATGTGCTTGAGGTCAGTTGGTATAGCCAACTGTGATAGAGCTCGGATGTTTGCTGGATTCGCTTCAATTCCTCTATTGGAAACAATGAAGCCCAGCAGTTTCCCCGAGGGGACGCCGAAGACGCATTTTTTCGGATTCAACTTGATGTCGTATGTCCGGAGGTTATCAAATGTAAGCCTCAAGTCATCTATTAGAGTTTCGACGTGTCTTGTTTTTATGACTACGTCGTCCACATATGCCTCCACTGTTTTGCCGATTTGCTTTTCCAGGCATGTTTGAATCATGCGTTGATAGGTTGCTCCGGCATTCTTGAGCCCGAAAGGCATAGTGTTGAAGAAGAAAGGGCCATATGGCGTTATGAAAGTTGTTGCAGCTTGGTCGGACTCTGCCATCTTTATTTGATGGTATCCAGAGTATGCGTCGAGGAAACACAGCGAGTCGTGTCCCGCTGTGGCATCGATGATTTGATCGATGCGAGGGAGGGGAAAGGGATCCTTGGGGCAAGCCTTGTTAAGGTCTTTGAAGTCGACGCACAGGCGCCAGGATTTGTCCTTCTTTGGTACCATTACCAAGTTCACCAGCCAATCCGGATGTTTGATATCTCTGATGAATCCGGCCTCAAGTAGCTTGGCTAGTTCCTCCCCATGGCTTGCCGTTTGGGCTCTGAAAATCACCTTAGGGTCTGTTTAACGGGTTGGTATCCCTTCAGTATGTTAAGGTTGTGTTCGGCCAATTCGCGCGGGATGCCCGGCATGTCTGATGGGTGCCAGACGAAGATATCCCAATTCTCGCGTAAGAAGTCACACAGTGCGGCGTCCATAGCGGGGTTCAACTGTGTCCCGATGGAAGCTGTCTTCGTGGGGTCTGTTGGGTGGACTTG
Organism: Aegilops longissima; assembly: GCA_021605205.1. Lineage (NCBI taxonomy): Eukaryota > Viridiplantae > Streptophyta > Magnoliopsida > Poales > Poaceae > Aegilops > Aegilops longissima. Next base: position 846,556,189 of record CM038677.1, read on the forward strand.
GAATTTGACTATCTCATCTGCGGGTTTAAATGAGGTGGACTTGGGTCGCTTGTCGAGTATCACGTCGTCCCTGTCCACGGTGGCGTGCAGCGTTGTTAATTCTTCTACCGCTAGGGCTTCTGATAGTGCTTCCAAGGCTAGTGCTGCGGTTTTGTTTTCGGCACAGAGTGTGATGTCCGGCTCACTAGCTAGAGTGATAATTCCATTTGGTCCGGGCATTTTAAGCTTCATGTACCCATAATGGGGTATAGCTTGAAAGCTTGCAAACGCATCTCGCCCTAGAAGGGCGTGGTATCCGCTGCTGAAGGGAGCCACTTGGAACGTGATTTCTTCGGACCTGTAATTTTCTGGGGTGCCGAATACCACATCGATTTTGATTTTCCCTGCGCACCGTGCTTCCCGACTAGGGATAATTCCCCTGAAGGTTGTGCCGCTTTGTTCAATGCGGCTCTTATCAATTTCCATCTTATTGAGTGTTTCTTCGTAGATTAAGTTTAATCCGCTTCCGCCGTCCATGAGTACTTTAGTGAGCCGAAAGTCGTCCACTATTGGGCTAAGGACCAGAGCGGCTGGTGCCCGGATGGACTGGAATTGGGGTTCGTCACTGGCATTGAAAGTTATAGCAGTGTCATTCCACGGATTTATTTTTGCCACATGGCAGATTTCAGCGGAGCTTCGATGAGCTCGCTTACGCCTATTGTTTGAGGCGAAGGTCTCGAAGACCGTTAGTACCGTATTGTGTTCCTTGGCGGGATGTTGTTCTGCTTTGTGGCACTCGAGGAGATCCTCGCCACTTTTTGCTACCTGCCGGAGTATCCAACATGCCCTAAGGTTATGGGTTGGTATTGCATCCGGCGTACTGTGGAGCTTACATAGCCCATTGAGCCATCCTTCCAATACGGTTCCTCGCCCTGGGGCGGACTTTGGTTTCTTGGGAATTGAATTGGTCAACTTACGAGAGTTCGGCCGTTTAGTTCGGACAAAGGTTTTGGTGAGGGCCGTACTATCCCAAAATTATGCTTGGGTCTTCCAGGCGCTTTCCATCGCACAGTACTTCTGTACTATGGTTGCCAAGTCCGTAAAGTGTACTATGTCACGGCGACTTATAGCATTAAGGAGTCCTTTGTTCGTGCAGTTTCTGCAGAAAAGAGAGATTGCGTCCTCCTTGTGGCAGTCCTTGACCTTGTTAAGAGCAAGGAGGAATCTGGCCCAGTAACAGTGTACCGTCTCCTGGGGCTCCTGCCTGATATGGGAGAGACGGTTTAAATCCTAGCGAGTGTCGTTGGTTGAACCCGGATTCTGATCCGATCTGACGCCCGGGGGCACGGGAAGTTTCGAGCCTGACAGTTCGGGATCTGGAGTATTACCTAATCCCTTTGGCCCAACGCCCGATTCTAAGTCTGGGACCTGGGTCATGTCTTCCTTTGGGTGGGTGTTCGGCTCACTGAGTTCGGTGATCAGGACATAATTCGTCCTCAAAGTTAAGGGGCAACCCACGTGTGGTTCCTCCATTACCGCTATCTCATGGGTGGCCGGCGGGGATCTACTGTCCCTTTGGTCGGGTTTAAGCCCAATCCGGTCATAGTCCGTAGCGACTCCCAAAGCGGCGATGTGATCCAAGAGCTCATTAAGGGAGGAGAACTCAATCGGATCCATCTTTTCGGCAAGCTCCAAACCGATGCGAAGGTTATGCGTGATGACCCGAGAGGCCATCGTTGGCGCGACAGCCGATGGGGCGGTCATAATGAAGCCGCCAAGCCGGAGGGTCTGGCCTACAGCCAGCGCTCCCCCAGAGGTGATGTCGTCCTTGACAACAAGACGAGCCATCGAGCCTTTGCAGCGATGACACAGAGGAACTCTCAATGAAAGCACCAATGTCGGTGTCAAAACCGGCGGATCTCGGGTAGGAGGTCACGATCTGTGCGTCTTAGGTTGATGGTAATAGGAAGCAAGGGACACAATGTTTACCCAGGCTCGGGCCCTCTCGATGGAGGTATAACCCTACTTCCTGCTTGATTAATATTGAAGATATGTGTAGTACAAGAGTAGATCTACCACGAGATCGTGGAAGCTAGACCCTAAGAGCTAGCCTATGATGGTATGATTTTAATTGTGATCGGCCTTCTAAGGACCATCCTCTCCGGTTTATATAGACATCGGAGAGGGCTAGGGTTTACATGGAGTCGGTTACAAGGAAAGAAACATAATATCCGGATCGCCAAGCTTGTCTTCCACGCAAAGGAGAGTCCCATCCGGACACGGGCCGAAGTCTTGAGTCTTGTATCTTCACGCTTCAATATTTCAGACGATGTATATAGTCCGGCTGTCCGGATACCCCCTAATCCAGGACTCCCTCACCAGCCCCTGGAAAAATAGTAAGTAACCGAAATCCGAATGCACCTATGCATCCGGGGTCGTCTGGGTACAGTAGTTTTAACTTTCGCCACATCTCGTACAGCCCGGGAGGTCTCCTGCCAGACAGTCCTCATCTGAGGATTCGTTGAGCTCGGATGCTGTGGCGAGCGAGACGCCTCCGGGGGCTCCTTTTCCGAAGTCCAGGTGTGACACCGAGGTGTCGTCTCAAAGAGACCCAGAGAAGGGGGGGCATGTCGCTGGAGCCGGACACATGGGGGAAGCGGCCCCACGACGTGTCGACAATGGGGGCAATCTCGGGTTCGGACCACAGCCGGATAAAGTCCTGGAGGCCTCTAAGGCTCCAGGATCGGGCGAGCGGCCATCATCAATGGAGGGAGGTTTGCCTACTCCGCCGGTAGTCTCTGTCTACGTAGAGCTGCCGGGTAGTCTATCGACAGCGTTAAAGAATGTGTCTATCGTCGATGAACATCGGACCCTCATGGGTGCGGTGGTTGGAAAGATTCAGTCTGCCGAAAGCGGGCTGAATGGGTCATGCCTTGGCCTTATAAAGGCTTTTGAGATATGGTTTCTAAGAAACCTTCGAGGAATCATCACAATATGAGTAGTAGCCCCTGATACACTGTCCGGCAAAAGAGAGCCGGGCAGGGGATCAAACCCTTTTTTGTAGTGGGAACCTTTCTTAATGATGTATACCTCTTTGTTTGAAAACAGGCGTCTGCCGAAGTGTCCGAACTGAAGCAAAGCCTGGAATGGGCCGAGGAAGAAGTTGGCTGTGTGAAGAAGCAATTAGAGGAGAAGCAAGGTATGTTTAAACATTGTCTTGCATTGGGCACGAATGAATAATTGTGCCTATTGAAAAGTATTTGTGTTGTACGCCCTAGGAGCGAGTGCCGAATATGAGGCCCTGAGGAAGGCTGTGGGTGATGCCAACGAGAAGGCTGCCGCCGAACAGGCGCTTCGTGAAAAACACGAGGCCAGGATCATCCAGCTGAACGGAAGCTCCAGGAGGCTGTGACGAAAAGCGAGAGCTTGGAGCAGAGTCTAGTAGGGAAAGAATCCGAACTCGCCCAAGCTCTCCAAGCCGCGGAAGATGCTCGGGAAGAAGCCCGAGGTGCCGTACGGGACATTCAGGAGGCCCGAAAAGTTGCGGCTGGTAAGGCTTGTTGTATCTATGGCCATTATTACGTGATAGTGGAGAGAACTCTAAGCGACAAGCTGAATTCTTGATTTTACAGGGGCGTTTGCGGATCTGCCTCGCAGCATATAAGACGCCGGCCAATTTTACCGGACCGAGGAGAGGAAGTCTGCGGAGAGGAACTTCTGTTCGCAGTATTTGGCGCCGAACTATCCGGTGCCTTTTATCGATCAGCTGAAGCAGCTGGTCGAACTGCACCAGGCGGCCGAATTGGCCATGAAGGACTTGATTGTCCGGTTGTGGCCTGCGGAGCCAATTTCAAGCAGTTACTCCGGACTCGTGAAGAGGATTGTGGGCGCCTGTCCTCGGCTTGATGCTATCAAGCGATCAGTATGTATAGAAGGTGCGCGCATGGCGTTCGCCCATGCGAAAGTGCATTGGGGGAATCTAGATGCGGAGAAGCTGATGACTGAGGGGCCACCGGAGGGTAAGGAGCACCGCAAGTCCGAACTGTACTATGAAGGTGTACTGAAGGGGGCCCGCCTGGTGGTGGATAAGTGCACCAAAGACATTATATTTCCCTGAGGGCATTCTTGCTAATATTTGTAATATGGGATAATGGCACTTTTATTATATATTGCCTTTTTTGTTTGAACATATGTTCTTCCTGTGCGGCTGTTTATTGTATGTAAATTCTGAGAGTTGGCCAGTCGTCGGCTTCAGCCCCCACGTGAGAAATACGGGGGTGTTCGAGATATATCTGAACACTCTTTATCCCATGGTTGGGTCCTTGTGAGGAGGTGTTTCTCACCACGAACCAGGAAATCGGACTATAGGGCTTTACTACTCTCACTTAGCCATATGAATTCGAGTATGGTCGGCGCAGCCCCTAGTGTTCAGAAGGCCGAACTAGGGGCTCTATTGGCTCCTGATCGGAAGACCGATCCATCACAGTCTGCATTTATGATGGAGTTATGCGGAATAAATCTTTAAGGATTTTACAACCTCTCGAACAGCTGACCAGCTCTCGCTGCATCATGACAGTCGGTTTTCGACTTTCTCTACTGAGGTGCTCGTCCGGCAGTACCGGGACACAATCGCAGTAGTTCTCCCACCGCTACCTTAGCCGACGGAACGGAACGTAAGGTACCAAAACATGGGAGCCGGGCAAACCCAACCAATGACCCAAGACATGATTCGGAGCTGATGCATATAGTGCTATAAGTTCGGGGTGCCGAGCGACCAAAAAGGTGGTCGGACTTTGTTGCCATACTGTGAAGCCCCTGGCATAACCGGGCGTAACACGAAGCGTGGATGCCGTTTAGTGGCAAAGAGGCGTCGATGATAAACGACGGCCGGTACATGTTATTGATATGGCTATGCATATGAGTGCGATTTATGATTATGAAAAGAGATGGTTTTTGGCAGAACCTGTGATGACCGGACTGTAGGGGGCTGTGAGTGGATCGAAAGTAGATCCGGACTGCCTTCTACCTACATGGTCCTGTCTTTGTGTGTCCGGGCCAATTCCACGCCACCAATCTTGTTCTGCATAAAAGTTAGTTTGTGAAGGTAAATGCTCGGAGGCAGCCGAACGTCCTCTTGTGGTTGGTCTAAAGGTTCCTAATCGGACCCTGGTGACCCCAGCCGCTATATCGTGAAGCAGCGTGGACTCCTCAGTTGGTGTCCGGATAGTTGGCTGTCATATCAAAATTTTGATAGGCATGCACGACTTGCTACTCCGGCAGCTGTATGATTTCCGCTCTAGGGGCGGGGTTCGGCCTTGTATGTAGGCGTGAGTATATCACCGGTGTTGGCCTAATGGTTTACCACGTGGAATCTAGTCAACGTGGTTCATCCCGTTAGCAGACGGTGGGTTACCGTATGAGGGGAATGCGTCGATGACGTGGCAATGAAGTGGGTGGTGGGTGGGCAGCGAATTGCTTCGTCGCCTGCGTCCCTCTCAAGCCGGACATAGTTCGGCCCAGAGCCTTCTGACAACGAGAGAGACTTTAATGAGTTCAGAATGTCGCCAAAGGGCGAGTGCTGGAAGATATCCGCAGCGGTAAACTCCATTACAAGAGCCCAACCTGGCTCGGCTGGCTCGAGGGTGTGCAGACCGGAACCAACAACCGGATATGAGTGTGCAGCCTGTGGGGCGGGGTCCACCCCTCCGCCCTTAGGCAACGCAACCTATTCCGGATTTAGATCCGAGGCTTTTACTGAAGGGGTGATATCTCGAGCATCGTCCGACGACAGGTCTAAGCCGTGCCCATCGTGACTGTTCGGTGCTCTTGGCGCAGGCCCAAATCCGTCGAAGATCAAGTCTCCGTGAATATCCGCCGTGTAGTTCAAGTTTCCGAACCTGACCTGGTGGCCAGGGGCGTAGCTGTCGATCTGCTCCAGATGATCAAGCGAATTGGCCTGCACCGTGAAGCCGCCGAACACAAAGATCTGTCCGGGGAGAAAAGTCTCGCCCGGGACGGTGTTATTGGCGATTGAAGACGCCATCAAGCCTCAAAGCGACGACACAGAGGAACTCTCAATGAAAGCACCAATGTCGGTGTGAAAACCGGCGGATCTCGGGTAGGGGGTCCCGATCTGTGCGTCTTAGGCTGATGGTAACAAGAAGCAAGGGACACAATGTTTACCCAGGTTCGGGCCCTCTCGATGGAGGTAAAACCCTACTTCCTGCTTGATTAATATTGAAGATATGAGTTGTACAAGAGTAGATCTACCACGAGATCGTACAGGCTAAACCCTAAGAGCTAGCCTATGATGGTATGATTGTAATTGTGATCGGCCTTCTAAGGACCATCCTCTCCGGTTTATATAGACACCGGAGAGAGCTAGGGTTTACATGGAGTCGGTTACAAGGAAGGAAATATAATATCCGGATCGCCAAGCTTGTCTCCCACGCAAAGCCCCATCCGGATACGGGCCGGAGTCTTGTGTCTTGTATCTTCATGCTTCAATAGTCCGGACAATGTACATAGTCCGGCTGTTCGGATACCCCCTAATCCAGGACTCCCTCACCCCCCCTCCATGTAGTAGGAGTAGGAGTCAAGGAAAAGGAAGAAAGAAGGGAAGGAAGGAGGGAGCGCTGCCCCTCCCCCTAGTCCAATTCGGACTAGGCCTTGGGGGGGGGGGGCGCGGCCTGCCCAAGGCAGCCCCTCTCACTTTCCCGTATGGCCAATAAGGCCCAATACTTCTCCCCGGCCAATTCCCGTAACTCTCCAGTACTCCGATAAATACCCAACTCACTCGGAACCTTTCCGATGTCCGAATACAGTCGTCCAATATATCGATCTTTAAGTATCGACCATTTTGAGACTCCTCGTCATGTCCCCGATCTCATCCGGGACTCCGAACTGCCTTGGGTACATCAAAACACATAAACTCATAATATAACTGTCATCGAACTTTAAGCGTGCGGACCCTACGGGTTCGAGAACTATGTAGACATGACCGAGACACGTCTCCGGTCAATAACCAATAGCGGAACCTGGATGCTCATATTGGCTCCCACATATTCTACGAAGATCTTTATCGGTCAAAACCGCATAACAACATACGTTTTTCCCTTTGTCATCGGTATGTTACTTGCCCGAGATTCGATCGTCGGTATCTCAATACCTAGTTCAATCTCGTTACCGGCAAGTCTCTTTACTCGTCCCGTAATACATCATCCCGCAACTAACTCATTAGTTGCAATGCTTGAAAGGCTTATATTGATGTGCTTTACCGAGTGGGCCCAGAGATACCTCTCCGATAATCGGAGTGACAAATCCTAATCTCGAAATACGCCAACCCAACAAGTACCTTTGGAGACACCTGTAGAGCACCTTTATAATCACCCAGTTACGTTGTGACGTTTGGTAGCACACAAAGTGTTCCTCTGATAAACGGGAGTTGCATAATCTCATAGTCATAGGAACATGTATAAGTCATGAATAAAGCAATAGCAACATACTAAACGATCAAGTGCTAAGCTAACGGAATGGGTCAAGTCAATCACATCATTCTCCTAATGATGTGATCCCGTTAATCAAATGACAACTCTTTGTCCATGGCTAGGAAACATAACCATCTTTGATTAACGAGCTAGTCAAGTAGAGGCATACTAGTGACACTCAGTTTGTCTATGTATTCACACATGTATCATGTTTCCGGTTAATACAATTCTAGCATGAATAATAAACATTTATCATTAAATAAGGAAATAAATAATAAATTTATCATTGCGTCTAGGGCATATTTCCTTCAGATCTTGTGCCATGCAAGTTCAGCAATGGTTGTTCTTGTAGTTCTTTCTCCACATGATCTGGTGTTTGTGACCTTAGAGGAATATAGGGAGATGGACAAGTACATTCCTGTAGAAGGGAACATGCCAATTATTTTCTTACAGCTACTGCAACTCACACAAGAATCAGACAGTGGAAGAGTTCCTGATCTTATGATGTTTTCCATTGGCTTAGGAGCAAGTATGTCATTGAAACAAGGAACTGAACATGCGGCCATGTATCAGTAGCTCATTTGGGATCCCAGTGATGTATGCAAGAACACATTGAGTTCAAGACTTGTTCCGTCCAAAGGATGTGTTCATATGGAGTGGTCGTGGGATCCAGGTATTATTGCCAACTCGGAGTCGGAAAACCCATTCGTGTTGAGGCCATATGATCTCAAGGCTGAGGTGGGAGCTACAAGGTGTTGCAGTCTGATCACGCCATTGCTTGGGGACAAGCAATGTTTCTTCGGGGCGGTAATGTCATACACGTGCATAGGGCCGCACAAGGCTGGGCTGTCATGGGCCGTGGCCCAGGTGGTCTTGGGCTTGTGTTGGCGCTGGAGAGGATAAAGCGACACCAGAAGTGAGGCATCGAACAAAATAAATTTGGCTTGGCCCTTCTTCCTCCTCTAGCTCCTCCCTTCCCTCATACCAGACGAGTGTATCTCCTCTGCCTGATTCTCTCTTTGCTGCCTACCTTGATTCTATGCTCTTCCCATCCTTGATTCTCTTCTCTGGATTATAGTCCCTTTGTAAACCTTGGTTTGGTGATTTAATTCATACACTAGGAACACTTGTATCCATGGATTTGATGATGTTCGGTATTGATTTGTCACCTCCTGATCTAGGGGCGTGACACATGGCAGTACAAATATTAACATGAATAGTGTGAATGAGGCGACGACAACATGACGAGTAGCTTGAGTCTCGATATTAACATGAATCGCAACAAATGGGCCGGAACTTTCTTTTCATGGGCGTTCCACACATTGCTTGCCATGACTATATCTCGCTTGCTGCAAGATATAGATATATGGTATGCTCTCCTGATGGGTTTCCTCCTGTAGCTACTGGGCCGGCCCATTTCTGTTTCTATATATTTCACAGTTTTTGATAGAATAAACTCGTTTACTTCTTCCTTTTTTCGCCTTCTATTTTTCTTTTCTATTTTCTTCTCTCCGCCTCTTCATTGTTTTTCTATTTTTCACTAGTTTTCTTTGTTTCTTTGACAGTTTTCAATGGTTTTCCTTTCTTTCTCTTTTGCTTTATTTCACTTTCTTTGTTTTCACTGTTTTTTGCTTTACTTTATTTCTTCATTTTTATCAATTTTCTATGTTCTTATTTCTCTTTTTTGGGTCTCACTTTTTTCACATGCATTGGTTTTCTTTGGTTTTTATTTTCTTTTTGTTTTGTTAATTTTACTTTTCTTTATTTTTATTGCTTTCCTTCATTTTCTTTGTTCCTTTGTTGATTTTAATTGGGTTTTCTTCAACACATGTCAACTTCTTTGGTACACATTCAATATATTTTACATACATCAGAAACATGTTGGATATACACGTATAATATTTTTGAAATACAAGACTAATATTTTCTGAAAGCTAATAATTTTACTTTTAGTTGTTTCCATACACACTATACAGGTATATATAATAGTTTTTAGTATTCAAGTTTATCATTTTTAATACAAGATTAACATTTTTGAATAGATAGTCAACATTTTCCAAAACATGGCGAACAATTTTTAATCAAAATAAAAGAAATTCAGACTTAATTTACATTTTTGTATACATTAAGAAAATTTCTAAATAAATGTTCAAATTTTCTAATTACATAATTTATCTTCTTATAAATTTATGTTCTATGATGTGTGCTTGTATTTAATGCATGCTGTATAAAACTTTATACACAAGGAACAGATTGTACATGTTTACTATTTTTAAATACATGATTAACTTTTTCATATACATTGTATTTATTTTGTATATAATTTTCATATATATGGCAAAAGAGTTATATACGTTTAACAATTTTCAAATACTTGACTAACATTTTGTAATTACTTGATTAATAATTTTATATGGTTGATTAACATTTTCTAAATACATGATAAACTCTTTCCGTACACATTTTATATTATTCTTATACATGAGTAACATTTTCCCGATACAAAGTTAACATTTTTCAAAATGCTTTGTTAACATTTTCTCAGATGTTTTATTTAAAATGTTTCTTCTACCACCAATGGTAGTCTTGAGTTTTGTATGTTGTATGTAGTATCTATCAAATCGGTGAGTATGTACGCGTAGTATGTAGTATATAAGAATATTTAGATAGTATCTATATCTATACTTATACTAATTTGTGACTCCCAAGAAAGTCCCATGTTAATCAAAAATTAGGAACAATTAATCTTGTGGGGCCGAGTTATTACGATCTAGATCAATCTTGAAAATTCCTACATTTCTATATCTATCTATATCTGTATCTATACTTATACTAATTTGTGACTCCCTAGAAACTCCCACGTTAATCAAAAATTAGGAACCGTTAATCTTGTGGGGCTGAGTTATTAGAGTCTAGATCAATCTTGAAAATTCCTACATTAATAAAAAAAACTTACAAAGTCCAATAGATAAATCCTACGCTGCTTTTGGGCCAGAATCCCTACGTAAACTCTTGGGCCAGAGAAAAGAACCAACTAAGGGCTTCTTTGATTTAAAGGATTCTCAAAGGAATTTTGAAGGATTCTGATCTTTAGGATTTTTTCCTATGTAGATTGTTTGATTCGTAGGATTATAAACCATAGGAATTTTTCCATAGGATCCATTTGCACTAGATTTCATAGGAAATTTTCCATCCACTCAAATCTTTTTGAAAGAATCCTACGTTTTTCCTGTGCACAATCAAACACTCCTACATTCATGTAGGATTCAAGATGACATGCTACCCCATTCCCACGTTTTTCCTATTCCTGCGTTTTGAAAATCCTACGAATCAAAGAGGCCCTAAACCAATCTCGCATGTCTCTCTCTATTTCTCACGTAGTACATCCTGAAGGCTAAACCTAACCCAATCTCTCACGTATGCCCTTTTTCCCTTAGCTTAACCTGTGTGCGTCTCTGTCAGGTCTCTTTTATCTCTCTCTCTCTCTCTAAAATAGTCTCTCCCATCTCTATTATTTAATAAATAGGAAATATCTATTTTTTTTCCGGCACAACATGTTTATATCTCTCTCTGGTCTCTCCCTTCTGTCAGTTTTGTGTGAAAATAAAAGTCGTTTAGATCAAAAAATTTAGGGAAACAGATTTTTTTTGTGACTAAGGGAAACAGATCAAGTTATTATGGTGTAAATCATTTGCTTGATAATTCTGAAAAAAAAAACAAATGTATGATTCGTCGGATGGTCATCTTGACTTAACAAACACTTGCACGTACAAATCATCTTTAGCTTAATTCCAAAAGGAAGTTTTAACTGTATGTCACAATTATCCGGCCGGTCGTTTTGGTTTAGAAAATACACATGCACCTACAAATCAACTTGAAGGATTTTTTTGCGACTAAGGGAAACAGATCAAGTTATTATGGTGTAAATCATTAGCTTAATAATTCTGAAAAAATAAATGTACAATTCGCCGGATGGATCATTTTGACCTAACAAACACTTGCATGTACAAATCATCTTTAGCTTAATTCCAAAAGGAAGTTTTAACTGTACGTCACGATTATTCGGCCGGTCGTTTTGGTTTAGAAAATACACATGCACGTACAAATCAACTTGAAGGGGTCGACTGATTCCCATGCTAGCTGAATGTGCATGTACGTACGAGAAGAAGCAAGCTGCTGGATTGATCGCTATGGAAGCCAGGTCGTGTGACGACAGGAAATACATAAGGGAACTAACACGGGGCACCAATTTGGATCGCAACAAGAGTGTGTCGTTCTATCTGTCAATCTTTCTTCGCTTCGCCGCCGTCGCTGCACTTCCATCATCGAGTTCTAGGCGGGCTTCTAAACTACCGATTTCTCTCATTCCCATGCCGCCTCACATGGGGTCTCTCTTTCTACCCCTCGGCATGGACGGTCTGGGTGAATAAGCTGCTGCTATACCTGACCTTCCATCAACATATTTGGAGGCCTTCGCATCATGGGACTTATAACATTGGGTGCACCAAGTTTTTGTGTGTTCGGATGATTAGGTTGGAATTGCAATCGCTGGCTATGACCGAATAGTGGAAAGAATTGTCGATAATCTGCATACTCCATGGTAACCTCAAGGGTAGTTGTCTCTTACTACTCTACATATTCAACCCACCTCTTACTCTCCCCCCGACTTCATCCAATAGAAAAATGTTCTTCATTAGAATATTAGACGACAATCATATGAGATGGAGATATGATTTTTTTTCTAGGTTCCATGAGAATACATACATAAGGTTTTTTTTCTCCGATATATCAACATGCCAATGATGTTATTCAGGAGGACATGTAAATTGTTTAACTGACCTGTAGCTCCTATACAAATGCTAATAGTCAAGTAAAATTTACCATATGTAACTCCTAACATGTGTCAATAAGTTTTGGGAGAGTGAGAACTATAATAAATTAAAAAAAATTATCTCCATGGAAATAGAATCCCTCTCGGGAAGTTCAAATTAACGTATGCAATTGCTTAACCCATCCTCACGTACTGAATCTTGCATGTACGCTGCTAATCTATAATTATATATGCATGATCTAATGATCACATGACAAGTACAATTGTCACGTCGGTACAAAATCGGTCCATGCTTATTTGCACATTTTTTACTTTAGAGTTCAATGTAAAAAAAATGGTGCAGTGCACTATATGCTAAACGTGCTTTTATCCAAATCATGCGTTGCATGTTAGATCTTCCCCAAATTTCTTTGGATGTGCTATTGCTTTGCTTAAGCATCAATGTCTTTTGAAGACAGTGGCAGAGAAGGTCATGTGCGGTAAACGGGATATAAAGGGAAAAAAGTACTTCACAATGGTATCTGAATGGTAGTTGTGTCATGCCATTAAAAAGTTTGCAGTACACAAATTTCACTATATTATGATTGTCCCTGAGATAACAGCACCCGAGACCCTTTCCTTCCCATCTCCATGGATAACATCATTCCTCAAATTCCACGCCTGCCATAGCAGGAGGAGAATGTTCCTTCTGACTGTTTCGGGATATGCGAGGAGGAGAAGCTGTAGCCAATCAGGTCCTGTGTCCCGCATGTCCATTTCCTTTGGCAGCTCCCAATGACTCCTCATTTCATGTCTCAGAGCACTGCTTCTAGTGCATGCAATAACAGCATGGAATTCATCCTCAGGAGCCATGCCACAAATGTCACACACACTGTCTATGGCTAAGGTTCTCCTACAGGCATTATGTTTTGTGGCAAGGGTTCTTGTAGCAACTCTCCACCCAAATATTTTCACCTTGTTTGGCAGCTTCGCTTTCCAGATAGCATCCCATATTCCTCTGTCCTCCGGGTCACTACCTGAAGTGGAGGCCTCGGCTATGGTATTTCTCTTTAAGGACTCCGCAAGTTTGTATGCACTTTTGACCGTGAAAATCCCGGATTTCTCGTAATGCCAAGCTACGGTATCCTCTACCTCAGCTTTTGGGATCCTCATCCTACAAATATCATACGCATCAAAGTCGTGGAAGATTTGTTTCACCAGATCATATTTCCATTCCTTGGTCTCATCATCAATGAGTTGGTTGACCCATCTGAGTCTTGACCTTCTCGCAAAAGATGCTGCTTTCAATCCTTCCTTCCTCAAAATCCACTGGTCCCTCGTTATTTGTATCCTCCTTCCATTTCCAATTCTCCAAATGAGGCCCTTTTTAAGTAGTTTCAGACCAAACTCAATACCTCTCCATGACGGGGATACATCGGACGCAAAATACAGTATCGGTGATGTTCCCATTAGGAAAATATTTGGACTTAAGGACCCTCGCACAAAGACTATCCGGGTTTTGGATTAGTCTCCAACCTTGCCTGGCTAGCAAAGCTTGGTTAAAAAGGTGCATATCACGAAAACCTATGCCACTAGCTCTCTTAGGCCTTGTCATATCCTCCCATGACATGCAGTGCACCTTCCTCTTCTCCTCTTTATCCCCCACCAGAAATCTCTTATAAGCTTTTCATACTTGTCACAGAAGCTTTGGTTTAGTCTGAAAACGCCCATGATGGAAGTGGGAAGAGCTTGTGCTACAGCTTTAACATTCACCTCCTTTGCCGCCTGTGACATGAACCTTTCGTTCCACCCATTACACCTCTTTCCAAACCTCTCTATGATAGGCTGGAATTTATCATTCTTCATTCTGCCTTCGGGGGTGGGGAGCCCTAGGTACTTACTCTCAAAACAAATTGCCTCAACACCAAACATCTCCTTGATGCTTTCTCTGACTTGGGATGGTGTTGAGTCTGACAGGAGAAAGGAGCATTTGGCCTGGCTAAGCAGTTGGCCCGTTGCATTTTGATAAGCTTCCAACACCTCTCTCATCTTTCGCGCCTGATCAACCGAAGCTTTGAAAAAAAGCAGGCTGTCGTCGGCGAACAGAAGGTTTGAAATCCCCGGACATGCCCGTGCAATTTTGATGGGTGTAATGCCTCCCAAGTCTGACTCTTTTATCAGAAGAGAAACTAATCCGTCAGCCACAAATAAAAATAAATATGGGCTTAGTGGGTCACCTTGTCTTAAACCCCTAGTTGGGGTAGACAAATCCAACATCTCCCAATTGCACCGAACTGAAAACTTCACTGATCTGACACATGTCAGTACCCACTTGATCCATTTTTTGTCAAAACACCATTTTCTTAGAGCTCCCTCCAAGAAGATCCAGTCAACACGATCATATGCTTTTGCAAGGTCTAGTTTGTATGCACAGTGAGAGTCCCTCTTATTTTTAAAGTTCTGTATCTTGTGGAAGCATTCAAATGCTATGATCGCATTATCCGTGATCATTCTTCCTGGGATGAAGGCGCTCTGCGTTTCAGAAATGAGATCATCGAGGAAGGGTCTCAGCCTATTGACCAACACCTTGGAGATAATTTTGTACAGGACGTTGCATAGACTGGTTGGGCGATAATCCTTGATGCTTTGAGGGTCATTTGTTTTTGGGATTAGAACAATCATGGTCACATTCACCCCTTCCGGCATCTCACCCTTCTCAAAGAAGCTAAGGACACCTTGAATTATCTGCTCTTTGAGAACAGCCCAATTCTTTTGAAAGAACTGTGCGGGGAAGCCGTCCAGTCCCGGAGCCTTTAACGGACCAATCTGGAACAATGCGTCGCTGATCTCTTTTTCTGTGAACGGCTTGATCAGCGCATCATTCATATAACTCTCAACCTTGTTGGGGAGAAAATCTATCAGTGGTTGAGGATCCACCGCATTGTCCTTCTCATATAGACCCTTGAAATAATTATTGATTTCACTGTGAATCTGCTCTCTGTTATCCGCCCATGATCCGTCCTCTCTCCTCAATTTGGCTATCTTGTTTTTATTTCTCCTCCAGGTAGCCTTCCTATGGAAAAACTCTGTGTTCTTATCTCCTTCTCGCAGCCATTTGATCCTTGATCTCTGTTTCCACATAAGCTCCTCCCGAAGCAGCCATTCGTCAAGTTCTGACTCAACCTTCTGTATCCTAGTGGTTGTTGGTGTGGACGGGGGGAGCAGGCGTAATTTCTGGAGGCTCCCCCGAAGAGATCTTATGCTGTTCTGCACCGAATCAAACTCTCTCAGCGCCCATCGACTCAGCACATCCTGCATAGACGTTAGTTTGTTGGCAACCCCTTTTAGATCCGCATCTATGTCCCCCTCTCTCCATGTGTTAGTGATCACGTCCGCAAGGGTGTCGTTTCTTTCCCACATTTCCTCATACCTAAATGAATTCTTTATTTGCCTCCACTCATGTCTCTTGCCGAAGCGCAACAAAAGCGGTGAATGATCGGATCTGGAGGAGCAAATATGTTGGACCGAGGCCTCCCCGAAAACCCTACCCCACTCAGGAGAAGCCACCGCTCTATCCAGCCGAGCCCTTACATTGTTTACTCCTTTCTGCTTATTGTCGTACATCCAATTTGTGCCCTTATACCCCAGGTCATGCAAGTTGCAATCAGCTAGAACCCTTCTAAAGTCTGCCATATTTGATTCTGATCGCTTAGCACGCGAGAAGTGCTCGCTTTGCCACATAGTTTCATTGAAGTCACCTATCATGAATACCCATTATATTTGGCAAAAAAATTCTCTATATATAGCGTATTTCATATGTACACAGGAGAAAACGAAATAGATGCAGGAAATAAAGGCCAGCTAAGGATTTCAGCCCGAAAACAAGACTAGCCCACTTCTCTCTATGGTCTCCTCACCACGCCGACATGGCCCAAATGGCCCAAATCGCTGCAGCAAGACGCAGGCCCGTACGCACTTCGCTAACGAGGCATATCGCACGAGACGAACCGGCGCCTCCCAATTCTGTTCGCACTCGTGGGATAGTGGGTAGGGCATGGCGGCAGGGCTGATCGCCATCCCCTGAACGCACGCGCGCACGGCGGCACAGGCAGGCGAGCGGCGGTGACGAAAACATCTGACGGCATGTCGGCATCCATCCCTCAACTCTCGCAGCTTCCTTCATCTTTAATCCATCTCGTCAGTTGGCAGCATCAGGCATCACCGCATCGAAGGCTCTAGGTTTCCAGTTCAAAAGTCACAGTTCAGTCGTTCAAAATCTGATTGATAATTTGGTGTGTTCGTGTTTCTAAACATATTAACCGTCTGCCTGTTAAAATTTCGATCTGCAGGTGTCAGCACGTGGTCGTCTTCTTCAGTTGTCTAGCATTGACTTACAACAGTAAGTTAACTTGGTTAGTTGGATTTCCATTTCAGTATTTTCTAATCATTTTCTATTTCCTATGTTTTGTACTCCTATATGTTAAGATGTTGTCACTTTGATACGTTGACTTATTAGTCTTTCTATCTGTTGAACAGTTTCTAAGTATGACCAATTTTATGATTCTATTACATTGTGTTATATCTTTTATATAATATACAATTAGTATACTATGGTGCCAAAAAAATGATGCCATAATCAATTATATACACTGAAAAGAAGGATTTATAGGATTAAAATAACCATTAAAATTTTGAATACACTCACTTTAAATCCTGGGCCCGCCCCTGATTCACCTTCCATAGTTTTTGTCATGGTGTTTTAGTATTTATGTATTGATTGGATATGTTGTCCAACTATTTGTGTATCGACCATGACTTATCTCATATGACATTTTAGGAGGTAGTCCCTCCGTTTGAAAAACGTTCTTATATTATGGGATGGAGGGTATATGTCTTTGAAGATAAATGATAACAGTGCATGGTCAGCTTTCTCTATGTGTATGGTTTTCTCGGAGCCCGGGTTGCATCAAAATGCTCTCTGCTTTCTTTTCTTTTTGCCGAAACCTTAATCTGCGAGTGCAACTGCCCACCCGCCAGAATACTGTTCTATGTCCTCGCATTTTAGTAGTGTCATGGCAGAAATTGTGCAGACTACAAGAGACTCATCCTTCCTTTGTTCAAAAAAACACCATTTATGATACTTCCTTCCTGGAGGCTCGTCTCCATTGTGTCAGTCAATTTAGATGCACGATTACCAATTGTATTCAGGGCACCTGAATCCTAGAGATCTGTGATTTGTGTGTAATATATCATTTTAGTTAAGGTCCATTAGTCTATTTCACATTGGAGCACGTACGTGAAACAGTTCGACTAACATGACTACCACATGAATACATGATCGCTTAGCTTGGATTATTCTAGTACTCCCTCCGATCCATATTACTTGTCACTCAAATGGATCTATCTAGCACTAAAATATATCTAGATACGTCTGTTTCAGCAACATTTAACATGGATGATCAATCCATGGACAACGAAAGGTTCAGTGTTAGAAAAAATAAAGGGTGGCTTCTGCAATAATCTTGGAGGCAAAGCTAGGTGTCAACTATCAACCAGTGAAGAGCTAGCAAAACTGAAGATAGTTCCCTGGATCGGAGGCTCAATAGCAGGGGTGACCTAATTAACCTAGCCCTATCTGATCTGATCAGATCAGTGATTAACATCGTACAGATTAGGCCACATGGAACTAAGCCAAGCTGAGACAGAATTAGGTCGGTATTTTCATTTGTGTATAAAGGAAACGGAAAGTGGCTAGCATGTATGTACTCCCTCCGTCCGGAAATACTTGTCGAAGGAATGGATGTATCTAGACGTATTTTAGTTCTAGATACATCTATTTTTATGCATTTCTTCGATAAATATTTCTGGACGGAGGGAGTATCATATTTGCATGTGTGGCGCCATGTCGTACTGCATGCTCACGCTGGTCGAGAACTGTGAGATCCAATCCTGATAGTAAAATATACACTTGGGATTTGTCTGTTCCTTCGTTTCATGTGATGCTAATTAAGCTGGCCACAGTTTGCCTAATCAGGCCTGCCAATTAGGCCTGATTTGTTAAGTAGTATTATCCTTGCTTAGTTATTTTGTTAAACTAATACAGTTGAAAGTGCCCCCTAGGTCCCAACGTTATCTACCTTGCCTAAATTAAACAAGCTAAATGTTCTCTAACCTATCCAAACGAACCGTGCAAATTGAACATATTTTGATGGACTCTTTAGCAATATTAAAATTTATTAAAGTGGCACACACATTTTATCAAAATGTGTGAACAATTTTTAATTACATATAAACATTTTGTAAACTATGGGAACAGTTTGTTAAATAGCGTTTACAACTTTAAGTTTCATAAAGATTTCTTAAAATGCATGAACGTTTTTGTAAATATGTGAACATTTCTAAATGCCATGTTTCTTATACAAAATGAACATATTTTTTAATTATATACACATTTTTAAAAGTAAAAGTGAACTACGAAATTAACATATAATGAAAGGAAAAACAATCCCAGCAACCAGAGTGCTTTGCTGGTATTCTACTACCCCCTCCATTCCATAATATTCAACAACCAGACTGGCTGCTATGATTAAAACCATTGACGAGCAGCTTAGGCGGAAAAAAGGTACTCCCTCCGTCTGGAAATACTTGTCATCAAAATGAATAAAAGGAGATGTATCTAGATGTATTTTAGTTCTACATACATCCCTTTTTGTCCATTTTGATGACAAGTACTTTCGGACGGAGGGAGTATTACTCTAAAAAAAACGAATGCATGCGTATTGGATTTTGCTCAAGGAAAGATGCATGAACTAGTTTTGGATGTGAATCTGTCCATGAAGAGCTAGCCAGTCTGTAGTTAATTACCTCAAGGCAAAAGTGGTGGAGACCTAACTTGGGTCCAATCATTGACTTATCTCACCTATATAAAGCTAGTCGATCAGCCACCTGGAAACTTAATCAAACAAAGGCATTTTCACTCGTGCAAAGGAAACGAAAAGTGGACACGATGGGCGTGCACATATCATGTGTGGTGCCAAGGTCATGCAAACGAAAAGTAGACTGTTTATGATTCTCCTCTCTAGTACTCCCTCCGTCCGGAAATACTTGTCATCAAAATAAATAAAAGGGATGTATCTAGATGTATTTTAGTTCTAGATACATTCTTTTTTATCCATTTTGATGACGAGTATTTTCGGACGAAGGGAGTAGTGGTTTGTCAAGACGTCATATCTGTGTATCTACTGTATTATTTTTTATCCGACTAAATTTGTTAATCAGTTTTTCTTGTTGTTCGGTTGTTGGTACTAAAGGGAGCATGATTGTGTTGCACGATTAGATTAGACTAGATTAAAATAACTCGGCAGATTGGCACCTTGCAATGCATATCAGTGGGAGATAGGGCCACGAGATGGATTAAGTCCATCGGAACAGCATATGCTTCACGGGAGAAAATGAGTCTCTGAACTGAACCCTGCAGGTCAATGGTGACGCAGAGTAAGATGTGACTACATCGGCGTCAGTTGATTGAGGTGCATGATTAACGCAATGGGTTCATGGCACCTGAATCCTAGGATCCAAGATTTACCTAGGAAAAACATTTAAGCAAAGAAACTTGTTTAAGGTTGATTTTGTTATTTTACTACAGAGCGCACACCTCGAACCCCGGTCAGACTAATATAACTGCTATATCACAGCTTAGCTTGGATATATTATATAAATACTTACTTGATGAAATCCCAAATCACTGTTTATGAAATGTTTTCTTAATTGCTGGTGGTTAATCTGTGATGCAATGTCTCGGTAATCAAATGCAAGTTGGTTTTATTGGTTACTTCTTTAGTGAAAGGTTGTACTGATTACTTAACCCAAACTACTACGGCCATGACAACCAATCCATGTACAGCGAAAGCTTGAAAGTTAAGGATTGAAAAAGGGTTAAGTTGGCTTTTCCACTAACCTTGGAGCCAACTCTAGGTGCCAACCAGTGAAGAGCTAGCCAAAATGAAGTTAATTACCTAGTTGCTCAAATGGAAGAGTGGCCTAATTAACCTAGCCCGACTTGGTCATCATGGGCTGATCTGATCAGATCAGCTATCATATCGTACATATCAGGCACATGGAAGCCGCCACAATTAGAGAGAAAAGATGATAGGATTATAGGGGTTTTTTTGCCCGAGGAATGTTGGCACGCAAAAAATAATTAGTATGGGTGAAAAAAGGGTAATTGGCAGGAGGGGAAATGTATGAAGTGGAGGACCTACGGACGAAAACACATGATGAATAATCACTAACTCCCTTCTATTAGGCCAGCAGCACCATTCACTTGGGGTAAAGGAAGCTAAAAGTGGCTAGTACCATGATGACACCCATGTATGTGTGGCACCTCGCCCCGATCCAATCTTGATAGTATACAATATACACTCGGGATTTGTCCCTTCCTTGGTTTCATGTGGTGCTAATGAAGCTGGCCACGGATTGGCTAACCAAGACTGCAGCTAGCTGTTGTGTCAAGTAGTAGGGTTGTCCCTGCTTAGTTCCCTGCAAACTAAGCCATATTGGTGATTGACCTGCCCAAATTATCCCTGCAAACTAAGCCATATTGGTGATTGACCTGCCCCAATTGACCCTGCAGATTAACCATTGGTCTGCCCAAATTGACCCTGCAAATTAACCACTGTCCACTGGTCTGCCCAAATTGATCCTACGAATTAAACCATTGATTGATCCCAAGTGCAGGTCGATACAGGCTGGCTGGGTCCAGGTGAAAAGAGGTGAAGGATCCCATCTGGATTCTGTTCAAGTGCAGGCAGCTCCTGGTGGATGGAAAAATCGATTGGCTAGCTAGCCCAGCTCAGCTTAGGTGGTGCTCCACTGGGTAGATGACAGCCAGGAGGAGGTGTCCGAACCTGAACCTGACGGTGCAGCCGACGGCGACCCCACCGTCCACTCCCCTCCGCCGTGCCACTGTCGGCATCTCGGTTCCTGCACCATGCCATGCGTCTTGATTGTCTTCATCCTGTCTGGTATGCCGTGATGGCGAGGATGCATCATATGGCAAGTGAGAATCACATCACATGCACATGCATCTTGGTCGCACAAGCTTGATTGTCTTCTTCCTATCGTGCGGTGATGGCCATGATGCAGCTGAGAGTCACATCACATGCAGGTTAATTAAGGCAGCTCGGTCCTTTCACCCACTGATAGACAGATTGATTGGTTACTACAGTTGGCCTTGTTATGGAGGTGCACGTAGCATAGCTGGTGGATACATACATCGGATCTGACAGGGCAAAAAATATCGGGTCCGACCGGTTAAACAAAGAGAGGTCCCTGTCAGCACGGCACAAGTACAAAGAATAAAATTTACCTTCATTATCAGATGGATGACTTTGAATTGGCAACAGGGACTGATTTTTAGAGCAACCGTCTCCACTAGATTTCTATCTTTTGCCGGCTCTGAATTTATATTCCATTCAGCTGCCCTAGATATTTTCCTTGGCTGCTTCATCCTCCTTCCTTGTTGGATGGACGCTCTCTCTTCCCTGGCACATTTCAGCTTTGGGTGATGCATATTCCAATATTATCCAGGTGTGAGGATTCTATTCGCATATTGTATCTGCTTTTGGACCTTTTGAGCTCCAGTAATAGACAGTCACTATTGGAAGCCGCTGCTTTGCCAAGTGCCCGGAAAACTCGGGCGAAGTCCCTAAAAAACTCGGCAAGGCCTTTGCCTAGTACAGTTCTCGGCAAAGGGCATCCGGGGTACCCCTCTCAGGCAAACTCCAGAACTGAGTGTATGATTCTCTGTTCCTAGGGAGTACTCCTTCTGTAAACAACAAATGTAAGACGTTCTAGGTCACTAGTTAGTGCAGAGAAAGTATATATCAATTTTTGTTTCAGCGAGTACGTGGTTCGTCAAGATGTCATGGTATCTGTGTATCGACTATAATTTATGGTATTCAATTATTTGCGTGTTAACTGTAATTTAATGGTTAGTATATTGTGTCAAGTTGTGTTTTTGTCTAGTCAGGAGCCACGTTATCCAACTAAGATCCTATGATCAAGTCGATGCATATTCAAACCATTGGATTTAGTCCACCTGGTCCTAGAAATGCCAACATTTTTCAGTAGGACTGTGAAAATTGTGTAGGCCCATACTTACTTGGCTTATGTAGGCCCATTTCTTTTAGGGGCTTAAATAATAGGGCCTATCTAGAACTGAGTTACAAGTCTTGGTTGGGTGACGTTAGCGTAGTTGTGGTGCTATGAGCAGCATGGCTGGATGCTGCGATTGTTCGGACGACATGCTGCGAACGGCGACGGCAGGTGTTGTGAGACGTGCTGCGAGCAACAATAATAGACGCTGCTACCGGTCGGACTAGATGCTGCAAACAGAAATGGTGAATGTTGTGACTGGTGGGACGACGTGCTGCCAGCGATGAGGACAGATGATGTGACCGGTGAGACAACATGCTGCAACCGGCAACGAGGGACGTTGTGATCGATAGGCCGACGTTCTGCAAGCGTTGTGATAACATGCTGCGAGGGCCATTGGAAAATGCTCAATCCAGCACGAATCTCCACGCAAAGATCCAATGCTAAGTCTCAATTGACTGTGTTTTAGCAATACCGGAAAAAACAGGCTGCCCCTTTCTGGTATTGGGAAGTGGCAGATTTTTTTTCTTCAGCCACCAAAAAAAATTCACTATAGTGGTAGTGTAAATTATACTAGTGCGTTTACTTGAAAATCCATGGCAATGTTCCATAATGATAAGTGGAGTACTTTTGAATCGCTGGTGGTTAATCTGTGATGTAATGCCACGGTAATCACAACAAGTCACCTGCAATTAATTAACTACCTAAGCTGCTATGGTCATGAATCATGACCAATCCATGTACAGCGAGGGGGCTTGAAGTCACACTAAAAAAGGGTTAGTGTCAATCAGTGAAGAGCTAGGCAAACCGAAGTTAATTACGGTGACATAATTAACCTAGCCCGATCTGTCTGATCATCATGGCCCCGTCGATCACATCGTACAGAAAGCTAGTCGATCGGTGAGCCACATGGATTTCAGGCTAGTCGATCGGTGTTGCTGCTGCTGCTGTTCTTAGCCTTCTTGTGTCTATTAGCTAGTAGCTGTTATTTTGCTGTCTCTTTTATGGTTTGTGGAAGACTTGTTATGCTCTGGGCCTTGCTTGTCTGGATTGTTGCGGCCTATGTTGGCCTTTTGGTGGGATGTATGTCGTGTTGGTAGCTGGACCTGTTATGTAGTGTCTTATACTTTGTCACTATAAGGGTGGTTTTCAGTAATAGTAATGAAAATCGGAAGGGGACAAGCTCTTCTTTGATCAGAAAAAAAACTTTCACTTGGGTAAAGGAAACTAAAAGTGGCCAGCATGATGGGCACGCATGTGTCTGGCACCATGCGGTGATGCCCATACTGGTCGATCGAGATCCAATCGTGATAGTATAAGTTATAAACTCCAGATTTGTCTCTTCATTGGTTTCATGTGGTGCTAATTAAGCTGGCCAGACATCTGCTAATTATCATAGCTTAGTTCCTTGGTTAAACTAGTACAGTTGTTGTGGTGCCCCCAGGTCCCAACTTTCTCTAACCTGTCCAAATTACCCATGCACATTATACCATTGGGGCTCCTATGATTCAAGTATTTTCATAGGAATTTTAGAGGGTTAGAATCCTTAGGAATTTCTTTCTATGTTGTTCATTTGATTCATGGGATTGAGTCATATAAGATTTTTTTCTAAGAATTTCTTTCTACTACTTCGCATATGATTTCTAGCATCGAGTCATACATCTTTGAAAGAATCTTTTGATTTTCCTATGATGCAATTAAACAACCCAAAATCAAGTATTGTTCAGATGAGCATTTGTTTTGTTGAGATGAGCATTACAACATCTTTGGAAGAATCTTTTTTCCTTTTAGAATTTGAGGATTATAAAAAATGGCAAAACGGCCTACGGCGGTTGAAATCGGATGCGGATTTTCGTGCTGAACATTTTGATATATTATACGTTTTTTCCCGACATCTATACAAAAGTTATAGTTGTTTTACATTTTCATAACATTCTTTTGCAAAACATGTCCGAATTTAAGTTTTTTAATTTTCCTAACTAGCAGATGTAGTAATATAACTACATCTCGAAGGATTTTAATTTTTTTGCAGTTTTTATCATTTTCTTTTGATTTTTTCAAAACTGAAATGGCGATAGGGGGTGTAGAGTTTGGGACACGAACCCCTTTAGTCCCGGTTTGAGACTAAAACCGGGACTAAACATTAGACCTTTAGTCCCGGTTTGAGATACGAACCGGGACTAAAGGGTGTGATGCCCTTTAGTCCCGGTTCGTGTCTCAAACCAGGACTAAAGGTCTCATTTGAACCGGGACTAATGCTCACATTAGTCCCGTTTCATAATGCAACCGGGACTAATGGGTATATTGAGCTGTGACCAAAGCCATGTTTTCTACTAGTGGGGAGAACAAATAGTATCACAAGAGGTATATATTTCCGTCGGTGGTTGTGTTCTCATGATGCGGTTCTTTCTCAACTGCTTTTTATGACATGATTAAATTTCAATAAAACTTTGTTTAAGTATTCCATCCGGCAAATGGGCAGTATTTTTAACTAACCATGATAACATAATCTACACGGTCCTTATGTAAAATTTTCAATCTGGTAACCGAATTCTTGTTTTCACTGTATTTCTGTTTTTCCCCCTTTAATTCTATTTTTATCATTTGTATTTTTCTTTGGCTTTTATTTTTATTTTTCATGATTGTAAAGGAAATTATACCTTTTATAAACAAATGAACTTATTTATATAAACACATGTACAATATTCAAATTATATGAACATTTTTACAGCACGTGAACATTTCTAAAAATTACAATAACATTTCAAAACATATAAATGTCTAAACACTTTTCCACAGCATAAACATTTTTTTGCAAAATGTGTGAACATTTTCAATTTCATTAACATTTTCTAAGATACAAGAGCACTTTTTAAATATTGTTTGCAATTTTGAAATTACATCAACATTTGTTAAATTGTGTTAACTATTTTGTAAATATGTGAAACTTTTTATAAATGTCACGAATATTTTCTTAGATTCTTCAATACATTTTAACATTACCTGCACGTTTTTAGACTAAAATGAAATAATAGAGTAATAGAAAATGAAAGGAAAACATTTGTCGTCACCTGCATGCTTGGGTGGTAGAGAAAGTTGTGGCGAGCCATGGTGCACCACACCCCCTTATCCAACCATCCATATGTTGCTTTGCTAGCCCTCAAAAAAAAAATATGTTGCTTTGCTATCCGTGCATGATATTTTTTTTTGTTTCTCACAAATGAAAAAACTTATGAACATCAAACTTTGTAGGTCAAGAAAATCTTATAAAGTACAATGTGTAAAAAATTCATATTTTTTTATTGAATGAAATACTTCAAATAGTATTTCTCAATAGAAAATTTAAAAATTATATTTATTTTGGGCCAAAAAATCTGGAACTTTTTTTGCATATTTTAGTTCTGAAGTTTTGTTGACCTACAAAGTTTGAAGTCCATATCTTTTTACATTTTAGAGAGACAAAAAAGAGAAAAATATATGTTGTAAGTTCTTTGGTTAGCAGGGATCTCAAAGCAGTATTGGACAACACAGATAATTGATGCAGTGCACCAGGTTTAGATAAACGAGTATGTGGATACGGCTACATCTATCGGAAAGGTTGTCTATAAACATTGTTATCGGTCTGCTAATCAAGCAGCTCATGTGCTAGCGAATCATAGTTATTCTAATATGATCTCTTCTTTTTGGTTGCACGAGCCACCCGACGTTTTGGTCAGCAAGCTCGTAGACGCTGTATCTATTACTTGATCATAATAAAGCTAGCCATGACAACCTTTCATTAAAAAATAGGTTTAGAAAAACGAGTATCCTGGCCGGGATCCTACAAATTAATATTTACTTCAAACTCCAAAGGCCCTGTTAATCGTCTACAATTTCTTAATTGCAGATGGTTAATTTGTTATGTACTGTTCGGTAATCATAATAAGTTGTGTGCATTTATTAAGCAAAGCTGTTAGGATCAAGACCATTGACAGCGGATGCTTGACATTTAGGCGAAAAAAGGGGAATTAAGAAAGAAACAAAAGGTCATGTTTATAGGTTTTTGCACATGGGCGGATGAATGCAGTAATCTTGGATGTGAAGCTATTTGTCATTTGTCAAAAGGTATTCAGTCTCATGTCAGTTACCTCGAGGCAGAAGTGGTGGAGACCTAACTTGATGTGATCATGGACCGATCCCATCGTACGTAACGCTAGTCCGTCAGGCACGTGGAAACTTATCAAGCTAAGGTAGAATTGGGTGAGCACTTTCACTTGTGTAAGGGAAACGAAAAGTAGACATGATGGGCATGCACATATAAATCTTGTGTGGTGCCATTCTCATGCATACGAAAAGAAGACCGTGTATGATTCTCCTTCCCTGGCCTACAATATCAATGGGCCACAAGATCGATTTATGTCCACATCAAAACATCATATACGTCACGGAGGAAAATGAGGCCTACCACCTGAATTAATTAACTCAACTGAACAGAACCCTGCGGGTAAATGGTGACGCAGAGTAAGGTCTGACTGCATCAGCATCAGTTGATCGATGAGATGCATGATCACCGGAGAAACTGGTCAAGACTGACTTTGTTTGTATTTTAAAGTGAAGCTTGTGCATGGAGTAGTCCACTAATATAACGGAAACATCATAGCTTAGCTTGGAAATATTCTACCAATATTTGGTTGAAAGTCCAAACACCGTCATTGGAGTATAATTTCTTAATTGCCGGTGGTTAATCTGTGATGCAATGTCATAGTAATCACAAACAAGTTGGTCCTGTTGATTAATTAACCAAAGCTGCCATCGTCATGTCCAATCGGTGGACAATGAGAACTTGAAAGTTAGACTAAAAAAGGGTTAAGTTGGCTTTTTGCACTAATCTTGGAGGCAAACCTAGCTGTCAATTACTAGCAAGAGCTAGCCAGGTAGAAGTTAATTACCTAGAGGCTAAAAATGTGCCAGTGACCTAATCAACCTAACCCTGCTTTTAAAAAAAAACCTTGCCGGACCTAACCATCATGGGCTCATCAAATCGTACATGAAGCTAGTCGATGAGCCACATGGAAGCCAGTTAGTCAGGCTTAGCTAGAATTAGGCTGGCACTTTCACTTGGGTAAAGGAAACTAAAAGTGGCCAGCATGATGCATGGGCACGAATGTATGTGTGGCACCATGCCCTGATCCAATCCTGATATACTAGTACGTACTCCCTCCGTCCCATAATGTAAGCTTCCCTGGTTTCACGTGATGCTAATTAAGCTGGCCACAGATTGGCTAATCAAGCCTGCAACTAGCTGCATGCTTTGTTAAGTGTATTATCTTTGCTTAGTCCCATGCAAATTATACCAGTGGTCGGCTCAAAAAAAATGATAGCATTGGTGATTGGCCTGCCAAACTTGACCGTGCAGGTCGATGCAGGCTGGGTCTAGCTGAAAAGAGGTGAAGGATACCCTCTGCATTTTGTCCAAGTGCAGCCGTGCAAGGTGCAGGCAGCTCCTGGTGGATGGACACACACATCGATTCGCTAGCTAGCTAGCTCCGCTCAGCTCGGCTAGGTGGTGCTCCACTGGGAGGAGCTGTCCGAAGCTGACGGTGCAGCCGACGGCGACCCCACCGTCCACTCCGCTCCGCGGTGCCGCTGTCGGCGTCTTGGTTCCTGCACCATGTGTCTTGATTGTCTTCATCCTGTCTGCTATGCCGTGATGGCTAGGATTCATCATATGGTAGGTGAGAATCACATCACATGCAGATGCAGTGATCGAGCTTAACTGGCTGCTACAGTTACTCTCATGCTGTCATGGAGCGTGCAGGTTAACTAAGATAGCTCGGTCATTTTCACCCACTGGCAGATTGATTGTTTACTACAGTCGGCCTTGTCATGGAGTTACACGTAGCTGGTGGATCAGTGGTGGAGGCAGGAATGCATATAGTTGGACGTTGGAGAGGGCCGGCTGCTGGTAACAGTAAAAAGATGTCACTGTTCATATGCATATTACCAAGAAAATTAGGATGTTGGGGTGGGCCCAGGCCCTGGCTGGCCCCCCGTGCCTCCGCTACTGTGGTGGATACATCGGATCTGACGGGGCTAAAAAAATCCGGCCGGACTGGTCTAACAACGAGAGGTTAGGGCATCTCTAGCCGCGCCCTCAACAGGCCCTCTCCACACGATTTTGCTACGCCGGCGTAAAAAAAAGGCACTAGTCGCGCCCCCAGAAGCCCGTTTTTCGCCGGCTCGGGCCAAAACTGATGCCGGCGGACCAGATCGAACCCGGCGCCTACAGGGCGCTGGGGAGCACAAGCGAAAAAGGCGCGTGGGCCCGCCCTAGAGGCGACCCGAGGGCCTTTTCCCACCGTTACTTGACGCTTTTCCTCGCATCTCTCCCGCCGCCGCCTTCCTCCGCCATTCTCTCCTTTCTCCCGCTTAAACCCTCCCGCCGCCGCGAAGAAGTACGCCATGCCGCCGAAGAAGTACGCCATGCCGCCGAAGAGTACGCCATACGCTGGCTGGCGGCAACCGCGATCGGCGCCGGCTCACCAAGCAGAGAAGCCGAGGCGCCGCCATCGGCCACCGCCTGTCGACGCCGAGTGGAGGTGGAAGTTCGGCGGCGCTGAAGCGATCACCGCCGACAGTGAAATGGGCCATAGCCAAGAAGGCCCGCGACAACGCGGCGGCAGGGCGGCGTCTTCCTCATCGGTCGACCAAGCGGGATGAATCCACCGTCGTCACCACGCCCGAGATGCGCCTACAGGGACAGCAAGCGCCGGATCTTCATGGGGTTCATCGTCGCCGGCTACGCCGACGGCGGCGCGCGCGACGGGTTCAACCCAAACGTGACCTTCCTCATGGTCACCCGCCACGCGCGACGCCCTCGCCCGCCATGGCTTTTCCGATGGGCGGGCGGACATGCTCGAGCAACGACGAAGCTCAAGGCGTGGTACCGGTGCAGCGCGCCTCATCTGAACGAGCTGCCGACGGCAACGCCGACAAGCCGACGACGCCGACGACCACACGGACGCCAAGCCCGAACGACGCTTACATCGCCGCCCAAGAGTGCGAAGCGCGCCGACGCAGCCCAGCACCCGAAGCAGCTCCGACACCGACGAGCCCGCGACGCCGACTCCTTAACGCTCGAGCCGACCCGCCGAGTGAATCGTTGCGACGCGAACTTGCGGCGGCGGCGCTCTGTTTTTGTAACGCCAGACTACGTCCGATCGCGGATTTGCGGCGTCTTTTGAGAGCGGAACGACCAAGTTTAAATTTCGCGATCACAGGGCGGCGCGTGGGCGTGGTGGAGCTAGGTCGCTTCTGGCCGAACTAGCGGCAAGACGCCCCTGCGCCGCTCTATTTAGGCGCCCTGGGGGGCCGAACGGCTGGAGATGCCCTTAGGGGCGGTGTCCCTCTCAGCACGACACAAATACAAAACAATAAAATGTTTGTAATTACATCCCTGACATTGAATTGGCAAACAAGGCAAGGGCTGATTTTTCAGAGCAACCGTCTCCACTTTAGTACATCTTTTTCTTCCGCCGTCTTTGAAATCTTATTCAATTAAACTGCATGCTAGCCTAGATATTTTCCTTGGCTGGGTTAGGAATTGGACAGATTCTTCAACCAGTCATGATCATCTTCCTTCCTTCCTCGACGGACGCTTCTCTACTTTTAGTGATGCATATTCGAATAACATCCAGGTGTGAAGATTCTATTAGCATATATCTGCTTTTGGGCCTTTTCCACTTTCAGGAAGCTGCTGGCATTGGGGCTCTATCAGTCAACAGTACCCTTTAGCCTAAGCAAAAGTTTAAGTGGAATGCAACACAACCATTAATAACTGTACTATATAAGCACATTAAATCAAAGAGGAAAGGGGAGCTTTCTTCAACAAAAATTCTACTACTAATTATTTCTCTAGAGAAAGTTTCCTTTTTCCTACTGTACATGTACATCAGACAATAAAGCAGAAAATTGCACCTAGATAGCATAACAGGGCACTTTACACAAAGTTAGACAGGATGGCATGATATAATTGTATGATGCCTTACTAAATAGGTTGACATGACATAATTCACAGGCATGTTGTATAAGTCAACAGAATGACATGATATAATGTATAAACTAAGAAGATGGCACTGGCATATGATGTCTAAACTAAAGAAATATCTTTCGTGTATATGATGTATAAACTAAGAAAATGAGTTGTACTTGTCGCAATAAATAACCGAACCCTTCTGGTAAATGGTGACCCTTGGGGAGATTTGACTGCATCAACGTCAGCTGGTCGAGCCGATGCATGTACCAGCATGTTCAACGCATTGGATTAGGCCACCGGGTCCTAGAAATGCGAATATTTTCTCTAAAGGAAGCATTTCACTGAAGGATATAACTGCCACATGCTTGCCTAGCTTGTGTATAGGCCCAGTTAATTTAGCGGCTTAGAGAAGGGGTGGTTGTTTTTAAGCCACCAACAGAACCGAATGATGGTTAATTATGTTGTTATACTGTAGTGTTTAATTGAAAGTCCATGGCACCGTCAACCAAGTAGACTACTTATGAACGGCCCGGTGGGTATTTTGTGATGTAACGTCACGGTAATCACTACAAGTTGCCTGCATTGACTAGTTAACCGAAGCCGCCATGTCCATTGACTAGTTAACCAGACTGTAAAAAAAAGTTGGCTTTTGCTCTAGTCTTAGAGGCGAGGTAGGTGTCAATCAGTAAAGAGCCAACCTGGAGGGTTAAAAGAATCATGCACCTAATTAACCTTAATCGATATGATCATCATGCTCTCACCGATCACATTGTACAGAAAGCTAGTGGATCGATGAGCCAAATGGAAGGCAGTTAGCCAGACTTCGCTAGAACTAGGCCAACACTCTCACTTTTTTTTCTGCTAAAGGAAACTAAAAGTAGCCGGCATGTATGTGTGGCACCAAGCCCTGATGCCCATGCTGGTCGATCGAGATCCAATCCTGATAGTACAAAATATCCACTGGGATTTGTCTCTTCCTTCGTTTCATGTGGTGCCAGAGATTAGCAAATCAAGCCAGCAGCTAACTGTTGCGTTAAGTGGAGTTCCCTGTTTAAACTAGTACAGTTGCCGGTGCCCCCAGGGCGCAACTTTCTCTAACCTGCCCCAATTTTTTTCATCAAAGGGTAATTTTGTTTACTCAATAGGAAGCATCAAGCGAATACAAACACAATGATCACGCACCTGAGTTCTGTATAACTATGATATATACTGTCAACCCCAACGCACATATAAAAAAACACGTCAGTAAATAGCGAATTCATACATACCAACATATGTCT
This sequence comes from Aegilops longissima, assembly GCA_021605205.1. Classification (NCBI taxonomy): domain Eukaryota; kingdom Viridiplantae; phylum Streptophyta; class Magnoliopsida; order Poales; family Poaceae; genus Aegilops; species Aegilops longissima. The sequence continues at coordinate 846,587,914 of CM038677.1, forward strand.
AAGCGAGAGAGAAAAGCAAAACGATTAGAACAGCGGTCAACAAATTACAGCAACGATCATGTCCGTGCCAATCATCTTTTTACACCATAAGGACAACCTCGGCAAATTAAACCATTGGTGATTGGCCTGCCCAAATTGACCCTGCAAATCAAACCACTGATTGGTTCTGGATCCCAAGTGCAGGTGCAGGGGCAGGGGCGGGCGCAGGTGGGAAAAAAATACTGTGAATGATCCCATCTGGATTCTGTGTATCAACTGCAGGCGCAGGCAGCTCCTGGTGGATCGAGCCGACGGTGCTGAGCTAGCTGAGCTTGGCTAGGTGGTGCTCGCCAGGAAGAGCTGTCCGGACCTGACGGTGCAGTGCAGCCGACGGCGACCCCACCGTTTGTCCACTCCGCCGTGCCGCTGTCGGCATTTTGGTTCCTGCACCATGCATCTCGGTCGATTGTCTTCATCCGGTCTGATGCAGTATGCCGTGATGGCCAGGATTCATTGCAAGTGAGAATCACATCACATGCAGCTTAATTAAGGTAGTAGCTCGGTCGTTTTCACCCACTGACAGTTGGCCTTGTTATGGAGATACACGTAGCTCGTGGTTAATCACCAACCGCGACACTTCTTTGAAACGGAGGGAGTACATCCGAGCTGACGGGGCCAAAAAATATCCGGTCTGACGGGTTTAACAACGAGAAGTTAGGGCCGCCGTCCCTGTCGGCAAGGCACAAGTACAAAGAATAAAATGTTTCTATTACCGTGCTGTATCAATCATCTGCTGGTCGATTTTGAAGTTTGAATTTGGCAAATAAGGCAAGGCTGATTTTTCAGAGCAACCATCTCCACAAGATCTTTATCTTCTGACGGCTCAGAATTCGCATTCAAATCATCTTCCAGCCTAGATATTTTCCCAGGTTGTATTCAATTCATCTTCCTTCCTTCATCATGGACGGATGCTCTCTCTTTTCTCTGCTTTTAATTAGTGATGAATTCATATTCCAATAATATCCAGATGTAAGGATTTTATTCGCATGTATCTGCTTTTGGACCTTTTGAGCTTTCAGGTAACTGTTGGCATTGGTGCTCTGTCACCACAAGTGCCCTTTAGCCTAAGCAAGAGTTCATCCGGAAAGCAACACCAACATTAACTGTACTATATGTACACATTCATTGAAGAGGAAAAGAGTGTTCTCCTTCATAAAATTCTACTTCTAATTATCTATCTTAAGAAAGTTTCCTTTTTCCTAGTGTACATGTAGAGGATGTACAAAGCAGAAGAGGGCACTTTACACTTGTGGTGTAGGTGCATGAGGCTGCTGGCGAGACAGACAGAGAGTTGTCAGATCAGATCGGGTCCCCTTCAGCTTGATTCCAAGCAGTGAAGGGTACTATACTACTAGTCTCTGTGTGTGATTGATTAGTACTCCTACGAGTACTAGGATTATCTAGCTAGCCGAGCACCCAACGCACTTGCTCCCTCCCCTCCCACTCATGTTCATCATCATCAGCAGCAACTCCCACGTCCACACTGTTAGAAGGGGGACAGAGGATTGGTGAAATAGTTGATTGATGGCTGTATTATTGAGCCTCGAGGGTGATTATATATGGAGTAGAGAGCAAGAAGCCTTTCCTGAAGATAAGGTAGGAGAATGATTACAAATCCTAGACCATCAAATACAAGTAACCCAAATATATCTCTAACATCTCCCCGCAGTCATAGCGGTAGCATCCCGGACGGTCAGACCGGAGAGAATAGCAGCCGACGGGCGTAGCCGGAGCGTCGTGGATGGTGTCGCATCGCGGACGCATTGACTGTAGAGGAAGCCGACGAGTTGCTCAAGCGGATGATAGCCCTTTGTGCCGATGTCGAGGTAGCCGAGGTGGTGTAGCCGTGGTCGAGGTAGCCGTGCGAAGAACATCGTGGTTGATGTCGAGTCGGGGTGGCCGGTGTCGAGGTAATCGCCGTGGACCAAGAACAAGAGCGGCGGCGGCGGCCTGAGGAGGCGGCGGCGGTGGCAAGGTCAGAAGCGCGGCGACAGTGCTCGAAGTAGGCGAGGAAGAACCCGACAACGTGAAGACCGGCGCGGATGGTGACGTTCCCGCACCTAGGAAGGTGGCGCGGCCCATACCACACATAAGTCTACTCGCATGGATGACCAAATGGACCACGGGCCGCGGTGATACGGCCCGAAGGGGTGACGCAGCGGCAACACGTGAATCGGGGCGATGGCGGGGAAGACATCAGGGCGGAAGCAAGGACCGCGTGCTACGCTTGCTAAGACCCGATAGGGCAGCGCAGCGGCAGTGCGAGGGTCGTAGCAGCCATGGAGACGGCCTCGAGGCGGCGGTGATCGCGGGCCGCGGTATTACGGCCCGAAGGGGCGACGCAGCGGCAGCGTGCAGGTCATTGCAACCACAGGAGAACCACGGGGCGGCGGCAAGGACCGCCTGCAACGCTCGCTACCGCCCAATGGGGTGACACAGCGGCAGCGCAAGGGTCGGTGCAACCACGAGGACAGCCTTAAGCAGACAGTCTCGTGGTAGCGGTGTACTGCGGGCCGTGACACTACGGTACGAAGGGGCGACAAGCGGTAGCGTGCGGGTCAAAGCAGCCATGGGGAAGACCACAAAACGGTGGTGCTGCGGCATGAGGGGACGACGCAGCGGCAGCCTGTTGCTCCATCGGAGAGGCGCGCTGTACTCATAGACAATCTTCACGGACTCCGGCCACATGCATCACGCAGCGGTACAGGGTAGGGCCGGCATGCAAGGAGCAAATCCAACATGGGGCAACGATGAGCAGCCGCATGCGCGGCCATGCAGCACGCCCGCGCAGGCGCGCGACAGCAGGCCAACGCACGACTGCGCTTGCGACTGCCTACCAGCATGCTGACGTGCAGCAGAGCCTGGGCGTTGTGCGGCTACCGATCCAGCAAAAGACGACGAAGTAGATGCGCATTGAAGACGACAGACGGCCGTGAGCGACGCGAACTGATTTTAGATCGGAACACCAAAAAGAAACGCCGATCAATACGACCGGCGCGAGAGAAAAACCCCGATCAACGAATCGGGTAAACGACTCTTTAGGGCAGCCGGTCGACACGACCGGCGAACGAACCTTAGGTACGGGCAGCGCGGCCCCGGCGGCGGTCATGGAGGCCGACCGCCCTGGAGCGGCGTGGGTGCGAAAGCGACGGACAGCGGCTAGGGTTTGGATCAGTTATGTTGATATCATGTTAAGAGAGAGAGGATTGGTGGAATAGTTGATTGATGGATGTATTATTGAGCCTCGAGAGCGAATATGTATTGAGTAGACGGCAAGAAGTCTCTCATAAAAATAAGGTACAAGAGGAATTACAAATCCTAGACTACCAGACACAAGTAACCCAAATATATCTCTAACACACACAACACTGTTAGCTAATCTAGTCACTAAGAATAAACGTTAGCTAGTTAGTTTTGTTTTCCAGCCTAGTTTGTTTGGCGAGAGCCCGCGACTTGTGCGTGCTTTGCATGTAGGCTGCATGGGCCTGTAGCATGATGTGACCACATCACATTAGCCCATGCGTTTAGCTCGGGTGGTTTAGCACGACGCGAACTCGTGGGATGGCACGAGTTGTCAGGGTCGTGGCGTAGAGGTAGGAAACTACCGGCCACTCCGTTTCCCTTCTGTACCCAATAAATAGAGAAAGAAAAAACGAGAAAAGTCGCACAGTTGAACGCGACGCAAAATCATCGTCTCCTCTGATCGTGAGTTGCGAGAGCATCAGTTTCCCTGACAATTGGCATCAGAGCATGTTTTCCGGCGATCCTGACACCATGGCTGACACCGGAGTTCAGCCGGACCAGACGGCGGCGGCACCCCACAACGGTGGCAGTGGTGGGAGCCGCTCGCGCACTCCACCATGGGAGCGCAGTCGCGGACGAAGCCGCGTGAGGAGGGAGCGGCAGGTGGTGATCCACCAGGCGGCGGCCACGGAGCGCGCGCCGCTCGTGCCGAGCGCGGGCACCACGTTCCCGCCGCTCACGTCCACGAACTACATCGAGTGGTCTCTCGTGATGAAGGTTCACCTGGAGTCTTGGGGGCTCTGGGACGCGATCGAGGGCAACGCACAACATGTGCGTGACGACAAGTCGGCACTCGGCGTCCTCTTCCGAGCCGTCCCACCGGAGATGCTCGGCGTCCTCGTTGTCAAGGAGATGGCGAAGGAGGCCTGGGACACCATCAAGGTCATGCGCATGGGAGTGCACCGTGTGCGCGAGGCCACTGCGCAACGGCTGCGCACGGAGTTCGAGCAGATCGCCTTCGGCGACGGTGAGTCCCTCGACGCCTTCGGGATGCGGATCACGAGCCTTGTCAACCAGCTGCGCACCCTCGGCGACAACGTGGAAGAGGTACGAGTTGTTCAGAAACTCCTGCGGGTTGTCCCTTCTCGCTACGCACAGATCGCAGTGGCAATCGAGACGCTGCTCGACCTGAGGACGATCTCGGTCGAGGAGCTGATCAGGCGGCTGCACACGGCCGAGGAGCGCTGCGGGGCGGCCACGCCGGGCCAGGCCGGCGGGGAGCTGCTTCTCACGGAATGCCAGTGGGAGGCGCGACGCCAAGGGCGCGAGACCGGGCAGGGTTCCGGTGGCGGCAACGGCAACGGCGGGCAGAACAACCGCCGGGGCAAGAACCAGAAGAAGAGGAATGACTCCCGCCCGCCGCAGGATGGCGGCAACAACGCCGGCGGGTCCGGCAGCCGCGGCGGCGGCAGCGGCCGTGACATGAGCAAGGTGAAGTGCTACAACTGCAACAAGAACGGGCACTTCTCTCGCGACTGCACCGAGCCACGGCGCGAACGCAAGGAGCAGGTGAATCTGGCTCAGGAGGAAATGCATGAGTCAGCACTCCTCCTTGCGAGCGCACACGAGATCGTGGTGACCGCCGGCGGCGCTGGTGAGCACGTGCTCTTGAACGAGGAGCACTCCCAGGCGCGCGCGGCGACAGAGGGCGAGCGCTGCGACATGGCGTGGTATCTGGACACCGGAGCCAGTAACCACATGTCCGGGCGGCGGGACATCTTCTCCGAGCTGGACACCGGCGTGCGCGGGACGGTCAAGCTCGGCGACGGATCGGCAGTCCACATCGAGGGCAAGGGGACAATCGTGTTCCAGTATCGCAATGGTGAGCATCTTGTGCTGTCCGAGGTGTATTTTATACCCCGTTTGTGCAGCAACATAGTTAGCATTGGACAGTTAGATGAGATCGCGTAGGAGACCACGATCCATCACGGCGTACTCCAACTTCGCGAACCAGGAGGGCGCCTCCTCGCCCGCGTACAACGCAACGCGGGACGGCTCTACATCCTTCAGCTCACTCCGGCGCGGCCGGTGTGCCTCGCCGTACACGGCGGCGAGGACGCGTGGCGCTGGCACGCGCACTACGGCCATGTCAATTTCCGGGCACTACGTCAACTTGCCTGGGGCGGCATGGTGCATGGCCTACCACTCATCGACGAGGCTGATCGGGTGTGCAAGGCCTGCCTCGCCGGCAAGCATCGACGCACACCCTTCCCCGACAGGGCTCTCAATCGAGCCACGACACCACTGGAGCTGGTCCACGCCGATCTGTGTGGGCCAATCAGTCCGCCAACGCCGGGCGGGAGGAGGTACTTCCTCCTGCTGGTCGATGACCACAGCAGGCATATGTGGCTCGTGCTGCTCACCGCCAAGGACGAGGCGTCGGCAGCGCTGAAGCGGTTCCAGGCCATGACGGAGCTTGAGTCCGGCCACAAGCTCAAGGTGCTGCGCACAGATCGAGGGGGTGAATTCACCTCCCACAGCCTCGGCGAGTACTTCGCCGATCGGGGAGTGCGACGGCAGCTCACCGCGCCCTACACGCCCCAGCAAAACGGCGTAGTAGAGAGGCGCAACCAAACGATCGTCGGCATGGTGCGCAGTCTTCTGAGGGCCAAGGGCATGCCAGGACGCTTCTGGGGCGAGGCCGTAACGACGGCCGTATATCTCCTCAACAGATCCACGACAAAGAGCGTTGAGAAGATGACACCACACGAGGCGTGGTGTGGGCATCGTCCAAGCGTTCAGCATCTGCGCACCTTTGGATGCATCGCACACGTCAAGGTAACGAAGCCAAACCTGAAGAAACTTGATGACAGGAGCGTGCCCATGGTGTTCCTAGGCTACAAGCCCGGCTCGGCGGCGTACCGTGTGCTACATCCCTCGACGAACCATGTACACGTCTCCAGGGACGTTGTTTTCGATGAAGATGGTTCCTGGGACTGGCGCGCCGAGGCCGGTGGAGAGAATCAGGCACCGGCGCTGGACACCTTCACGGTCGAGCTCGAGCACGTCCTGCCGGCCGACCCCCGCGACGCCCAAGATGACGTGTCGGCGAAAACTTCGCCGGCTCCTTCCACTCCCGCGCCCGATCCCAGAGGGGCTTCTCCGGCCACTCCAACGCCCGACGCCAGAGGGGTCTCCCCTACTACTCCCACGACAAAGGAGCGCATGACGCCGATCTCAGCGGCGTCCGGCGTCGAGTTCGTGTCCCCGCCAACGGGCGCGTCTGAGCCGGCCCCTGGAGCAGAGGCACCAAGGCGCTACCGCACGTTCGAGAACCTGTGGGAGACCACAGAGGAGGTCGAGATAGTGTACAGTCCTCTCTGGCTGTTTGCAGGGGAGGAGCCAGCCTCGTACCTTGAGGCGGAGAAGGAACCAGGGTGGCGGAGCGCCATGGACGAGGAGATGCAAAGCATCGTCGACAACCACACGTGGGAACTCACGGAGCTCCCGCCTGGACACCGCGCTATAGGCCTCAAGTGGGTCTACAAGCTCAAGAAGGATGCCCAAGGTGCGGTGGTGAAGCGAAAGGCGAGGCTGGTGGCGAAGGGATACGTCCAAGTTCAGGGAGTGGACTTCGAGGACGTGTTCGCGCCGGTGGCACGGATGGACTCTGTGCGCGTCTTGATCGCCCTCGCCGCACATCACGCCTGGCCAGTACATCACATGGACGTGAAGTCCGCCTTCTTGAACGGCGACCTTCTCGAGGAGGTCTACGTCGTCCAGCCGCCGTGGTACGCCGTGCCCGGCAAGGAGGAGAAGGTGCTGCGCCTACGGAAGGCGTTGTACGGGCTTCGTCAAGCACCGAGGGCGTGGAATGCCATACTCGACGAAAGCTTGCGTTCCCTGGGCTTTGAGCGCTGTCCGTCCGAGCACGCTGTGTATCGGCGTGGGAAGAGGAGCAAGCTGCTGCTTGTCCGTGTGTACGTCGACGACCTCATCATCACCGGCTCGGACCCGTCGGAGATCAGCTCTTTCAAGCGCCAGATGACGTCGCTCTTTTGTATGAGCGATCTCGGGCGGCTCAGCTACTACCTCGGCATCGAGGTGCGCCACGAGCGTGATCGGATCACGCTGTGTCAAGCGGCCTACGCCAAGAAGCTGCTGGAGCGCGCCCGGAACCCCGGCAACGTGCCGATGGAGGCGCGGCTGAAATTGAGCAGGGACAGCAAGGAGAAGCCGGTGGACAGCACCCTGTACCGCAGCATCATCGGAGGGCTGCGTTACCTCGTTCACACGAGGCCTGATATCTCCTTCGCTGTCGGATATCTGAGCCGCTTCATGGAGGCGCCGGCATCAGATCACTACGCAGCGATGAAGAGGCTGCTGAAGTACATCGCCGGCACGATTGACTACGGGTGTGCCTACGTCCACGGGAAGGGCACGCCAGAGCTGTTGGGGTACAGCGACGCAGATCACGCCGGCGACATCGACAACAGGAGGAGCACTACGGGAGTGCTCTTCTTCCTCGGCGGCAGCCCCGTAAGCTGGCAATCCCAGAAGTAGCGCGTGGTGGCGATCTCCTCATGCGAGGCCGAGTACATGGCCGCCACTACTGCTGCCTGCCAGGGCATTTGGCTAGCTCGGCTGGTTGGAGAGATGCTCAACGAGAAGATCAAGCAGCCGAAGCTACTGGTTGACAACAAGTCGGCCATCTCTTTGTCAAAGAATCCCGTCTTCCACGATCGTCGCAAGCACATTGACTTGCGCTATCACTTCATCCGTGAGTGCGTGGAGGACGGGCGCATCAGCATCGACTTTGTCAACACCGCCAACCAACTCGCCGACATTCTCACGAAGGCGCTCGGACGGATCCGGTTCTTGGAGCTGAGGGGGAAAATCGGCATGTCTGAAATAATCAGGAGGCGACAAGATTAGGGGGGTGATCTGTTAGCTAATCTAGTCGCTAAGAATAAACGTTAGCTAGTTAGTTTTGTTTTCCAGCCTAGTTTGTTTGGCGAGAGCCCGCGACTTGTGCGTGCCTTGCATGTAGGCTGCATGGGCCTGTAGCACGATGTGACCACATCACATTAGCCCATGCGTTTAGCTCGGGTGGTTTAGCACGACGCGAACTCGTGGGATGGCACGAGTTGTCAGGGTCGTGGCGTAGAGGTAGGAAACTACCGGCCACTCCGTTTCCCTTCTGTACCCAATAAATAGAGAAAGAAAAAAGGAGAAAAGTCGCACAGTTGAACGCGACGCAAAATCATCGTCTCCTCTAATCGTGAGTTGCGAGAGCATCAGTTTCCCTGACAAACACCACGCACTAGAACCCCAGCCCTCTGTTTATCTCTTCCTCCTCATCTTCTTGCTCTGTTTTGCTCTGCTCTGCTCCAGCCACATAGCAACACGTCATGAGGAAGGAAGGAAGGATATCGATAGAGAGATCCAAAGTCAACATCTCGAGAGAGCCGGTCCGGGAGATCGGGTCGGGCAACTTGGAGGTGGCCAAGCTAATGCTCAACCGGTGAGCTCGTCGCCATGAAGTTCATCGAGCGAGGATACGTGTTGTCCCTAAGGAGAGATGGGTGCAAATGGCGAGTTGGCTATTATTCTCCATCCTAGAGTAAAAATATCAATTCGACTTCGAACTTGTCTATAGAAGCAGGTGATGGAAGCAGTCTTTAATGGGTGAAAGGAAGTAGTCAACGTGTACAACAGGGATCCTCGAGAAAGGATGATCTCTGTGGTCCACCATTGATGTGCAGGGAATTTCCAGTGGCTGAACCCAATGAGTAGTAGTTCTATTTTTCTGTCGTGTTGCCTCATTATATATGCTAGTATTGTTATGAATGTGCTGAGGATGCACATGTATGCTCTTTGGTCAAACCTATTAAGCTGTGTGACAAAATTATGACCTTTTGCAGTACTGACATCAGACTTGTCGGTCCATTTGCTATTGGGTACACTATTTTAAGTGATGTTTAGAATTTTTGATGCTATATTGTTCTCTATGATCTTGTTTTCCAATCCATGAATTATTACAGAATATTACAGAATTAATATGGCATTTCGTCATTTAGTACCATGAGAGCACGTACCGATAAATATCAATGGATTTCAATACGATAATCGCAACTCATATCCCCTGAAAATGGTATTCTAATGTGTTCAAAACTCTATCATGGCAGAAAAACCAGAAACTAAGTTGTGAACCCCGCCGCACCATTTTTTGCTTTTTTTTAGCCCAACGAACAATTTCTGTGACACTAAAATTGTCATAGAATATGCACGTGAGTAGTGACGTTCGATTTGTCACCTAAAATTAGCCCAGAACGTCACCAAGGTCGCCTAGGGCACCATCCCAGGGAGGGAATCTGTCTATGATGGTGACTGTCACAGAAAATGATATTAGGTCACAAGTTGTTCTTCATTTCGAGGGTTTTCGTCATCTGGCAATGCCTCGCATTCTTTGGAGGGTCCTTAGTTCCTTGTCTTCTTCCTGGTCTTTTTGGCAGCTATTAATAAAAAGGGGGAGAAGACATCAATTGCTGATCGATTTGCAAGTATTTTGCTGGCTGTTTTACCTCAAGTTCCAACACTTGCTCTTCATTTGATTCGTATCGTGTTGTAAAATTGTCATGAACTTCCGTCTGTAATATTTAATAACCCTCATGCTGCATTATATGTCTTTTGAGAATCTATTTTACGTGTAGTACAATTATTAGAAGTCATTATTGGATGCATTATATTCATCACCGACTATTTTAGAGTGCAGTCTAGTATCGTCGACGATCTGAAATATCTCTCTATCATGTCTATTCTAATATATGTACGATGTTGGATTTCAAGCTTTTAGTCGATGCATACATTTAAGGGGATCTTATTTTATCTTCGAGATATATGATACAATTTACTTTTAGCACGCTACTAGTTACATATCTATCATTTCTTCAATGATTATCTGTTTTGTCAACAATCATCAAAAAAGGGGAGACTGTTTGTGCAATGGTTTGCCTCCTTGTATTTTGTAGATTGTTGTCGGAAACAGTAAGGGACTAATGTTTTTACCAGTGCACACAGAGATTATAGGTCCCTGATGTACTGAGAAGTTTGGTATAAACTCTGAAGATTATCATCTGCGTTTTTCTTAGCAAAAGTACTGCTCTAAGATGATAGCCATGGGCACGTCTCACGCCACTTTTTTCTCTGTTTATTTCTCTTTTCTCAACTCATGATACATCAAACACGCAGCCTACTTGACATAGGTTTTCTATTCAACTACTCAAACTTGTCTTGGAATCAAAAAAGTACTGCTCTAAGATGAAGTATATGTACACGGTAACCTGCAGAACTATATATAGAAAACATTTGATCATCACCTAATTAAAGCTTGCTCTAGTTTGGAAAACTCCGGCAGATGCGGCACGATGGCGCCCTAACCTTATCCCTAGCTAGTGGCAGCGGCACCCTAACCCTATCCCTAGCTAGAGACGGTGGCGACCTAACCCTACCAGCGGCGGCGCCCTAACTCTAGCCCTATCGGCGGCGTGGAACGGGCCTACACTAGGCCTAGCGACGGCGACGACTGCACCCTAACCCTAACCCTAGTGACAATAGGAGGAGGGGAGTTAGGGAGATTGGGACATACCTGTGGGAGAGACACAATGGGAAGAGATGACGGCAGGAGAAGACGCCCCACACGGGATGAAGGGGGCGAACGCCAGAGAAGGGGGGGCGGATAGAATTTCCATCGATTTGAGTTCGTGTGGGCTGTAACCGATGGTTTTCTATGTGTAGGCTATAACTGTGACGGGCGTTGTAAAGAACCTGCCACAGCAAGCATATTTTGCTTATTTTCCGGTCTATAGTTTGATCACTACGCCAATTGGCACAACGGGTCATCTAATGTATTGCAAAGAGATGGAGATGGGATGGTGTTGGTGTAGACGGATAGTGACGATGCCCTCTCGATGTGGTGATTTGGCGGCAGAGTCCCGCTATTGATTTCCCCTCCAAAATCCTTCGGGAGGCTATGATGCCCTCTCAGTGTGGTGATCCGATTGCACTGGGATGAAGTAGTTGACTAGGTAGAGACGATAATGTGGAGTACGACCGGCGGTACAACCATAAGCGCTGATCCCGTGCACCATCTTGCACTCTGGACGCCTCTATGTGACTTCACCCTTCTCCCCAGTAATTTGTTCTTTTATGGTAACTAGATGATACCCTGCTCGTTACTGCGGCAATCGGTTGCAATGTATTTCAGTGTGATTTGAATGTGTGGGATATAAAATTTAAGTAAATAACACATGAACTGAAACTAAAAATGCATACAACTTACTATTTGTTATATATAGTTTTAGTTTACTTATTGAATGTAAGAAGAATGATAGAATGAAAAATATTTTACCATGCATGCTTGCATATGGTGGTGGGTTTTTCCGATGCTTGGTTGCACGCTTGCGTGTTGAGATAAATAAGTTAGTGTTAATGACTCTATTAGGTATATAGAATATCCTATCACATTAATTTACATGATTTTACCACCATATCTTGATGATCTTTCCATAAACTCTCAAATGCTGCCCCAAGTGGCAACCTAACGAAAGCAGCTAAAAGAGGTGCACAAACGAAGTCAAATCCGACGAATCATAACACTATGGAACGAAGCAGGAGATTTAAATTAATGCAAAATTTGGATTCATGACGATCATATTTGCAAATCTATGCATGGACTACAGATGCGTAGAAGACTAACAAAGAACGAGGAGACTGTGCCCAATGGGAATGGAGTAAAAGTTATGACAAAGACGTTGGTGTTTTACCACTACATGTACCTTCCGGATTTATATTTGAGCTTAGTAATTATTACTACGTTCCTACCATGTGCAAGAACATTATATCAAGATCATTTGTTGCGAGATGATTATTTGTTTAAGTCATAAAACATTGGTTTTTGATTTATATGAATAATATATTTTATGGATGTGCACCTAGTGAATGGGTTATAAAAAGTGAGAATCCCATCTTTGACAATGATGCTAAACATCTTAAAACGATTTATAAGACAAATACCACATTTATGTGGCACTGTCGTCTTGGTCATAACAGATATAAATGCGTGAAGAAACTCAATAGGGATGGAGTTTTGGTCTCATTTGATTTTGAACCATTTGAGAATTGTGAGTCTTGTCTGATGGGTAAATTGACTAAGACGTTGTTCACAGTGTTGGAAATATGCTCTAGAGGCAATAATAAATTAGTTATTAATATTATATTTCCTTGTTCATGATAATCGTTTATTATCCATGCTATAATTGTATTGATAGGAAACTCAGATACATGTGTGGATACATAGACAACACCATGTCCCTAGTAAGCCTCTAGTTGACTAGCTCGTTGATCAATAGATGGTTACGGTTTCCTGATCATGGACATTGGATGTCGTTGATAACGGGATCACATCATTAGGAGAATGATGTGATGGACAAGACCCAATCCTAAGCCTAGCACGAAGATCGTGTAGTTCGTATGCTAAAGCTTTTCTAATGTCAAGTATCATTTCCTTAGACCATGAGATTGTGCAACTCCCGGATACCGTCGGAATGCTTTGGTGTACCAAACGTCACAACGAATGGGTGGCTATAAAGGTGCACTACGGTATCTCGCAAACGTGTCATTGGATTGGCACGAATCGAGACTGGGATTTGTCACTCCGTGTGACGGAGAGGTATCTCTGGACCCACTCGGTAGGACATCATCATAATGTGCACAATATGACCAAGGGGTTGATCACGGGATGATGTGTTACGGAATGAGTAAAGAGACTTGTCGGTAACGAGATTGAACAAGGTATCGGGATACCGATGATCGAATCTCGGGCAAGTACAATACCGCTAGACAAAGGGAATTGTATACGGGATTGATTAAATCCTTGACATCGTGGTTCATCCGATGAGATCACCGTGGAACATGCGGGAGCCAATATGGGTATCCAGATCCCGCTATTGGTTATTGGCCAGAGAGGTGTCTCGGTCATGTATGCGCATGGTTCCCGAACCCGTAGGGTCTACACACTTAAGGTTCGATGACGCTAGAGTTGTTATGGGAAATAGTATGTGGTTACCGAAGGTAGTTCGGAGTCCCGGATGTGATCCCGGACGTCACGAGGAGCTCCGGAATGGTCCGCGGTGAAGATCAATATATTGGACGAAGGGTATTGGAGTCGGAAGTGTTCCGGGGTACTGGCTATGGCAAGATGACCGAAAGGTGTTTCGGGAGCCCCGGCAAGTGTTGGAGGGCCTCATGGGCCAAAGGGGAAGGAGAAAACCAGCCCACTAAGGGGTGGTGCGCCCCCCACACCCTTTCCCACATTACTTGGGGAGGTGGGGCGCCTCCACCTGGCTTGGGAGGCAAGCCTCCACCTACTTGGCTTGGGGGGCAAGTCTCCCTAGGATTTTCCCTAGGGAGATCCAATCTGCTTGGCCGCCGCCCCCTAGGGGAAAGGGCGCCTCCCCCTCTCCCCTTGCCCCTATATATAGTGGAGGGGTGGGAGGGCAGCAAGACCTTCCCCTGGCGCAGCCCTCTCCCTCCCCAACACCTCCTCCGTAGTAGTAGTGCTTGGCGAAGCTCTGCCGGAGAACTGCAAGCTCCACCACCACGCCGTCGTGCTGCTGGAGCTCTCCCTCAACTTCTCCTCTTCCCTTGCTGGATCAAGAAGGAGGAGACGTCCCCGGGCTGTACGTGTGTTGAACGCGGAGGCACCATTGTTCGGTGCTTAGATCGGATTCGGCCGCGATCTGAATCGCTTACTGAACGACTCCACCGACCGCGTTCTTGCAACGCTTCCGCATCGCGATCTTCAAGGGTATGAAGATGCACTCCCCTCTCTCTCGTTGCTAGTTACTCCATAGATTGATCTTGGTGATGCATAGAAAATTTTGAATTTCTACTACGTTCCCCAACAGTGGTATCAGAGCTAGGTCTATTGCGTAGATTCTTTGCACGAGTAGAACACAAAGTAGTTGTGGGCGTTGATTTTGTTCAATATGCTTACCGTTACTAGTCCAATCTTGTTTCGACGGTATTGTGGGATGAAGCGGCCCGGACCGACCTTACACGTACACTTACGTGAGACAAAGTTCCACCGGTGACATGCACTTGGTGCATAAGGTGGCTAGCGGTGCTAGTCTCTCCCACTTTAGTCGGAACGGATTCGATGAAAAGGGTCCTTATGAAGGGTAAATAGCAATTGGCATATCACGTTGTGGTTTTGCGTAGGTAAGAAACGTTCTTGCTAGAAACCCATAGCAGCCACGTAAAACATGCAAACAACAATTAGAGGACGTCTAACTTGTTTTTGCAGGGTATGCTATGTGATGTGATATGGCCAAGAAGAATGTGATGAATGATATGTGATGTATGAGATTGATCATGTTCTTGTAATAGGAATCACGACTTGCATGTCGATGAGTATGACAACCGGCAGGAAACATATGAGTTGTCTTAATTTATTGTATGACCTGCATGTCATTGAACAACACCATGTAATTACTTTACTTTATTGCTAACCGGTAGCCATAGTAGTAGAAGTAATAAGTTGGCGAGACAACTTCATGGAGACACGATGATGGAGATCATGGTGTCATGCCAGTGACGATGATGATCATGGAGCCCCGAAGATGGAGATCAAAAGGAGCAAAATGATATTGGCCATATCATGTCACTATTTGATTGCATGTGATGTTTATCATGTTTATGCATCTTATTTGCTTAGAACAACGGTAGTAAATAAGATGATCCCTGATTAAAATTTCAAGAAAGTGTTCCCCTAACTGTGCACCGTTGTGAAAGTTCGTCGTTTCGAAGCACCACGTGATGATCGGGTGTGATAGATTCTTACGTTCAAATACAACGGGTGTAAGCCAGATTTACACACGCGAAACACTTAGGTTAACTTGACGAGCCTAGCATGTACAGACATGGCCTAGGAACACAAGAGACCGAAAGGTTGAGCATGAGTCGTATGGTGGATACGATCAACATGAAGATGTTCACCGATGATGACTAGTCCGTCTCACGTGATGATCGGACACGGCCTAGTTGACTCGGATCATGTAATCACTTAGATGACTGGAGGGATGTCTATCTGAGTGGGAGTTCATTAGATGAACTTAATTATCCTGAACATAGTCAAAAGCCCTTTGCAAATTATGTCATAGCTCGCGCTTTAGTTCTACTGTTTAGATATGTTTCTAGAGAAAATATAGTTGAAAGTTGACAGTAGCAATTATGCGGTCAGTAGAAAGCTTATGTCCTTAATGCACCGCTCGGTGTGCTGGACCTCGAACGTGGTCTGTGGATGTTGCGAACATCGACACACACGCTTTGATGACTACGTGATAGTTCGGTAATGTTAAACGGCTTAGAATTGAGGCACCAAAGACGTTTTTGAAACGTCATGAACATATGAGATGTTACGAGGGCTGAAATTGGGATTTCAGGCTCGTGCCACGCCAAGAGGTATGAGACCTCCGACGAGTTTTCTAGCCTACAAACTAAGGGAGAAGATCTCAATCGTTGAGCTTGTACTCAGATTGTGCAGGTACAACAATCACTTGAATCGAGTGGGAGTTAATCTTCCGGATGAGATAGTGATGTTTCTCCAAAGACATTGCCACCAAGCTACTAGAGCTTCGTGATGAACTATAACATATCAGGGATAGATATGATGATCCTTGAAGTGTTCGCGATGTTTGACACATGAAAGTAGAAGTCAAGTAGGAGCATCAATTGTTGATGGTTGCTAAAACCACTAGTTTCAAGAAGGGCAAGGGCAACAAGGGATACTTCATGAAACGGCAAAACAGTTGCTGCTCTAGTGAAGAAACCCAAGGTTGAACCCAAACCCGAGACTAAGTGCTTCAGTAATGAGAGGAACAGACATCAAGCGGAACCACCCTAGATACTTGGTAGATGAGAAGGCTGGCAAGGTCGATAGAAGTATATTGGATATACATTATGTTAATGTGTACTTTACTAGTACTCCTAGTAGCACTGTGGTATTAGATACCGGTTCGGTTGCTAAGTTTTAGTAATTGAAATAAAAGCTACGGAATAAACGGAGACTAGCTAAAGGTGAGCCGACGATATGTGTTGGAAGTGTTTCCAAGGTTGATGTGATCAAGCATTGCACGCTCCCTCGCCATCGAGATTGGTGTTAAACCTAAATAATTGTTATTTGGTGTTTGCGTTGAGCATAGACATGATTGGATTATGTCTATCATGATACAGTTATCCATTTAAGGAGAATAATGGTTACTCTGTTTATTTGAATAATACCTACAATAGTCTTGCACCTAAAATGAATGGTTTATTGAAATCTCGATCGTAGTGATACACATTTTCATGCCAAAAGATATAAGATAGTAATGATAGTACCACCTGCTTGTGGCACTGCCATTTGAGTCATATTGGTATAAAACGCATGAAGAAGCTCCATGTTGATGGATCTTTGGACTCACTCATTTTTGAAAAGTTTGAGACATGCGAACCATGTCTATTGGTGTATACGCGTGAAGAAACTCCATGCAGATGGATCGTTTGGCTCACTTGATTTTGGATCACTTGAGATATGTAAATCATACCACATGGGCAAGATGACTGAAAAGCCTCGGTTTTAGTAAGATGGAACAAGATAGCAACTTGTTGGAAGTAACACATTTTGATGTGTGCAGTCCAATGAGTGCTGAGGCATGCAGTGAATATCGTTATGTTCTTACTTCACGGATGATTTAAGTAGATACTGAGTGTATTTACTTGATGAAACACATGTCTGAATTATTAAATGGTTCAAGTAATTTCAGAGTGAAGTTAAAGATCATCGTGATAAGAGGATAAAATGTCTATGATATGATCATAGAGATGAATATCTGAGTTACGAGCTTTGGCACGCTATTAAGACATTGTGGAAATTGTTTCACAATTAATACCGCCAGGAACACCATAGTGTGATGGTGTGTCCAAACATCATAGTTGCACCCTATTAGATATGGTGCGTACCATGATGTCTCTTATCGAATTACCACTATCGTTCATGGGTTAGGCATTAGAGACAACCACACTCACTTTAATAGGGCACCACGTAATTCTGTTGAGACGGCACTGTTTGAACTATGGTTTGGAGAAACATAAGTTGTCGTTTCTTAAAAGTTTGGGGCTGCGACGCTTATGTGAAAAAGTTTCATCGTGATAAGCTCGAACCCAAAACGGATAAATACATCTTCATAGGACACCCAAAACAGTTGGGTATACCTCCTATCTCAAGATCCGGAAGCAAAAGTAATTGTTTCTAGAAACGGGTCCTTTCTCGAGGAAAAGTTTCTCTCGAAAGAATTGAGTGGGAGGATGGTGGAGACTTGATGAGGTTATTGAACCATCACTTCAACTAGTGTGCAGCAGGGCACAGGAAGTTGTTCCTGTGGCGCCTACACCAATTGAAGTAGAAGCTTATGATAGTGATCATGAAGTTTCGGATCAAGTCACTACCGTACCTCGTAGGGTGACAAGAATGCGTACTACTTCAGAGTGATACAATAATCCTGTCTTGAAGGTCATGTTGCTAGATGAACCTACGAGCTATGGAGAAGCGATGGTGGGCCCATATTCCGACAAATGGTTAGAAGCCATGAAATCCGAGATAGGATCCATGTATCAGAACAAAGCATGGACTTTGGTGGACTTGCCCGATAGGCAAGCCATTGAGATAAATGGATCTTTAAGAAGAAGACGAACGTGGGACGGTAATGTACCCGTCTATAAGCTCGACTTGTGGCGAAGAGTTTTTCACAAGTTCAAGGAGTTGACTACGATGAGATTTTCTCATCCGTAGCGATGCTTAAGTCCGTCGGAATCATGTTAGCATTAGCTGCATTTATGAAATCTGGCGGATGGATGTCAAAACGAGTTTCCTTACCGGTCTTCGTAAGGAAAGGTTGTATGTGATACAATCAGAAAGTTTTGTCAATCCTAAGGATGCTAAAAGGTATCTGGCTCCAATGATCCTTCTAAGGATTGGAGTAAGCATCTCGGAGTTGGAATGTGCGCTTTGATGAGATGATCAAAGATTTTTGGTTTATACAAAGTTTATGAGAAACTTGTATTTCCAAAGAAGTGAATGGGAGCACTATAGAATTTCGATGAGTATATGTTGTTGACATATTGTTGATCGAAATGATGTAGAATTCTGGAAAGCATACAAGGTTATTTGAAAGGTGTTTTCAATAGAAAACCTGGATTAAGCTACTTGAACATTGAGCATCAAGATCTATAAGGATAGATAAAAACGCTTAATGGTACTTTCAAATGAGCACATACCTTGACATAATCTTGAAGGTGTTCAAGATGGATCAGTCAAAGAAGGAATTCTTGCCTGAGTTGTAAGGTATGAAGTTAAGAGTTAAAGCTCGACCACGGCAGAAAAGAGAGAAAGGACGAAGGTTGTCCCCTATGCCTTAGACGTAGGCTCTACAGTATGCTATGATGTGTACCGCACCGGAAGTGTGCCTTGCCATGAGTCAGTCAAGGGGTACAAGTGTGATCCAGGAATGGATCACAGGACAGCGGTCAGGGTTATCCTTAGTAGCTAGTGGACTACGGAATTTTCTCGATTATGGAGGTCACTACAGGAATCCAGTATTTTGTCGTCCGCCACGGCGGACGGCAAAGGCACGGACGACGGACGGCAAAGAGCTTTGCCGTCAGCGGCGGACGGCAAAGAGTGACGGCAAAGACAGGGTCGGCAACAGGTCCTTTGCCGTACGCTTTTCATGGCGGACGGCAAAGAGTCCTTTGCCTACTGATGGCGGACGGCAAAGGGAGGGCGGCAAAATACTTGGCGTCCGCCGGCGATAGTCCGTTAGGTGGCTAACGGCGGCCTTTTGCCGTCCGCCAGGGACGGCAAATTGACCACCCTTTGCCGTCCCCGATTGACGTCGGCAGTGCGTCAACGCCACGGTGGTTTGCCGTCACCACGGCGGACGGCAAAGGTTATGTCTTTGCCATCAGCTTTTCTTGGCGTCGGCCAGTGACGCAAAACCTTTGCCGTCCGCCACGGTCGGCAAATTTATAAATGGCACAGGTGCCAGGAAGCACAGGTGGGCGCCACGTGTCCCTTTGCCTCTGATGGCTGACGGCAAGGGCTCTTTGCCGTCGATGCATGGACGGCAAAGAGCCCTGCACTGCTTCTTTTTAATTCTGTTTTCTTATATCCAACAATTATCACAGCACACAACACATATATATCCATCACATAAATATCACAGCACATATATATATATATATATATATATATATATATATATATATATATATATATATATATATATATATATATATATATATCACAGCACATATATATCCATCACATAAATATCCAGCACATATATATCCATCCATACATGCATAGTAGGTTGCACATGGTCCCATCAATCCATACATATTACAATATGCAAATTTCATCATAGCAAGCGAGCAGAATATAAGAAGTGCATCAAAGGAAAAAAACAAGCAATCCATCATATGATGCTGGCTTCCGTGAAGTGAATGAAACCTGCAAAATGACAAATAAGAAAGTTAGAAAAAGAATAGAAGAAGAAGAAGAAGACTAGAAGAAGAAATATATGCCATTTATTAGCTAACTTAGGTGAACTGGATCATTTATGAGCTAAATTAGTTGAAATGGATCGTTTATGAGCTAAATTAGGTGAAATGGATCGTTTATGAGCTAAGTTAGGTGAAATGGATCGTTTATGAGCTAACCTAGGTGAAATGGGTCGTTTATGAGCTAACCTAGGTGAAATAGGTCGTTTATGAGCTAACCTAGGTGAAATGGGTCGTTTATGAGCTAACCTAGGTGAAATGGGTCGCTTATGAGCTAACCTAGGTGAAATGCATCATTTTGGAGCTAAGTTAGGTGAAATGGATGCTTATGAGCTAACCTAGGTGAAATGGATCATTTATGATCTAATCTAGGTGAAATGGGTCGTTTATGAGCTAACCTAGGTGAAATAGGTCGTTTATGAGCTAACCTAGGTGAAATGGGTCGTGTATGAGCTAACCTTGGTGAAATGGGTGGTTTATGAGCTAACCTAGGTGAAATAGGTGGTTTATGAGCTAACCTAGGTGAAATGGGTGCTTATGAGCTAACCTTGGTGAAATGGGTGGTTCTGAGCTAACCTAGGTCAAATGCATCATTTATGAGCTAACCTAGGTGAAATGGATTATTTGGAGCTAACTTAGTTGAAATGGGTGGTTTATGAGCTAACTAAGGTGAAATGCCACGTTTTGAGCTAACTAAGGTGAAATGGGTCATTTTGGAGCTAACGAGGTGAAATGGGTCATTTAGGAGCTAACGAGGTGAAATGGGTCATTTTAAAGCTAACGAGGTAAAATGGATCATTTAGAGCTAATCTACGTAAAATGGGTCATTTTAGAGCTAACTTGGATAAATTGGATCACTTGTAAGCTAACTAAGGTAAAATGAGTCATTTTAGAGCTAACTTAGGTAAAATGGATGGGTTATGAGCTAACTAAGCTAATTATGCAATTTTGACATAAGTAAGCTTATTAAGTCATTTGAAGGAAAAGAAGCTAACTCTAGGTCATTATGGTAAGCATATTGGAGGAAATAAAGCTAAGTCTAAGTCTAGAGAAACTTACCGTGATCAGGGAGGTGTAGGAGCGGGCTGGCTCGTGCTGGTAGCCTGGAGAAGGATCGTGCGATGCGTTTCGGAGTTAAGCTGCACCAAAGATCATTTCCAATGTCTCGTTAGCATTATGACACTCAAATGTTAAGACTAGCAAGTAATGTCCATTCAAATTAAACTCACCGTGCTCCCAGGAGCAATCACTGGCATCGGCGGAGCGGTCGACCGGACTTCTACTTTACGATCGCACATTTGGTTTTCAACAGAGTCATACTAGTTAGTAATGAGACTCAAATGTTAAGACTAGCAAGTAATCTGCAGAAGAAACTTACCACAAGGAGCTCATACATGGCCCTTGCCTGCATGTCATTCCGTGCCCTCTCCTCCTCCAACATCTTTGTCGTCCTCTCCTCCAACTCCCGCTGCCTCTCCGCCGCCTCCATGAAGTTTCTCCATTCTATCTCTCTCACTCTGTATAGCAGCCTGCAACACCACTCACATGACCATTTGTAATCATTGATGGAAGCGCACACAATGTAATGGAGAAAGATAGCTGAGTACGTATAACTAACCTTGATGGCGAGTTGGACTGGCCGTTCACGAGGCCTTATCTCAGGAGCGGAGCTCGACTGGCGTGCCTTGATCTCTGGGAGAGTGCTAGGACAACGGATAAGTCCATCTCCCATGGCTATGGAGCCATGGGACCTCCCGCCACCAGATATCATCAGCAACTCTGTATCAATGGGACCCTGGCTCGGGTTAAAGTCATCCCCTTTCCTCGCCTTCCCCTGATCTCTATATTGCATGAGCTTGTCGTGGGCGGAGATGTTGGTGAAGTTCTTTGCATCATCGAGGTCAGACGCAGAGAATGCCTTGACTTTCTTGTAAGGGCCAGTGTGGGCCATGGCATACAGGTCGTACACCTCTGGCACCTTATCCGCCTTATTGTAGCGTGCCTGAAAGAGAGAAACAAAGTAAATTAGTAATTAAAGGGCTAAAGCTAGCATGATGAATGAATTGCATGAATCATGAAGCAAACCACATACCAGTTCATGCGTCTTGAAATAAGTT
Organism: Aegilops longissima; assembly: GCA_021605205.1. Lineage (NCBI taxonomy): Eukaryota > Viridiplantae > Streptophyta > Magnoliopsida > Poales > Poaceae > Aegilops > Aegilops longissima. Next base: position 846,609,972 of record CM038677.1, read on the forward strand.
GGAGCTGCCTTGGTGGTGTGGCACACCTTCCATTTGGGCACGCTTGTCCTTGGCCTCGTTGTGGGTGGCCCGCCATTCTTTGAGCACCACGCATTGACCAACACCTCCCAACAATCCATCCGATCCGCACACCATCTCGGAGGGGCCTAAGTTAGCAAATAGAAACTTCAGCGCTACGGCTATGAATTACTAAATGAAGGAATTAAGTACAAGGCCTTAAGAATTACCTTCATGTACTGCTCCTTACTCAAGAACTTATCGCGGCACTCCTGCTTGGGCTTCTTGATACCACGCCCGGCGTAGTAGTCTCGAACAGCCTGCACTCGAGCCTCATGCCGTAAGTTCTGAAGTAGGCGCTTGCACTCCTTGTGGATAACATCTGCCGCCTCCTCCTCGTATCCCTCCTCACACCTGTAGAATGTCTGCAATCAAATGAGACAATATTGATTAGTACAATTAATAACTAGCTAGTTGAAGATTTTTAATTGTGTAAAGGAGAAATTACCCAGAACTTTCGATCACCACGCGTGCGCCTCGTCTTGCACAAGACACCGTCGATAATCTCACCCGGCGGGCCGGGCAGCCAAGTAGTGCTCCCAACTCAATCCAACCTCTCGAAGCCGACCCTCACGTGCAACGTGACAAACCCGGAAAGTTTTGCGAATCGAACTCTAAGGACGGAGTTGGGCGGCGGACACTTTCATGGTGGTCCCAACCCCTACAAAGATGACAAGGCCAACGCATTAGTTATTTGAAGAAAGCGTGAATGCAGAAGGTACAAAAGATTAAATGCACTTACCTCTCCCCATCGGGAAAATCAACCACCTCTCGCTTTCATGGTCGCAAGCACGGACGGGAGCCATGTAGCACCACGCTGCACTAGTAGAAAAAGGGGCTATCGTCCAGGCAGTTTAGCCCATTAGTCCCGGTTCAATCCGAACCGGGACCAATGGAGCTATTGCCCCGTTCGTGAGCCTGGGGGGCGGCCAGGCCACGTGGGCCATTGGTCCCGATTCGTCCGGACCTTTTGGTCCCGGTTGGTGGGAATAACTGGGACCAATGGTCCTGGCTCTGGCCCACCACTATTGGTCGGTTGGTGGCATGAACCGGGACCAAAGGCTTCCCTTTAGTCCCGGCTCATGCCACCAACCGGGACTAATGGTGCTGCCTATATATAGCCCCTCGGCGCAAGAGCAGAGCACCTTTGCTCTGCTTTTTTCCGGCCGAGGGGAGAGGGCTTGGTGGTGCTCTAGCTCACCTCCTATGCACACAAGGTGTTCGATGGAATGCCCGAGCCACACTACTTAAGCTTTCTCCTCTCAAGCTCGACCTCTAACCTCCATTTTCCTCAATATTTGTCTAGGTTTAGCGGTCCGTCACGCCCGTCCCGTCTTCGCCACCGTCGATCACCAGCGCCGATCTCATCGCCAAGACACCACCGTGGTGAGCCTCTTGTTCTTATCTTCTTTACGAAAGGAAAAATATTCTTACTTGTATTATTTTCTTACTTTTATTATTGCATCTTATATAGTGCGATGGTTTTGGTATCCGCCCCCGTCGGCCCTCGTCCTGTCTATGATTCGGATGTGGTATATATTATCTTTTCATAACTATTGGTTCATTTATTGTTTATGAAAATTATGCCGACCAACGTGACATAGATTTTACTTATCTAGGAGGTTGTTGAACCGGAAATTCCAACCGACCCTATTGTCGAGAGGTTAAATTTAGTTGAAGAAGAAAACAATTTCTTGAAGGAAAAAATAAAAAAACTTGAGGAGGAGAAGATGATATTGGAGTTGCATGTTGCGGATGTCGTCGATGATCACAAGATCAAGATGGATGCAATGCGCTTGAAGATGAGAAAGATTAGAAAATATGCCATTCATACCGAGGCTTGGTATCATTATGCCGTTGGATCAGTTGTTACCTTGGTTGCGATTATGATCGTATTTGTTTCGCATTGAAATGTTTTACATAGTTTCAATGTATGGTTTAATTAATTTAGATGCTCTGCAGAGCTTTATGTTGTTAGATGAGAACTATATATGTACTTTGGTTTTTATGTGATGATGAACTTCTATTAATTTGGTCACGTAATTATCTATTCATGATGTTCTGTAATGATTTTTGACACACTTAATTATATATAATGCACGCAGATGAACCGCAATGGATGTACGGTGGCAGACACACCTCCGAGTACATTAAGGCGTGCATGATTTTCTCAAGTGGCTGAGGCAAACAAGCAGAATGGTTTTATGTGTTGTCCATGCCCTATATGTGGGAATACTAAGTCTTACTCTGACCGGAAAATCCTTCACACCCACCTGCTTTACAAGGGTTTCATGCCACACTATAATGTTTGGACGAGGCACGGAGAAATAGGGGTTATGATGGAAGACGGTGAGGAAGAAGAGTAAGATGACAACTATGTGCCCCTGAATACGGTGATGCTATGAACATCAAGATGCACAGACGATGCACGATGGTGCTGGAAAGCGAAGCTGCTGAAGATCAAGAGGAACCGACGATGTGCCCGATGATGATGATCTCCGCGGGTCATTGTCGATGCAAGGACACAATGCGAAAGTCAAAAGGAGAAGCTGAAGTTCGATCGCATGTTAGAGGATCACAAAAAGGGTTGTACCCCAATTGCGAAGATGGCAACACAAAGCTCGGCACCGTACTCAATTGCTGCGGTGGAAGGCAGAGAATGCTGTGCTCGATAAAGGATTTGAGAAGCTACTGAAAATAATGAAGAAGAAGCTTCCAAAGGATAACGAATTGCCGACAAGACATACGCAGCAAAGAAGGTCGTATGCCCTCTAGGATTGGAGGTCGCCGCCAGCGCTGCCCCGACGCCGCCTTCGCCGCCCGCCGCCGCCGTCGTCGTCGTCGCCGCCCGTCGCCGGGCCACGCCGCCCTGCCTCGCCGCCCGAGCCCGTCGTCGCCCCTGCCCCGAGCCCGCCGTCCTCGTCGCCCCTGCCCCGCGCCCGAGCCGTCGTCGCCCCCCTGCCCTTGCCGCCCGAGCCCGTCGTCGCCGTCGCCCGCCCTCCCCGCGCGCCGCCGCCGTCGCCCTCGCCAGCCGCCCCGTTAATGAGCCGCCCGCCGTCGAGCCGCCCCGTTTTTTATTTTTATTAGTTTATTTTTTGTTCATATGTGATGTATATGTGTATGTGGCTATAATGTATATGTTTTTATTTTTATTAGTTTAGTTTTTGTTCATATATAGAAAGTTACAATTTTAATTAGGTTAGTGCATTTTAATTAGGTTAGTGTAGAGGAAAAAGTAAAATAAGGAAAAGGATGAAAAGAGGAAGAAGGAAGAAGGAAGAAGAAGAAAAAAGAAGAAAAAAAAAGGAGAAGAAGAAAGAATAGAGGAGAAGAAGAAAAATAGAAAAAAATTCTATTTTTCTTCTTCTCCTCTATTCCTTTCTTCTTCTCCTCTTCTTTTCTTCTTTTCCTCTCATTCATTTTTTCTTCTTTTTTTCTTCTTCTTCTTCCTTCTTCCTTCTTCCTCTTTTCTTCCTTTTCCTTATTTTTATTAGTTTATTTTTTTGTTCATATGTGATGTATATGTGTATGTGGCTATAATGTATATGTTTTTTATTTTTATTAGTTTAGTTTTTGTTCATATATAGAAAGTTACAATTTTAATTAGGTTAGTGCATTTTAATTAGGTTAGTGTAGAGGAAAAAGTAAAATAAGGAAAAGGAAGAAAAGAGGAAGAAGGAAGAAGGAAGAAGAAGAAGAAAAGAATGAGAGGAAAAGAAGAAAAGAAGAGGAGAAGAAGAAAGGAATAGAGAGAAGAAGAAAAATAGAATTTTTTCTATTTTTTCTTCTCTCTCTATTCTTTTCTTCTTCTCTCTTTTTTTCTTCTTTTTTTCTTCTTCTTCTTCCTTCTTCCTTCTTCCTCTTTTCTTCCTTTTCCTTATTTTTATTAGTTTATTTTTTTGTTCATATGTGATGTATATGTGTATGTGGCTATAATGTATATGTTTTTTATTTTTATTAGTTTAGTTTTTGTTCATATATAGAAAGTTACAATTTTAATTAGGTTAGTGCATTTTAATTAGGTTAGTGTAGAGGAAAAGTAAAATAAGGAAAAGGAAGAAAAGAGGAAGAAGGAAGAAGGAAGAAGAAGAAGAAAAGAATGAGAGGAAAAGAAGAAAAGAAGAGGAGAAGAAGAAAGGAATAGAGGAGAAGAAGAAAAATAGAATTTTTTTCTATTTTTCTTCTTCTCTCTATTCTTTCTTCTTCTCTTTTTTTTTCTTTTTTTTTCTTCTTCCTTCTTCCTCTTTTCTTCCTTTTCCTTATTTTCCTTTCTCGAGGATAAGAAGAAAACAAGAGGAGAAGAAGAAAGAAAGGAATAGAGGAGAAAGAAGAAACTTTGACACGAGGGGGGGTACGATACCCCTCCCGATAACATTATTTTCCCATGTATATGTATGTTGCGTCGTTGTCGATATAACGAGTGTGTCGAGGATCGCCGAGGGTCGAGGGTCGGGAACTAGGGTAGAGGGTCGAGGTCGTTAAGGGTCAAGGGTCGAAGGTTTCAGTGGTCGAGGTTCCTATAGTGTCAAAGTATTCAAGAAATCCATGGCTTCATCATTAGCGGAGTAACCATGGCATGATGGTGCAGAAGTCCTCAAAGTTGTTACGGAATGGAGTCCGGATAGGATAATTTGCCTTTTGCTGAACTTTGTACCAAAAAGCTAATTATCCTATCTCGGGACTCCGCTCCAAAACAATTTTGAGAGCTTGCACCATCATGCACCTGTTATTTTCGCCTAATGATGAAGACATGGTTTTGTTGAATCCTTTGACACTAGGCAACCTCCCGACCCTCGGCGATCTTGACCCTTGACCTCTACCGCTCGGCGATCCACGACCCTCTACCCTACATGGCGTCGATGCCCACGTCACTTGTGGGACATAGATGTACTGTTCAACGCCGACCCCTCCCGATAGCTTCAACACGTGGGGGGTCGATATGCACGTACCCCTCCTAGCTTGAAGCGTTCTCGAGGCCACCCCTAACCCTTGAAGCGTTGTCGAGGCCACCCCAAACCCTAGAGAAGCAGCGTCGAGGCCACTAATATGATTCCTTATTGTGATTAGCTAGCTAGTTCTCGTTGGCACTAATATATCCATATCTGTCATGTTTGAATAATAACTGCCATGTTGTAAATATTTGTAGAAACTATGGACACCCCGAGACGAAGCACAAGAAGCGTTGTTGAGGGACATAATCGCACACGGAAGTGATGCCGTCTCCTCGATGATGTTTCTCAACGTCGACAACGATGGTCTGGAAGGAGAGGGTGAAGAAGCAGCTGGCTATGATTTACATGGCTCCGATGACCCAATGCCGGTGCAAGAAGGAGAGGGTGAAGAAGTAGACCATGAGGACGGCTCCGGTGATCACCAAACCGAGTCCGGCCAGGTATATATATTAGTTAAGCCTGTGCTGACTAGCTCTCGTCTTTGTTTTGGTATATATGTACACATATTAATTAACTCTCGTCTTTGTTTTTTTTTCTAGCCCTCCGGATCGAGCACAACTTCGGTAAAGAGACGAGGCCGAAGAAAAGTTGAGCTCGGATGAAAAGTTTGAGATCATACAAATCACGCTTGTGACGGCCAACCGATTGAACCCTACCGGACAAAGAAGGCATTTGTTGCTCGGTCACGGGGTTCGGTTAGGGACAAGATCGATCAGCATCCACCAATGGTATAAGCCTAAGAACGAAGACCACGAGGTGTCTTGTGTCAATGATATGCAGAAAAATGATCGTTGGACTGAGCTGAAGTCAAATTTTACCCTACCGCCAGAGGATGATCCGGAGAAGCCATAATAGAGCCATTAATCAAGTCTTTTGCTCTTAAGAAGATGGCAGAACTATTCAGGAATTGGAAGAAAGACCTCAATACGTATGTCGAAAGAAATGAGACACCAGAATTCACGGGCAAATATGAGAAGATCAGAGATGGTGGCCCGCATTTGTGGCCTACAAGACATCGGAAAAGAGTAAAAAGATGTCAGCGACAAACAAGAGAAATGCTGCGAAGAAGAAGCTTCACCATCGCACGGGTCGTGGCTACCTCATAGCCCGCCTAAGTGGGGCAAGGCTGAGAATGATCTGCTTGATAAAGGGATCGAACCGAGACAATGAACTGGCAGACCGTTGCGGACTTGGTTCTTCGGGCGGCGGATCCTTGGACCCTATAACGGGAAGTGCATTTGGACGGACGAACAATTGGACATACCAGTCAAGAGGCTTAAACATTATATCGAAGCAGCGCAGCAAGGGAAGTTCGTTCGAGCGGGGAGAAGGACGAGCTCACAATGGCCCTCGGGAATCCTGAGCACCTGGACGGACACGAGGCACGCCAGCTCCCTTTCGTGGAAGGCTGGATTTCGGACGCAGGGGTTACAAAACCAATGAGAGGAGGAAGAAGCTGGAGCAGAGCCTAACGCAGCGCTGCACGAAAGGGTAATGGGGCTAGAGGAACGAGAAGAGGAACGAAGCAGCAGATCACAACAAACGACCTGCGAAGCTTCCCCGGCTACCCCGCCATCTCAGCGGAGAAGCAGCGTGGCTTCCACCGAGCTGCTTCAGCCGAGCAACATGCCTTGGCGGCTCCTGCCAGCTATCCCGTGGATGCTATCACGGATGCTGAAAGTTGCCATCTTATGGCGCAATGGAGCAATTTGAAGGTCAAGGCGGCTGTTGGCTCTGTTTATCCTACTAAACCCGACTCAACTTTTCACCGCCGGCCGATTCGGAAGGATATGCTAAGGTGATGGTCGATGAAATAATGGAGGATTTGAGGAGCTCGGCTTGACCACCCTACCGGTGAAGGGAGTATCGGCTGGGTTACGCTCAAGACTCCATGCCTATGGCGGAAGGATCTCATCAACCTTCCGAACTGGACGCCTCCGCCCCTCCTCCTCCTCCGGTGAGTGGGGCACTCCGCCTCCTCCTCCTCCTCCTCCCGAGTCAGGGCACTCCGCCTCCTCCACCGCCTCCTCCTCCGCGAGTGAGCGATCAGGGCACTCGGCCGGCTCCTTCTCCGCGCGTGGCGGCACTCCGTCTCCTTCTCCGCCTGCACCGGCGCGTCCGGCAGCCAGCCTCCTCCTTCTCCGCCTCGTCGGCAAGGGCGGAAGAGACCCGCCGCCGCTCCGGCTGCTCCGCGCGTCGTAGTCCTTCTCCTCCGCCTCGTAAGCAAGGAAAGAAGACATCCGCTTGTCTGCTCTGCGGCGTCTAGCAGTACAGCCAAAGGCGGAGGAGATCTGATTCGGTCCTTCTCGAAGACTCGGAGAAGTTACCGTCGAGAGGAGCGAGGAGGAAAACGCGAAGATCGCGCAGATCGAAGTGGATGACTGGTTTCAAGGGTTGAAAGCAAGAGACATCCACCTCCGGAGGAGAAGGTAGATCCGGTCAAAGCGAAGCGCACTCGCTGCCTGGCAAAACCACCCAAGTCTCCGCCAAAGGCAACTATGAGCGCATTATTGGAAAGGCATTTGCGAAGCGGAGAGATCGGGAAACTGTCGGTGATCAAAGGATGAAAGAACGACGAGCTGGGAAACAAATTGCCCAGCTCGGCGAACAAGCAAGCAATCGTGCCCCCGCTCAAGGTGCTCGCTAGCGACATCGTCGATCCGAGGATGGTGCCGGTTATGGCAATCCTGAAGATTACCTGCCTGACGATGTACAATTTGATTTCTTGGAGGTGCAGATACAAAGATCTGAGTACGGGAAGCCTCTCGTCAAAGATGAAAGCTCTCTAACAACGATGATGCGAAGATTGCATGATTGGTACATGAAAACCTGCAAAGAGTCCGAGGGAGGAATACTTTGTATGTGAGAGTTAAAAGGAGCATGACCTCCTTGGAATTGAACTGTTGCCTATTCCATTTGAGGAGTTCTATCAGTTTTTCAATCAATTGGCCCTCGATAAAGCAACGGTCACCTGCTACTGTCTGTAAGTAGTACTACTTCTGTCATTAAGTCTCTCTATATAACTCAGCTCTTTCGTTGCATGTATTTATAAATATCCTCACTATATTATGCAGATTGAAGATCGCAGAAATGAAGAAAAAACAAGTGGGTGATATTGGGTTCATTAACACATATCTCATCGATGCAAATGAGGTTGAATATCGTGCCAAGGAAACCGAGGCCAACTTGCTACGATCGTTGGAAATAAATGAACACAAAAATACAATACTCTTTCCTTACAACTACACGTGAGTGTTACTGTCTTGTGGCATATTCGGTTTCCCTTATTTAGTCCAGGTTATAGAAATGTAATATTGATGAGTTATGTATGCGTGCATGAGTTCCACTATATTCTCCTAGAGATTAAGCTTGAGCAGGGAGTAGTAACTGTCTTAGACTCGAGACGAAAAGATCCCAAGGAGTATGCGGAAATGACTGAAATGCTCGAGAAGTAAGTTAAATCGATCATTATCCACCATATCAGCAACTTTGTTCATTTCTGATATCAAGTAATTGTTTTCTTTGTATGGCAGGGCTTGGGAAAATTCACCAAAAAGCTCGGAACTACCGAAGAAGCTGCAATTTAGACACCAAAGTAAGTACTATATAGTAGCATATTCACACGCGCATCTCCTAGTGATTCAAGCCCTAGTTTCATCAATACCATTTAGCATGTGCTTGCTAATTATCAGTTTGATTGACCTCTGTTTCTTGTAAAGTGGTTGTGGCAGGAACAAGGGAATGATTTCTGTGGATACTACGTTTGTGAGTCCATCCGCCACACGACCTGTGAGAGGGCTACTCCGACAAACAATTTGAAGTGCGTAAATAAAAATATTCACAATTTTATTTTATTACCATCATTTGTGTTGAGTTTCATTCATTCATATATATATATATATATATATATATATATATATATATATAGGAAAATCCATCCTACCACCCGTGGTAGTTACCCCACATGTCTCATATACTACCATGTGGTACTATATATATTATTTTATTATTTTAAATATGTTCATATACTATATCTAAGATATTTCAAAGCAAGTTACATGAAAAAATTGCATATGAGCCCATAGTTTTTGTTATATTTGTAAAATACATACATATTTATGCGTAAAAATGAGCATACTGAAAAAATAGTACATACTACCTAAAAATTAGTATATATACTACCTAATCATTGTTATATACTACATACTACACGTACATACACTCAGTTCCGACAGATACTACATACAACATACAAAACACAAGTGGTGATAACTACCACTGCTTGTAGGAAACATTTGTCACCCAGGGTGCAGAATAAGTTATTCTTCACCCGAGGTAATCTTATGATCATTTCATAATTAAATTACATTTAGAATTCAAATAGTTACATTCCTATTGATTCATTACGTAAAATTTGGCATAAGAAAATAAAAATATAGGTCATAAGACAAGAAAATTTGCAGTTTATGTGTATTTTACACTATGTTTTTACGTTTGTAATTTTACATGACATAAAATATTTTTTATGACGATTATATATTTTTTTACGGTCTCTTTTTACGTCGGAAATAAGAAAAAACTTACGGAACGTAAAATTACGGTGTATTGATGGTAAAATAGAGGGGATGAAGAATAACTATTCCTCACCCAGGGTGACGAATAGTCAATCCTTTCTTAAAATTAGATGTTTCGGAAGCGGGATGAACTCCTAGCACCAGATCGCATACGAGCAATTCAAGAGGAATTGGCGGCTTTCTTTCTTGACTATGTGATCGCTGAAGACGGGGAATACCATGTGGACCACGTGTCCGTATTGTAAAAGATAATTATTATATATATGTAGCCGGTAGTGTCGGATAGATATACGAGAACTTGTTGTTCGACCAATCTCTCGGAGAAGGAGCGGTGGTCGATATCACTTCTCTCTGTATGCATATATATGTTCATAACGATCTTCTGTTTGCTTAATTACTAGCTAGCTAGCATGTCTAGTTAGTCCTCTCTATACGTATGTATAGTACGTAGCGTCGACCAAGCACGGACAAAAGAAAGGACACTTTTCTCTATTAATTAGCTAGCTATAGCACAATATATGAAACACCTAAATTAACCCCCACCCCCCTTTTGAAAAAAACAAAACCAGAGCCAAAGAAATGCTGACGCGTGGATGCCTATTGGTCCCGGTTGGTGCCACGTGGAGGCCCATCTGTCCCGGTTGTGGATAGAACCGGGACTAAAGGGTGAGGGTATTAGTACCGACCCTTTAGTCCCGGTTTATGAACCGGGACTAAAGGCCCTCACCAACCGGGACTATAGGCCCTTTTTCTACTAGTGCTGGTAGATGTTGCCCCCCTCCTCCCCCTCCTCCTCAAAATCAGTCGGCTCCCCGCCATCATCAGCATGGCCACTCGGCTCCCCGCCATCATCAGCATGGCCACTCGGCTCCTCAGGCTGACCCGACCAAGTACCCCATCCAGACGTGTGCTCCTCCGGGGTCTCGTGGGCCCAACTCTCGTGGGCCGAAGGCCCGTCGACCCGAGGCTCGTGGGCTGAAAACCCGTGGACCGGAGGCTCGTGGACCGGAGTCCGTGTAGCCTCCTCCTCAGACGAGTCCACCCTAGCAGTCACGTGCTCGGGTGAAACAGCTGGGGGCGGCGGCGATGAACGCGCCGTAAGAGTCACCCTACCTCCTCTCCCGCGACCACGTGCTCCACCTCCTCTCTTCTTCTTACCTCGTCCCCTGTTGGGCACCGCGGTCGATGAAGAAGGGCCCGGCGGTGTTGCCATACTGTCCAGCAACGCTCGGCGGAGAGGTGCGTGTGGAATGGAAGACCTCGCACCACGCGCCGACGAAGAAGGGGCCTCGGCGCGCTCCCGACCAGCGCCCACCATCTTTCAACACCTGCCATGACAAAGAATAAACGAAATTAGTACAACATAAAAAAAAGTACCGACATGAATAATAATATGTATATCACTTAAGTGTATCATCATCAAGTACAACATAAAAAAATTGAATACCTGACACTACTAATAATCTCGATCAGTATCATCAATAAATGCATAATCATCATCATCACTATAATCAATGATGGGCTCATAGGGTTCATTGGCATCAACATGTGCAAGGCCACCTTGACGTAATCGGTCAAGCATTGACAGGTCATCCGCAGCAGTAACCTCTTCTTGTTCCGGCTCTTCTTGTTCCTCCTCTGGGGTGATGTTGGATTCACTGTCGTTGTCTACTTCAATGTTTTGGGGTGAAGTATAGCGGTTCTTGAAACGCTTTTTGGAAAGACGTGTCTCTTGGAAGAATTCTCATTCATATGTGTCTGGGTTAATGTGAGGTTCATAATCCTCTTCCTTTGGGGGAGAAAGTCTAGCACGTGGCGGCACTTCATAAACGACATCCCAACCTTTCAGATTTGGATTAGTTTGGCAGGCCCACGGTAGATAGAATACTTGGGTCGCCTGTTGAGCCGTAATATAGACATCAGGAACATCTAAATGGGTGCTTTGGTTGATTTCAACTAGCCCTATATGTTCATGAGTCCTTCTAGTCTCCTTCGGCTGAAACCAATAACATTTGAAGACTACGACATTCGGTGGGTTTTCACCATAGAATAGAAGTTCATAAATTGCTTCAACTCTCCCATAATACTCGGTACCTCCTTCGCCGATAGCAGATACACAACAATTTGTAGACTTTCAGTCGGCCATAGATAGCTCTTTGCCATAGGTACGAAAGCGATACCCGTTGATGTCGTACTTGTCAAATGAATGGACCTTATAGTCAAAACCATTAGCGACTTGTCTCAATTCGGCGTCCATAGACTCTGAATTAGCCTACAAGTTTAATATGAAAGGATTGTTGCATTACGCACAAATTAGCGAATGAAATGAAATTGTCTAATAGAAATTACCGTTTGTTTGAACCAAGAGATGGAACCGGGATAGCCGCCTCCTTGCTTTGCGAGAAGCTCATACTCTTCGACGGAATCCTTTTGGATCTCCGCTCCATACGAGAATATGGCGACGTATCGACTGTATGACATATCCAGGAATAAGAGCAGTTCAAAGGAAATAGAAGTTGCGAAACAATGTACCGAGAACTTACTCGATGTACGGCCACACTTCTATCAGGTTGTTGAAGATATACAACGAAATGGTCCGCCATTCTTCGTTATCCAAAGATACTGGATGTGAAACACTAGCTGGTGCGAGATTCCCTTTGAATAGGCTGAGGTTGGATCCACCCTTTTTAGGGTCGTCAGCATTGTATCGAGGCTTCGGATTATGCAAATGACGATTTTTGGTTTCGTAGTATGCTGTTACGAAGTTTGCCGCCTCCTCTGTGATGAATGCCTCAGCCATCGATGCTTCAATTCTACGTTTATTTTTACATTTTTCTCGAAGCGTCTTCGCATCCTCTCGGTTAGGTAGCACCAACGATTTTGCACGGCCCCCAATCTTGCCTCGGTCGGAGATGCATAATCAAATGCTGCATTGGATTAAAGAAGCCGGTGGAAAGATCTTCTCTAACTTGCAGATCAACTCCGCGCCAACTCTTCCATTTCTTCTAGCACGCCAGCGATAATTCTTTCGCTTTACGAACACGGAAGAAATAGCTGAGTTCTGCCAAGTACTAGCCATTCATCCTCAGGGATGAAGCCATGCAACATCACCGGCATTACCCGCTCAATCCATATGTGCCAATCATGACTCTTGAGACCAAATATCTTCAATTTATCAAGATTCGCTCCCCTCTTTAGATTCGCTGCATACCCATCGGGGAACATCAACTGCTGTTGCACCCACAAGATAATTTCCCTCATAGCTGGCCTTCCAAGATTGAACCATGCCTTTGGCTTCGTCCAGTTCTGCTTTCCTTTCGGTTCTTTCTTGTTTTGTAACGGCCTATCACATAGCTCCTCCAGATCGACTCTAGCCTTAGTATTATCCTTTGACTTCCCATCTATGTCGAACAATGTGCCAAAAAGTGCCTCTGCGATATTCTTCTCAGTGTGCACCACGTCGATGTTGTGTGGGCAAAGGAGGACTTTGAAGTAAGGCAGATCCCATAAGCATGTTTTGAGAGTCCACGCGTGCTTAGTATTATACCCTTGAAGTACCACGGACGCTGTGGATCCGCTCGAGGCGTTTAAGCGATCCAGGTCATTGGCCTGTCAATGTAGGTGGTGCAGAGTTTTTGACAACTCTACCTCTGATGAAGTTCTTCTTGTCTTTCCTGAACTTATGGCGAGGATCCAGGAACTGTCTATGCATGTCGAAGCAAGAAAACTTGCGACCGGCCTGAAGCCAACGAAACTCAAGAGTTCCCTTGCATGTGGGGCACGGGAACCTTCCATGCACACACCAGCCAACGAATAGCGCGTACGCCGGCAAGTCATGCGTCGAGTACATGTACCAGACACGCATTATGAAGTTCCGTTTGCTATAGGCGTCGTATGTCTTGAACCCATTATCCCAGGCTTCTTGCAATTCGTCCTTAAGCGGCTGCATGTACACATTCATATTTTTCCCCGGATAGTTGGGCCCTGGAATTATCAACGTCAGGAAAATGCTCTTTCTTTGCATAATTTGTCCGGGGGGGAGATTGAGTGGAAAGACAAATACGGGCCAACAACTGTATTGGGCTGCCGTCATACCAAACACACTGAACCCATCCGTGCTGATGCCGACTCGAGGATGCCTCGGATCTGCCGCTTTGTCAGCATGTAATTCATCAAACTTTTTCCACGCAACACCATCCGATGTGTGTACCATCATCAGATTCCCATCTGTATCTAGTTCGGTTCTTTTGCCTGTTTTGTGCCCTGTCATCTGTCCGCCGTCTCTTCGACCATGAAAAGACGTTGAAGTCTTGGTACGATTGGCATATACCAAGAACACTAACGGGATTTTGGTCTGTGTCTTCTCACCCATACCGTTGTCACCACAATATACCGGAAGACTTGCAAACGGGACAGTAGTTCAAGTCCGCATAGTCAAGCCTAAATAAGGCACATCCTTTCTCACAGGCATGTATCTTCTCATAGGGCATCTTGATGCACGGAGGATTTTGTCCGACTGGTACAGGTTTGCGGGCATTACATGGCCTTTCGGTAGAAAGCGTCCAAATCTTGTCATAATTGCGTCATAGCATTCTCGCCCAAGTTGAACTGAGCCTTGAGCCATTACTTGTGAGATGGCATCCAACCGACAAAGCTCGGTGTGCTCGTGGAGCGGACATTTTGAAGACTCAACATTTCATTGAAGGCCTTTGCAGATTCCTCCATCTCCTCGTCCGAATCCCGAGCATCATCATAGTCTTGCACCATGTTTTCCATCCCGGTACCATGCTCGTCGGTGCGACGATGATCCACCTCAGCTCGGTCACGTTGGGCAGACTCACCATGAAATGTCCACACCGTATAATCGGGCGTAAAACCATTCTTCTGCAGGTGTTTGCCCATTTCAGCCTCTGTCCTCTTTTCCCAATTGCCGCACCGTAAACAGGGCACCAGGTTTTCTTCTGGCCATTTGCAAATGCGGCTTGCACAAACCCCTTGGTTTTTGTGAACCATTCAGCGCTCCATTTGTTCTGACCAGTGTGACCGGTATACATCCACGCACGATCACTCATCTTGACTTTCAGAGCTACTGGACACACAACAATTATATATGTAATTCACCATGTATATATTCATCAGTTGATCTACTTTGTCAATTTTATTACGTCCATGCAACCTACACTCTAATAGGTAATGATAGGTCCTAATCCCACCCGTGTATGTGTAGATTGGGTTCATTTTCCCATGCTATGCTCCGGATCCGACGTTAAAATTTGGCAGCACCTCCCGCTGTTCTCTCGATACACATCTCGCAATAAGCAGAGAGGATGTGTACCGGAGAACAACAGGGAGGCAGCAGATAAATTTATCGTCGGATCCGGAGCAAAGCATATGGGAAAACGAACCAAATCTACACATACTCGGGCTGTCCATGGATAGCGTTGGACAATTCGAAAGAATCAAGGTTATAAATATGCAAATGCATGCATATTTATAACTATGACGCTTTCGAGCGGGAGACACATATTGGTTACGACATCGATGATTCAAGACACATATATAGCTAGCTATCAAGTTTCATCGGAATAGATCAAATAATTAATGGGGGAGGAGGACATGTCATTTGTGCTCACCCACGAACGAAGGGGCAGAGCTCGTCAAACGCACGGCGAGGTCGTCGAACACCAAACCTCGCAGCGATGAAACAACTACACATTTAAAACTACCCGATCAACACAATTATATATGATGTTTTTCATAACAAAATCGAAAAATATATGACCTAACTAATAATTCACAAATATATGACCCCGTCGGCCTCTGGAAGGCCAAAGAACACCTTTTCGGAGGTGTCGGGATCGGGTGTCGTGTCGGTGTCGGGTGCCGTGTCGGGTCGGGTCGGGTCTCGGGTCGGGGTGTCGGGTCGGGTGCCGGGTCGGGTCGGGTGTCGTGTCGGTGTCGGGGTCGGGGTGTCGGTGTCGGGGTCGGGGTGTTGGGTCAGGCTCGGGGTTGGGGTGCCGTGTCGGGGTCGGGGTGCCGTGTCGATGTCGGGTCGGGTGTCGGGTCAGGCTCGGGGTGGGGTGTCGGTGTCGGGTCGGGTCGGGTCGGGTCGGGTGTCGGGGTCGGGTCGGGTCGGGTCTTGGGGTCGGGGTGTCGGGTCGGGTGCGGGTCGGGTCGGGTGCCGTGTCGGTGTCGGGGTCGGGGTGTCGGGTCAGGCTCGAGGTCGGGGTGTCGGTGTCGGGGTCGGGGTCGGGGTGTCGGGGTCGGGGTCTCGGGGTCGGGGTGTCGTGTCGGGGTGCCGGGTCGGGGTCGGGGTGCCGTGTCGGGTCGGGGTTTTTTCCTCTTTTTCCTTTTCTTCTTCTTCCTGTTCTTCCTTTTCTTCCTTTTCTTCCTTTTTTTTCCTTCTTCTTCTTCTTCTTCTTCCTCCTTTCCTTTTTCCTCTTCTTCTTCTCCTCCTCTCCTCTTTTTTATTCTTCTTCTTCCTCTTCTTCTTTTTTCTTCTCCTCCGGCTCTTCTTCTTCTTCCTTTCCTTTTTCCTCTTCTTCTTCTCCTCCTCTCCTGTTTTTTTCTTCTTCTTCTTCTTCTTTCCTAAAATTGAACTAAACCTAAAACTAAACCTAAATCTAAACTAAACATAAACCTAAAACTAAAAAAACAGAAAAAAAAGGAAAAAAACTAAATCTAAACCTAAAACTAAACCTAAACCTAAAACTAAACCTAAAACTAAAACTAAAACTAAATCTAAACTAAACATAAACCTAAAACTAAAAAAACAGAAAAAAAAAAAAGGAAAAACAGAGGAGAGGTAGAGCTCACCTGGGCCGGTGGAGGAGGTGGCGGTGGAGGAGGGCGGGCGGCTGGAGGCGGCGCCGGGCCGAGGCGGTGGGCGTGGGGGCAGGGGGCGAGCGAGAGACAGGCGGGCGGCGAGGCGGGGGGCAGATGACGGCGGCGGTGCGCGGCAGTGTGACGGAGGCGGGAGGCCGTTGAGGGGGGGGCGGGGGTTCGGGCAGGCGGCGCCGGGCGGGGGCGCTGGGCGCTGGGCGGGGAGGGCAGGTGGCTAACGGCACAGGCGGCGGCGGGGCGGGGGGGGCGATGGGTCGGGGGCGGGCGGCGGGCGGTGGAAGCGACGGGCGGCGGCGAAGTTGTGGGCGGCGGCGTGTGGGAGCAGGGAAAGAAACAGAGAGAGGGCGGGGTGGGGCGCCGTTAGATATGTTTAACCTTTGCCGCCCGCCACCTTTGCCGTCGCTAATGTGCTCTTTGCCGTCCGCTAGCAGACGGCAAAGAGGGTGGGCCGTTAAGTATTTTTTAACCAGCTCCTCAGTGGGGCCCCCTCCCTCTTTGCCGTCTGCTAGCGGACGGCAAAGAATCTTTGCCGTCTGCTAGCGGACGACAAAGAACTGGCTGATGGCAAAGGCTTTCTTTGCCATCAGCCAGTTCTTTGCCGTCTGGTTTCGGGTAGCTGATGGCAAAGAGCTTCTTTGCCATCTGCTAGCAGACGGCAAAGAGCTGGCAGATGGCAAAGTAGCTGATTCCAGTAGTGGGTGATAAAGAGTTCGGCGTAAAGGGTTACGTCGATGCAAGCTTTAACACCTATCCGAATGACTCTGAGTAGCAAACCGGATACATATAATGGAGCAACCATTTGGAATAGCTCCAAGTGGAGCGTGGAAGCAGCATTTACAATATGACCTAGAGATTTGCGAAGTACATACGGATCTGAATGTTGCAGACCCGTTGACTAAAACCTCTCTCACAAGCAAAACATGATCAAACCCCAGAACTCGTTGAGTGTTAATCACATAGTGATGTGAACTAGATTATTGATTCTAGTAAACTCTTTGGATGTTGGTCACATGGCGATGTGACCTGTGAGTGTTAATCACATGGCGATGTGAACTAGATTATTGACTCTAGTGCAAGTGGGAGACTGTTGGAAATATGCTCTAGAGGCAATAATAAATTAGTTATTATTATTATATTTCCTTGTTCATGATAATCGTTTATTATCCATGTTATAGTTGTATTGATAGGAAACTCAGATACATGTGTGGATACATAGACAACACCATGTCCCTAGTAAGCTTCTAGTTGACTAGCTCGTTGATCAATAGATGGTTACGGTTTCCTGACCATGGACATTGGATGTCGTTGATAAAGGGATCACATCATTAGGAGAATGATGTGATGGACAAGACCCAATCCTAAGCCTAGCACAAAGATCGTGTAGTTCGTATGCTAAAGCTTTTCTAATGTCAAGTATCATTTCCTTAGACCATGAGATTGTGCAACTCCCGGATACCGTAGGAATGCTTTGGGTGTACCAAACGTCACAACGTAACTGGGTGGCTATAAAGGTGCACTACGGGTATCTGCGAAAGTGTCTGTTGGGTTGGCACGAATCGAGACTGGGATTTGTCACTCCGTGTGACGGAGAGGTATCTCTGGGCCCACTCGGTAGGACATCATCATAATGTGCACAATGTGACCAAGGGGTTGATCACGGGATGATGTGTTACGGAACGAGTAAAGAGACTTGCCGGTAACGAGATTGAACAAGGTATCGGGATACCGACGATCGAATCTCGGGCAAGTACAATACCGCTAGACAAAGGGAATTGTATACGGGATTGGTTAAATCCTTGACATCGTGGTTCATCCGATGAGATCATCGTGGAACATGTGGGAGCCAATATGGGTATCCAGATCCCGCTATTGGTTATTGGCCAGAGAGGTGTCTCGGTCATGTCTGCATGGTTCCCGAACCCGTAGGGTCTACACACTTAAGGTTCGGTGACGCTAGAGTTGTTATGGGAAATAGTATGTGGTTACCGAAGGTAGTTCGGAGTCCCGGATGTGATCCCGGACGTCACGAGGAGCTCCAGAATGGTCCGGCGGTGAAGATCGATATATTGGACGAAGGGTATTGGAGTCCGGAAGTGTTCCGGGGGTACCAAGCTATGGCCAGCATGACCAAAAGGTGTTTCGGGAGCCCCGGCAAGTGTTGGAGGGCCTCATGGGCCAAAGGGGAAGGGGAAAACCAGCCCACTAAGGGGTGGTGCGCCCCCCACACCCTTTCCCACGTTACTTGGGGAGGTGGGGCGCCTCCACCTGGCTTGGGAGGCAAGGCTCCACCTACTTGGCTTGGGGGGCAAGTCTCCCTAGGATTTTCCCTAGGGAGATTCAATCTGCTTGGCCGCTGCCCCCTAGGGGAAACCCTAGGGCGCCTCCCCCTCTCCCCTTGCCCCTATATATAGTGGAGGGGTGGGACGGCAGCAAGACCTTCCCCTGGCGCAGCCCTCTCCCTCCCCAACACCTCCTCCGTAGTAGTAGTGCTTGGCGAAGCTCTGCCGGAGAACTGCAAGCTCCACCACCACGCCGTCGTGCTGCCGGAGCTCTCCCTCAACTTCTCCTCTCCCCTTGCTGGATCAAGAAGGAGGAGACGTCCCTGGGCTGTATGTGTGTTGAACGCGGAGGCACCGGTGTTCGGTGCTTAGATCGGATTCGGCCGTGATCTGAATCGCTTACTGAACGACTCCACCGACCACGTTCTTGCAACGCTTCCGCATCGCGATCTTCAAGGGTATGAAGATGCACTCCCCTCTCTCTCGTTGCTAGTTACTCCATAGATTGATCTTGGTGATGCGTAGAAAATTTTGAATTTCTGCTACGTTCCCCAACACACAGGCCATATGGAATGGACGAGGGACTTACTAGAAATCATACGTTCATAGGTAAGTGCTCAGATAATGTACCAGTGCGCTATGGATATCTATATTTTTTTTGTCTTCACAAGATGATGTAAGTAGATATGGTTATACTTACTTAATGGGATAGCCGTCTGAAACCTTTGAAAAGTTCAAAGAATTTCAGAATGAAGTACAAAATCATCATAACGATAAAATAAAATTTCTAAGATCAGATCAGGGTGGAGAATATTTGAATTACGAGTTTAACGAGAATCTGAAGAGTCATAGAATTATTTCGCAACTTAAGCTTCCCAGAACACAACAACGGAATGGAGAGATCGTGTGTTGTAACTGGACGTTGTTAGACATGGCAAGATCAATGATGTCATTAACTGAACTACTGTTATCTTTTTGGGGCTTATGCTTTACAAACTGTGGCTTCCACATTGAATAGAGCGTCGTCTAAGTCTATGAATCGATGAAATATGAGCTATGGAATGTGAAGAGTCCAACTTGTCTTTCTGAAAATTTGGGGATGTGGTTTTTATTTAAAACGTTTACAACCAAACAAGCTAGATCCCAAGTCACACAAATGCTACTTTGTTGGTTATCCCAAGTATAAAGTTTGGTATTAACTATACAACCGAACCGACGGCAAAGTATTTGTCGCTAAGAACAGAATATTTATTGATAAATAATTTCTCGCTAAAGAGGTGAGTGGGAGGACAATAAAACTTGACGATATTAGTGAATATTTGGTGTTAGTTAAAAGGACCGAGTCGGGGGAAATATTTTTGGAAATCACTCCAGCGACTGAACTAGAAGCATCTACATATGATTAATATACTTCCGTCGGGAGTGTAGCTGAACGATGCAGGACATGAAGAATGTGTGCTTTACCACAGAGATATGAGGACAAATTTTCCGGCGAGATCAAGATGAACCTGTGAATTACAAAGCAATGGGCGGCTATGACTCCCAAAAATGGCTTGACGCCAAAAAATCCAAGATACCATCCATGTGCGAAAATCAAGTTTGGAACTTGTAGACCCTCCAGAAGGTGTCAAATGTACTGAATGTAAGTGGGTCTATTAGAAAAATACAAACCCAGATGGAAATGTTTACATCTACTAAGCTTGACTTGTTACAAAAGGATTTCGACAAGTTTAAAGAGTTGACTACAATAAGAACTTTTTGGTCGTAACTATCCTTAAGTGTGTTCGATTTTTACTAGAACTTTTTGCGCATTTTGATTACAGATATGGCAGATGGACATCAAAACAACTTTTATTTAAGGAAATTTAATCGAGGATGTATGCATGATACATGCCGAAGCTTTTTCCGATCCCGAGGATGCAGGTAAAGTGTGCAAACTTTAGATATCCATGTAAAGACTGAAGCAAGCATCGAGGAGTTGGAATCTTTGTTTTGGGTTTGGTTTAATCAGGAAGGATGAAGAGGTTTGTGTTTACAAGAAAGTAAGCGTGAGTGCAATAGCATTTCTAATACTCCTTCAGTTTCATAATTTTTGTCATAGTTTTAATTCAAATTTGAACTAAACCACGACAACTATGTGGAGCAGACAGAGTACTATATGTGGATGACATATTATTAAACCGGAATGATAAGGAATTTCTTAACACGATGAAAGAGCCATCGAATAAAAAAACCAATGAAAATGATTAGTATGGAGAATGCAAGTAAAAGTTTCTTACCAACGTCACATGCCACTACATTGAGAAAGAATCGGGGCCAAACAACCACTGGTGAAAGAAACAGAATCACTAAGGTTCCAGATGCTTCTGCAATTGGAACTATCATGTATGCCATGATTTGTATAAGACCACATGTTTCTTATGCTCTAATTCTTACGAGCATATACCAGAGTGATCTAGGAACAGGTCATTAGCCAATAATTAAAAAAATCTGAAGTACCTTAACTAAGGAAATGTTCCTAGTGTATGGAGGTGACGAAGATCTGATTGTAAAATGTTACACTGATGCAAGCTTCATGGCTCATATAAATAACATTAGATCTCAATTAGGATGTGTCTTTATGCTAAATGGAAGCATAGTTAGCTGGCAAATTCTAAGCAAATTATTGTGGTGGATTTTACAATGTAGGCGGAATAGATGGACGCTTCAGAAACGACGAAGGAGGGTTATTGCATTAAGAAGTTCGTCATCAAGCTTGGTGTGGTTCCAAGGCACTGCACCCAATGGAGCTCTATTGCGACAGTAGTGTCACCCTGGCTTAGGCTAAGGAACCAAGGTCTGACGAGAAGTCCAAACAAACTGAACACAGAGTCAATATAATTTGAGATTTAGTGGAACGTGGATCCCTGAAGATTTTCAAGATTCATACGAGTAATGTATCAGTTCCGCTGACAAAAGCCTTTACCATGAGCAAAGCAAGATCAACACCGGTAAGCCATTGGTGTTAAAGAACCTATGTAACTAGATTATTGACTCTAGTGCAAGTGGTAGATTGTTGAAAATATGACCTAGAGGCAATAATAAATGTATTATTGTATTTCCACGTTCATAGTTAAATGTACATTTCTATGCTATAATTGCGTTGATTCTTGAATATGAGATTTGGAGGAAAACTCAATTGCATATGTGGATACATATACACCAATATGATCCCTAGACATGCCTCTAAGACTAACTCATGTATTGATGATGATCTTTTTTTTCCTGATCATGAGCATTGTTAGAATGCTATAAATAATAACAACACCTTTTTATCAGAACAATTGAGTTGTAGACCCAACTTATGAATTACTGCGAGATCACATTGTTATTATATTATTGGTATTTACATATAAAGTGTTAATGTTTTCTAGTTCCTTTGACCATGAGAATATTATATACTACCATACTGGATAGTTACTTTGTGCTTACTGAATGTTACTCCGTAACTAGATGTGAATAGAGATAACTTACGAGTATCATGAAATGTATATCTCAGTATCCATAGTTCAAGACTAGGAATTCCTCCTCAAACGATAGAGAGATACTCTTAGTACCAGCTCGGAATTTCGGTATCATTATCATCTAGCTAGACACATGTGATTAAGATCATGTAATAATGAAATACAGATATGAGTAAATAGAAGAAAGCCATAACGCGGATAACTGAGTACTACTCAAAATGTTGATCATGGGGATACGATAGTATTTCACCAATGGTTTTGTAACATATCATGAAGCAAAGGGAATGGTGTTCATAAAAAAGGATCACTTGAGAACTTCTTGAATATCCGGGAGTTATCAATGGTGTCCAGATCCCACTTTTACCTATCGACTGTAAAGTGTTTCGTGACATGGATGCTTATTTTGGGACTTTGGGGTCACATGCTTAACGAGTAGTAAGTAAGATGAGAACTAAATCTAAGAGAATGAGCAATGTAAGTGTTTTAGATGGATCCGTAAGTGTTACAGATGGTCTTGAAAGGGTTTCAAGAATTTTGGGAAGATATAAGATGACAAAAAACTTTAGGTTCTATATATGGAATATTTTGAGAGGTTCTGGATTGGGTCCAAAAACATCTAGAAAATTCTGGAATAATTTATGGGAGATAAGTCCCTCTTGGAACCTCTTAAGTAGGCAGCCCATATGGGCCAAAGAAGTCCCAAAGTGGGGTTCACCAAAAAGAAGGAAATGTGTGGTCGAATCATACTAGGGGGGGGGGGGGCTTGGGATCCCTCCTTCCCTTGGTTCGACCCAACTGGGGTGGGATTCCTCCCCAAGTCAACCAGCCTTTCACCCCCCTCCCCCCCCCCCCACACACACACAGGGGGATACCCACCTAGAGGTCCACCAAATCCTAAGGGGACCTCTCCCATACTAATTGGTCTAATAATATATTAGAATCCTAATTAGACGGACACGCCTCTAGGCTTTCCCTCTGGCTAGTTTTCTCTTGGACGTCAAAGTGCTTTCAAATTACTACTACGGAACGCGTGGATACCTCAGAGGGGTCGGCCACTTCGATTCTAGGTCAGTGGATCCTCTCAGAGAATCTCGCATCTAGGAGGTATAACTTTCCTGCCTAAATTGTCACGCTTCACTAACTTCTTCACCCCTTCCACTGCTCTGCTAGTTGGTGAGCTTGATCATTACCCACCATCTTCATAGTGTTCCTGGGTGTGATTGTGTAGCCAAAGTTTGGTTGTGTGACACGTTCCCCTATAGTTACAACTAAAACAAATTTGTGCATGGGATGCCTTCTCTCAATAATAGATGTGTATGGTTTTCTGGGAGTCTTTCTTGTGCTAAAATCCTTATTGTAGCTGCAAGTCCTAAAGCCACCAAAGTTGTGTTTTTTTACCTAAGTTTTCATGAATGTCATGCCATATGTTGTGCAGTCTCCGGGAGACTCGTCCAATCATGCACTATGAACCCTTAACAAGATATTTGCAAGACATACACATTAGACATCTCTACTGGGACATTCGAGAATCGTACGCATAGACGAGCGCAACCACATATATATTTAATCCTTCAAGTGTCACAAATTTATTTCGTAGAGGTTTGTCTGTTGTCCTTTATAGTTGCTCTGGGTTGAAAGCTATTTTTAAGTCAATATGTCTCAAAAATAAAACACATATTTTTTTTACAAAATATTATTTAATTTGGTTAATATGATAACCAAATAATAAAAATAACATGCAATATTTTATATTGATAAAGTTGCATCCTAGAGAATATAGAAGTTTAGTATAAAAAAGGGTTTTTTATTTCCGTGCTCCTGGTTCACTAGCTCTACTCATTCGTCCCCACTTGTTAACTTTTGCTCACTTTTCCCCACCCCCTTACCCGAAACCCTTAGAACAGATTATAATGGACGTTGTCGTCGGGTCAATGCCTTTGACCATTAACTCCGACGAGTGGGGCCGCGTATACGTGGGCGCATGCAAGACCGCGGTCGTGGGGTAGCACATGTCCATGGACATGCCCGAAACGTCCCATCGTATAAAGAGGGGCAACCACCTCCATCGCCCCTACCATTTTCCCCCAAATCCCCTCCTTGCCGCATCGTCTTCCTCTCCCCCACCGGTGTCGTCTCGCTCTCCTCCACTACCTCCACCGCACCGTCTCGCTCTCCCTCACTGCATCCTCTTCCTCACCTTCATCGCCTCCATCTGTCAGATGGCCGAAGCTCGTGGCGACGCCGGCGCAGCGGCCAGAGATGTGGTGAGGCTGCAGGGCGCGATGACCACGGATGTCGGCGGCGTCCATGACGGTGCGGGGAAACTCGCAACCGCTGCGGATGTGGAGAAGGATATGGCAGGCTCCGCGTCAGCGCTGCAGAAGGTGACGGTGTCGAGCGGCGCAGTCCATCCCGATACCCCCGATGCGCCGCCTGCTGTGGAGCAGCAGGTATTTGCACTTGCTTAGATTGTAGAGTTAGTTGCTCCCTAGTTGCATTGGTTAGATTGTGATTCATACGGTAGTTCAGATGGTTCGGATGGGTCGGGGCTTTTTGTATTTGGGGGATGGGGGCTTTTGGACTATGGTTTGTTGGATAAATTCATTGCAAAAAAAATGCTAGATAGATCTGTACGAGAGATAGGGATCTCTGCGCTTGAATGCTACACATATGCATGCTTATTAGATTTGTTTTTAGTGCTCACAGATTGGGTTTTTTAATGCTAGTCAGATTCGTTGCCTTAGATTGGGTCCCTATTAGATTTGTTTTTCAATGCTACTCAGATGGGGTTTTGAATGTCATATGCCCAAATGGAATTCATTGATTAAAAAGTTATTTGATTCATTAGTATATAAATTTGTCCACAATATGTAGTTATATTAGCTCTGTTGTTCCATTTGTGTGCATGAAAATGGAAAATGCAAAACAATGATCATAGTATATTGGGAGTATATTAGCCCTATGATCAATGTGTCATGTGTGCATATCTAAAATTTCAATTGGCTTCCGTATTTACTAGTGATGGATGTAATTGTATGTTCAGGAGGATGATGGTTGGGGAGTAGAAAGAGGAAGCTGGCCCTGTATGACCCGTATGATCCAGAGGAAAGTGATGACGAAGAATATGAGGTAAGCCTACTTGAAATTTAGATTGTTCATTTAGTTCCTTTGACATAGTGTATCCATGAATCTATAATATTAATGTATCTCATTCATGTGTGCAGTATGATTCTGGAGAAGAAGTGTACAAGGGCAATGTCGCATCCTTCACAGCCAAGGAGGTGGTGAAGATCAAGGCCAAGGGGGTTGCTTCCTTCTACAACCGCAGGACCAAGAAGTGGCACTGCCCCTACTACCAGTGTGAGTATAGAATCAGGGTGTTCCATTTAAAAAATAGTGTGTACGAATTGGCACATATGAATGGCTAATGTAGACTTGTCGAAATAGATTTGTATAACTTGGATCAAACATCCCGGAGAACAAATAGTATCACGAGAGGTATATATTTCCGTCGGTGGTTGTGTTCTCATAATGCGGTTCTTTGTCAACTGCTTTTTATGACATGATTAAATTTAAATAAAAACTTTGTTTAAGTATTTCATCTGGTAAATGGCTAACCACGATAACATAATCTACACGGTCCTTATGTAAACTTTTCAATTTGGGAACTGAATTCTTGGTCTCATTATCTTTCTGTTTTTTCTTCACCTCTATACTTTTATTTTTATCATTTGTATTTTTTAAAGTTTTTTTAGTCTTTCTTGATTGTAAAGGATACCACTATTGGAATCTGGCATTTTGCCATCTGCCACATCTTTGCCGTCTGCCAGCTGACGGCAAAGAGGCTCTTTGCTGTCAGCTTCCACAATGCGGACGGCAAAGAAAGTGCAGATGGCAAAAATGCTATTTGCCGGCAGCTGCTTCTTTGCCGTCGGCCAGCTGACGACAAAGAGCTAGAAGGCAAACGATAAAGAGCCAGGTGGGCCCCACAGGGCACGGCGTGGCTAGGTCAGATTCTTTGCCTTCCGCTAGCGGACGGCAAAAGAGGTGATTACTGTGCCGACTGCTGGCAAACGGCAATGTTAGTCCTTTGCCGCCTGCTGGCAGGTGTTTATAAATAAGTTCAATTTGAATAGTGAACTTATTTATATAAACACCTGGACAATATTCAAATTATACAAACATTTTCTTAAAACACGTGAACATTTCTAAAAATTACATGAACATTTATTCAAAACATATAAATGTCTGAACACTTTTTCAAAGAATGAACATTTAGTTTTCAAAATGTGTGAACACTTTTCCATTTCATTAACATTTTGTAAGATACGAGACCGCTTTTGAAATAGTGTTAGCAATTTTGAAATTGCATAAAAGTTTGTTAATTTATGTGAAGTATTTTGTAAATATGTGAAGACTTTTTAAAAATGTCATGAATATTCTTTTAGATTCTTGAATACATTTAAAAATTAGCTGCACTTTTTTAAAACTAAAACTGAAATAATAGAGTAATAGAAAATGAAAGGAAAACAATTCTCATCCACCCGCATGTTTGGTTGGTAGGGAAGGTTGTGGCTAAGCATTGGTGCACCACACCCCCTTATCCAACCATCCATATGTTGCTTCGCAATGCGTGCATGATTTTTTTTTGTTTCTTCCAAATGAAACAACTTATGAACTTCAAACTTTGTAGGTCAACAAAATATTATAAGTACAATCTGACAAAAAATCGGATTTGTTTGAATGAATAAAACACTTCAAATAGTATTTCTTTATCGAAAATTCAGATCTTGTATTTTGGGTCAAAAAATCTGGAACTTTATTCACATATAGTAGTTCTAAAGTTTTGTTGACCTACAAAGTTTGAAGTCGATTTGTTTTTTACATTTTAGAGAGACAAGAAGAGAGAAAAAATATATGTAGTAAGTTAGTTGGTTAGCATGGATCTCAAAGCAGTACTCCCTCCGTCTAGGTGTGTAAGTCATCTTACGAAAACCAAATAATCCCAAAATACCTAGGCGTGGTGCATTAACTTCTACCTTATTTCTTGTTTCTTCACATATCAACCAATAAGAGACGAGGGGTGTGCATGCTTTTAATGACTTGAGACAACCAAACACGACATGCAGTGGTTAGTTCATTGCATGCAATGTTATTAATTAGCAAATAAACATTAATGTATCTCGTTTTCCGTTCCTCCTTGGTCACGGTGCACAACCTAAGATGACTTACTCACCTAGACGGAGGGAGTATTGGACAACACAGATAATGGGTGCAGTGCACCAGGTTTAGAAAAATGAGTATCCTAGCTGGGATTCTACAAATAATATTTACTTGAAAGTCCAAAGGCTCTCTCAATCATGTATAATTTCTTAATTGCAGATGGTTAATTTGTTATGTAATGTACGTTATCATAATAGGTTTTGTGCATTTATTAAGCAAAGCTGTAATGATCAAGACAATTGACAGTGGGTGCTTGACATTTAGGCGGAAAAGGGGAATTAAGAAAGAAACAGAAGGCCATGTTTATAGGTTTCTGCACATGGGTGTGTGTGAGTGCACTAATCTTGGATGTGAAACTATTTGTCAAAACGTAGTGAGTCTCATGTCAGTTACCTGGAGGCAGAAGTGGTGGAGACCTAACTTGATCTGATCATGGGCTGATCTCATCCTACATGAAGCTAGTCGATCAGGCACATGGAAACTTATCAAGCTAAGGTAGAATTGGGTGAGCACTTTCACTTGTGTAAGGGAAACGAAAAGTAGACATGATGGGCATGCACATATAAATCCTGTGTGGTGCCATTCTCATGCACACGAAAAGAAGACCGTGCATGATTCTCCTTCCCTGGCTAGTGTATCAATGGGTCACAAGATCGATTTATGTCCACATCAAAACATCATATACGTCACAGAGGAAAATGAGGCCTACCACCAGAATTAATTAACTCAACTGAATAGAACCCTGCGGGTAAATGGTGACACAGAGTAAGGTCTGACTGCATCAACATAAGTTGATCGAGGAGATGCATGATTAACGCATCCATTGCAGCGCACCTGAATCTCAAGATTTGTCTAAAAACATTATCTCAGGGGAGAAACTGGTTAAGACTGACTTTGTTAGTATTTTATAGCGAAGCTCGTACGTGGAATAGTCGACTAATATAACCAAAACATCATTGCTTAGCTTGGAAATATTGTACTAATATTTGGTTGAAAGTCCAAACACCGTCAATTGTGTACAATTTCTTAATTGCCGGTGGTTGATCTGTGATGCAATGTCACAGTAATCACAAACAAGTTGGTCGTCTTGAATAATTAACCAAAGCTGCCATTGTCATGACCAATCCATGGACAATGACAGCTTGAAAGATAGACTACGATTTAGCGACCTCCTGATGGAGGGTCTCTTTTGGGCGGGTGAGGGCGACAAACAGAAGTATTATATGGTGAGTTGGCCCGATATCTGCAAACCCAAAGACCAGGGTGGCCTTGGGATCTTGTCATCTCGTCGCATGAACATTGCTCTCCTGACCCACTGGCTGTGGTGTATCACCAATGGGGAGGGAGGCCTCTGGCTTACCATCATCCGTAATAAATACCTTTGGGGCCAACCCCTGGCCTTTTGCCAGCGTACGGGTGGATCCCATTATGGAAGTCCGTGATCCAGCTTCTGCCCGTCCTCCGCATCGGCACGTCCATCTCTGTTGGCTCTGGGTCCTCGACCCTGTTCTGATTTGACCGTTGGCTAGGGGAATCCCTCCTGGCTGTGCGATTCCCAGGACTCTTTGCCATTGCGGCCGACCATCGGGTCTCTGTCGAGACGGCCCTTATTGACTTAGGGTGTCTTGCTTTCCGGCGTCCCTTCGGCCCCCTCGAGGTGGCTGCTTGGGACTCCCTCCTCCAAGACGTCGCCCTTATGCCGATGAACGTCGAGGAGGACCAGGATGCCCTTTCCTGGCGCCTTGAGCCGTCTGGCCGTTTCTCCACAAAGACTTTGTACGCCGCCATTGCGCCCTCGACGGCCCCGAAACCCTTTAGCCTGATCTAGGACATCCGCCTACCTCTGAAGATCAGGATCTTCTGTGGCAATGGATCCGTGGACGCCTCCCCTCTGGGGTTGAGGTCCTCAAGCGTAACGGCCCGGGCGATGGGAGTTGTCCCATCTGTGGCACGATCGAGGATGCTAACCACATCTTCTTCTCGTGCTCTACTGCCCTGTTCCTGTGGGCTTCAAGAGCCAGCCAAGCAGAAGTTAATTACCTAGAGGCTAAAAATGTGCCAGTGACCTAATCAACCTAACCCTGCTTTAAAAAAAAAACCTTGCCGGACCTAACCATAATGGGCTCATCACATCGTACATGAAGCTAGTGGATGAGCCACATGGAAGCCAGTTAGCCAGGCTTAGCTAGAATTAGGCCGGCACTTTCACTTGGGTAAAGGAAACTAAAAGTGGCCAGCATGATGCATGGGCACGCATGCATGTGTGGCACCATGCCCTGATCCAATCCTGATACTAGTACTCTACGTACGTATAAAATATAGACTTGGGATTTGTCTCTTGCTTGGTTTCATGTTGGCTGATTCTGTCCAAGTGTGCCGGCAGCTCCTGGTGGATGGACACACACATCGATTCGCTAGCTGATTCAGCTCAGCTCAGCTCGGCTAGGTGGTGCTCCACTGGGAGGAGCTGTCCGAACCAGACGGTGCAGCCGACGGCGACCCCACCGTCCACTCCGCTCGGCGGTGCCGCTGTCGGCTTCTTGGTTCCTGCACCATGTGTCTTCATTGTCTTCATCCTGTCTGCTATGCCGTGATGGCCAGGATTCATCATATGGCAGGTGAGAATCACATCACATGCACACGCAGTGATCGAGCTTAACTGGCTGCTACAGTTACTCTCAGCTGTCATGGAGCGTGCAGGTTAATTAAGATAGCTCGGTCCTTTTCACCCGCAAAAAAAATAAATTTAAGATAGCTCGGTCCTTTTCACCCACTGACAGACAGATTGATTGGTTACGACTTACGACAGTTGGTCTTGTTATGGAGCTACATGTAGCTCGTGGATACATCGGATCTGACGGGGCTAAAAATATCTGGCCTCACGGGTTTAACAACGAGAGGTTATGTAAGGGGCGCCGTCCCTGTCAGCACAGCACAAGTACAAAGAATAAAATATTTGTACACTTTGAATTGGCAAACAAGGCAAGGGCTGATTTTTTAGAGCAACCGTCTCCACTTAGTAGATCTTTTCCTTCTGCCGTCTTTGAATTCGTATATTCAATTAAACTGCATGTTGGCCTACATATTTTCCTTGGCTGGGTTGGGAATTGGACAGCTTCTTCTTCAACCTGTCATGATCACCTTCCTTCCTTCCTGGACGGACGTTTCTCTGCTTTTAGTGATGCATATTATTCCAATAATATCTGCTTTTTGACCTTTTGAGCTTTGAGGCAGCTGTTGGCATTGGGGCTCTATCTGTCAACAGTTCCCTTTTGCCTAAGCAACGGTCAAGTGCAATGCAACACCACCATTCAAAATTGTACTATATAAGCACATTAAATCAAAGAGGAAAGGGGAGCTTCCGTCAACAAAAAGTTCTACTACTAATTATTTCTCTGGGGAAAGTTTCCTTTTTTAACCTAGATAACAGAACTGGACACTTTTCACAAAGTATGATGTCTAGCTAGACAGGATGGCATGATATAATTGTATGATGCCTTACTAAATAGGTTGGCATATGACAACTCCCAGGAGATCTAACCCTCCCACAGTCGCTCCTGTGGATGTCGGGAACGGCGCTCCCCCTACCGCCGCCAGTACCCTCCTCTCCCTTCTTCCTCCCTCGCCGCTTCCAAAGGACGTGGTCGGGCAAAGCCTGGCAGGCGGCGGCGGCGGGGCATTTCTCCTTCTCGCACAGGGCCTCCCCCATGGGGCGGCGCTGCTGGGCCGGGACACTGCGATGGCGAGGGTCACTGCGGCGGATCCCCACGGCGGCGATGCTCGGGACCGGCGGCGCATGGTAAGCTTCGAGGCGGCGGATCCTGCAGGCGAGGAGGTGGCGGTGGATCGGGATCCACCAGGGTCTGGCATCCGTCTTCAGCTAGCGGCGCGGGCTGTGTGTAGCGTGGGTCGATGTCCTCCACCGTGGCGGTGATGGCGTTGACGTGGTGGAGGCAGCGGTGTGGTAGCGGTCCTAGTGCTTTTGTAGCATCACGGCAACGGTGTGCATGATCGGTCCTCCTCGATTAGGGATGGCAATGGGTAGGGTATGGGTGGGTACAACCTTCTTCTGCCCAAACCCATACCCATAGAAACCTTCTATACCCACCCACTTCAATACCCATGGATATAAACTTATACCCATGCTCATACCCATTGGGTATCCTATACCCACCCACTTCAATACCCATGGATATAAACTTATACACATGCTCATACCCATCGGGTATCCTATACCCAATGGGTATCCAATGGGTACAATGCATGGCATTTAAATTTTTAAAGGGTAGAAAGACAAGTCTAAATTTCAAGCGATGATGGGCAAGCAGTATAGCACCGATGCGGCCTCCTTCGGTGGGTAGCCTCTTGGAGGAATCATGCGAGTATGAGCAATAGCTGGTGAAAACCCGATGCAATGGGAGGTGACGATGGGAATCAGGGATCGTTGGATCGAGAGATTAATAGGAGTTCGGCGATGATAAGTTTTTGAGATTTCATTGTTTTGAGGAGACACATAGGATGTAGGAGGAGCGGCGAGCATGTGCCTATGGGCCTATGAGCTATAGCCAGTTAAGGAGTACGGGATTTAGGATTGGGCCATGGGAGTTGGATGTTGACCCCACATGTCATAGGAGTTATTTTCATTCATTAACTGTCTATGGGTATCCATTGGGTTACCCATGGGCGCATTTTCATATCCATGCCCTACCCATATATTTTGCGGGTATGGATACCCATTACCCGTGGGTACAAAATCTCTCAAACTCTTACCCATGCCCACTGCTTTCGGGTAGGGTACCCGCGGGTACCATACCCGTGGGCAAAACTGCCATCCCTATCCTCGATTTGCCCGTCGACGTGTTCCGGAACTGCTGCCGGAGATATATTGCCCAAGGATATCTGGATCAGATATAATCCTGTCGTGCGCATCCATATCAACTTTCGCGGCTCCATGAGGGCGTGACGCGAAGCTCTATTGTTTGTTGACACCATGGGACATATCGGTATCTCGATTTCCATGGCGTAGATAACGGTGGAGAAATTTATGGTGGCCGAGACCGAAGGATGTAAGGCGGAGGGGGCTTTGGAGGCGATGGAGTTAGTCACGTGTTTGATAACTTTCAGAAACAGCAGTGACAATTGGGGGCGGCGACACTGGAGGATTTTTTTTTTCGTTGTGCTCCTTGGGTGCAACTCGTGACTTTGAGGGTGAAACCCTAAGGTGTGACATTCATTGGTTGTGCCCGACAATTGCCTTGTTGAAGGTATAGTTTTGAGAGATCAAACTTTCTCCACGGTGAAAACCTAAGATCGTGGATTGGGTGACTATGGCGCTTGTGCACTATTTCCTTCCTGACGGCATCCCTTTTGAAGACCTTTTATGTTTTCCTGGTGTTGTCTTTGGTGATGATTTGAGTGCTGTTGCTGAGAGGAGATGATCAATGTGGCGAGGCCTTTGTTTTTTTTTTCCTTTCTTTTTGTTTTCTTTTCGGACTGTGTGCATCCTGGATGTCTTTGAGACATCTTGTTGGTGGAGAGGCTGCGTGCAATTTGTATTTTTCACGATATTAATATATTTCCTTTTTAACAAAAAATGATGTCTAAGTAAATAAGATGACATGATATGATTCACATATATGATTTATAAACTAAGGAGATGGCATTGAGATATGATGTCTGTACTAAACAAATAGTATTCGCATATATGATTAATAAACTAAGAAAATGATTTGTAGTTGCTGGAATAATTAACGAACCCTGCTGGTAAATGATGATCCTGGGGAGATTTGACGGCACCGGCGTGTCAGTTGGTCGAGCCGCATGTTCAACGCATTGGATTAGGCCACCTGGTCCTAGAAATGCGAACAATTTCTCTGTAGGAGGCATTATATAACTGCCACATGCTTGCCTAGCTTGTGTGCCCAGTTAATTTAGCGGCTTAGAGAAGGGGCAGTTGTTTTTAAGCCACCAAAAGAACTAAGTCGTGGTTAATTATATTATTGTACTGTAGTGTTTACTTTAAAGTCCATCGCATCGTCAACCAAGTAGAGTACTTGTGAACTGCCCGGTGGTTATTTTGTGATGTAATGTCATAGTAATCTCAACAAGTTGCCTGCATTGACTAATTAACCGAAGCCGCCATGGTGATGACCAATCCATGGACAACGAAAGCTTAAAGCCAGACTATAAAAAGGGTTAGCTTTTGCGCTAGTCTTAGAGGCGAGGCTAAGTGTCAATCAGTGAAGAGCTAACCTGGAGGGTTAAAAATATTGCTGACCTAATCGGTGTGATCATCATGCTGTCATCGGTCACATACAGAAAGCTAGTCGGCCGATGAGCCAAATGGAAGCCAGTTAGGCAGGCTTAGCTAGAACTAGGGCAGCATATAGGTGTGGCACCAAGCGCTGATGCCCATGCTGGTCGATCGAGATCCAATCCTGATAGTATAAAATATCCACTGGGATTTGTCTCTTCCTTCGTTTCATGTGGTGCCAGAGATTAGCTAATCAGGCCAGCAGCTAACTGTTGTGTTAAGTGGAGTTCCCTGTTTAAACTAGTACAGTTGCGGGTGCACAAACTTTTTTTCAACAATCGGTAACCTCTTTTTTACACAATAGGAAGCCTCAAGCGAATACAAATCGCAATGAGCAAACACCTGATGCGCACAGTCAACCCCAATGCACATAAAGAAAAACACGTCGGTAAATAGCGAAGTCATACAGACCAATGTATGTCTAAGCGAGAGAGAAAGTCAAAACAATTAAAACAGCAGTCAACAAATTACAGCAACGACCATGTTCGCGCCAATCATCTCTTTACACCATAAGGACAACCTCGGCAAATTAAACCATTGGTGATTGGCCTGCCCAAATTGACCCTGCCCATTGATTGGTTGCAGATCCCAAGTACAGGTGCAGGCGCAGGCGTAGGTCCAGGTGTAAAAACTAGTGAAGGATCCCATCTGGATTCTGTGTATCAAGTGCAGGCGCAGGCAGCTCGTGGAGGATGGACAGATCGACTGGCTAGGTAGCTGAGCTTGGCTGGGTGGAGCTCCACTGGGGTAGATAGCCAGGAGGAGCTGTCACCGAACCTGACTGGTGCAGCCAACGACGACCCCACAGTCCACTCCGCCGTGCCGCTGTCGGCATCTCGGTCGATTCTCTTCATGCGGTCTTGTATTGTGTGCCGTGACGGCCAGGATTCATTGCAAGTGAGAATCACATCACATGCATGTTAATTAAGGTAGTGGCTCGGTCGTTTTCACCCACTGATAGAGAGATTGATGGTTTAGTACTACCGTTGGCCTTGTTATGGAGCTATATGTGGCTCGTGGATACTCATCACTTATTTTGAACTAAAACCGCGACACTTCTATGGAACGGAGGGAGTGCATTGGAGCTGACGGGGCCAAAAAATATCCGGTCTGACGGGTTTAACAACGAGAAGTTAGGGGCGCCGTCCCTGTCGGCAAGGCACAAGTACAAGGAATAAAATGTTTGTATTACCGTGCTGTATCGATCATCTACTGGACGGCTTTGAAGTTTGAATTGGCAAACAAGGCAAGGGCTGATTTTTCAGAGCAACCGCCTCCACTACCTCTTTTCCTTTTTCTAAAAGCCGGCTCAGAATTCGTATACAATTCATCTCCCAGCCTAGATATGGTATCTGCTTTTGGACCTTTTGAGCTTTCAGGTATCTGTTGGCATTGGTGCTGTGTCATCACAAGTGCCCTTTAGCCTAAGCAAGAGTTCATCCGGAAAGCAACACCACCATTAACTGTACTATATGTACACATTCATTGAAGAGGAAAATTCTCCTTCAAAAAATTCTACTTCTAATTATCTATCTTAAGAAAGTTTCCTTTTTCCTAGTGTAGATGTAGAGGATGTACTACAAAGCAGAAGAGGGCACTTTAAACTTGTGGTGTAGGTGCATGATGCTGCTGGCGAGACAGACAGAGAGTGGTCAGATCAGATCGGGTCCCCTTCAGCTTGATTCCAAGCAGTGCAAGGTACTATACTACTAGTCTCTCTGTGTGTGATTGATTAGTACTCCTACCAGTACTAGGATAATCTAGCTAGCTGAGCACCCAACGCACTTGCTCCCTCCCCGACCACTCATCTTCATCATCAGCAGCAGCAACTCCCACGTCCACACAACCCCACGCACTAGAACCCCAGCACTCTGTTTATCTCTTCCTCCTCATCTTCTTGCTCTGTTTTGCTCTGCTCTCCTCCGGCCACATAGCAACACGTTATCAGGAAGGAAGGAAGGAGATCGATAGAGAGATCCATAGTCAACACCTCAAGAGAGCTGGTCCAGGAGATCGGGTCGGGCAACTTCGGGGTGGCCAAGCTGATGCGCAACCGGGTCACGTGCGAGGTCGTCACCATGAAGTTCCTCGAGCGAGGATACGTGTTGTCCCTAAGGAGATGGGTGCAAATGGCGAGCTGAAAATTATTCTCCATCCTAGAGTAAATATGAATTCGACTTCATACTCGGCTTTAGAAGCAGGTGATGGAAGCATAGTCGTTAATGGGTGAAAGGAAGTAGTCACCATGTACAACAGGGATCATCGAGACAGGATGATCTACGTGCTCGACCATAGACATGTAGGGAATTTCCTCTTCCTCGGTTTCATTGCTGCTGAACCCCATGAGGAGTAGTTCTGTTTTTCTGTCGTGTTGCCTCATTATCCTCCGCCTTTGCAGTTCATTATATATGTTAGTATTGGAACTAATGTCCTGACGATGCACATGTATGTTCTTTGGTGAAACCTATTATGTAGTGTGACAAAATTATGACCTTTTGTAGTACTGACATCAGACTTGTCAATCCATTTGCTATTCTGTACACTATTTTGAGTGAAGTTTAGATTTTTTTTTTAATGCTATACTGTTCTCTATGATCTTATTTTCTACTCCAATAATTAAAAAAACCTAAAGTACCTTAACTAAGGAAATGCTCCTAGTGTATGGAGGTGATGAAGATCTGATTGTATACTGTTACACTGATGCAAGCTTCATGACCAATATAGACAACATTAGATCTCAACTAGGATTTGTGTTTATGCTAAACGGAAGCATAGTTAGCTGGAAAATTCTAAGAAAATTATTGTGGCGGATTTTACAACGAAGGCAGAATATATGGCTGCTTCAGAGACGACAAAGGAGGGTTATTGGATCAAGAAGTTCACCACCGAGCTTGGTGTGGTTCCAAGTGCACTGCAACCAATGGAGCTTTGTTGCGACGATAGCGACGCCATGGCATAGGCTAAGGAATCAAGGTCTAACGAGAAGTCCAAACAAATTGAATGCCGATTCCACATAATTTGAGATTTAGTGGAACGTGGATCCGTGAAGATTTGCATGATTCGTACGAATCTAAATGTATCAATTCCGCTGACGAAGCCTTTACCACGAGCAAAGCAAGATCAACACGGGGAAACCATTGGTGTTAGAAAACTTAAGTAACTAGACTATTGACTCTAGTGCAAGTGGGAGATTGTTGAAATTACGACCTAGAGGCAATAATAAATGTATTATTGTATTTTCATGGTCATAATTATGTTTATATTTCTATGCTATAATTGCACTATTTCTTGAATATGAGATTTGGTGAAAACTCAATTGCATGTGTGGAAACATAAAGACCAGTATGATCCCTTGTCATGTCTTTAAGACTAACTCATGTATTGACAATAATCTTGTTTTCCTGATCATGAGCATTGTTAGGATGCTATCAATAATGATAACACCTTGTTACCAGAATAATGGAGTTTCATACCCAAGTTATTAATTACCGCGAGACCACATCGTTATTATGTTATTGGTATTTTGACATAAGTGTTAACGTTTACTTAGTTCCTTAGACCATAATAATATCATATACTAGCATACTGTTTGGTTACTTTGGGTTTACTGAATGTCACTCCGTAACTAGATATGAATAAAAATAACTTATGGGTATACAGGAAACGTATATCTCAGTATCAATAGTTCAAGACTGGGAATTCCTCCTCAAATGATAGAGAGATACTCTCAGGACCCACTCGGTATTACATTATCATTATCATCTAGCCCGAAACATGTAATAACAAAATACAGATATGAGTAAAGAGAAGAAATCGGTAACACGGATAACAGAGTACTGCTCAAAGTGTTGATCACGGGCATACCGATAATATTTCACCACTGGTTTTATAACATATCAGGAAGCAAAGATCGTCCAACGTGTCCATAAAAAAGGTTCGCTCGAGAACTTCTTGAATATGCGGGAGTAATCAATGGTGTCCAAATCCTGCTTTTAACTATCGATTGTAAAGTGTTTCGGGTCATGTCTGCTTATTTTAGGACTTTTGGGGTCACACGCTTAATGGGTAGTAATTAAGATGAGAACTAAATCTAAGAGCATGAGAAATGTAAGTGTTTCAGATGGATCCATAAGTGTTACAGATGGCCTTGAAAGGGTTTCAATAATTTTGGGAAGAGATAAGATGACATAAAAGTTCCGGTTCTGTTTTGAGAGGTTCTTGACGGGGTCCAAAAACATCTAGAAAATTCTGGAATATTCTGTGGGAGATAAGTCGCTCTTTGAACAACTAAAGAGGGCAGCCCCTAATGGGCCAAAAGTCCCAAAGTGGGGTTCACCAAAAAGAAGGAAAGGTGTGTTCGAATCCTACTTGGGGGGGGGAGGGTCCCTCTTCCCTTGGTTTAGCCCAACTGGGATGGGATTCTCCCGAGTCAACCAACTATCACCCCTCGCATATGTTGGGGAGATACCGGCTAGAGGTCCATCAAATCCAAAGTGGACCTGTCCCACATAGCTCACTCAACCTCGGTCTAATTTGTCTATTGGATTAGACTCCCAATAAGATGGGATAGAACCCCAATCTAATCGGTCTAATAAAATTAGACTCCTGATTAGATGCACACGCCTCTAGGCTTTCTCTCTGTCTAATTTTCTCCTGGACATTGGAGTGCTTCTAGATTACTACTACAGAACGCGTGGATACCTTGGAAGGGTCATCCACTTCGATTGTAGCTCGTCGGATCGTCTCGGAGAACCTCACGGCTAGGAAGTATAACTTTCCTTGCACAATCATCATGCTTCACCAACTTCTTCACTCCTTCTGCTACTCAGCTAGTTGGTGAGTTTTATCATTACCCACCATCTTCATTGTGTTCCTAGGTGTGATCATGTAGCCAAAATTTGGTTGTGTAACATGTTCCCCTCTAGTTACTAAAACCAATTTGTTCATGGGATGCTTTCTCTCAATAATAGATGTGTATGGTTTTTTGGGAGTCTTTCTTGTGCTAAAATCCTTATTTGCAGCTGCAAGTCCCAAAGCCATCAAAGTTCTGCTTTTTTACCTCACTTTTCATGAGTGTCATGCCATCAGTTGTGCAGTCTCTCGGAGACTCGTCCAGTCATGCACTATAAATCGTTAACAAAATATTTGCAAGACCTACACATTGGACATCTCTACTCGGACATACGAGAATACTACACATAGACGAGCACACCCACATATATAAAAAAATCCTGCAAGTGTTGTTGTTCTTTATAGTTCTCACATTTAAGTTGTTCTGGGTTGAAAGATATTTTCAAGTCAAAATGTCTATAAAAAAACACATATTTTTTGTTACAAAATATTTTTTTCATATGGTTAATTATGATAACCAAATAATAATAATAGCACACAATATTTACATTGATATAACTACATCCTAGAAAATATAAAATTTAGTAAAAATAATCATTGGATCGACCTTAATATTATATGTTTTGCGCCATACCAATGAGCTAATGTAAGACCGGTCGAAATACATCTTGCACAACTTGACCCAAAACATTAAATGGAGAAACAGTGTTCTAATTTAGCATTACCAATTTTTTATTTTGAGAATAGTTTATAAAACGTTCATGATTGCACACAAATCTCTGGGCTTCACCGAGGAAAAAGAAATATGATTAAACGTGTTTTATATTTTAATCGATGGTTGTGTCCAACTAATGATTTTCTTTGTCTATCACTTTATTAATTCTAAATTAAGTTTTGGTTGAAATATTTTGTCTTGTAATTCAGAGGAATATTATGGTAACCATGATAACAGAAAATTTGAATCATTATGTAGAATTTCTAATCTGCTAACCGAATTATTGCTCTCAAATGGTTTTTGTCTTTCCCCCTTTTACTTTATATTTTTGCATTTTTCATTTTCATTTTACCATATTTTTAATTAATATATACAAACTTTTAAGGAAATGAACTTGTTTGATAAACGCATTAACAATATTAAAATTATGTGAACATATTTTGTAAAACACATGACCATTTTTCAATACTAGTAGAAAAACCCTTATAGATGTAGATAATAAGTGGAATTGTCCCAACTAGGAACGTTGCCGCTAATTTGACAAAATACCAATGGCATGCAAACTTTCAAATGTGCTACAGACAAGCACTAGCGCCATGCTTAATGGTACATGTGTCACTAGTGTGCGGGGCCAAACAATCGGACCATCTATGTCTTATTAGTGGCGTCGGGACAACATCCTCGCCAGTAGTACTTCATTTACTAACTGTGCAGGTTATTTTGTCGAGAGCCACCAGTAATCTGAACCGGGCCCATTGCCTTGGCGTACTTACTAGGGGCATGGTAAAATTATCCTTCGCTGCTGGTATTTCTGACTTTAGTGGCCTGAGTCATAGACGGCACACCACTATAGAGACTGAAAGGTCCCACTTTATGTATCCCATTTATTAGGGGTGGTGTAACATATACTCCCTCCGTTCCTAAATATAAGGTGTATTAGTTTTTTTTAAAAGTCAACTGTTGTCTATGTTTGACCAACTTTACAGCAAAATATATAAAGATTTATAATACTAAATATATAAAATGTAAAAATATAGTTCATGATGAATCTAGTGATAATGATTTGGTATTCTAGATATTGATATTTTTGTTTATAAACTTGGTCAAACTTAGAGAAGTTTGACTTTTTGGAAAAATAATACACCTTATATTGAGGAACGGAGGGAGTATTTTGTGGTGCTCGTTTTGGTGGCCCCACCACTAATGACTATCAATCAGGTAAAAAAATTAAAACATAATGTGAAGGCAATGTGACATTGAACGAATTTCAAGTTAATGTAGTCTGGCGTGTGTTCACTCGTGAGAATCCCTTCCATTTATCATTGAGGTTATTGCTGCATTTAGGATGATCAATTCCCGGTAATGCTCCTCCACTTCGCGCACTGAAGAACGTCTTGCTATAGAATTGTGAGTCGACGGTTTGGGAAGTTATGATGATGGAGTTCCCGGATCATCGAGCCTACAACGTCATCCCACAAATGGATGGCGCAATCTTCGTCCAATTCTTCTACATGGGCTATGTGAAGCACAGCGGCTATGATCAAGAAAATTTACGACAAAAGGGTACTCTGTTGTTGTTGCTCTGGTTTGTGAACTCATTTTTCAGTTATGTGTTGCGTGGGATTAGTTGTTGGTACCATATGGAGCACGGTTTTGTAGTGTAATTAGACAAGATTAAAATAACTCGGATTGGCCATCGAAACAGCATATAGGTCACACAGGAAAATGAATACTATTATCTGCAAAACTGAACTGAACCCTGCCCATAAATGGTGACACGAGTAAGATCTGATTGCATCATCCTCAGTTGATTCTGGAGATGAAAAAAAGGTAAAGTTAGCTTTTGCACCTACCTTGGAGGCGAAGCTAGCTGTCAAATGCAGCAAGAGCTAGCCAAGCTGAAGTTAATTACGTCGAGGCAAAACAAAAGCATGGGTGGCCGTCATGGTCTCCACGATCAAATCGTATGGACGGAAGGTTAGACTAGATAGAACTGAGGTAACACTTTCATCACTTGGGTAAAGGGAACGAAAAGTGGCTATCATGATGGGCATGGCACATTGTCGCACACCATGCCCATGCTGGTCCAGAACGCGAGATCCAATCCTGATAGTTAAATAAACACTCCGGATTTGTCTGTTCCTAGGTTTCTTGGGGTGTTTAAGCTCGTAAGTATTAATCCATCTGTCTCAAAATAAGTGTCTTTTTCGACAAAGGGTGGATTTTATTACTCAAAATGAAGCATCAAGAGAATACAACCACAATGAGTACACACCCGTCCTCTGCATAACTACGATGCACACAACCAACACCAACGCACACACACAGAAAAAACACCAGCATGTAGCAAAGTCATATAAGACCGAAGCTATGCCTAAGCGTTGAAAAGAAAAAGAAAAACCCTGAAGCGATCAAATTCATGATCGACAAACCTACAACAATGACCATATATCCGCACCAACCATCTCATGACACCGTAAGAACAACGATATTCTTCAACAGTAACGCCTTCATGAAGGAAGCGACACTTGAGCGTCGCCGTCACTGGAACCAACCATCAAAGGTCAGAATCTAGATTTTCACCCTGAAGAAACAGTCTGAGCATATCCGAGCAAAGCCTTCAACAAGGTAACGACGCACAAAAGTCGTCATTGCCAGGGATAACCAACATGGGCTATACCTAGGTTTTCACCCCGGAGCTCGAGACTAGGTACTCAAAAAGCACCATCATCGGAGTCAAGCATGTGTTGTCGCCACCACTTTTCCGCGATCTTAGCAGCTGCATATTCTAGGCTCAGAAAAGCGATAGCCGCCGCTGAGCAACCATACCCTCTGTGTTAAGCCATTGTCCATAGATTGCATCTTACCACCATTCGTAACCATCGGATCTTGGAAGAGTATCACTGGCAAAGACCTTTCAATGGTCATCGCAATCCGCAGTAAGGTCCCCGCCAATCTGGAGTGTTCATCATGGTCAAACACCGACGACGAAGCACCTAACCACCAACTGCCAGCTTGCCGCCCCGAGTACCAGCGTGCAGAGCCAACCGAGCCCGCACAACTGCTGGCCGGACCCTCACACGCGTCAGTCTTGCCATGAACCGTGCCGCACCCGTCGATCTGGACGAGTTTGTGCTAGAA
Source organism: Aegilops longissima (assembly GCA_021605205.1). Lineage (NCBI taxonomy): Eukaryota > Viridiplantae > Streptophyta > Magnoliopsida > Poales > Poaceae > Aegilops > Aegilops longissima. The sequence goes on from CM038677.1 coordinate 846,652,423, forward strand.
GCCTTGCGGATGCGCAATAGAGAATCCCGATCCAACTGGACGTTAGGGCCTCGCGCTGCCAGCCCCCCATGGCCAGATCCACGCAAGCCGGACCACGCCGGCGACTCGGTGTAGGAGACACCCGACAAGCAACAGCCAAACCAGCCGATTGCATCTATGTTGGGTGCTACCAGGCAGCCAGCCATGATGGAGGACCATAAAACGATCTGCTTCCTGCAGCCAGCCCCGTGCCACCGGCACGGAGCCGCGCCACCCCACCACCAGGATCCGCCGCTCGAGCCCCGCCACCGGGCGCCAAGCCCCATCGCCAATCGACGGGTCGCGTCAACGCAACTCCACGTAACTGCTGCCCTGCAGCACGGGAGCCGTCGGGAGGAGACGCCCCGCCGCTGCCGTCGGCTGGGCGGGCTTCGCCGCGATGGCGTCCTCCAGCGGCGGCGCGGCGGGAGGAGGGAGTAGAAGGGGTGGCGGCGCTAGGGCAACGACGTGCGCCCGAGTCGCCCTGGGCTAGGCGACGCGTGGCCTTCTCCTGGACGAGGTGCGTATATTCAAAATCAGTGTCTTAACCTTAGTACAATTTTGTACTAAAGTTAATACAAAATTAAGGTACTTATTTTGGAACGGAGAGAGTATTATCCTTGCTTAGTTCCCGGGTTATAATATGTACAGTTGTTGGGGTGCCCCGAGGTCTCGGCTTTCTTTAACCTTCGCAAATGATCTTCCCAAATTGACTTTGCTGTTAGGGGCACCCGCAGACCAAAATGAAAAAGCGGACGCGGATGTCCGTGTGGTCGATCCAAACGGACAAAAGGCGAACAACGCGCGTCCGTATTAGGTCGGCCGGTTGAAGTTGCTCTCAATGAAACCACTGATTGATCCAAAGTGCAGATGGATGCAGACTGGGTCCAGGTGAAAAGAAGCCATAGATCACATCTGTATTCTGTCTGGAAGAACCAAGTGAAGTGCAAATCGATTGGCTAGGTGGTATAGCTAGAAGGAGCTGTCTCCAAACCTTACGGTGCGGCCGACGGCGACCCCATCATCCACTCCGCCGTGCAGCCGTCGGCATCTTGGTTCCTGTACCATGCATCTTGGTCGCAGTAGCTTGATTGTCTTCATCCGTTCATGCCGTGATGACCAGGATGCAGCTGAGAATCACATCACATGCTGGTTAATTAAGGAAGCTCGGTCCTTTTCACCCACTGATAGACAGATTGATTGTTTACTACAGTTGGCCTTGTTATGCAGCTGCACGTATCTTAGCTAGTGGATACATACTTCTTCCATTCCCTTATATAAGGCCTCAAACTTAAATTACAGGTATCAAAAAAATATATTTAATGATCATTTGTAAGATAACTTTTTTTTGTCGTCAACCGGGATTGTTAATACGCCTGCATGCATGCAAAAAAGGAATAAGAAAGAAGTAACACAGTGTCATTATGACTACACGCATGCAAATAGTATTTAAAATGTTGCTTGTACAAGGAAACATTATTAATTTTTGCCTTGACTACTGTTAGTGGCCTTGTATAGATGCAAAGCGTATTTTTTTTAATGGCCTTGTATAAGGGAATGAAGAGAGTACATCGGACCTGACGCGGCCAAAAATATCCGGCCTGACTGACAGGTTTAACAACGAGCGGTCATGTTAGGGGTGCCGTCCCTATCAGAACGGCGCAAGTACAAAGAATAAAATGTTTGTAATTACTGTGCTGTACCGGTCATCTGCTGGACAGCTTTGAAGTTTGAATTGGCAAACAAGGCAACGGCTGATTTTTCAGAGCAACCGCCTCCACCACATCTTTTCTTTTCTACAGCCGGCTATTCAAATCATCTTCCAGCCTACTGTAGATATTTTCCTTGGTTGGGTTGGGAATTGGGACGGCTTCTTGAACCAATCATGATCATTTGATCATCTTCCTTCCTTCCTTTCTTTCTGGACGGACACTCTCTCGTCCTTCTGTGCTTTTAGTTAGTGATGATGATGATGATGCATATTCCAATCCAGATGTAGGGATTTGATTCGCATCTATCTGCTTTTTGACCTTTTGAGCTTTCAGGTATCTGTTGGCATTGGTGCTCTGTCAGCAGTGCCCTTTAGCCTAAGCAACAGTTCATCTGGAAAGCAACACCACCATTAATTGTACTATATATGCACATTCATTCAAAGTGGAAAAGAGAGCTTTCTTCAACAAAATTTTCTAGTACTCCTGCTGCCCGGGAGCCTGGCGGTAGGGTGCGTTCGGCTACCCCTGGGTCGTGTGGCGGTAGAAAAAGAGTCAAATCCCGTTTTTACTTTTAAGGGGGGGCCAGATCCATCTAAGCTATTTCAAAAGGGTCAAAACACTAAATTTGGCCCCTGGTGGATGGATAGATTGATTGACTAGCTAGCTCCGTCCGGAAATACTTTTCATCAAAATGAATAAAAGGGGATGTATCTAGATGTATTTTAGTTTTAGATACACCCCTTTTTGTCCATTTTGATGACAAGTTTTTTCGGACGGAGGGAGTATTATTTTTTCGAAATGGAGGCAAAAGATTTGCCTCATATATTAAATAAGGAGCGAATAGAGTTTTACACGTGAACCACAATCACCATATGACAAATTACTCACACGATAAAATTACTCCAAGTGTCTTGGCACCTGCAACAACCCAAAGTTTTGCCTCTCCAAGGAAGGATCGGTGGCAGTGCACTCTTGTGATGGAAGACCCGAGAATTTCTCACGTTCGAAATGGTACAAGTAACTAGCATGGTGAGGGAGGCCAAAGCTCGCAGATCATAGTTTTGCATGCCGGTTCTCTTCTCCCACCAATCCTCAATGGATTCCTCAAGATGCCAAGAGGAGGTATCCATGTGTGCAAGGGCCAACTTCTCGATGACCAAGTTCCAAAGCCGAACTGTGTACTGGCACTTGAAGACAAGGTTTACTCTCGTTTCTTGTTCTCTTTTGCAAAGTTGGCACATACCACAATTTTAATAACCACGTTTCTCCAATCTATCCGCGGTCCAAATGCGATCTTGCAAAGCTAGCCATGCGAAGAATTTCATCTTGGGTGGCGCCCAAACCTTTCAGATCATGAAATCCATGTGGGGGGAGTCAACCCCAGGAATTGAGCCTTGTATGCGGTGGTTGCGGAGTAGATCACATCATTTGAGTGCTTCCAGATAATGTCATCCTCAACATGCTGCTGCAGATGGAAGTGATGAAGAAGCATCCAAAATGTAAAGAACTCCCAGATGTGGGCACCGGAGATGACGGCAGTGTGATGGATCTTAAAGATCCAAGCATCTTCATAAAGGGCCTCCCGCACCTTCCAACTTTTTTCTCCTCGACGCCTCATAAATTAGTGGGGCGATGTCCTTGGGTTTGCACCCAAGCAGTCAAGGGGAGTCCCAAAATGGTGTCTTTGCTCCATTCCAAACTGTTATTATGGTGGAGGCACATAAGTAATCAAGGTCCTCCTTGGTGGTGCTCCACTGGGAGTACTAGCCAATAGGAGTTGTAAGAACATGATGGTCTAGCCGTCGACGACCCCACGGTCCATTTCGCCATATGTCGTGTATAATTTCTTAATTGTGGGTGGTTAATCTGTGATGAAATGTCATAGCGATCAAAATAAGTAGTGTGCATTGATTAACCAAAGCTGCTATGACCAAGACCATTGACATCGGAAGCTTGAAATTTCGGTGAAAAAAAGGAATTAAGAAGAAAGGCCTGTTCTCAAGAGAAAAATAAAAGAATACCATGTGTATAGGTTGTAGCTGAAGGACGGATGCATGTTCATTACCTCGAGGCAAAAGTGGTGGAGACCTAACTTGATCTTATCATCGACTCATATCATCATACATAAAGCTAGTCCATCAGCCACATGGAAACTTTATGAAGCTTAAGGTAGAATTTGGTCGAGAGAAGGAAAAGGCCCCCACATCTCTCCTCCCTAGAGGGACACATGCGGAAACCCAATAGCTATCGCCAGCATCTCCACCAACCACTCCTACCACCTCGCCGCCGCCGGAGGAGGTGGTCGTGCTAAGCCCTTGCCGCGGACGGCGGAGGCGGAGCCCCCCTCCTCTCCTCTCGATCGGATCTCACAGCGATGCCAGATGTGCGCGGCGGACCGGCCTAGCGTACGGCGTCTCTGCTAAGGAGGGCACGAGACGGCCTGGCTTGTGGCGGGCATCGACGACGTGTTCTTGCCGCTCTGGTACCATCGACGACATGTTCCTGAAGGAAATTCATGGCACCTGAAGACATCAAAGACTAAAAGCATTTTAATAAAGGAACTTGTTAATATCGATGTTGCTATTTTACCCTAGAGCACCGGCCCAAGTAATAAAACTGCCACAGGCTAGCTTTGCTTGGAAATATTCTACTAGTGTTTGCTGGAAAGTCAAGACCACTGTCGATGGAGTGTTATTTCTTAATTGCCGGCGGTTAATCTGTGATGTAATGTTAGTATGTCACGGTAGTCACAAACAAGTTGTCTGATTACTTCACCAAGGTGACATGGCCATGACCATCCATGGACAGCGAGAGCATGAAAGTTGGACTAAAAAAGGGTTAAGGTGGCTTTTGCACTAATCTTAGAGGCGAGCCTAGCTGTCAATTACTAGCAATATTTAGCCAAGCTGAAGTCCATTAACCTAGCCCGATCTGACCATCAGGGGCTTCTCGATCAGATCAGTGGCGGAGGTAGAGGGTGGACAGGGTGGGCCACGGCCCACCCTGGGATTTTTTTTAATAGCTTTATAGCATAGGGAAAATAGTAAAAAAATTAAGAAAAAAATATCTTTTTATGAACAGTTCTATTGTTGGCCCACCCTGGCCCATTGGGTTAGATCCGCTACTGGATCAGATCGTACATAGGAGGCACATCTAAGCTTAGGTTAGCTAGAAAGGGTTTAGCACCTTCACTTTGGTAAAAGAAACGGGAAGTGGCTATCATGGTAGGCATGTCACATTGTCACACACCATGCCCTTGCTGAGATCCTATCCTGCTAGTAAAATAAACACTCCGGATTTGTCGCTTCCTTGGTTTCTTGGGGTGTTAAGCCTGGAATTAGGTACAGAGTACTATATTATCTTTGCTGAGTTCCCCGGTTAAACTAGTACAGTTGCTGTGGTGCCCCCCAGGTTCAAACTTTCTGTAACCTGGCTAAATTACCCCTGCAAATTAACCATGTATCTGCCCTGATTGACTCTGCCAATGAAACCACTGATTGATCCAAAGCGCAGATGGATGCAGGCTGGGTCCAGGTGAAAAAAGGTGATAGATCCCATCTGGATTCGGTGTGGAGGAACCAAGTCAAGTGCAGGCAGCTCCTGGTGGATGGACAAATCGATTGCCTACCTTAGCTCAGCTCACCTAGGTAGATAGCCAGGAAGAGCTATCCATCCGAACCTGACGACGACCCCACCGTCCACTCCGCCGTGCCGCTGTCGCGATCTCGGTTCCTGCACCATGCGTCCTGGTCGCGCCAGCATCTCGATTGTCTTGATCCGGTCTGATGCAGTATGCCGTGATTGCCAGGATTCATCAGATGGCAAGTGAGAATCACATCACATGCAAGGTTAATTAACGCAGCTCGGTCCTTTTCACCCGCTGACAGATTGATTGATTATATACTACAGTTGGCCTTGTTGTGGAGCTACATATATGTAGCTGGTGGATACATCGGATCTGACGGGTTTAACAACGAGAGGTTATGTTAGGGGCGCCGTCCCTGTCAGCACGGCACAAGTACAAAGAATAAAATGTTTCTAATTCCACCGTGTTGCATCGATCATCTGCTGGACGGCTTTCAAGTTTGAATTTATCCAAGCAACCGTCTCCACTTTAGTAGATCTTTTCTTTTCTACAGCCGGCTCCGAATTCGTACTACTCAATTCATCTTCCAGCCTAGATATTTTCCCTGGTTGGGCTGGGAATTGGAACAGCTACTTGAGCCAATTATGATCAATTGATCATCTTTCTTCCTTCCTTTCTTCCTGGACGGGCGCTCTCTCTTCCTGTAAGGATTTTATTTGCATCTATCTATTTGCTTTTGGACCTTTTGAGCTTCCAGGTATCTGCTGGCATCGGTGCTCTGTCAGCACAAGTGCCCTTTAGCCTAAGCAAGAGTTCATCCGGAATGCAACACCACCATTAATTGTACTATATATGCACATTCATTCATTCAGAGAGGAAAAGAGAGTTGTCCTTCATACAATTCTACTACTAATTATCTCTCTGAAGAAAGTTTCCCTTTTCCTAGTGTATGTACATGCATGTGGATGTGCGTACATCAGACAACAAAGCAGAGCATGCACCTAGATAACAGAACAGAGCACTTTACTCTTGTGGTGTACATGTATGCTGCCTCAGACATAGAGAGGTCAGGTCCCCATCAGCTTGATTCCAAGCAGTGCAACGTACTATGAACCTATACTATTAGTACTGTGTGTGATTCATCATTAGTAGTAGGGCCAACGGCCACGAGATTAGTCGCCCAATGTCCATGGGGGCTATCAACGCACTGTGTTAAGAGCACCTGATCCTAGTAATCTCACGATTTGTCTAGCATTTCAGCCGGGAAACTTGTCGAGATTTTAGCGTAGAGTATGTTCGTGAGACAATCAGACTAATATGTACACCACATGATTAGAGCATCTACAGCCAGACTTTACAAATTTGACTACCTAGACACGTTGATGGAGAGTGATTGGTGACCCCTTAGGCGAACTCAACGCATGTACCCATTTCATACGTTTGGTTCAGCGTGGACAAGAAAGATGGCCCAACATGCCGACGCAAACGGACAAGTGTCTTTTTTTTGTTCATGGCGCCTCATTTCCGGTCCAAATTTGGCTGTGTTTGCGTCTGCGACGACACGTCGTGGACGCCTGCGCCTGTTGGAGCTAATCTTGACATGTATGCACCTGCATGTGTGCGTATCATGTTAGTAGTCTAGAGATTGGCTGGATCATTGAGTTTGTTGGCTTCTAGAGTGAATCACGAAGTTAGTTAGTTGAGATATGGCTGAGTGAGTCGGTCAAGTTAGTCAGTACGTGCATGTAGCTGATGGAGGTTGCATGCAGCCGCATTGGTGGAGTAGTTGGCCACGTCCTGGACTTGGGCGTTGGAAGCGGATCAGGGTGTTTGGCCTGGCCGTGTTAACTGGTGTATTTACACTTTGCATGTGAAGTAATAGGAAGAGGAAGCCGTGAGGGCTGAGCACCAAAGATGTAGCCAATGTATTCATCAAGGAGAGAGTGCCTCGGCAAAGCTCTTGTGCTTCTCCTTGGTGTATGCGTGTGTGTGCAGAGGTTTTCACCATGTGGATGTGTGTGTGTTCATGAGAGAAGAAGAGAGTTGTGTGAGGCAGCTCGAGGTAGAAGAAGAAGAGCGGCGCTGCGAGAGGCGGCGCCAAAAGCGCCATCCTCCTTTGTCCTCCTCCTGGCCCGCCCGTATGTGGCACGGCCACCCCATTTCCATCCACTCTCTCAGCCAGGCCATTTCGCCGCCACTGTAGTGGCCAGCACTGGCTCACCGGTGGCCCGCCCGCTGCTTTCGGAGTCCCCGCGCATGTTGATGCAATGTTGTATGCCGACATGGCATATGGTACTACGCAAAAGTACTAGATATATTTTGCTATCTAGTTTGAAATGTTTGATTAGCAAAATTTGGAATTTGGAAATGAATGGCCGAGGGCCAAATGGGTGGCGCGCTGTCCAAGTGGACCAAATGCGTCGGCAGATTGCGCGCACTGCCAAGTTTGGCGTGGACATGGGCGGGTATGGTGAGGGTGCCCTGGTTTAGGGGGATGCTTACCACATCGGCTCTCAACCACATGGGCCAGGCCGAGGATCCCCCCCCCCCCCAGGATTATCAACCAGTGGGCTACGTTCGTCGGGCCCACGAGCGCCAAGATGGATAACTATGAAGACTTGACGCATACTCCAAGACTTAGAGGTCGTCCTTGTGATGATTACCCTTATATGTAACCGACCTACGTAAACCCTAGGCATCCCCGTTATCTATATAAGCGAGTGGTAAGGACCGTAGACGCCAAATCTCGTACACACACGATCTCGTGGCAGTTCAACCTGTACTTTGTACCCCAATGATATTAATACAATCAAAGCAGGATTAGGATAGTATCTCTTAAAGAGAGCCCGAACCTGGGTAAATCATATGTTTCTGTTACCATCATGCCACGGCTGCCAGCTCAGGACCCCCTACCCAAGATCTGCTGGATTTGACTCCATCACATGGGGCAAAAGGCAACCCAAATGGACGAAAAACAAACGAAAAGCATGTATGTTTACGTTTCTGTGTGGGAGTTGGCCTTATATCTTAGCTTTCAGATTGTCCTCCTCATATCCCCCCCCACCGTATCCATGTAGCCCAAGCATTGTGAGATAAAGTATGGAGATCATCAACATAGCAATCATAGAAAGAAAGGGACAAAGATAAATTGTGGACATAGTTACATTGTGAGATAAACTACGGAGATCATCAACATAACAATCATAGAAAGAAATAGACATAGATAAATCGCGGACATAGCTACAGAAGTTCATCACCGGACATGTACAACTAGATGAAAAGAGACAGTTCATCACCAGACCCTAGATAGCTTAACTAGATACATAATACAAATAAATGGAGGGGCGCTAGACTTTACCATTTCCTCACCGAGACCTTGCCCTTATGGTAACAGAGCGGTGGTAGTCGTCCTCCGCGTAGGCGTCCACAGCGTCGTCCATGCTCATTGTGCCACTGTCACCGGAGGAGGACGAGATGAAGCCCGTGAGATGCCGGGCAGCGCAGTTTTGCTTCTTAGCGAGTCAGGCCGCTTTCTCCGCCGCTTCACGCTTTGACTACTTGATCCAAGCCAGAATGCCTTCGCATTCTTGCACAGGAGGCACCTCACATTCGTCTCCATCGTGATCAACGATCGGTGGAGGACCTCACATAGAAGCTTTTCCCATCGGCGCAGGCGGCGCCGGCACGTGTGACCCGCGGGATAAAGTTGCCTCTGTCGCTGCCCTCACCCTCACCCTTTACCTAAGCGGCATGCGGAGCGCACTTCTAATTCTGACATCCTTCGACATGGGATATAAGCCGGCACGGGCACGAGCACGCACCAATGTCTAGGAGGAGCAGCACCGGAGGGGTGGGAGTGGGGCAACAGATACGCTTTGGCTTGGAGTGGGAGGAGCCCACAGCAGAGCGCAAGGAGTCGGCACCATCATCCGCATTGCAGCGCCGAGTGACAGAGGACGTTGCAGAGCTCAAGCACCCGCTCATGTCCACTCACGAACATGCTAATGTCCACACGCAAGATCCCATCGCCCCACTCGATGGCCCCGTGTCGCTGCCAAATCCGCCGCTGGCCTCGCTGCCAGCACTCGGCATGACGAGAGGGAGACGTGTGGAGACTGGCAGTGGTGTCTGAACTATTCGAGAGGGTTGACCGACATCCTAGGGTTCGTCCGGGTGAGGTATATGTGGGGACGTGGTGGGCCAGGATGGGTCAGTCCGACGCGGCAGGCATGTGCGGGGCTCGTAGGACAAGTATGTCGAGCCCGACTAAGTCACTATTTTATGACCGGTCAATGACCGGCCATTTGCCCCGATTATAGGTGCCATTTGAGTGTAGATGCTCTTAATTAGCTGGTATTCTACTACTACTATTTACTTCAAAGTAGTCCACGTGTATAGTATTTCTTAATTCCAGGTGGTTAATATTTGATGTAATGTTATGGTAATCATTCGTAACAAGTTAGCTGCATTTGTATTTTAGAGTATAGATTCACTTCTTTTGCTCCGTATGCAATCTATATTAAAATCTCTAAAATACATCTATATACATCATATGTAGTCCCTGATAAGATCATAAGTACTCCCTGCGTTTCTAAATATAAGTCATTTTAGAGATTTTAGAAGTGTGTGTGTGTGTATTTTAGAGTGTAGACTCACTCATTTTACTCACGTATGTTGTCTATATGGAATTCTTTAAAAAAGCGTATATTTAAAGGGTGTTGCTACGCGTCGGTCGACAGATCTTTTCAAAGATCCGCCGCCTCGCGAGCTGTCAGATCTGGTGGATCCGCCGCCTCTATTGCAACACAGGTCGTGTTGCAAGAAATTTCTGCAATACGGGTCATGTTGCAGAATTTTTTGCAAGATATCTCTTTTGCAAAAGAGATCTTATTGCAGTTTATTTTGCAACAGGGGTCTTGTTGCAATTTAGTTTTTTTGCAACAGAGGTCTCATTGCAAAGTTATTTTTTGCAACAGAGGTCTTGTTGCAATTTTTGCAATAGAGACCTTGTTGCAGAAACTCATCATAGCGGATAGTGAGCAACGAGGGCGATTTAACCAAAAGAAAGAAAAGACGGAACCACTCGGGCAGGACATGCGTCTTACGGACGAGCCGGTTGAAGCCAAGCGTTTTTTTAAATGAACCACCTTTATTAATTAGAAATAACGGTTACATCGTTTATTAGAGGTTGTACAATTTCGACCAGAGGCTCCTCAAACCGTCCCCTTGTCTCAGAAAATCTAGCTAACCTAGCAAGTTCATAAGATACCTTCTTTGCTTCCCTATTACAATACCAAAACTAGCGAGAGGAAAATCATAGGCTAAAAAATAACAATCATCAAAAATTGCTGCCGCCACTCCTGCTGAACGTCCTCCATTCTTCGTGGTATCAATGACTTTCATATTGTCAGAACTAATGACAAGGCGATTGCAACCCGCCTTATGTGCAAAGCTTCTCCTGTCGGGACATCAGCACACCAATCAATCTTTCAGTTTACGCCAACAATGAATTTTTGTTTATCATCTCTGAGAACAGCACGAGATGTGCGTGTAAGCAGGTCATGCTCAAAAAATGCATCTACATTAAGCTTCACAAAACCCATTGGAGGTCTAGTCCATCCTCCTCTTTTACTGATTGCATTACGTAAAAAAGCTTTAACAAAGTTTGCCGCTATAGCACGAATTCCCATAGAAGTTTGTTCAGCATCTTGAAACTTTCCTTCATGGACCAGCCTGCGTCTATCCCACCATAAGTACCAAGTAGTAATAGCAATTAGTTCGCTGGTGTTTTGGAAGCCTGATAAAACCAATTCATATTCTATCATAAGAAGTAAAAATTCAAGGACTGCCTCTCCTGCACGATCAATAACACAAGCTTTGTTAATCACCTCATCCAACCCCAACTTATGCCAAACCTCCTTAGCTTTCTGACAAAGAAACAACATATGCTTTGTATCCTCTGGCGCATTAGAACAGGATGGGCAGATGGGCATGACTTTCAGGTGTTTGTTCGCAAGCGTAGCCCGACAAGGTAGAGTGCCATGCAATATGCGCCACATGAAAATTTTGACCTTAGTTGGACAAGATAATTTCCAAATCTTACCCTAAATAGGATTAACATTGATTCTTCCCCATACCTAGTATATTGCAGTTTGGTTGAATAGCTCATGTGCAACGTTTTTAACGTGAATTGGAAAGGATGCAACGTAGTTGATGAAAATAGCTCGGGTGCAACGTTATACATGGCAATAATAGCCGGCACGCGACATGGGCCTTAAGCACAAGACAGATCGTTATCCAGAGGCGGGCAAACCAGAGGCGGGCAAGGTTTGATCTATGTTCTCCCGCGGCCTTTTTCTTTGATTTCTGCCCCTAGATTTGTTGTTTTTCCTCAGATTTGGGATTTATGGTTTTGCTTCCATTTTCATAATATGAAGAAATGCAAGCATTTTCACTGGCTGGATGAATACATTGAGAGGCTTCAACTGGAGGGCTCAACTGATTTGAGGCAGGGCGCAACCCAAGAGCTCGATCTGCCATCGGCAGTGGAGAAATTTGGCTCGGACAGTGTCGGCCCGACGGTGGGGATGCAAAACTGAAGGTGGAATTGAAGAAGGTGAACAATAACCTAAGGCAGTTGATCGATCTGAAGAAGCAGGCAAATCTACTGGCTGCAGGATTTTATTTCCGTATAATTTCTTTGGGATTTGTTTACTTGCTGATCATTAGTCATTATAAACTGTTATTAGTGTTTGAGTTAACTTGTATGTGCGCAATGTCATGTAACCTTAATTCCAAGGATAATTCCCTCTCTGGCTTTCCCTAATGAATCAAAGGAGGCAGCAATTTGAATGAATTTCTCTCTGCAGCTTCAGTTCGACAGAGTGTAGAACAGAGTGCAAGCAAAGTTCTTTAGTTTTTTAAGAATCATTTCTGCGGTTGTTGGGCCGTGATGTGAAACTAAGCCTCCAACTAGGCTGGATGCGATTCGTCAGAAAAAAATGATATTAGGCCCAAAGTAAAATACAAGCCCACATATTTTGGGCCCAAAGTAAAAACAAGCCCACATACTAAACAATTTCTGTTCTAAAAAAAACTAAACAGCTTCTGCACCCATTTTGCTACGACAAAAAAATATTGCACAATATATTTTTATTCTTTGTGGCTGCATGAACTAGATGGCTCCATATGTTGATTCTTTGTGGCTTGTGTAAATATAGTGTATTGTTTGCAAAAAAAGTTTCAAATGTAGAGTATTGTTTTAAAAAATCAGTAAAAAGAAATTTTTATGGCTTGTGTAAAAAAGAGAAATTTCATTTCTACAAAATGGCTTTTCACACGTCATTTTTTTGTCTTTTTTACACAGTCCATAAAAATGTCTTTTTTCACGTTTTGAAATGCATTTAATTTTTTTATAATGGGTGTATCTAGACCTACAAGTCAAAACACCATGTCCAAATAGTAGCACAATATTGCAAGAACAAAGTGGGTAGCTCTACCAAAAAACAATAAACAACTCAAAAAAAGTTCAATATAGTAGCAAGAACTTAATAATAGAAAGACACATAATAAATATAGATAGTTCGGGCCAACCAAGCCCACAGCACAAGACTTATAGTACGCTTACAACTTAAATAACAGACAAATATAGATAGATAAATTTAGCTACAAAAGTATAGATAGATAGATAGATAGATAGATAGAGGGGTTGATCTAAACCCTGGCTGCCGCCTTCTCGACCTTGCTCCTCCTGGCTCCTCCTCCACCTTGCTCCTCCTTCGGGCGCTCTTCACTGATCCTCTGGGGTGTTGTCGATGGGGTACGGCAGAGTGTGCATGTGCTCCGCGGTGGGGAAGATGTTGGTGTAGTCCGTGAAGATCTTGTGGGTGGTGAAAGCGATGAACTCACACCCACACCAGAACACGTGGTCGAGGATGTAGAATGCGTCGAAGGGGTTGATAAAGTGGGCAAGGATAGCAACCACAACCCCGTTGTGGATGAACTCCTCGACTCGATACATCCTTGGAGATCCCGGGAGAGGTGGCGGTAGCCGGCCCCAAGGAAGAGGTCGATGAACTCCCTTGCGCCCCTCCACCTTGACATCGCCCACACACGGAGGTTGTTCTTGACGTACACCCCGGCGGGGTAGAGCATCTCCGGCACGGTGGGGGGCATGCGGTACATTGGCCTGGTGTACAGCATGGCTGCGACTGGTTGGTTCTTGGGGCTGTTTGTGGTGAAGAAGAAGCGGGGCAGATTCAGATGGGAGAGGATGGGAGATGGATGAAGGGTGTGAGAGGAAGAGGAAGATAATAGGTGCCTTAAATAGCCATAGTTCGACGTGTTACTTCACCATGGCAGTAATGGGGTCAAATGTGAATAAGTTTTCCCACCCACCGCGGCATCGAGGGTGTACACACGTGGGAAACCGTAGTCTGAATCAATAGCTATAATGTGACAATTCAGTGCTGCACTCTGTGTCATCGGTCGGGTCAGGCGGGGACGGGTCTGCGGCGCGTGCACGTTCGCGTCTGTGCACGCATGCAACGTAGGCTAAAGTGGGCACATGCATGCAACGTAGGCTGGCTCAGTGCAGCAAACAACGGTGGACATCGCTCGGTCCGACAGTCCAACGGGTGGGCTTCTTTACCGTAGCCAATGCATGGCAGCCCACCCTCGAGCGCAGAACAAATCAAGCGAAAGAAAATAAAACAAGACATTTTCAAATCTAGCCAATCACAACGCAGAACTACAATCATGTGGATCGCTGACGTAGCACTGCATGCTGATCCACACCGTTCGACGCGCAGTGATCCAACGGCCAGGAATGGTTGGGGGAGTGATCCAGCATTCTCAAATACGGCCAATCAGAGCGCCTCACGTGGATCGCTGACGTTGCCCTAGCACTTGATCCACAACGTCCACTCACAAATATCCAGCGGCCCGAAAAGGTGCGGCGTTTTGGTTAGGGTTTGAGGGGGTTTGAAGGGGTTATTAAGGGTTTTGAGAGGGTTTTGATATATTTCAAGGGCTAGGCTTGACCATAACAGATCAGAAAAATATGAAACTTGCACCCATCATCGTTTTATGTTACTAGGTTGCTGGAAAAAAATAACAAACTTGGTCTACGGGTATTTTCATGAAAAACCCTTCACAAAACCTAGCTCTCACAAACGAGGTTGTGCGGGATTCAGGTTAGGGTTTAGGGTTAAGCATGTCATAGTTTATCCAGATGACCCAATATTGGGCATGGACCCTATATTTGCACACTGAAAGTCAAGTTTTGATTTTTGGCTCATTTAGAGAAGGTTGGAAAAAACTTGCTTACAGATGGGGTGTTTATCCTAGTTTTGGAGCTCATTTGGAGCACATTTTCATAACCAGTGTTTCACTCAACAAAAAGTTCTCGGATTGATCACCTAACATGCATAATATTTGAGAAAGCATTGTAACATCAATACCCATACTAAACAGCATCAAATTTGAATTTTGGCTCAAATATGAAGTTCATCTAGAATTTGAATAGTGTTACACAAATACTCATCAAAGTAAAAATAACATTACACAAATTCAGGCAAGTTTTTTACACAAATCCAGGCAAGTTTTTTTATTCAGACAAGAACAATATTTCATTTCTACTTCTTCTTACCACTCGATTTCTTCTTCTTCTTCTTGCCACTTATTGATCCTACGACGGGTACGACACCCAGTTCACTCAAACTCATGGTTTTCTTCACTGGACCATCTAGGATAGCTTTAGTTGGCACCACAACATCTAAATGAGGATTAGTTTGCACAACATCAACTACAACAGCTTCAATTTGTAACACAACTTCCAATATAGGCTCAGTTTGCACATCAGCCACAACAGCTTCAGTTTCAGTTTGCACCACATTCTTCTCATTTTGCTCATTTTGCCCCACATCCAAATCTTGCTCATTGTGCACCTCATTCGAATGTTGCTCTTTTTGCAACCAAACATCATCCAAGTTTGGCTCATTTCGCACCACAACATCATCCAAGTCTGGCCCAATTTGCACCCCCAACATCATCCAACTCTGGTTCATCTTGCACCACAACATCCAAGTCTGGTTCAGGCCTCATTTGGTTGTTGGGGAGGAGAAAACCAGGGCAATAAACCAGTAGGGAGACATTTCCCTGTGCATATGGGATCCCTCCCACCACGCGGGGCTTGTTCCCTTGTACCTCAGGTGTCCAAATGAGAACAAGGGAAGAGAAGGGAATCCCTCGCTGGCGGAGAAACTCGGAGGCGGAAGACTGAATCTTGGCCGATCTCGCACTCGAGCCGTGGTTTCTCTCCCCGACCCCTAGGGGCATGGAACGTTTCCCCGGGGAAACGACGCGGGTCGGGCAAGGATCCCTCTCCTAGGAGTGCGCCCAAATAACGCGCTCGATTTCCCCGGCTCGATCTGGCCCGTGCTTTTCTCGCCCAGGGAAAACGTGTTGGAAATATGCCCTAGAGGCAATAATAAATTAGTTATTATTATTATATTTCCTTGTTCATGATAATCGTTTATTATCCATGCTATAATTGTATTGATAGGAAACTCAAATACATGTGTGGATACATAGACAACACCATGTCCCTAGCAAGCCTCTATTGGCTAGCTCGTTGATCAATAGATGGTTACGGTTTCCTAACCATGGACATTGGATGTCATTGATAACGGGATCACATCATTAGGAGAATGATGTGATGGACAAGACCCAATCCTAAGCCTAGCACAAAGATCGTAGTTCAGTATGCTAAAGCTTTTCTAATGTCAAGTATCATTTCCTTAGACCATGAGATTGTGCAACTCCGGATACCGTAGGAATACTTTGGGTGTACCAAACGTCACAACGAATCGGGTGACTATAAAGGTGCATTACGGTATCTCCGAAAGTGTCATTGGGTTGTACGAATCGAGACTGGATTTGTCACTCCGTAAACGGAGAGGTATCTCTGGGCCCACTCGGTAGGACATCATCATAATGTGCACAATGTGATCAAGGAGTTGATCACGGGATGATGTGTTACGAACGAGTAAAGAGACTTGCGGTAACGAGATTGAACAAGGTATCGGGATACCGACGATCGAATCTCGGGCAAGTACAATACCGCTAGACAAAGGGAATTGTATACGGGATCGATTGAGTCCTTGACATCGTGGTTCATCCGATGAGATCATCGTGGAACATGTGGGAGCCAACATGGGTATCCAGATCCGCTATTGGTTATTGACCGGAGAACGTCTCGGTCATGTTCGCATGGTTCCCGAACCCGTAGGGTCTACACACTTAAGGTTCGATGGCGCTAGGGTTATAAAGGAAGTTTGTATGTGGTTACCGAATGTTGTTGAGTCCGGATGAGATCCGGGACGTCACGAGGAGTTCGGAATGGTCCGGAGGTAAAGATTTATATATGGGAAGTCCTGTTTTGGTCACCGGAAAAGTTTGGGCGATATCGGTAATGTACCGGGACCACGGGAGGGTCCCGGGGGTCCACCAAGTGGGGCCACCTGCCCCAGAAGGTTGCGTGGGCCAAGTGTGGGAGGGACCAGCCCCTAGGAGGGCTGGTGCGCCCCACAAGGGGCCCAAGCGCAAGGGAGTGGGAGGGCAAACCCTAGTTCAGATGGGCCTTAAGGCCCACCTAGTGGGCGCCTCCCCTCTCCCCCCTCTTGGCCGCCCCCCCAAAACCCATCTAGGGCTGGCCGCCACCCCTAGGGGGTGGAAACCCTAGAGGGGGCGCAGCCCTCCCCTTCCCCTATATATATATGAGGCCTATGGGGCTGCCCATAACACACGAGAGCCTCCCTCTTGGTGCAGCCCTGCCTCTCCTCCTCCTCCTCTCCCTTGGTGCTTGGCGAAGCCCTGCGGGATTGCCACGCTCCTCCATCACCACCATGCCGTTGTGTTGCTGCTGGATGGAGTCTTCCTCAACCTCTCCCTCTCTCCTTGCTGGATCAAGGCGTGGGAGACGTCACCGGGCTGTACGTGTGTTGAACGCGGAGGTGTCGTCCGTTCGGCACTAGGATCTCCGGTGATTTGGATCACGACGAGTACGACTCCTTCAACCCCGTTCTCATGAACGCTTCCGCTTAGCGATCTACAAGGGTATGTAGATGCACTCTCCTTCCCTCGTTGCTAGTTTCTCCATAGATAGATCTTGGTGACACGTAGTAAAATTTTGAATTTCTGCTACGTTCCCCAACAGTGGCATCATGAGCTAGGTCTATTGCATAGATTCTTTGCACGAGTAGAACACAAAGTAGTTGTGGGCGTTGATTTTGTTCAATATGCTTACCGTTACTAGTCCAATCTTGTTTCGACGGTATTGTGGGATGAAGCGGCCCGGACCGACCTTACACGTACTCTTACGTGAGACAGGTTCCACCGAGTGACATGCACTTGGTGCATAAGGTGGCTAGCGGGTGCCAGTCTCTCCCACTTTAGTCGGAACGGATTCGATGAAAAGGGTCCTTATGAAGGGTAAATAGCAATTGGCATATCACGTTGTGGTTTTGCGTAGGTAAGAAACGTTCTTGCTAGAAACCCATAGCAGCCACGTAAAACATGCAAACAACAATTAGAGGACGTCTAACTTGTTTTTGCAGGGTATGCTATGTGATGTGATATGGCCAAGAAGAATGTGATGAATGA
Organism: Aegilops longissima; assembly: GCA_021605205.1. Classification (NCBI taxonomy): domain Eukaryota; kingdom Viridiplantae; phylum Streptophyta; class Magnoliopsida; order Poales; family Poaceae; genus Aegilops; species Aegilops longissima. Next base: position 846,670,402 of record CM038677.1, read on the forward strand.
TATGTGATGTATGAGATTGATCATGTTCTTGTAATAGGATTCACGACTTGCATGTCGATGAGTATGACAACCGGCAGGAGCCATAGGAGTTGTCTTTAATTTATTGTATGACTTGTGTGTCATTAAACAACGCCATGTAATTACTTTACTTTATTGCTAACCGGTAGCCATAGTAGTAGAAGTAATAGTTGGCGAGACAACTTCATGAAGACACGATGATGGAGATCATGATGATGGAGATCATGGTGTCATGCCGGTGACGATGATGATCATGGAGCCCCGAAGATGGAGATCAAAAGGAGCAAAATGATATTGGCCATATCATGTCACTATATAATTGCATGTGATGTTTATTATGTTTATGCATCTTGTTTACTTAGAACGACGGTAGTAAATAAGATGATCCCTTACACAAATTTCAAGAAGTGTTCTCCCCGACCGTGCACCGTTGCTACAGTTCGTCGCTTCTAAGCACCACGTGATGATCGGGTGTGATGGATTCTTACGTTCACATACAACGGGTGTAAGACAGATTTACACAGCAAAAACACTTGGGGTTAACTTGACGAGCCTAGCATGTGCAGACATGGCCTCGGAACACGGAGACCGAAAGGTCGAGCATGAGTCGTATAGTAGATACGATCAACATGAAGATGTTCACCGATGATGACTAGTCCGTCTCACGTGATGATCGGACACGGCCTAGTTGACTCGGATCATGTAATCACTTAGATGACCAGAGGGATGTCTATCTGAGTGGGAGTTCATAAGATGAACTTAATTATCCTGAACATAGTCAAAAGATCTTTGCAAATTATGTCGTGAGCTCGCGCTTTAGTTCCACTGTTTAGATATGTTCCTAGAGAAAATATAGTTGAAAGTTGACAGTAGCGATTATGCGGACAGTGGAAAGCTTATGTCCTTAATGCACCGCTCGGTGTGCTGAACCCCAAACGTCGTCTGTGGATGTTGCGAACATCGGACATACACGTTTTGATAACTACGTGATAGTTCAGTTAAATGGTTTAGAGTAGAGGCACCAAAGACGTTTTCGAAACGTCGCGGAACATATGAGATGTTTCGAGGGCTGAAATTGGGATTTCAGGCTCGTGCCCACGTCAAGAGGTATGAGACCTCCGACGATTTTCTTAGCCTACAAACTAAGGGAGAAAAGCTCAATCGTTGAGCTTGTGCTCAGATTGTCTGAGTACAACAATCACTTGAATCGAGTGGGAGTTGATCTTCCAGATGAGATAGTGATGTTTCTCCAAAGTCATTACCACCAAGCTGCTAGAGCTTCGTGATGAACTATAACATATCAAGGATAGAGATGATGATCCTTGAGGTATTCGCGTTGTTTGACACGCGAAAGTAGAAATCAAGTAGGAGCATCAATTGTTGATGGTTGGTAAAACCACTAGTTTCAAGAAGGGCAAGGGAAACAAGGGATACTTCATGAAGCGGCAAATTAGTTGCTGCTCCAAATGAAGAAACCCAAGGTTGAACCCAAACCCGAGACTAAGTGCTTACGTAATAAGGGAACAGCCTTTGGAGCAGAATTACCCTAGATACTTGGTAGATGAGAAGGCTGGCAAGGTCGATAGAAGTATATTGGATATACATTATGTTAATGTGTACTTTACTAGTACTCCTAGTAGCACCAAGGTATTAAGATACCGGTTCGGTTGCTAAGTGTTAGTAACTCGAAATAAAAGAGCTACGGAATAAACGGAGACTAGCTAAAGGTGAGCTGACGATATGTGTTGGAAGTGTTTCCAAGTTTGATTTGATCAAACATCGCACGCTCCCTCTACCATCAAGATTAGTAATAAACCAGAATAATTGTCATTTGGTGTTTGCGTTGAGCATAGACATGATTGGATCATGTCTATATATCTGATTATTCATTTAAAGAGAATAATGGTTACTCTATTTATTTGAATAATACCTTCAATGGTCTTGCACCTAAAGGAATGGTTTATTGAATCTCGATCGTAGTGATATACATTTTCATGCCAAAAGATATAAGATAGTAATGATAGTACCACCTACTTGTGGCACTGCCATGCAAGTCATATTGGTGTAAAACGCATGAAGAAGCTCCATGTTGATGGATCTTTGGACTCACTCGTTTTTGAAAAGTTTGAGACATGCGAACTATGTCTATTGGTGTATACGCATGAAGAAACTCCATGCAGATGGATCGTTTGGACTCACTTGATTTTGAATCACTTGAGATATGCAAATCATACCACATGGGCAAGATGACTGAAAAGCCTCGGTTTCACTAAGATGGAACAAGATAGCAACTTGTTGGAAGTAACACATTTTGATGTGTAGTGCTGAGGCATGCAGTGAATATCATTATGTTCTTACTTCACAGATGATTCGAGTAGATGTTGAGTATATTTACTTGATGAAACACAAGTCTGAATTATTGAATGGTTCAAGTAATTTCAGAGTGAAGTTTAAGATCTTCGTGACAAGAGGATAGAATGTCTATGATATGATCATAGAGATGAATATCTGAGTTACGAGTTTTGGCACACAATTAAGACATTGTGCAAATTGCTTCACAATTAATACCTGGAACACCATAGTGTGATGGTGTGTCCGAACATCATAGTTGCACTCTATTGGATATGGTGCGTACCATGATATCTCTTATCGAATTACCACTATCGTTCATGGGTTAGGCATTAGAGACAACCGCACTCACTTTAATGGGGCACCACGTAATTCCGTTGAGACGACACCGTTTGGAGAAACCTAAGTTGTCGTTTCTTAAAAGTTTGGGGCTGCGACGCTTATGTGGAAAAGTTTCAGGTTGATAAGCTCGAACCCAAAGCGGACAAAATGCATCTTCATAGGACACCCAAAACAGTTGGGTATACCTCCTAATTCAGATCCGAAAGCAATAGGGATTGTTTCTTGAATCGGGTCCTTTCTCGAGGAAAAGTTCGTCTCGAAAAGTTGAGTGGGAGGATGGTGGAGACTTGATAAGGTTATTGAACCATCACTTCAACTAATGTGTAGCAGGGCACAGGAAGTTGTTCCCGTGGCACCTACACCAATTGAAGTAGAAGCTTATGATAGTGATCATGAAGTTTCGGATCAAGTCACTGACGTACCTCGTAGGGTGACAAGGATGCGTACTACTTCAGAGTGGTATGCAATCCTGTCTTGAAGGTCATGTTGCTAGGCAACAATGATCCTATGAGCTATGGAGAAGCAATGGTGGGCCCAAATTCCGACAAACGGTTAGAAGCCATGAAATCCGAGATAGGATCCATGTCTCAGAACAAAGCATGGACTTTGGTGGACTTGCCCGATGATCGGCAAGCCATTGAGATGAATGGTTTCTTTAAGAAGAAGACGGACGTGGACGGTAATGTTACCGTCTATGAAGCTCGACTTGTGGCGAAGAGTTTTTTCACAAGTTCAAGGAGTTGACTACGATGAGATTTTCTCATCTGTAGCGATGCTTAAGTCCGTCGGAATCATGCTAGCATTAGCTGCATTTATGAAATCTGGCAGATGGATGTCAAAACGAGTTTCCTTACCAGTTTTGTAAGGAAAGGTTGTATGTGATACAATCAGAAAGTTTTTTTTTGTCTATCCTAAGGATGCTAAAAGGTATGCTGGCTCCAGCGATCCTTCTAAGGACTGGAGTAAGCATCTCGGAGTTGGAATGTGCGCTTTGATGAGATGATCAAAGATTTTGGGTTCATACAAAGTTTATGAGAAACTTGTATTTCCAAAGAAGTGAGTGGGAGCACTATAGAATTTCTGATGAGTATATGTTGTTGACATATTGATGATCAGAAATGATGTAGAATTTCTAGAAAGCATATAGGGTTGTTTGAAAAGTGTTTTTCAATGGAAAACCTGGATTAGGCTACTTGAACAATAAGCATCAAGATCTATAAGGATAGATCAAAATGCTTTATAATACTTTCAAATGAGCACATAACTTGACATGATCTTGAAGGTGTTCAAGATGGATCGATCAAAGAAGGAGTTCTTGCACGAGATGTAAGGTATGAAGTTAAGACTTAAAGCTCGACCACGGCGAGTAAGAGAGAAAGGACGAAGGTCGCCCCTATGCCTTAGACGTAGGCTCTACAAGTATGCTATCTTTGTGTACCGCACGGAAGTGTGCCTTGCCATGAGTCATCAAGGGTACAAGAATGATCCAGAATGGATCGTTGGACAGCGGTCAAAATTGTCCTTGGAGTAAATAAGGACATGTTTCTCGATTATGGAGGTGATAAAGAGTTCGGCGTAAAGGGTTACGTCGATGCAAGCTTTAACACCTATCCGAATGACTCTGAGTAGCAAACTGGATACGTATAGTGGAGCAACCATTTGGAATAGCTCCAAGTGAAGCGTGGAAGCAGCGTTTACAATATAACCTAGAAAGTTGCAAAGCACACACGGATCTGAAAGGTTCAGACCCGTTGACTAAAACCCGTTGACTAAAACCTCTCTCACAAGCAAAACATGATCAAACCTCAGAACTCATTGAGTCTTAATCACATGATGATGTGAACTAGTTTACAGACACTAGTAAACTCTTTGGATGTTGGTCACATGGCGATGTGACCTATCAGTGTTAATCACATGACGATGTGAACTAGATTATTGACTCTAGTGCAAGTGGGAGACTGTTGGAAATATGCCCTAGAGGCAATAATAAATTATTTATTATTATTATATTTCCTTGTTCATGATAATCGTTTATTATCCATGCTATAATTGTATTGATAGGAAACTCAAATACATGTGTGGATACATAGACAACACCATGTCCCTAGCAAGCCTCTATTGGCTAGCTCGTTGATCAATAGATGGTTACGGTTTCTAACCATGGACATTGGATGTAATTGATAACGGATCACATCATTAGGAGAATGATGTGATGGACAAGACCCAATCCTAAGCCTAGCACAAAGATTGTAGTTAGTATGCTAAAGCTTTTCTAATGTCAAGTATCATTTCCTTAGACCATGAGATTGTGCAACTTCCGGATACCGTAGGAATACTTTGGGTGTACCAAAGCGTCTGGCGTAACTGGGTGACTATAAAGGTGCATTACAGGTATCTCCGAAAGTGTACATTGGGTTGGCACGAATCGAGGCTGGGATTTGTCACTCCGTGTAAGCGGAGAGGTATCTCTGGGCCCACTCGGTAGGACATCATCATAATGTGCACAATGTGATCAAGGAGTTGATCACAGGATGATGTGTTACGGAACGAGTAAAGAGACTTGCGGTAAAGAGATTGAACAAGGTATCGGGATACCGACGATCGAATCTCGGGCAAGTACAATACCGCTAGACAAAGGGAATTGTATCACGGGATCGATTGAGTCCTTGACATCGTGGTTCATCCGATGAGATCGCCGTGGAACATGTAGGAGCCAACATGGGTATCCAGATCCGCTATTGGTTATTGACCGGAGAACGTCTCGGTCATGTATCGCATGGTTCCCGAACCGTAGGGTCTACACATAAGGTTCGATGGCGCTAGGGTTATAAAGGAAGTTTGTATGTGGTTACCGAATGTTGTTGAGTCCGGATGAGATCCAGGACTTCACGAGGAGTTAGGAATGGTCCGGAGGTAAAGATTTATATATGGGAAGTCCTGTTTTGGTCAGGAAAAGTTTGGGCGATATCGGTAATGTCTGGGACCACGGGAGGGTCGAGGGTCCACCAAGTGGGGCCACCTGCCCCGAAGGTTGCGTGGGCCAAGTGTGGGAGGGACCAGCCCCTAGGAGGCCTGGTGCGCCCCACAAGGGGCCCAAGGCGCAAGGGGAGTGGGAGGGGGCAAACCCTAGTTGAGATGGGCCTTAAGGCCCACCTAGTGGGCGCCTCCCTCTCCCCTCTTGGCGCCCCCAAAACCCATCTAGGGCTGGCCGCCACCCCTAGGGGTGGAAACCCTAGAGGGGGCGCAGCCCTCCCCTTCCCCTATATATATGAGGCCTATGGGGCTGCCCATAACACACGAGAGCCTCCCTCTTGGTGCAACCCTGCCTCTCCTCCTCCTCCTCTCCCTTGGTGCTTGGCGGCCTGCGGGATGCCACGCTCCTCCATCACCACCATGCCGTTGTGTTGCTGCTGGATGGAGTCTTCCTCAACCTCTCCCTCTCTCCTTGCTGGATCAAGGCGTGGGAGGCGTCACCGGCTGTACGTGTGTTGAACGCGGAGGTGTCGTCCGTTCGGCACTAGGATCTCCGGTGATTTGGATCACGACGAGTACGACTCCTTCAACCCCGTTCTCATGAACGCTTCCGCTTAGCGATCTACAAGGGTATGTAGATGCACTCTCTTTCCCTCGTTGCTAGTTTCTCCATAGATAGATCTTGGTGACACGTAGGAAAATTTTGAATTTCTGCTACGTTCCCCAACAAAACGCAGGGTTTCCGCTGGGATCCCACGCAACCAAAGGAGGCCTCAGTGTGCACTCTTTCACTCCTCCTGCCATGGTGGGTACTCAGTGATGTGGACGGTGGACGGGGTCTCTGACATGGATGTCGGGGTGGCGGTCCACATGGTTGGCTCTCCGGCAAGCACCATGGCGGCGGTGGTGGCTTCCCTTCTTGGTCATGTGGACGACAAGAGGTGTGGCGGCGGGTGGACCTGACGTGCTCCCTGTCTTTGGTAGTAGCATTGCCCTGATCCGGAACTAGGGATCTACTCTTGTCGCGTGTGTCCTGGAGGACTCATGGTGATACGGTAGAACTGCCGAGTGACTCCGCGCTTTGTCACAGAAGACGGCGACACCCATCGACTCTTCCTGAAGACGTCGTCGAGGTACTCTTCTTCGTGTCAAGATTACGGGTGAAAATCCTTGTCCGTCTGGACTCCGCAACGGCAATGCTTGGCGCCGTTATCCCTTCCGAGGGCGTTGTCGTGGAGTTAGGGCTTTGTGTGGTGTTGTACTCAGATCATCATGTGCTCTTGTTCCGTATCCTAGTCATGCCTATGTGGTACGGATAGTCTAGGGTCGGCATTGTTTGAGAGCTACCCATCCTCTTGTATCGTTCTGTCGTGTACTCTGTTATGATTGCTTTATATATAAAGCGAGACGAAAGCGTGTTTCGAGAAGAGCTAAGTCAAATGAAGTTAATTACCTACAGGCTCAAAAAGCAGGGGTGACCTAATTAAGATACGCCAATTTGTCAATCCCATGATGGGCTCCTCGATCACATCGCAGAGACGATGCACATGAAGCGTAACCTGGCTAGAATTGCGTTAGCACTTTCACTTGGGTAAAGGGAACGAAAAGTGGCTATCAAGATGGGCATGTGACATTGTCTCGCACCATGCCCATGCTGGTCGAGGACGCGAGATCCGATCCAATCCTGGTAGTAAAATATACGCTTGGGATTTGTCTCTTGCTTGGTCTCGTGTGGTGCTCATTAAGCTGGCCACAGATTGGCTAATCAAGCCTGCAACTAGCACAGTTCGCTGGTTAAACTAGTACAGTTGCCGGTCGACCATAATTGATCCTGCATAATTGATCCTGCAGATTGATCCCAAGTGCGGATGGATGCAGGCTGGGTCCAGGTGAAAAGAGGTGTGAGGGATCTCTTCTGGATTCTGTCTGGCGGAACCAACTGCATGCAGCCGTGCTCCACTTGGAGTCGGAGTTCTAGCCAGTAGGAGCTGCCGAACCAGACGGTGCAGCCGACGGCGACCCCACCGTCGGCGTCGACTCCGCTCCGCCGTGCAGCTGTCGGCATCTTGGTTCCTGCACCATGCATCCTGGTCGCAGCACCTTGGTTGTCTTCATCCGTCCATGCCGTGATGGCCAGGATTCATTGCAAGTGAGAATCATATCACATGCAGATTAATTAAGGTAATGCCTCGGTCCTTTTCACCCACTGATAGACAGTTGATTGTTTACTACAGTTGGCCGTGTTATGGAGCTACACGTAGCTTTGGGGCCAAAAATATCTCGTCAGACGGGTTTAACAACGAGAGGTTATATTAGCGGCGGCGTCCCTATCAGCACGGCACAACTACAAGGAACAAAACGTTTCTAATTCTACCGTGCTGTATCGATCATCTGCTGGACGGCTTTCAAGTTTGAATTGGCAAACAAGGAAAGGGCTGATTTTTCAGAGCAACCGTCTCTTCTTTAGTACATTTTTTCTTTTCTACAGCCGGCTCCGAATTCGTATTTGATATTCAAATCATCTTCCAGCCTAGATATTTTCCCTGGTTGGGCTGGGAATTGGGACGGCTTCTTCGTCCGGTCATGATCAGTTGATCATCTTTTTTCATTCCTTTCTTCCTGGACGGACCCTCTTTCTTTCTTCTCTGCTTTTAGTTAGTGATGATGCATATTCCAATCAAGATGTAAGGATTTTATTCGCATCTATCTGCTTTTGGACCTTTTGAGCTTTCAGGTATCTGTTGGCATTGGTGCTCTGTATGTCATCAGCAGTGCCCTTTGGCCTAAGCAACAGTTCATCCGGAAAGCGACACCACCATCAATTGTACTATATATGCACATCAATTCAAAGTGGAAAAGAGAGCTCTCCTTCAAAAATATCACATGACTTGAGAGTGCCTCTAACCATGATGGCTCTTGTCGAAGCTCATGCAACGTGGACCCCCAATGAACTCAGGGCACTATTTGGGATCGTCCTGTGTGCCTGCTACTACAAGTCGACCCCCAAGAAGGGGAAGAACGTCAAGCTAAAATGTGATGGAAGGCCAAATATAAATATGTTGGAAGAATAACAAGTAATAAACAAAATAAGTGGAACTTAGATGAATAGATTTTTATTGTCATTCAATTTCTCTTCAAATGTATGACCTATCGCATGAATAGTTAGTCCAAGCATGAATTGAATTCCCTTCACTAATCGATAGAACTTAAAGCCTTAAGCAATACTATTCAAAAATTTATAATGTAAAGTGGAATCAGAAGCAAGAGAGCGATGGGTCCGATCTGGAACTCCACCGTAGACTACACCCACTAATCTTTTGAGTTCAAGATGGCATAATTGGTTGTCGTCTTGTCGAATGCTGTGGATTACGTGTGATTCACCTTCCCTAGTTTTTGTCAAGATATCGGCGACTATGACTTCTCTTATATGACATGTTAGGATGTACTATATATTCGAATAGATGGTGCCCTGGATCCTTGAGATCTAAGATTTGCGTGTAAAATATCATTTCAACTAAGGTCGATTTTGTTAATTTATATTAGAGCACGTACGTGAAACGGTCCGACTAATATAACTGCCACGTGAATACGTACATGATAGCTTAGTTTGGATATATTCTAAGTATTTACTTGGAAACCACACTATCGATCTCTACTCCTAATGAAGCAGTTGATGAATAGTCTCCACGGTTTATTTTCGTTGGGTTTTTTCCGTCTCTCCTCCCACCACCCCCTCTCATCCTGGTCCATCGGTTTATTTTTTTCTCCACTCTTTATTACAACCAGGACTTTCCTAACGTATAACAAATCACGAATCTAACTTCCTTAAATTATTCATATCAATCGATTCCTTTTATTGGTTCAATTTGTCTTAGGAAACAAATAACAAATTTTTAAGAAACAAATAATAGATTTGAATCTAACTTTCCTAACTAATCTAAAAGAATCGATTTCTCTCATTAGTGAAATTTGTTTTATGAAACAAATAACAGACACGTAACAAACTTTCCTCCCAATAAATAGTTTCTTAACATTTGCAAACTTTCCTAATCAGACATGTCACAAACGGGCAGGTACTGATATCATGTTACCAAACAGTAAAACCCCATTTGCATAGAAATCAGTTCAAAATCCTAACTTTCCTAAATTTTTACCTTTCCTTGATAACATCCAATATTTCCTATGTTTTCCACCTATTGAAGGAAATCACCCTCCATCGATATTAGCATTTTTTTTGGAATGAGATCTCCGGGTTATGATTTTTTTGCGATTCTTTCCAATTGTGACCTCTCCTTCCGCTCCGGCTCCTTCTCACATAATCACCTCCACCACAACCAGCTGACGCCACCCTAGACCTCTTGCCTCTCCACACCTTCTCCGCCACCTCCTCCTCGTACTCCATTGACAATCCCTCTGCCACGTTTGTCCACGGCGGTGTCGAGGGCATGGCACAACAGCGTACCCGTGGTAGAGCAGTGCATAGCAGCAGGAAGAAGCACACAGCAGGCGAGGGGAGCGGCCGACAGTGAAGGGCAGAGATGCGGCCGGCAGAAGATGGCCGCGATAGGAGGCAGCGCGAGGCAGGGCCGCGACGGCGGGGCGAGCGCAGCCAGCGAGAGTGTGACGCGCGGCCAGGGTGTGCGTCGCGCGGGGCACAGTGGTGTGGTGGCTGTGGCGAGCGTGATGGCAACGGCAGGCGCGACGGACGCGGTGTGGCACGTGCGTGGGCATGGAGTGCCAGAGAGGGAGTGGCCCCGCGAGCGCGGAAGAAGAGCTGAAGGCTCGGGCATGGGCGCGCATAGGAGCGGGCATGTGCCACGGGGTCAATCCGAGGAGCTCAGTGGCTACCCATGCAATGGCCATGGCGGACGGCGGTTCACGGCCACGGCGAAATACCTAATGAGAGCAAACGAGAGGGGAAACTGAGGAAAGGCAAGAGGAGATCACGGCGGTGTCAATGGCACCCTAGGGGAAGACAGGGGAGCTCGGGGCGGCGCGGATCGAACGGCAATGTCGCGGTGGCCGAAGGTTGAGGAAAACGGCAACGACGTCGATCTGGGGGTGCTGGACTTGATCTCGTTGGCGCAGACGAAGTAGCGGAGGCATTCGAAGCTCCTCGACAAGCTCCTAGCCAGCAGGGAGGGTAGTGGCCGTGTGGACGGGGTCGGTCATGGTGGCCGTGGCATCTAACTTCGTCCAGATCACCGGGATCGAGCGAGCGAGGAGGAGAAGTGGATCTGGGAGGGGGCGTCGAGGAGGAGTGAAGCCATGTCGGCAGGGGAGGCAGGGCGTCACCCTTATCCATTCCCCTTCAATGCCGGCGAGGTGGTCGGGCGGGAGCCCGTTGGGGAACGTAGTAATTTCAAAAAATTTCCTACGCACACGCAAGACCATGGTGATGGCATAGCAACGAGAGGGGAGAGTGTCCGTCCACGTACCCTCGTAGACCGAAAGCGGAAGCGTTATAACAACGCGGTTGATGTAGTCGTACGTCTTCACGATCCGACCGATCCAAGCACCGAGCGACGGCACCTCCGAGTTCGCACACGTTCAGCTCGATGGCGATCCCGGACTCCGATCCAGCAAAGTGTCGGGATGAGTTCCGTCAAGACGACGGCGTGGTGGCGATGTTGATGCTCCACCGACGCAGGGCTTTGCCTAAGCTCATGACGATATGACTTCTCCGGCGCAGGGCTTCGCTAAGCTCCGCCACGATATGACCGAAGTGGAATATGGTGGAGGGGCACCGACACGGCTAAGGAACGATCCGTAGATCAACTTGTGTCTCTGGGGTGCCCCCTGCCCCGTATATAAAGGAGCAAGGAGGAGGTGGCCGGCCAAAGGGAGGAGGCGCACCAAGGGGGGAGTCCTACTCCCACCGGGAGTAGGACTCCTCCTTTCCTAGTAGGAGTAGGAGAGAAGGAAGGGGAAGAGAAGAAGGGGTGCGGCCCCCTCCCCTAGTCCAATTCGGACTAGGCCTTGGGGGGGCGCGCGGCCTGCCCTAGGCAGCCCCTCTCTCTTTCCCGCAGGGCCCAATAAGGCCCAATACTTCTCCCCGGCGAATTCCCGTAACTCTCCGGTACTCCGAAAAATACCCGAATCATTCGGAACCTTTCCGAACTCCGAATATAGTCGTCCAATATATCGATCTTTACGTCTCGACCAATTCGAGACTCCTCGTCATGTCCCCGATCTCATCCGGGACTCGAACTCCTTGGTACATCAAAACTCATAAACTCATAATATAACTGTCATCGAAACCTTAAGCGTGCGGACCCTACGGGTTCGAGAACTATGTAGACATGACCTAGAACTATTCTCGGTCAATAACCAATAGCGGAACCTGGATGCCCATATTGGCTCCTACATATTCTACAAAGATCTTTATCGGTCAAACCGCATAACAACATATTTTGTTCCCTTTGTCATCGGTATGTTACTTGCCCGAGATTCGATCGTCGGTATCCAATACCTAGTTCAATCTCGTTACCGGTAAGTCTCTTTACTCGTTCCGTAATACATCATCTCACAACTAACTCATTAGTTGTAATGCTTGCAAGGCTTATGTGATGTGTATTACCGAGAGGGCCCAGAGATACCTCTCCGACAATCGGAGTGACAAAACCTAATCTCGAAATACGCCAACCCAACATGTACCTTTGGAGACACCTGTAGTACTCCTTTATAATCACCCGATTACGTTGTGGACGTTTGGTAGTACCAAAGTGTTCCTCCGTAAGCGGAGTTGCATAATCTCATAGTTACAGGAACATGTATAAGTCATGAAGAAAGCAATAGCAACATACTAAGCGATCAAGTGCTAGGCTAACGGAATGGGTCATGTCAATCAGATCATTCTCCTAATGATGTGATCCCGTTAATCAAATGACAACTCATGTCTATGGTTAGGAAACATAACCATCTTTGATTAACGAGCTAGTCAAGTAGAGGCATACTAGTGACACTCTGTTTGTCTATGTATTCACACATGTATTATGTTTCCGGTTAATACAATTCTAGCATGAATAATAAACATTTATCATGATATAAGGAAATAAATAATAACTTTATTATTGCCTCTAGGGCATATTTCCTTCAGTCTCCCACTTGCACTAGAGTCAATAATCTAGTTCACATCGTCATGTGATTTAACATCAATAGTTCACATCTATATGTGGTTAACACCCATAGTTCACATAGACATGTGATCAACACCCAAAGGGTTTACTAGAGTCAGTAATCTAGTTCACATCGCTATGTGATTAACACCCAAAGAGTACTAAGGGATGATCATGTTTTGCTCGTGAGAGAAGCTTAGTCAACGGGTCTGTCACATTCAAAGCCGTATGTATTTTGCAAATATTCTATGTCTACAATGCTCTTGCGGGCTACTCTAGCTAATTGCTCCCACTTACAATATGTATCCAGATTGAGACTTAGAGTCATCTGGATCAGTGTAAAAGCTTGCATCGATTTAACTCTTTCTGACGGGCTCTTTTATCACCTCCATAATCGAGAAATATTTCCTTAGTCCTCACTAAGGATGTTCTTGACCAATGTCCATGATCTACTCCTAGATCACTATTGTACTCCTTGCCAAATTCAGAGCAAGGTATACAATAGGTTTGGTACATAGCATAGCATACTTTATAGAACCTATGGTGAGGCATAGGAATGACTTTCATTCTCTTTTCTATTTTCTGCTGTGGTCGGGATTTGAGTCTTACTCAATTTCACACCTTTGCAACACAGGCAAGAACTTTTCTTTGACTGTTCCATTTTGAACTACTTCAAAATCTTGTCAAGGTATGTATTCATTGAAAAACATATCAAGCGTCTTGATCTATCTCTATAGATCTTGATGCTCAATATGTAAGCAGCTTCACCAAGGTCTTTCTTTGAAAAACTCCTTTCAAACACTCCTTTATGCTTTGCAGAATAATTCTACATTATTTCCGATCAACAATATGTCATTCACATATACTTATCAGAAAGGCTGTAGTGCTCCCACTCACTTTCTTGTAAATACAGGCCTTTCCAAAAGTCTGTATAAAATCATATGCTTTGATCAACACATCAAAGCGTATATTCCAACTCCGAGATGCTTGCACCAGTCCATTGATGGATCGCTGGAGCTTGCACATCTTGTTAGCACCTTTAGGATTGACAAAATCTTCTGGTTGCATCATATACAACTCTTCTTTAAGAAAACCATTAAGGAATGCAGTTTTGACATCCATTTGCCAGATTTCATAAAATGTGGCAATTGCTAACATGATTCGGACAGACTTTTAAGCATCGATACAAGTGAGAAAATCTCATTGTATTCAACATCTTGAACTTTGTCTAAAACCTTTTTCGACAAGTCTAGCTTTGTAGATAGTAACACTACTATCAGCATCTGTCTTCCTCTTGAAGATCCATTTATTTAACATGGCTTGCTGATCATCGAGCAAGTCAATCAAAGTCCATACTTTGTTCTCATACATGGATCCTATCTCAGATTTCATGGCCTCAAGCCATTTCGCGGAATCTGGGCTCATCATCGCTTCCTCATAGTTCGTAGGTTCATCATGGTCTAGTAACATGACTTCCAGAACATGATTACCGTACCACTCAGTGCGGATCTTACTCTGGAAGACCCACGAGATTTGGTAGCAACTTGATCTGAAGTTTCATGATCATCATCATTAACTTCCTCACTAATTGGTGTAGGAATCACGGAACTGATTTCTGTGATGAACTACTTTCCAATAAGGGAGAAGGTACAATTACCTCATCAAGTTCTAATTTCCTCCCACTCACTTCTTTCGAGAGAAACTCCTTCTCTAGAAAGGATCCATTCTTAACAACGAATGTTTTGCCTTTGGATCTGTGATAGAAGGAGTACCCAACAGTTTCCTTTGGGTATTCTATGAAGACGCACTTTTCCGATTTGGGTTCGAGCTTATCGGTGAAAACTTTTTCACATAAGCATCACAACTCAAACTTTAAGAAACGACAGCTTAGGTTTCTCTGCTAAACCATAGTTCATACGGTGTCATCTCAGCGGATTTAGATGGTGCCCTATTAAGCGTGAATGCAGCTGTCTCTAATGCATAACCCAAAGCGATAGTGGTAAATCGGTAAGATACATCATAGATTGCACCATATCCAATAAAGTGCGGTTACGACGTTCGGACACACCATTATGTTGTGGTGTTCCATGTGGCGTGAGCTGTGAAACTATTCCACTTTGTTTTAATTGAAGACCAAACTCGTAACTCAATTATTCGTCTTCGCGATCAGATCGCAGAAACTTTATTTTCTTGTTACGATGATTTTTCCACTTCACTCTGAAATTCTTTGAACCTTTCAACTATTTCAGACTTATGTTTCATCAAGTAGATATACCCATATCTGCTCAAATCATCATGTGAAGGTTAGAAAATAACGATACTTGCCACGAGCATCAACACTCATTGGATCGCATACATCGGTATGTATTATTTCCAATAAGTCAGTAGCTTGTTCCATTGTTCCGGAGAACGGAGTTTTAGTCATCTTGCCCAAAGCGGCACGGTTCTTAAGCATCAAATGATTCATAACCAAGTGATTTCGAAAATCCATCTTTATGGAGTTTCTTCATGCGCTTTACACCGATATGACCCCAAACGGCAGTGCCACAAATAAATTGCACTATCATTATTAACTTTACATCTTTTGGTTTCAATATTATGAATATGTGTATCACACGATCGAGATCCAACAAACCATTTTCATTGGGTGTATGACCATAGAAGGTTTTATTCATGTAAGCAGAACAATAATTATTCTCTAACTTACATGAATAACAGTATTGCATTAAACATGATCAAATCATATTTATGCTCAAGCATAAGCGCCAAATAACATTTACTTAGGTTCAACACTAATCCCGAGAGTATAGGGAGTGTGCGATGATGATCATATCAATCTTGGAACTACTTTCAATACTCATCGTCACTTCCCTTTAACTAGTCTCTGTTTATTCTGTAACTCCTGTTTGAGTTACTAATCTTAGCAACCGAACAGTATCAAATACTCAGGGGCTACTATAAACACTAGTAAGGCACACATCAATAACCTGTATATCAAATATACTTTTGTTCACTTTGCCATCCTTCTTATCCACCAAATATTCAGGGCATTTCCGCTTCCAGTGACCATTTCCTTTGCAGTGTAAGCACTCAGTTTCAGGCTTTGGTCCAGCTTTGGGCTTCTTCGCGGGAGTGACAACTTACTTGTCTTTCTACTTGAAGTTCCCTTTCTTTCCCTTTGCCCTTCTCTTGAAACTAGTGGTCTTGTCAATCATCAACACTTGATGCTCTTTCTTGATTTCTACCTTCGTCGATTTCAACATCACGAAGAGCTCGGAATCGTTTTCGTCATCCCTTGCATACTGTAGTTCATCACGAAGTTCTAGTAACTTAGTGATGGTGACTAGAGAATTCTGTCAATCACTATCTTATCTGGAAGATTAACTCCCACTTGATTCAAGCGATTAAAGTACCCAGACAATCTGAGCACATGCTCACTAGTTGAGCGATTCTCCTCCATCTTTTAGCTATAGAACTTGTTGGAGACTTCATATCTCTCAACTCGGGTATTTGCTTGAAATATTAACTTCAATTCCTGGAACATCTCATATGGTCCATGACGTTCAAAACGTCTTTGAAGTCCCGATTCTAAGCCGTTAAGCATGGTGCACTAAACTATCAAGTAGTCATCATATTGAGCTAGCCAAACGTTCATAACGTATGCATCTGCTCCTGCAATAGGTCTGTCACCTAGCGGTGCATTAAGGACATAATTCTTCTGTGCAGCAATGAGGATAAACCTCAGATCACGGATCCAATCCGCATCATTGCTACTAACATTTTTCAATACAATTTTCTCTAGGAACACATATAAAAACATAGGGAAGCAACAACGCGAGCTATTGATCTACAACATAATCTGCAAAATACTACGGGACTAAGTTCATGATAAATTAAAGTTCAATTAATCATATTACTTAAGAACTCCCACTTAGATAGACATCTCTCTAGTCATCTAAGTGATTACGTGATCCAAATCAACTAAACCATGTCCGATCATCACGTGAGATGGAGTAGTTTCAATGGTGAACATCACTATGTTGATCATATCTACTATATGATTCACGCTCGACCTTCGGTCTCCGTGTTCGAGGCCATATCTGTTATATGCTAGGCTCGTCAAGTTTAACCTGAGTATTCTGCGTGTGCAACTGTTTTGCACCCGTTGTATTTGAGCGTAGAGCCTATCACACCCGATCATCACGTGGTGTCTCAAGACGAAGAACTTTCGCAATGGTGCATACTCAGGAGAACACTTCTTGATAATTTTAGTGAGAGATCATCTTATAATGCTACCGTCAATCAAAGCAAGATAAGATGCATAAAGGATAAACATCACATGCAATCAATATAAGTGATATGATATGGTCATCATCATCTTGTGCTTGTGATCTCCATCTCAAGCACCGTTATGATCACCATCGTCACCGGCGTGACACCTTGATCTCCATCGTAGCATCGTTGTCGTCTCGCCAACTATTGCTTCTCGACTATCGCTACTCCTTAGTGATAAAGTAAAGCAATTACATGGCGTTGCATTTCATACAATAAGCGACAACCATATGGCTCCTGCCGATTGTCGATAACTTCGGTTACAAAACATGATCATCTCATACAATAAAATATAGCATCACGTCTTGACCATATCACATCACAACATGCCCTGCAAAAACAAGTTAGGCGTCCTCTACTTTGTTGTTGCAAGTTTTACGTGGCTGCTACGGGCTGAGCAAGAACCGTTCTTACCTACGCATCAAAACCACAGCGATACTTCGTCAAATAGACTCCGTTTAACCTTCTCAAGGACCGGCGTAGCCACACTCGATTCAACTAAAGTGAGAGAGCAGACACCCGCCGGTCACCTTTAAGCAACGAGTGCTCGAGCGGTGAAACCAGTCTCGCGTAAGCGTCTGGCGTAATGTCGGTCCGGGCCGCTTCATCTCACAATACCGCTGAACCAAAGTATGACATGCTGGTAGGCGGTATGACTTGTATCGTCCACAACTCACTTGTGTTCTACTCGTGCACATGACATCAACGCATAAAACCAGGCTCGATACCCTTGTTGGGGAACGTAGTAATTTCAAAAATTTCCTACGCACACGCAAGACCATGGTGATGGCATAGCAACGAGAGGGAGAGTGTCCGTCCACGTACCCTCGAGACCGAAAGCGAAGCGTTATAACAACGCGGTTGATGTAGTCGACGTCTTCACGATCCGACCGATCCAAGCACCGAGCGACGGCACCTCCGAGTTCGCGCACGTTCAGCTCGATGGCGATCCCGGACTCCGATCCAGCAAAGTGTCGGGATGAGTTCCGTCACAAGACGACGGCGTGGTAGCGATGTTGATGCTCCACCGACGCAGGGCTTCGCCTAAGCTCCATGACGATATGACTTCTCCGGCGCGCAGGCTTCGCCTAAGCTCATGACGATATGACGAAGTGGAATATGGTGGAGGGGGCACCGCGACACGGCTAAGGAGCGATCCGTAGATCAACTTGTGTCTCTGGGGTGCCCCCTGCCCCGTATATAAAGGAGCAAGGAGGAGGTGGCCGGCCAAGGAGGAGGCGCGCGCAGGGGGGAGTCCTACTCCCACCGGGAGTAGGACTCCTCCTTTCCTAGTAGGAGTAGGAGAGAAGGAAGGGAAGAGAAGAAGGGGTGCGGCCCCTCCCTAGTCCAATTCGGACTAGGCCTTGAGGCGCGCGGCCTGCCCTAGGCAGCCCTCTCTCTTTCCCGCAGGGCCCAATAAGGCCCAATACTTCTCCCGGCGAATTCCCGTAACTCTCCGGTACTCGAAAAATACCGAATCATTGGAACCTTTCCGAACTCGAATATAGTCGTCCAATATATCGATCTTTACGTCTCGACCATTTCGAGACTCCTCGTCATGTCCCCGATCTCATCCGGGACTCCGAACTCCTTCGGTACATCAAAACTCATAAACTCATAATATAACTGTCATCGAAACCTTAAGCGTGCGGACCCTACGGGTTCGAGAACTATGTAGACATGACCTAGAACTATGAAGGAAATATGCCCTAGAGGCAATAATAAATGTTATTATTTATTTCCTTATATCATGATAAATGTTTATTATTCATGCTAGAATTGTATTAACCGGAAACATAATACATGTGTGAATACATAAACCTACAGAGTGTCACTAGTATGCCTCTACTTGACTAGCTCGTTAATCAAAGATGGTTATGTTTCCTAACCATGGACAAGGAGTTGTTATTTGATTAATGGGATCACATCATTGGTTGAATGATCTGATTGACATGACCCATTCCATTAGCATAGCACCTGATCGTATAGTTTGTTGCTAGTGCTTTTCTTCATGACTTATACATGTTCCTATGACTATGAGATTATGCAACTCCCGTTTGCCCGAGGAACACTTTGGGTGCTACCAAACGTCACAACGAATCGGGTGATTATAAAGGTACATTACAGGTGTCTCCGAAGGTACATGTTGGGTTGGCATATTTGAGATTAGGATTTGTCACTCCGATTATCGGAGAGGTATCTCTGGCCCTCTCGGTAATGCTCATCACCTAAGCCTTGCAAGCATTGTAACTAATGAGTTAGTTATGAGATGATGTATTACGGAACGAGTAAAGAGACTTGCCGGTAACGAGATTGAACTAGGTATTGGATACCGACGATCGAATCTCGGGCAAGTAACATACCGATGACAAAGGGAACAACGTATGTTGTTATGCGGTCTGACCGATAAAGATCTTCGTAGAATATGTAGGAACCAATATGGGCATCCAGGTCCCGCTATTGGTTATTGACCAGAGAGGTGTCTCGGTCATGTCTACATAGTTCTCGAACCCGTAGGGTCCGCACGCTTAACGTTTCGATGACAGTTACTATGAGTTTTATGATGTTGATGTACCGAAGGTTGTTCGGAGTCCCGGATGAGATCACGGACATGACGAGGAGTCTCGAAATGGTCGAGACATAAAGATTGATATATTGAAGCCTATGTTTGGACTCGGAATCACTCCGGGTGAAATTGGGAATTTTACCGAGTACAGGGGTTACGGAACCCCGGGGTCAATGGGCCTTGATGGGCCTTAGTGGGAAAGAGAAAGGGGGCCCTATAGCTGGCGCAGCCTTCCCCCCTTCCCTAGTCCTATTAGGATTAGGAGAAGGGGGTGGCGCCCCCTCTCTCCCTCTCCCCTTGGTCAAACCCTAGTTGGACTAGGATTTGGGGGGGGAATCCTACTCCTAGTAGGAGTAGGACACCCCTGGTGCGCCTCCCTCCTGGCCGGCCAGCCCCTCCCCTTCCCTCCTTTATATACAGGGGCAAGGGGCACCCCATGACACACAAGTTGATCGATTAGATCGTTCCTTAGCCGTGTGCGGTGCCCCCTTCCACCAGATTACACCTCGATCATACCGTAGCGGAGCTTAGGCGAAGCCTGCGTCGGTGGAACATCATCATCGCCACCACGCCGTCAGGTTGTGAAACTCTCCCTCAACACTCGGCTGGATCGGAGTTCGAGGGACGTCATCGAGCTGAACGTGTGCAGAACTCGGAGGTGCCGTGACGTTCGGTACTTGGATCGGTTGGATCGGGAAGAGTACGACTACATCAACGCGTTGTTATAACGCTTCCGCTTTCGGTCTCACGAGGGTGCGTGGACGGATACTCTATCCTCTCGTTGCTATGCCATCACCATGGTCTTGAGTGATCGAGGAAAATTTTTGAAATTACTACGTTCCCCAACAGTGGTATCAGAGCCTGGTTTTATGCGTTGATGTCATATGCACGAGTAGAACACAAGTGAGTTGTGGGCGATACAAGTCATACTGCCTACCAGCATGTCATACTTTGGTTCAGCGGTATTGTGAGATGAAGCGCCCGGACCGACATTACGCAGACGCTTACGCGAGACTGGTTTCACCGCTGTGAGCACTCGTTGCTTAAAGGTATTGGCGGGTGTGTCTCTCTCACTTTAGTTGAATCGAGTGTGGCTACGCCCGGTCCTTGAGAAGGTTAAACGGAGTCTATTTGACGAAGTATCGTTGTGGTTTTGATGCGTAGGTAAGAACGGTTCTTGCTCAGCCCGTAGCAGCCACGTAAAACTTGCAACAACAAAGTAGAGGACGTCTAACTTGTTTTTGCAGGGCATGTTGTGATGTGATATGGTCAAGACGTGATGCTATATCTTATTGTATGAGATGATCATGTTTTGTAACCGAGTTATCGGCAATCGGCAGGAGCCATATGGTTGTCGCTTTATTGTATGAAATGCAACGCCATGTAATTGCTTTACTTTATCACTAAGCAGTAGCGATAGTCGAGAAGCAATAGTTGGCTAAACGACAACGATGCTACGATGGAGATCAAGGTGTCGCGCCGGTGACGATGGTGATCATGACGTGCTTCGGAGATGGAGATCACAAGCACAAGATGATGATGGCCATATCATATCACTTATATTGATTGCATGTGATGTTAATCCTTTATGCATCTTATTTTGCTTTGATTGACGGTAGCATTATAAGATGATCCCTTACTAAATTATCAAGAAGTGTTCTCCCGAGTATGCACCGCTATGAAAGTTCTTCGTGCTGAGACACCACGTGATGATCGGGTGTGATAGGCTCTACGTTCAAATACAACGGTGCAAAACAGTTGCACACGCCGAATACTCAGGTTATACTTGACGAGCTATGCATATAAGATATGACCTCGAACACGGAGACCGAAGGTCGGCGTGAATCATATAGTAGATATGATCAACATATTGATGTTCACCATTGAAACTACTCCATCACACGTGATGATCGGTCATGGTGTAGTTGAAATGGATCACGCAATCACTTAGAGAATTGGAGGATATTTTTCTAAGTGGGAGTTCTTAAGTAATATGATTAATTGAACTTAAATTTATCATGAACTTAGTACCGATAGTATCTTGCTTGTCTATGATGTGTAGATAGATGGCTCGTCTGTTGTTCCGTTGAATTTTAATGCGTTCCTTGAGAAAGCAAAGTTGAAAGATGATGGCAGCAATTACACGGACTGGGTCCGTAATTTGAGGATTATCCTTATTGCTGCATTGAAGAATTACGCCTGGAAGCACCGTTAGGTGCCAGGCCTGGTGCAAGGGCTGCGCCGAAGTTGTGAACGTCCGCAAAGCAAAGCTGATGACTACTCTATAGTTCAGTGTGCCATGCTTTACGGCTTAGAACCGGGACTTCAACGTCGTTTTGAACACCATGGAGCATATGAGATGTTCCAGGAGTTGAAGTTAATATTCCAAGCGAATGCCCGGATTGAGAGATATGAAGTCTCCAATAAGTTCTATAGCTGTAAGATGGAGGAGAATGGTTCGTCGGTGAGCATATACTCGAATGTCCGGATATAACAATCACTTGATTCAACTGGGAGTTAATCTTCCGGATGATTGCGTCATTGATGAATTCTCCAATCACGCCACCAAGCTACAAGAGCTTCGTGATGAACTATAATATGCAAGGGATGACCAAAACTATGCCCGAGCTCTTCGCGATCTTTGAAAGCGCGGAGGTAGAAATCAAAAGGAGCATCAAGTGTTGATGGTTAACAAAACCACTAGTTTCAAGAAAAAGGGCAAAGGAAAGAAAAAGGGAAACTTCAAAAGAGCAGCAAGCAAGTTGCTGATCAAGAGAAGAAACCCAAGTCTGGTCCTAAGCCTGAAACTGAGTGCTTCTATTGCAAGCAGGCTGGTCACCGAAGCGGAACTGCCCCAAGTATTTGGCGGATAAGAAGGATGGCAAGGTTAACAAAGGTATATGTGATATACTTGTTATTGATGTGTACCTTACTAATACTCGCAGAGCACTGGTATTTGATACTGGTTCATTGCTAATATTTGCAACTCAAACAGGGCTACGGATTAGCGAAGATTGGCTAAGGACGAGGTGACGATCTTGGCGTGGGAAATGGTTCCAAAGTCGATGTGATCGCAATCGGCACGCTACCTCTACATCTACCTTCGGATTAGTATTAGACCTAAATAATTGTTATTTAGTACCATCGTTGAGCATGAACATTATATCTGGATCTTGTTTAATGCGAGGCGGTTATTCATTTAAATCAGAGAATAATGGTTGTTCTATTTATATGAATAATATCTTTTATGGTCATGCACCATTGAAGAATGGTTTGTTTTACTCAATCTTGATAGTAGTGATACACATATTCATAATGTTGAAACCAAAAGATGCAGAGTTGATAATGATGGTGCAACTTATTTGTGGCAATCGCCGCTTAGGTCATATCGGTGTAAAACGCATGAAGAAACTCCATGCTGATGGACTTTGGAGTCACTTGATTATGAATCACTTGGCACTTGCGTAACCGTGCCTTATGGGCAAGATGACTAAAACACCGTTCTCGGAACTATGGAGAGAGCAACAGATTTATTGGAAATCATACATACCGATGTATGTGGTCCAATGAATGTTGAGGCTCGTGGCGGATATCGTTATTTTCTCACCTTCACAGATGATTTGAGCAGATATGGGTATATCTACTTAATGAAACACAAGTCTGAAACATTTGAAAAGTTCAAAGAATTTCAGAGTGAAGTGGAAAATCATCGTAACAAGAAAATAAAGTTTCTACGATCTGATCGTGGAGGAGAATATTTGAGTTACGAGTTTGGCCTACATTTGAAACAATGCGGAATAGTTTCGCAACTTACGCCACGGAACACCACAACGTAATGGTGTGTCCGAACGTCAGAATCGTATTTTATTAGATATGGTGCGATCTATGATGTCTCTTACTGATTTACCGCTATCGCTTTGGGGTTATGCTTTAGAGACGGCTACATTCACTTTAAATAGGGCACCATCTAAACTGCTGAACGACGCCTTATGAACTGTGGTTTGGCAAGAAACCAAAGTTGTCGCTTTTGAAAGTTTGGGGCTGCAATGCTTATGTGAAAAAGCTTCAACCTGATAAGCTCGAACCCAAATCGAGAAATGTGTCTTCATAGGATACCCAAAGGAGACAGTTGGGTACACCTTCTATCACAGAACCGAAGGCAAGATTTTGTTGCTAAATTCGAAACTTTCTAGAGAAGGAGTTTCTCTCGAAAGAAGTGAGTGGGAGGAAAGTAGAACTTGATGAGATAATCTGTATCTACTCCCTTATTGAGAAGTAGTACATCACGAAAACAGTTTCGTGACACCTACACCAAATAGGAGGAAGCTAATGATGATGATCATGAAACTTCAGATCAAGTTTCTCAGAACTTCAGAGATCAACAGAACAAGATCCGCACTGAGTGGTACGGTAATCCTGTTTTGGAAGTCATGTTCTTGGAACATGATGAACCTACGAACTATGAAGAAGCGATGGTGAGCCCAGATTCCACAAAATGGCTTGAGGCCATGAAATCTGAGATGGGATCCATGTATGAGAACAAAGTGTGGACTTTGGTTGACTTGCCCGATGATCGGCAAGCAATTGAGAATAAATGGATCTTCAAGAAGAAGACTGACGCTGATGGTAATGTTCTCGTCTATAAAGCTCGACTTGTTGCAAAAGGTTTTCGACAAGTTCAAGGGATTGACTACGATGAGACCTTCTCACCCGAAGCGATGCTTAAGTCCGTCCGAATCATGTTAGCAATTGCCGCATTTTATGATTATGAAATTTGGCAAATGGATGTTAAAACTGCATTCTGAATGGATTTCGGAAGAAGAGTTGTATATGATGCAACCAGAAGGTTTTGTCGATCCAAAGGAGCTAACAAAGTGTGCAAGCTCCAAGCGATCCATTTATGGACTGGTGCAAGCCTCTCGGAGTTGGAATAAACGTTTTGATAGTGTGATCAAAGCATTTGGGTTTATCTGAGACTTTTGGAGAAGCCTGTATTTACAAGAAAGTGAGTGGAGCTGAGCATTTCGATATTATATGTGGATGACATATTATTGATCGGAAATGATATAGAATTCTGGATAGCATAAAGGGATACTTGAATAAAAGTTTTTCGATGAAAGACCTCGGTGAAGCTGCTTACATATTGGGCATTAAGATCTATAGAGATAGATCAAGACGCTTAATAGGACTTTCACAAAGCACATACCTTGATAAAGTTTTGAAAAGTTCAAAATGGATCAGCAAAGAAAGGGTTCTTGCCGGTATTACAAGGTGTGAAGTTGAGTAAGACTCAATGCCCGACCACCGCAGAAGATAGAGAGAAAATGAAAGATGTTCCTATGCTTCAGCCATAGGCTCTATCATGTATGCAATGCTGTGTACCAGACCTGATGTGTGCCTTGCTGTAAGTTTAGCAGCGGTACCAAAGTAATCCAGAGTGGATCATGGACAGCGGTCAAGAACATCCTTAAGTACTTGAGAAGAACTAAGGATATGTTTCTCATTTATGGCGGTGACAAAGAGCTCATAAACGGTTACGTCGATGCAAGCTTTGACACTGATCCGGACGATTCTAAATCGCAAACCGGATACGTATTTACATTAAACGGTGGAGCTGTCGGTTGGTGCAGTTCCAAACAAAGCGTCGTTCTGGGATCTACATGTGAAGTTGAGTACATAGCTGCTTGGAAGCAGCTAATGAAGGAGTCTGGATGAAGGAGTTCATAACCGATCTAGGTGTTGTACCTAGTGTATCGGGTCCAATGAAAATCTTTTGTGACAATATGGTGCAATTGCCTTGGCAAAGGAATCCAGATTTCACAAGAGAACCAAGCACATCAAAAGGCGCTTCAACTCCATCCGGATTTGGTCGGTGGGAGACATAGAGATATGCAAGATACATACGGATCTGAATGTTGCAGACCGTTGACTAAGCCTCTTCCACGAGCAAAACATGATCAGCACCAAGACTCCATGGGTGTTAGAATCATTCTTGTGTAATCTAGATTATTGACTCTAGTGCAAGTGGGAGACTGAAGGAAATATGCCCTAGAGGCAATAATAAATGTTATTATTTATTTCCTTATATCATGATAAATGTTTATTATTCATGCTAGAATTGTATTAACCGGAAACATAATACATGTGTGAATACATAAACCTACAGAGTGTCACTAGTATGCCTCTACTTGACTAGCTCGTTAATCAAAGATGGTTATGTTTCCTAACCATGGACAAGGAGTTGTTATTTGATTAATGGGATCACATCATTGGTTGAATGATCTGATTGACATGACCCATTCCATTAGCATAGCACCTGATCGTATAGTTTGTTGCTAGTGCTTTTCTTCATGACTTATACATGTTCCTATGACTATGAGATTATGCAACTCCCGTTTGCCGAGGAACACTTTGGGTGCTACCAAACGTCACAACGAATCGGGTGATTATAAAGGTACATTACAGGTGTCTCCGAAGGTACATGTTGGGTTGGCATATTTGAGATTAGGATTTGTCACTCCGATTGTCGGAGAGGTATCTCTGGCCCTCTCGGTAATGCTCATCACCTAAGCCTTGCAAGCATTGTAACTAATGAGTTAGTTATGAGATGATGTATTACGGAACGAGTAAAGAGACTTGCCAGTAACGAGATTGAACTAGGTATTGGATACCGACGATCGAATCTCGGGCAAGTAACATACCGATGACAAAGGGAACAACGTATGTTGTTATGCGGTCTGACCGATAAAGATCTTCGTAGAATATGTAGGAACCAATATGGGCATCCAGGTCCCGCTATTGGTTATTGACCGAGAGGTGTCTCGGTCATGTCTACATAGTTCTCGAACCCGTAGGGTCCGCACGCTTAACGTTTCGATGACAGTTACTATGAGTTTTATGATGTTGATGTACGAAGGTTGTTCGAGTCCCGGATGAGATCACGGACATGACGAGGAGTCTCGAAATGGTCGAGACATAAAGATTGATATATTGGAAGCCTATGTTTGGACTCGGAATCACTCCGGGTGAAATTGGGAATTTTTATCGAGTACCGGGTTACTGGAACCCCGGGGTCAATGGGCCTTGATGGGCCTTAGTGGGAAAGAAAAGGGGCCCTATAGCTGGCCGCAGCCTTCCCCTTCCCTAGTCCTATTAGGATTAGGAGAGGGGTGGCGCCTCTCTCCCTCTCCCTTGGTCAAACCCTAGTTGGACTAGGATTTGGGGGAATCCTACTCCTAGTAGGAGTAGGACACCTGGTGCGCCTCCCTCTGGCGGCCAGCCCTCCCTTCCCTCCTTTATATCTGGGGCAAGGGCACCCCATGACACACAAGTTGATCGATTAGATCGTTCCTTAGCCGTGTGCGGTGCCCCTTCCACCAGATTACACCTCGATCATACCGTGGCGGAGCTTAGGCGAAGCCCTGCGTCGGTGGAACATCATCATCGTCACCACGCCGTCAGGTTGTGAAACTCTCCTCAACACTCGGCTGGATCGGAGTTCGAGGGACGTCATCGAGCTGAACGTGTGCAGAACTCGGAGGTGCCGTACGTTCGGTACTTGGATCGGTTGGATCGGGAAAGAGTACGACTACATCAACCGCGTTGTTATAACGCTTCCGCTTTCGGTCTACGAGGGTACGTGGACGGATACTCTATCCTCTCGTTGCTATGCCATCACCATGGTCTTGAGTGATCGTAGGAAAATTTTTGAAATTACTACGTTCCCCAACAAACTATTCTCGGTCAATAACCAATAGCGGAACCTGGATGCCCATATTGGCTCCTACATATTCTACGAAGATCTTTATCGGTCAAACCGCATAACAACATACTTTGTTCCCTTTGTCATCGGTATGTTACTTGCCCGAGATTCGATCGTCGGTATCCAATACCTAGTTCAATCTCGTTACCGGTAAGTCTCTTTACTCGTTCCGTAATACATCATCTCACAACTAACTCATTAGTTGTAATGCTTGCAAGGCTTATGTGATGTGTATTACCGAGAGGGCCCAGAGATACCTCTCCGACAATCGGAGTGACAAAACCTAATCTCGAAATACGCCAACCCAACATGTACCTTTGGAGACACCTGTAGTACTCCTTTATAATCACCCAGTTACGTTGTGACGTTTGGTAGTACCAAAGTGTTCCTCCGTAAACGGAGTTGCATAATCTCATAGTTACAGGAACATGTATAAGTCATGAAGAAAGCAATAGCAACATACTAAACGATCAAGTGCTAGGCTAACGGAATGGGTCATGTCAATCAGATCATTCTCCTAATGATGTGATCCCGTTAATCAAATGACAACTCATGTCTATGGTTAGGAAACATAACCATCTTTGATTAACGAGCTAGTCAAGTAGAGGCATACTAGTGACACTCTGTTTGTCTATGTATTCACACATGTATTATGTTTCCGGTTAATACAATTCTAGCATGAATAATAAACATTTATCATGATATAAGGAAATAAATAATAACTTTATTATTGCCTCTAGGGCATATTTCCTTCAGAGCCCGGCTTTGTAGCGACGGGCTCGGGGAACAGGAGAAGGCGATCGTGAGGGGGACTAGATCACTGGGCCGGTTCGGTGACAAGGCCCTGGGGGTAGGGGAAAACACCGTTTTCTATTTATTCTTATATCAACTAAATGGATTTTGTTAATTGTGAAACTATACACACAATTCGAGCACAATATTTTTAGGTGGCACAAAAAGTTTGGGGCCAAAAGGAAATACATAAAATTAGGTTTATATTTAATTGGTTATTTTAACTACTGTTGGACCTCTTATTAATTTGACAAGATTTAATTTTTGGGTCAAATAATGTTGGGCTCAACATGTCAAAGATCAGTGGAATTTATAGAATATGGTGAACATTTTAGTTTTACTGTTTGACGAAATAATTTATTTGACTTTATTTTAAATTTGAATTGGGCTTTGATTTTTATCAAGTGGCAGTTTGGCTTAGCAAGCCTGATGACATGGCATCATTAGGGGGATGTCACTGTAGCTAACGACTTGAGGTGTTACATAATCTTCCCATTTCTGAAATTTCATTGTTAAATGATTGGGGAATATATCACACTATCCATTAGTTCAGTCAAGCTCACCACAAGTCCACACATTATTGCCAATTGACTAAGTCTTATTGGCGGGGAGAATAGCCTATGTGTGTGTGTGTGTTAGAGAGAGAGAGGGGGGGAGAGAGAGTGAGGAAGAGGGAGGGGGAGAGAGTGTGTGTGTGAGGATTTGATGGTAAAAAAGGTCGCCTATGTCGTAATACTGAACTCTTAAAGTTAATGTGGCCCCGTTGCAACGCACGGGCGTTCTTCTAGTAGAGTATAATCTGTGATGCAATGTCACAGTAATCACAACCAGGTTGCCTGCATTGATAACCCAAACTATTTTTTTTTAAGAAGGAGGATCACCCCGGCCTCTGCATCTGAGCAATGCATGCAGCCATTTTATTAATTATTCACAAAAGTCCTTACAAAGAAATACAACAGTAAGTCTGAAGCCACCGTCTAGGCGACAACTGTCGCTACTCCTATCCAGCTGATAAAGGGATGCTCATAGTCCGTGCCTAATACCACAGACCTCGCAGCCAAGCCTAACATCTAAGACATGAGGCCCCAACCAAGGCACATGCCGAGTATGGGGCACACACCGGTCCGGTGCTCTCTCAGAGGCCGCCGCCGCCAACTGCCAGTACTTCATCTTCAGAGCTGTACTGACGCATCTTCCTTGCCCGGTCTAACTGTCGTCAACACCACCACGGCGCCCAACGGCATCACCACCCTGCACGGGAACTGCTGAGCACGTCGCGGTCGCCGCCGGTACACCTCAGCACCATGCCGCCAAGTACCACCAGCCGACATAGCACAAAGCGTAGCACCTGTCGGCCATGCATGACTTGACATCTCCATCGAAGTTCCATGCAAGACAAAGCCGCTCCACCTCCTGCCTCTGACCACCAACACTGCCCCACAAAACGATGCTCCCAAGAGAGAAATGCCACCGTAGTGTCGCCATCGTCTGATCTGGAAGACCAGATTCTAGAGTTTCCCCCAGAGCAGTACGAGAAGTCACACAATGATGCCTTCATTAAGGTAACGACGTAGAACGCCGCCATCGCCCGCCGTCGGCTCGTTTTTCACCGGCAACTATGTCTCCCCGACTCGCAGCCAGTACTGGATCACGGATTCGAAGATCTGAACACCCAGCCTCAGGCCGACCACCTCTGACTGAAGAGATGACCACCGCCGCCGGTCGCATCGGTCAGAACAGATCTGACCGGAGGTGCCGCCGGCGAGACCACCAGGCCCTCCATGCAATGTCACGAACCCAAATTAAAAAAATGAGATCCATAGGCACTAGCACCCAGGACTTAGTTTTATAGAAGAAGCCCACCCGGGTGAGGAACCATAAATTCGACCCTGACAGGATTCGAACCCTGGCCGCAGAGAGCGCCACTGCCCACCCTTGCCACTAGGCTACAGCCTAGTTTTCACGAACCCAAATAAAGAGTGAAAAAAGGGTTAAGCTAGGCAAAATGAAGTTAATTACCTTTTTTTGGAAAAGGGGGGATTCCCCGGCCTCTGCATCAGAAAGATGCATACGGCCATCTTATTAACCAAATAAAGTAGTGCCAACATGATTCCAAAGGTCTCCAAAAGTAATAAAAAAGCACAGAAAGCTCACACAGAGCCAAAAAGGGCTAGAAACACCAACTAGCCAAGAAAAGATGCCACAACCGGCCGGCTAAAACTAGATAGGGATACTAAATGCCTATCCTATTACATGACCGCCATCCAAACCGGTTGAAGATATCCCGAGCTACCATCTCTCAGCGGAAAGACCCAGTAACCAAATGCTCCCTGGCCTCCGTCTGGGTGAGTAGCGACCACGAACGGATCAGTGCCGTAGTTCAGAATATGACCTGCAAAAAATGTATACATGATATTCTGTTAAAAACCAAATCATTTCTGCAAGTCCAGATAGTCCACAGCAAAGCACAAACTCTAACCCGAATATGTCTCGCTAAGTCAGGCTCAATCCCATTAAGCCATGTCCCAAATAACGCATTAACAGAATTCGGTGGATTGATATTAAAAGCAATGTGGACCGTCTGCCAAAGTACCTTGGCCAACGGGCAATCAAAAAAGAGGTGTTTGATAGTCTCATCCCGATCGCAGAAACTACACCTAGTAGGTCCTGTCCAATTACGCTTTATCAAGTTGTCCTTAGTTAAAATAACTTGTTTATGGACAAACCACATAAACACTTTTATTTTCAAAGGAACTTTGACATCCCAAACATGCTTGGACGTAGGAATGGAGTTCGAATTAATAACATCAATATACATTGATTTAACCGTGAATACTTCAGACTTAGTCAATTTCCAGCGTAATTCATCGGGTTGTTGTGAAAGCTGGACTTCCATCAGTCTCCTAACTAGACGGAGCCATTCTTCCCAACGATTGCCTGCTAGCGTTCGTCGGAACTGAATATTAAGGGGGGTAGATTGGAAGACCGATGCGACGAACACCTCACGTCGTTGAAGTTAATTACCTAGAGGCTCAAAAAGCAGGGGTTACCTAATTAAGATAGGCCAATTTGTCGATGGGAACACTTTGTTTTTGCCACTCTAGTTTTTGCCCACTTTGCTTATGCCACTCTAGAATTTAACATCTCACTTTTGCCACTCTTAGCTTTTGATAATATATCAATTTTGCCATTCAGTGGCAAAAGCAAAATTTTCAGAGTGGCAATTGTGATACATTGCATAACCTAAGAGTGGCAAATGTGAAATGAAAGAAATATCATTTTTGCCACTGAATAGCATTTGTGATGTATTGTCAAAAATTAAGAGTGGCAAAAGTGAGATGTCAAATTCTAGAGTGACATAATCAAAGTGGGCAAAAACTAGAGTGGCAAAAAAAAAGTTTTTCCTTTATCGATCCCATGATGGGCTCCTCGATCACATCGTAGAGATGAAGCACATGGAAGCTTAGCTTGGCTAGAATTGGGTTAGAACTTTCACTTGAGTAAAGGGAATAGCAAGTGGCCGTCATGATGGTCATGTCACATTGTCACACACCATGCCCATGCCCATGCTGAGATCCAATCCTGATAGTAAAATAAACACTCCGGATTTGTCTGTTCCTTGGGTTCTTGGGGTGTTAAGCTGGCTCGAGATTGGCTGGCTAATCAAGCAAGCAGTTAAGTACTATTACCCTGCTTAGTTCCCCAGTTAAAATAGTACAGTTGTTGTGGTGCCCGTGACATGGTATTATGGTATCATGTGTTGGTTGGTACGTATCACACGATATTTTTTCCAGATTTTTTGAAACATAAAAATTGAGTCATTTGCTTTTGTCTTTTTGTGACACTATTCATGCTGAATTTGTCTTTTTTACTTTTCAATGTGCATTTCAAATTTGAATTAGAACTTTTTATACATATGTCGTGTGAACGTTCACAATTTGTCTCAGAACTTTTTGAAACTTGCATTTGATTTTTGTGACATGGTATCATGTGATGGTTGGTATCACATGGTATTTTCCCATGCCCTCACGACCCAACTTTTTCTAACCTGCCCGATTCCGTGTGGATGAACCAAGTGCAGACCTCCTGCAGGCGGCTCCTGTTGGACAGGCAGATCGATTGGCTAGCCAGCTCAGCTCCACCAGTAGCCAGGAAGAGCTGGCCGAACCTGACGGTGCAGCCGACGGCGACCCCACCGTCCACTTCGCCGTGCCGCTGTCGGCATCGCATCTTGGTTCCTGCACCACCATGCATCTTCGTTGCACAAGCTTGATTGTCTTCATCCGTTCATGCCGTGATGGCCAGGATCACATCACATGCAGGTTAATTAAGGTAGTAGCTCAGTCCTTTTCACCCACTGACAGATTGATTGATTATTTACTACAGTTGGCCTTGTTATGGAGCTACACGTATATATCTTAGCCAGTGGATACATACTACTCCCTCCGTCCCATAATGTAAGACGTTTTTCGAACGTCTTACATTATGGGACAGAGGGAGTACATCGGATCTGACGGGGCCAAAAATATCCGGCCTATCTGACGGGTTTAACAACGAGAGGTTATGTTAGGGGCGCCGTCCCTGTCAGCACGGCACAAGTACAAGGAATAAAATGTTTCTAATTCTACCGTGCTGTATCGATCATCCGCTGGACGGCTTTCAAGTTTGAATGGGCAAACAAGGCAAGGGCTGATTTTTCAGAGCAACCGTCTCCACTTTAGTAGATCTTTTCTTGTCTACAGCCGGCTCTCAATTCGTATACAATTCATCTTCCAGCCTAGATATTTTCCTTGGTTGGGCTGGGAATTGGGACGTCTTCTTGAGCCGGTCGTGATCGATTGATCATCTTTCTTCATTCATTTCTTCCTCGACGGACGCTCTCTCTTCTCTGCTTTTAGCCAGTGATAATGATGATGATGATGATGCATATTCCAATAATATCCAGATGTAAGGATTTGGTTCGCATCTGTCTGCTTTTGGCCCTTTTGAGCTATCAGGTATCTGTTGGCATTGGATCTCTCTCATGAGCAGTGCCCTTCAGCCTAAGCAACAGTTCATCCGGAAAGCAACACCGCAATTAATTGTACTATATAAACTCATCAATTCAAAGAGGAAAGTGGAGCTTTCTTCAACAAATTATTCTAGTACTACTACTAATTATCTATCTGAAAAAAGTTTCCTTTCTCCTAGTGTATGTACATGCATGTAGATGTGCATCAGACAGCCAAGCAGATGCAGTGCACTTTACACTTGTGGTGTGGATCCATGAGGCTGCTGCCTCAGACAGAGAGAGGTTAAGAGAGCAGGTCCCCCTCAGCTTGATTCCAAGCAGTGCAAGGTAGTACTATACTTGTAGACTAGTGTATGTGATTGATTAGTAGTAGGATAACTTGGCCAGCCGCGCACCCAACGCACCTGCTCCCTCCCTCTCCCCTCCCACTCATCTTCATCATCAGCTGCAGCAACCCCCACGTCCACACACCCACGCACATCTCTCCTCCTCCTCATCTTCTTCCTCTGTTCTCCTCTGCTCAGCTCCTCCCGGAAGAAGGAGCTCGATCGAGAGAGATCGGAAGTCAACTGATCCAGGGAGCATGGAGAAGTACGAGCCGGTCCGGGAGATCGGGTCGGGCAACTTCGGGGTGGCCAAGCTGATGCGCAACCGGGAGACCCGCGAGCTCGTCGCCATGAAGTTCATCGAGCGAGGATACAGGGTATGTGCTTACTCGATTCACCTGTGTATACATCTTGCTTCGGTTCATTCATGGCCTTGGCCTGACCTTGCGTGGATTGGTCTGCAACGAGAAAGATCGACGAGAACGTGTTCCGGGAGATCGTGAACCACCGGTCGCTGCGGCACCCCAACATCATCCGCTTCAAGGAGGTGGTGCTCACCCCCACGCACCTGGGCATCGTCATGGAGTACGCCGCCGGCGGCGAGCTCTTCGAGCGCATCTGCGACGCCGGCCGCTTCCACGAGGACGAGGCGCGCTACTTCTTCCAGCAGCTCGTCTGCGGCGTCAGCTTCTGCCACGCCATGCAGATCTGCCACCGGGACCTCAAGCTCGAGAACACCCTCCTCGACGGCAGCCCCGCGCCGCGCCTCAAGATCTGCGACTTCGGATACTCAAAGGTTTCATTCCTCTTCTTCCTCCTCATCCATGCCATGGCTAGTATCTAGAACCTGACTTCCGAAAGAAAATCGATATGCAGTCGTCGGTGCTTCACTCGCGGCCCAAGTCGACGGTGGGCACGCCGGCGTACATCGCGCCGGAGGTGCTGTCGCGCCGCGAGTACGACGGGAAGCACGCGGACGTGTGGTCGTGCGGGGTGACGCTCTACGTCATGCTCGTGGGCGGCTACCCGTTCGAGGACACCAAGGACCCCAAGAACTTCCGCAAGACCATCGCGCGGATCATGTCGGTGCAGTACAAGATCCCCGAGTACGTGCACGTCTCGCAGACCTGCCGCCACCTGCTCTCCCGCATCTTCGTCGCCGACCCGCGCAAGCGCATCACCATGGCCGAGATCAAGGCGCACCCCTGGTTCCTCAAGAACCTGCCGCGGGAGCTCAAGGAGGAGGCGCAGCAGGCCTACTACAACCGCCGGCACGCTGCCGACGTCGCCCCCTCCTCCAACGGCAGCGCCGCCGCCGCCGGTGCCTCCTCCAATGGCGGAGGAGCGGCGGTGCCCGCGCCCGCGCCGGCCTACTCGGCGCAGAGCGTGGAGGAGATCATGAAGATCGTGCAGGAGGCGCAGACGGTGCCCAAGGCCGACAAGCCGGTGACGGGGTACGGGTGGGGCACCGGCGACGGCGAGGCCTCCGACGAGGAGGACGGCAACCAGGAGGGGGAGGAGGAGGAGTACGGCGAGGACGAGTATGACCGGACGGTGCGGGAGGTGCACGCCAGCGGGGACTTCGGCATGAGCAAGCTCCAAATCTGACATCAATCTCTGCTCACCACATGGCTCCTCCACGTCGTTTCTAGTCCACTCTGGTTAATTATCTGTTA
Organism: Aegilops longissima; assembly: GCA_021605205.1. NCBI lineage: Eukaryota > Viridiplantae > Streptophyta > Magnoliopsida > Poales > Poaceae > Aegilops > Aegilops longissima. Next base: position 846,705,667 of record CM038677.1, read on the forward strand.
TAAGATTGAATTTTTCTTTTTGCCAATTGTAACAAATTAGCTAATTAACATTAAGGTTTTTGTTCAAACCCCTTATGTCCGGGCAATGTGGAATGGGTGCTTGCTTGCAGTTCCTCCAAAGTTTGTGAAAAATTACACTGCGAGTCAATTACACCACCGGTGCTTGAACTTGACGCGAAAAGTCACTTTAGTGCTAAAACTTGCGGTGTACATTGAACCGGTGCAATAACTTGGCTTAGACGTGTAAATATGGTGCAAAATGCAACTGAATACGCCCACGGGGCTGACTAAGCGTGACAGTGTGGCGTGGGTCCACTGTCAGCTACCCAAGTTGAAGCCTTCTGGCATGCTTCTTTGCAAAAACACCCTCAACATTTTTCTAATCACAAAATAGCCAGTGACATGGGTAAAAATAATTAGTTGTCTCAGCATCCTACATACATTATATGAGAAAAAAAACAAAATTGGTCAACTGCGGACTCAATCCGAGGACCTGTTGGCACAGGGCGTGCGCAACTAGCCACAGCCTTGGGAATTGCTTGTCTCGTATGAATACATATCTTTTATACAATTTTCCTTAAAGAATGTAAATTAAGATTTTTGATACGTACAAGTTAAAAAAGATGACTTAGGAACTTGAACTAGCGACCACATAAAGATATTTGTATAAGTCATTTAAACAAGTTTGTATATATTCAAATAAATGCTCATATAAGTAAAAATCACAATTTTACTAAAACTAGTCATCCTTTAGAAAACAATTATGTTGGTTCAAGAAGTTGTTTTAATAAAGATTGTGTGTTTTCTAAATAAGCATGTATTTACACACAAATAGAAAAATATATACAGGTGTGTTATAAATATTATATACATAACTATGAAGTAACTTACTTAAAATTGTCATGTATTATTTTGAAATATTCATGTACTTAGTTTATGAATTATAAAATGTTTGTATAATTAAAGAATACAAATATTTCTTAAATTATAATTCATAAATATTATTTTTCAAGTATAGAAACGTTTAAAAATTACAAACATAATTTTATAACTCATAGGTATGTCGTTCAAAATAATGTTTGTATAATAAAAAATATTCATAATTTATAAAATAAAATGTTGATATGAATATTCAATAGTGTTAATACTTAAGTAATATAAAAAATAGGTCACAAGTGAATTATACAGAAGTTGATGGTCATAAATATTTAGTAAATGTTTGTATTCAATATTTTGTATAATTTAAATATGAGCCACGAGTGTACAAAAATGTTCGTATTCATTAAACATTTTGAATGCTTTTATTTACTAACCATAAATTTTCGTGTATAGTATTTATAGCATAGTAATATTTGAACATTATTTATTTTGCAAATATCTTGAAAACAATTACTGCATACAAAATGAGCCACACTAACTGCAATCCATGCTCAGCGAGCGTCATTGTTATAAGATATTTAGGCTAGCTATCCAATATGTCCAAGGAAAATGTTTTTTTAGAGATGTCCGAGGAAAATGTTGGGGCTGCAGTGGCTAGTACCTACTGTGTGCACGCTGCACTTCTCATGTTTAGACAGAGCAGGACTAATTTTTTTGATTATTTACATTTTGTAGACTGGGGGACCTAGCTCGCTGGGGCTTTCTTGTGAAAAAAATTCCAAGGGTATTTTCGCAAATTAACAGGGCACACGCCCTGCATCTTGCATCCTGACAATGGACCCATGCCACCCTGTCACGCCTAGTCAGCCCTGTGGACGTATTCAATTGCATTTTGCATCGTCTTTGCACAAGGAAGCCAAGTTGTTGCACCGATTCAATGCACATCACAAGTTTTAGCACTAAAGTGATTTTTCACGCCAAGTTCAAGCACCGGTGGTGTAAGTGACTCTTACACTGCATATAGTATAGTTTGTTCCCAACGTCATCATAATTTCAACAAATAGTGTTAAAGATGTTAGATATTTAGCATCACATACATAGTAAATTTTATTTTTTAATGTTGGAGAACAAACAAATTGGAGGCGAATGTCATATTGGTCTGACCCAATATATAAGCAGTACTAGAACTTGTAAGACATATCTAACCATTGAAACACCAGTATAGCAGTATGCCAACAATTCAATGACAAGTTTCAGGTAGGGGAGCGGCAATAGCGGCGCGTCGGCGGCTCGTTCTGGCGGCAGTAATGGTCATCGGGTGGTCCCGAAATCTCGATGTAATTTTTTATTATGTTCGAAATGTTTTGTATTTTCGATGAACTTTGTAATAGATCTGATGCTTTTCTAAAGAAAAGTTTCTAGGCCATCTCCAATGTGGGTGCTACGAAAAACATTCACGGTACTCCTGTTTTTTTGTTGTTGAGAAATGCCCAGTACTCCTGCTTTTTTAGCATGTGTTTTATTTCCAATCCAAATCTGGCACCTGACGCTTGACTTTGTGCCATGAGCCTATGACCTGAGCCATGGGCTAGTAATAGTAGTAGTGGGTCCAGTGATTGGGCCTGTGAGCATTATTTCTGTCGGGCTTGGCCCATGTATAGAACCTATATGTGCCCTGCATGTTGCCTGATAAGGGCGTCGACGTTGAACTATGTGTGGTTGAAACCACTTTCCCCTTCCTTTTGCTTCTTCCTCCCAGAAGACTTCTCTGGTTGTATCCCTGTTGTACCCAAATTATGATCTGAATTGCCTGTATGTGAGCCAGCGGCAAGGATCGTAACACTTTTCCCCTAGCGCTCAAGTGATTTATTAGTCTATTTTGATTATCTGAGCGTAGTAGTAGCATTTTGCATTGAAGGTTGCGATACTAGTATAGGTGCTTATATTGTTCCCCTTCACTAAGGGTCTAGATAAACAATCTTCTATTGGACATGGCATTATAACACCACATATAACACTTTTGATGGGCAATTAGTTGATATGATTTATTTAGTTTTAATAATGTCAATCGAACAAGTTTCTTTTGTGATAACTCACAAAATGTTAACTAAGTATATGGTTTCTCTATTTTTTAGCTCACTGAGAATTAGTTATTTCTAAATTGATATGAAAAAGCTTCCAGTTTAGTTATTGGTATTTGTAATTACAGAAGGTTGAGAAGACCGCCATCGGCTGGCTGCTAATGTAGCCATGAATAAATAACAAGTTCCTTACAAATATATTATACTTTAGATTTTTGTACTTGATTATGCCAAGTCATGGGCTATTAAACGGTATCAAGATATTTGCTCGACATATGCTTTAGAGACCTCTGCAAAGGCATTTGCTGATACTAAGTATACACCTAAACATGCACAGATATATATACTATAACTCATTCAATTAGCCATCCAAAAAATCTCATTAATTAAAACAAATTAATCAGGTGGATGTCCTCTTTAGTCTTTCTTTATGTCGTCACATTTAACTTTTTGGTTTAAAGACTTCTTTAAAATTATAATGTCTCCAAAAACTAAATAAAAACTTTTTTCACAAAATATTACTCAAATTTAGCACATCCAAAATGTATGTTTAATGGTAAAATTATAATTACATAGCAAAAACACCATCATTGATATTTTCAACAATGGTGTGGACAATTATGCTGACTAAGTTATGTAATTATACAATATAATATTTTCATTTGATAAAATAAATTATAAATAAATATAAAATTTTAGTATATGAACGAAGATTGGACTAATGTTGATATTACACTTTTATTGTTCGTACCAATGTCTAGTGTTGGAAAAAACCAATCGCATAGAATTAAACGAATATTTTTTCGGTTTCTATCTGATAAAAAATAATCAGAACCTACTGATTTGAATTTTGAATTAGTTTTCTAAGACTAGAGTTGTTTATACAACAGTCAGCAACACCGAAGAAACTAAAATTAATGTTGGATCAAGAAGTTTGTGTATAATCATGTTTAATGGGGCAGGAGGTCAACAAGTTACATTCTAAAACTAATTTTTTACATGTTTTTGGACGATTTTATGAAAATCATGTGTGGCTTAAAATCTCATTGTAAACATATTTGATTGGAAACTAGTTTAAGATTTTTTTTGTCAATTGTAACGTGTTAGTTAAGTGGGTCTGTGGTTTTGCTTTTTCTTAACTGAGTGAGAAATAACTATTTCTAAATCAATATTAAAAGTATTTTGATCAAATAATAAAGATTTGGGTAAATAGAAAAGGTTGAGAAGATCCACATCATATGACTATGTCAGACTAAGTATAGCTATTTGAAAATCGACCATAAAAAATACGAATGGCCCAATAGCAAGCTCCTCATAAGCACATTATACTCCAGATTTTTCTGCTACATTATATGAAATTATGCATTGTATGATATTCCTTAGACTTGCGCTTTAGAGATCTCTACCGGGACATTCGAGGGTACTATATCACCAAACACACAAATATATATACAATATAATTAATGCAAGTGCAAAAAAATCAATCTCACAAAGGCCTCTGAATTGCTCTTTTTATTGTTCTCAAATTTAGTTCTTTTGATTTAAATATTGTATTGAGTGATGATGTCTCAAAAGATAAGCACAAAAATATAACCTTTTATTACAAAATATACCTTTGTATGGTTCATTGCTCTAACCAATTAATAAACATAAACTCAAAATATGTGCAAGTATCACAAACTAATGTCGCAGAGGAGTGCAATTCTCTCTACTATTGTCACATTTCACTATTTAGTATAATGATAATTTTAAAAGACAATGTATTCAGACGTATAAACTAAATATAACTTCTGTTACAAAATAGGCACAACCAAATTGCATTATTCAATGATACGCATTGGACTACAAACAAAATATTACAAATATGAGTAAATTTCAGATTTTTACCTCATAATTTTAAATATTTTGCACTAACTACCCTAGTAATGAGTTTTCATCCAGATTACCCTATTTCGAGAGTTTTTAGCCCGTTTCAAGTTTTTTAGGTTGCAAATAGTTCTTCTAGAAGTTCTTTTGCTGAAAAAAAAAACATCGTGGAACTATGTCCAGTTATGATGCAACACCTCGAAGCAAATCTAGTGAAGAAGATTTGCTTCTAGAGACTGTAAGATAATAGCCACAGTGATCAACATCTACGTGAAAATTAGTGAGTAGATTGTCATAGTTGCTCTGCTGAAGTAGTGATGTCTATTTTCATTCTCATTTTTCCCGTCACTATATTTGATACCACTAACCAACAAGAATGCATTGGACTATCTATTGGCAAATCTTGAAGCCTAACGCTTTTTAATGATGTAGATGCCACCTCCCATGTTGTTTATTTTCTAGCTTGATGTTATACCTTTCTGGCCATTACTATGTGTCGTGATGATGAGTGATGTGTCAACCATAGCTAGTTAGCTAAGTGAAGTTATCTGTTTGAACCTCTTTTTACTAATGTATGTCTTTATAGTTAATTAATATATTCAAAATGAATTGTTGGCCATGGAAAAGCTTCAGATTTTGTATTCAGAGTAAGTACCAATTTAACTATAAGGGCACACATCGGCTGCACAAAGCAACGAAAATCATTGACTTGGTGAATCCTTGGTCTACGCTACATTCTAGACCTTTTATATAATAACCATAGGCTTTATTGGCCAATGTTCATTGGGATGCATAATCAGAACATGGTATACGAAATATCATGTTCATCGCTTTCGCCAAATGACACGATGGGCAGGCAGCCCCTTTAGCGCTCTCGTGTGCTCGGGACGAATAACCTCGTAGGTTATGGTTTTTTTTTCTTACAGCGCTAGCTAGTTATTTTTATTTTGTTCAATTTTTATATTGAGAAAATTACAATATTTATTACAACATGAAAATTTGGAAAAACCGAATTTACCTAAGTAAAAAAGTTATATAATTTTAATAATAACAAAAAGACTAAAAAATAAAAAATTCCAATATTCGTAAATTTGAAAAATGATCAGAACGTTAGAAAAGTTTTCATGAATTAGAAAAATGTTCATTAAGTGAAAAAATGTTCCCAATTTTCACAAAAAGTTCATACTATTGAGTTTTAAATAACTAAATATAGAAAAAAAAAACTAAAAACGGAAAATTGGGAAAAATAAAAACAAAAAATTAGGAAAGGGTAATATTATAAAAATAAAAGTGAAAATAAAATAGGAAAAAATAGAAAATATGCTTGTTAGGCTGCTTAGTTACCTACATGGGCCGAACCTGGCTAGTTGTGCTGGCTTATACCGTGGGAGGGTCCATGAATGTTTTCGAATTTCTTTTCCAGTATTTCATTGTGTTTGCAAACACTTATATCTCGGCCGTTGCGAAACAGAGTGTGTCTTGCCTTCAGCAATCCCGTGAACGGGCATGCCAATTAACGAAGACGGAGAACATATATCGTTACCTAAAGTAGGTGGTTTCCAGAAGGTTCCTTCAAGGCCGTTTTTTTCTCACCTAGTTTTTCTACTATTGAGCGGTATTTTCTTTCTATGTTTCTTTTAGCGGTTTTTGATGTTTGTTTTTGTTTTTCTTCTTTGTTTCGTTATTCTTTCCTTCTCTGTGTTAGGTTTCAGCAGTTTTCTTTTGGGTTTCCGTTTTATATGTTTCTTTACCTTTTTTCTTTTTTGTCGTTTATTCTAATTATTTTTTATATAAATGCATGTCTACATTTTGATACACATTGTAGATCTTGAATATACATTATGAATATTTTTATATGTGTTTGACATTTTTCAAATACATGATGAAATTTTTTTTTCAAAAATATATTTCGATGCCTACTTTTCTTCATAACATTTTACATTTTTTGTATATATTTGAAAACATCTGAACATCCTTAAATTATTCCAATAAAGATTAACATTATCTAAAATAGATGTAATTATGACTAGTTTTTCATACACATTGTATATGTTTTATATACATATGAAACATTTGTTCTACATTTGTCCTACTCGGCGCAGAGTGTTGAGGAGATCATGAAGATCGTGCAGGAGGCGCAGACGGTGCCGAAGCCCGACAAGCCCGTGTTCGGGTACGGTTGGGTCACCGGCGACGGCGAGGAGGGCAACCAGGAGGGGGAGGATGACGAGTACGACGAGAACGAGTATGACCGGACGGTGCGGGAGGTCCACACCAGCGGGGACTTCGGCATGAGCAAGCTCCAAATCTGACGTCAATTTCTTCTCACCACATGGCGCCGGCCATTGCTCCTCCACGTCATTTCTAGTCCACTCTGGTTAATTATCTGTTATAAGATTGATTGATTTTTCTTTTTGTCAACTATAACAAATTAGCTAATTAACATTAAGTTTTTTGTTCAAATCTTTTATGTCCGGGCAATGTGGAATGCATACTTGCCCTCATCAGTGTGCGCACGGTGAATTGCTTAATTACTATGTCTTCCTAGTCATCGACGTATTTTAGGTCAAAATTTGACTACATATTTGACTAGCAAAATATTGATGCGGTCATAATTTTTTTTAAGGAATTGTTATTCCACATCTAGATTTATGCTTTTAGAAACATTTCACATCTAGATGTACTTATCTCATGTTTAAGTCCATCACCGTTCGATCTATTTGCGCGAGCCTCTCGTGTCGGCCATTGTTGTCGTTGTCTCTGCATTTTACCTTTGGTCCGTTATGGCGGGACCTCCTATATGGCGCTTACTGCAGCAAACAGTCGAGGATTCGCACAGGAGGTAGCTGACAAGGGCCAGCCCATTTGCCTCACGCGCGGTTAAATATCAACAAAAATCGCTACCCCTGGTGGGAATCGAACCCACAAACTGATAGATTTGTTAAGTAAAATTGCAGCTCTGTGATTTTTTTTTTGGAAATTTTGAATGTGATTTTCTTCTCACAATAGTATCTTTTTTTGAAAATGAACATTATTCAGCAAAATGAATAAATTTATGAAGACTCAAACAATTTTTTGGAAATCTCACTTCAAAACAAAACAGGAACAATGTTGAAAAATCAGAACTTTTTGAGGAAATGTGTAATTTTTTTGAAAGAGCAACAAATTAGAAAAAGGCCAACATTGTTTCTAAACCATGAACATTTTATGAAATTCCCAAACATCTTTCGAATTTGAGAAAAATTATGAAAAACATGACAGTTTTTAATTGGTGATCTTTGAAAAGGAGGACATTTTTTAAAATTTCTGAAAGTTTTTTTGAAATTGAGAATAAAATTGAATTTTTTTTAGATTTTTGGACATGAACATTTTTTAAATTGTGAACAAATTAACATTTTTTGAAATGACGGAACATTTTTTTAAACAATGAACAAACTTCGAAAGCAAGAACATTTTTTTAAAATTCATTTATGTTTTTTGAAACACGAAACCTAATCACATGTCGCCGCCGGCCATTGCTCCTCCATGTCGTCTCTAGTCCACTCTGGTTAATTATCTGTTATAAGATTGATTGAATTTTTCTTTTTGCCAATTGTAACAAATTAGCTAATTAACGTTAAGGTTTTTGTTCAAATCTCTGATGTCCAGGCAATGTGGAATGCATACATGCCCTTGTTAGTGTGCCCACAGTGAATTGCTTAATTACTATGTCCGTCTAGTCATCATCGTATTTTAGGTCAAATCTTGACTACATATTTGACGAGCAAAACGTTGCTATCTTACATCTAGATGTAATATATTTATTTCACATTTAAGTCCATCACTGTTTCCCGTCGAGCGTCCGTGTGTCTGCGCCTGTGTCGCTTGCGTCGGCCCATTGCTGTCCGCGTTTCTGCGTTTTTCTTTTGGTCCGTTATGGCACTCCGGGTTGGGCCGGTTTTTCTTTTGCCACCGAGTTTATTTCCCCATGGGCTGTCGACTGGGAAGACCCAGGAGAGATAAAATGAGAGGCATCATTGTCCATTTGCATTTTGAAGTCCTTTAGGCCGCGATCTTCGTTACTTTTAATTTATATGGCTGGGCCTTTTTCTCTTCTCTTTAATATTTTCATTTCTGTGATTTGGTGTGAAATAACATTCATATGCCGTCATATTATCAGCGGGGTAATATGCTGCTCTATTGAATTAGAACAACTTACTACAACGGTCTACAGAACCTGAATATATGTTTACCAAAATATTAATCAAAATATATGTTTTTGAAAAATGTTAAAACAATCATTAAAAAATGTTTTATATGAATACCAAAAGTGCATAATGTGTATGAAAAGAAAACATACATCAAAACTTATATTTGAAAAAATATTGATCATATATTTCAAAAATGTTGCACATGTATTAAAAATTGTACCTAGTGTATACGAAAATTACAGACTTGTGTTTTTGAAAATGTTGACCATGAATTCAGAAAAGTAATCAATTTTTCTAAAATGTACATCGTGTATTTTAAATTTTTAATGTGTATCAAAAAACGTTTCACATGCACACAGAAAATCTATATTGTGTAACGAAGAAAAGTAGACACGTGTCAAAATAATGAAAAAATTAACAAAGAAACAAAAAGGAAAGCAAAGAATAACAATGAAAACGAAGAAAGAAACAAAAGAAAAAATCAAAGTAAATGAAAAATGAAAGTAAAGTGAAAGAAAACCAGTGAAAAGCAAAGAAAATCAAAGTTTTAATAAAGAAAACCCCAAAAAATAGTGAGAAAACAAAAGGAAACCCGAGAAAAAAATATAATATAGAAAAAAAGGATGAAAAAAAAACTGAAGAAACCGAAGCTAAACAAGGAAACACTATGGAATGTAGGAAAACCAATGAACAGAGTAAGAAACAAAAAATCAAAAGAAAAATGACAAAAGAAAGAAAGAAATCACCGATAAAAACGGACCAGTGCAGCCATTGCACGGGAAAGAAGAAGAAAAACATTCCATAGCAACACGTGACTGAGTGAACCAGCGACCAAGCAATCCAGTGTCGGCGCCAGAAACCGCGCTAATGGGCCAGCTCATATGCCCGAACATTTCATGCGAGACGGATGTTATCCTCGCTAGTTAAATAGAAATTAAAAATAATAAAAAGAAGTCAGATGCAATATTCATAAAAATCAATACAAGTCCAGTGCAAATAAACTAAGTACAAAGAACCATCTCACAAACATTAACGACAATACCACATTTAATATAACCACACAATCTCGCAAACTCATATATAGTAGTCAACAATGTAAGGATAGATCATAGTTGATAAGTCTACCAGGCAGTCATACTAGCATATACTCCCTCCGTTCCTAAATATAAGTCTTTGTAGAGTTTTCACTATAAACCACATACAGATGTATATAGATGCATTTTAAGTGTAGATTTATTCATTTTGCTCCATATGTAGTCCATCTAGTGGAATCTCTACAAAGACTTATATTTAGGAACGGAGGGAGTATATGGTTCAGCAGCCACACGCATGCATATATAGTTCTAGATGATATCGATGACGATCATCATTCTCAAGTCTGGGCGGTGGGTGTTCCTGATAGTAATTAGGATTGCCTGTCCAACATGAAGATTCTTGCCGACGAGGAAGCTCTTCCACCCAACCGAGTTGAAGTGTGTGCGACCGTCTGTGTCCACGCCGTACGCACAGGTGGTGACGGAGCCCCTCGCGGTAAGGCGTATACCAGCATAGCCTTCTTCATCAGGCTTGATACCACAACTCTCAGATAGGCTCTTTGTCAATTTCTGAATAAGAAAACATATCAATTAATAAGTAGCCTCACACATTCTACTAAGACAGTACTACATTTCTACTAAGCATGAATTCTACTAATAAGTATATATGAATTCTACACTATTAACAGTTTTTTGGATTCTACACGAAGCATATATATCATCGGATTCACTAAGCATATATATCATCGATTCACTAAGCATATATATCATCGGACTCTACACTAAGTATAACAATAAAGCATATCATCAAATTACTACAGTAAATGCAACATACCATGACATGCCGATCAACCATGGTACTTGTCAGGCGGGTCACGAATGGCACCCCGACGAAGTCAGCACGTGGCGGAATGATGTCCCATAGGTTGCACACCTCCTCCTCGCTCAACCTCATTCTTTGAGCTACGATGGCTTCATCAAGTGGTTCGTCATCATCCTCATCATCTTCATCATCTTCCGCTTTGTTGACATAAATGACGGCCAGCTTGGGTCTTTCTGCTCTGAAGGAGAAGCTGATCAACTCACCACCGGTGATACGCATGTGGGCGATGAACGGACCCATCCATCTCCTCCCACCTGCGTCATATTTCGTCCTTTCTCAACCTCCATGGTGTAGGGGCCCCCAGGAGCCTCAAAGGTCACAGTCTCCGGTCAGTTTGTTGAATTTCGAACTCGCATTGCATGGGACGATATGTGTACAAAAAGCAAAATGATATATACACGATGCATTAATGCCAATAACACTAAAAACAAAATAGTGGTTACTAGTTTCATATAATTTATTACTGCCACATGAAGAAAATTAGACTGGAAGTAGATGTCGAACAGCGTGCCAGTTGCAAGGTTGCTGGCGCACCTTGACTTGCACCATTGACATGGTGGTGGTGGCACCATTTCCCTAAAGCAATATGATTAAAGGATTAACGATCCAAAAAGTGAACATAATGTTTTCAATACACATCAGGTTTTGAATAATATACACATCAGGTCACATCATAGAGAATACACATTAAGTTTCACATGGCAAGCAAAATAATAACTAAATTATAGTTCAGTTCAGACAATAAACTAATAGGGATCATGTAACCCAAGCAGAGCCTAATAATAAGATAAATGGCATATTGCTATTATTGCGCAAGCAGACAAGCAAAAGTAGTTCAAAAACAGCCTAATTCTTCATTATTAGTAAATAAAATACCATTTATTCACACATTAATCGAGGCAGCTATATGGCAGCAATAAGACCATCAATAGATAAAATACCATTTATTTACACAAATATCAATTATGCATTATCTCTGCAAGCATGGCAAAGCAGAGCAATAACTCTTCCATCCTCATCAAGGACAACTCCCAGCCCTGACACAAGGGTAAAAACACTTCCATCCTCATCAAGGACAACTGAACTAAGTGGATCAATCCAGGGGAACACTTTATCTATTCCCACATCCAAAAGCAGAACCCGCTTAGAATCTTTCAAAACAGCACGGCACAAGATTCATAAAACACAATAAGTAAACATCCATTCCACCTTTGGCATCAGATGCACAATAATTAAAACTATAAAAGGCAAACACCCCCTCCTTTTAGATCAGATACAACTCTGTGTCTCTCTGTGTTTTCTTTTTCTGAAATTTACCAAAAATGGGCTCACTAACAGCATCAGATGGACAGCGATTTGGGTCCATCATTCCATTAACGGCCGGGTGCTGGTGGATCGATGCCGTCACCGGCTTACCTCCTACTACTCCATTCAATGAAACAAGACTGCAAGTGCATGCTTCCCTTTGCATCAACCGCTCTGGCCAACGGTGCGGTTGGTTAGGCCTTAGGCGCATGTGACTATGTTTCCACAGCAAAAAACCATTGTTGCTGAAGAAACCATCAACACACGCTGCCTCTCCAGTCCTGTGCTAAAAACAGACAGAACCGGCATCAGCTTCACCGACGAGCAGAGCCGTATATACTAAGAACTACACCTTCACCGCTTTAATCTCCAACGACAAGGACCAAGGCTGATATAGTCAGTCAGTGTACACGGGACTCCCCATATGAGGAAAAGAAGCCGACAAGGGATGGTGTTAGCGATGAACAGTCACAGTTCGTTCGGCAAGGGCAGCACACAATTCGTTTGATTTGGGTCGATTTGGATCCATCAGATACCCTGGCGAATTGCTGACCTAACTTGCCGCCCTCTCCGCCATTCTCCTGCTCCTTCCCCTTTCCCCTTCTCCCTGGCCCTCTGCTTGCCCGCCGCCGCCTCCCTGCTCTCCCGCTGCTGCTCCTCCCGCCGGGCGCTGTCCAGCAGCTCCCGCCGCCTCCCGTCCCTCTCCTGCAGCGCTCCCGCCGCCTGTTCCCCACCATGCCCAACAAAAAGCCTCTACTTCTCTCACCTAACCCCTCTCTCTACTCTCTCACGCAAGGAGACAAGCCTGCGAGAACACGTCGAGCGAACCGGACCCGTCGGATCGAAGCACGGAGCCACCATGCAATCCCTAAATCCCTTTCCCCCACGCGAAATCCCAAAACATGGTGAGCCGCAGCGGCGAATCGATCAGAGCCTAGTGGTGGCGCGAGCAGGGAGGAGGAGATCGAGGGGGACTTACGGGGCTAGAGCGACGGAGGAGACGAGAGGCGACAGCGCGTGGTGGTGGCGCACGGTGTCGTCGGCGGGGGTGAGGCGGCCGGGGAGGAACCCTAACCGCGGCAGCGTTGTTGGGCAGAGGGGATCGATGTGACAGTGAGAGGGCGAGGGGCCGGGGACCGGCGCGCGGGTCGGCTTTCTTTTCCTCTAGTAGTATCGCTGGGTAGAGGTTGGCGCTACTGCTAAGCCCACCAGCTGTATCGCCCATTCGAAACAAACGCTACAGGTAAGTGGGCTACCGTTTTTGCCCTGCGGCCCACGTAACAGCAGCACGGCCCAAGCTAACAAACGCTGCTGTTATTTAGTAGTAGTACCGTGTTTTGTACCAGGCGCCACAAGTAAATACCAGTAGTGTGGGTACTTAAACAGGCGCTACTAGTAAACTTGTATCTATAAGCATTTTTGTAGTAGTGCTAGTTACCTCGGCCAATTCTTTGTCGTCCACCAGCTGATGGCAAAGAGATGGGTGGGGTCCAGTGGAGGCCTAAACCCTAATGGCCCACCAGCCCCACCTCATTGCCGTCCGCCAGCAGACGGCAAAGAATCTTTGTCGTCCACTGGCAGACGGCAAACCAAACGCTACCTAACGCCCCCCCACCTCACTCTCTCTGCCATTCCACCTCGCTCCCGACCCCAACAACCGCCCCACCACCCGCCCCATGGCCTTGTCGCCCCGTGATACGTCTCCGTCGTATCTACTTTTCCAAACACGCTTTCCCTTGTTTTGGACTCTAACTTGTATGATTTGAATGGAACTAACCCGGACTGACGCTGTTTTCAGCAGAATTGCCATGATGTTGTTTTATGTGCGAAAACAAAAGTTCTCGGAATGACCTGAAACTCCACGGAATATCTTAGAATAAATAATAAAAATCCTCGCTAAAGATGAAGACCAGGGGCCCACACCTGTCCACGAGGGTGGGGGCGCGCCCTCCCCGGGCGCGCCCCTACCTCGTGGCCCCTGGATGCCCTCAGACACCAACTCCAACTCCATATATTGGCTTTCGGGGAGAAAAAAATCAGAGAGAAAGTTTCATCGCGTTTTACGATACGGAGCCGCCGCCAAGCCCTAATCTCTCTCGGGAGGGCTGATCTTGAGTCCGTTCGGGGCTCCGAAGAGGGGGATTCGTCGCTGTCGTCATCATCAACCATCCTCCATCACCAATTTCATGATGCTCACCGCCGTGCGTGAGTAATTGCATCGTAGGCTTGCTGGACGGTGATGGGTTGGATGAGATTTATCATGTAATCGAGTTAGTTTTGTTAGGGTTTGATCCCTAGTATCCACTATGTTCTGAGATTGATGTTGCTATGACTTTGCTATGCCTAATGCTTGTCACTAGGGCCCGAGTGCCATGATTTCAGATCTGAACCTATTATGTTTTCATGTATATATGTGTGTTCTTGATCCTATCTTGCAAGTCTATATTCACCTACTATGTGTTATGATTCGGCAACCCCGAAGTGACAATAATCGGGACCACTCCCGGTGATGACCATAGTTTGAGGAGTTCATGTATTCACTATGTGCTAATGCTTTGTTCCAGTTCTCTATTAAAAGGAGGCCTTAATATCCCTTAGTTTCCAATAGGACCCCGCTGCCACGGGAGGGTAGGACAAAAATATGTCATGCAAGTTCTTTTCCATAAGCACGTATGACTATATACGGAATACATGCCTACATTATATTGATGAACTGGAGCTAGTTCTGTGTCACCCTATGTTATGACTGTTACATGACGAACCAGATCCGGCATAATTATCCATCACTGATCCGGTGCCTACGAGTTTTCCATATACTGGTTACACTTATTTACTTTTCCGTTGCTACTCTTACAATCACTACAAAAATACCAAAAACATTACTTTTGCTGTCTTTACTTTTGTTACCGTTATCACCACTATCTTATTACTTTGCTACTAAACACTTTGCTGCAAATACTAAGTTTCCAGGTGTGGTTGAATTGACAACTCAGCTGCTAATACTTGAGAATATTCTTTGGCTCCCCTTGTGTCGAATCAATAAATTTGGGTTGAATACTTTACCCTCGAAAACTGTTGCGATCCCCTATACTTGTGGGTTATCAAGACCTTTTTCTGGCGCCGTTGCCGGGGAGCATAGCTCTATTCTTTGAGTCACTTGGGATTTATATCTGCTGGACACTATGAAGAACTTGAAAGACGCTAAGACAACAATTTATCCCTCAACTACGAGGGGAGATAAGGAACTGCCATCTAGCTCTGCACTTGATTCACCTTCTGTTATAAACAAGCTAGCGACACCTAAACCTGCTTCTGCTATTCGTTCCGATATGTTGCATGTTATTAATGATGCCACTTCTGCTATGCATGATACTTATGATGAAACTACTTCTATGCTTGATACTACTGTGCCTCTTGGTGAATTTCTAGATGAACAAATTTCTAGGTCTAGAGAAAGAAAAATTATTGAAACTGAACATGATGATGTTAGTGATGATGAAAATAGGCCTGCTATTCCTGAGGGTTACCTTTTTAATGCTGAATCTACTGAAGCTATTCTTGTTGGCCAGGATAGTCTTGAACGTAATAGGTTGCTAGTTAAATGGAGTAAAGAATATTTTAGAGGTAGGATGAGACCCGACCCTGCTTTTGCTACTTCACCTATCTGTGTTCCTGATCATGATTATTATGATTTTTCTGTTGATCCAGATATAATTACTTTGGTTGAATCTGATCCTTTTTATGGCTACGAATCTGAAACTATTGTGGCACATCTTCGTAAGTTAGATGATATAGCTGCTCTGTTTACTAATAATGAGAGATCGCGCTACCTTTATTTACTTAAAATATTTCCGTTCTCATTAAAGGGTGATGCTAAGATATGGTTCAATTCTCTTGATCTTGGTTGTGTGCAAAGTCCCCAGGATATGATTTATTACTTCTCTGCTAAATATTTCCCTGCTCATAAGAAACAAGCTGCTTTGAGGGATATATATAACTTTGTGCAAATTGAAGAAGAAATTCTCCTACAAGCTTGGGGGAGGCTTCTCAAGTTACTTAATGCTTTGCCTGATCATCGTCTTAAGAAACCTGAAATATTTGATATCTTTTATAATGGACTAACTGATGCTTCCAGAGATTACCTGGATAGTTGTGCTGGTTCTCTTTTCAGGGAAAGAACACCGGATGAAGCTGAAATTTTATTGAATAATATGTTGACAAATGAAATAATTGGGCACCTCCTGAGCCAACTTCCGAGCCAACTCCCGAACCAATTACTGAGCCTATTCCTAAACCAACTCCGAAGAAGAGAGGTGTTCTATTTCTCAGTCCCGAAGATATGCAAGAAGCAAAGAAATCTATGAAGAAAAAGGTATTAAAGCTGAAGATGTTAAGAATTTACCTCCTATGGAAGAAATACATGGTCTTAATGCACCGCCTGTTGAAGAAGTATATGATCTCAATTACTTATTTACTGAAGAACCTCCCGATATCCCGACACAGGTAGTAAAGGTAAATTCTCTCTATAGATATGATAGAACTGAAGTCCCTCCTACTAAAATTGCTAGTCAGTGCTTGGATGAGTTTGATGACTTTATGTTTAAGCAAGATGACTTTAATGCTTATTTTGGTAGACAATTAAAACAGAATACCTTTATGATTAAACGCTTGAGTGATTATATGGCTAATATTAGAGGTGAACTTAAACTTGTTAGCAAACATGCTTCTATGGTTACCACTCAAGTAGAACAAGTACTTAAAGCTCAGAAAGAAGTGCTTAATGAAATGAATAGTAAGAAAAATGATTATGCCGTTAGAGTGGCTACTAGAACTGGTAGAATGACTCAGGAACCTTTGTATCCTGAAGGCCACCCTAAGAGAATCGAGCAAGATTCTCAGAGAAATAATATTGATATGCCTAGTTCTTCTAAGAGGAAGAAAAAGAAAAATGATAGAACTGTGCAAACTTCTAGTGAACCTATTGCTGAACCACCTGATAATCCAAATGATATCTCTATGTCTAATGCTGAAACACAATCTGGTAATGAACATGAACCTAGTAAAAATGTTAATGATGATGTTCATGATGATGCTCAACCTAGTAATGATAATGATGTAGAAGTTGAACCTGCAGTTGATCTTGATAACCCACAATCAAAGAATCAATGTTATGATAAAAGAGACTTCGTTGCTAGGAAACATGGTAAAGAAAGAGAACCATGGGTTCAGAAACCCATGCCTTTTCCTCCCAAACCATCCAAGAAAAAGGATGATGAGGATTTTGAGCGCTTTGCTGAAATGATTAGACCTATCTTTTTGCGTATGCGATTAACTGATGTGCTCAAAACAAATCCTTATGCTAAGTATATGAAAGATATTGTTACAAATAAAAGAAAGATACCGGAAGCTGAAATTTCCACCATGCTTGCTAATTACACTTTTAAGGGTGGAATACCAAAGAAACTTGGAGATCCAGGAGTACCTACTATACCATGCTCCATTAAAAGAAATTATGTTAAAACTGCTTTATGTGATCTTGCAGCCGGTGTTAGTGTTATGCCTCTCTCTTTATATCGTAGACTTGACTTGAATAAGTTGATACCTACTGAAATATCTTTGCAAATGGCTGATAAATCAACTGTTGTACCTGTCGGTATTTGTGAGGATGTGCCTGTTGTAGTTGCAAACGTTACTATTTTAACGGACTTTGTTATTCTTGATATTTCCGAGGAAGATAGTATGTCTATTATTCTTGGAAGACCTTTCCTTAATACTGCAGGGGCTGTTATTGATTGCAACAAAGGCAATGTCACTTTTCATGTTAATGGTAATGAGCATACGGTACACTTTCCGAGGAAACAACCTCAAGTTTATAGTATCAACTCTATTGGAAAAATTCCATCGATTATATTTGGAGGTTTTGAATTTCCTCTTCCTACTGTCAAGAAGAAATATGATATACTTATTATTGGGGATGTCCATATCCCCGTTGAGGTAACATAGTGTTATTCGAAATTCCTCCGGTTCCATGATTATCGGAATGAGTTTGTTAACAAGACTTGATCAACCTTGTTAGTGGATTCTTTTTGATGAGCACGAGACGGATGAAACTAGAAGCACAACCTTCTGTACCCTCTTTATATTCTCTGTTATTTAGTAGAAATAAAGTAAAATAGTATTTTTCTGTCTGTCTCCCGACTTATCCGTGCAATATAAAAATATCCCGAAAATAGAAGTCCTCAGAATGCCATGCCAATTTAATATGATTTTTTCGGGAATATTTGAGGATTTTTAGTGCAAAAATTACCGCGGGGGGAGCTGCCACCTAGCCACGAGGGTGGAGTGTTGGGGAACGTTGCAGAAAATTAAATTTTTTCCTACGGTTTCACCAAGATCCATCTATGAGTTCATCTAAGCAACGAGTCATGGGAGAGAGATTGCATCTACATACCACTTGTAGATCACGTGCGGAAGCGTTCAAGGGAACGGTGATGATGGAGTCGTACTCGCCGTGATTCAGATCACCGATGACCAAGTGCCGAACGGACATCACCTCCGCGTTCAACACACGTACGGAACGGACGACGTCTCCTCCTTCTTGATCCAGCAAGGGGGAAGGAGAGGTTGAGGAAGAAGGCTCCAGCAGCAGCACGACGGCGTGATGATGGTGGAGAAGCAAGATCTCGGCGTGGCTTCGCCAAGCACTCAGCGAAGGAGGAGAGGTGTTGGGAGGGAGGGCTGCGCCTTGGAAGTGTGTTGCAGCCCTCCCTCACCACTCTATTTATAGGGAAGGGGCAGGGGCGGCCCCTCTAGATGAGATCTAGAGGGGGCGGCGGGAGGAGGGGGCTTGCCCCCAAGCAAGGGGCGCCCCACTAGGGTTCCCCCCCCCCAACCCTAGGCGCATGGGCCCAAGGGGGGGGAGCCCAGCCCTCCAGGGGCTGGTTCCCTGACCCTTGTGGCCCATGAGGCCCTCCGAGAGGGGTGGACCCCCGGAACCTCTCCGGTGGCCCCGGTACAATGCCGATATGCCCCCGAAACTTTCCGGTGTCCGTATGACAACTTCCCATATATAAATCTTCACCTCCGGACCATTCCGGAACTCCTCGTGACGTCCGGGATCTCATCCGGGACTCCGAACAACATTCGGTAATCACATACAAGTCTTCCTAATAACCCTAGCGTCACCGAACCTTAAGTGTGTAGACCCTACGGGTTCGGGAGACATGCAGACATGACCGAGACGGCTCTCCGGTCAATAACCAACAGCGGGATCTGGATACCCATGTTGGCTCCTACATACTCCTCGATGATTTCATCGGATGAACCACGATGTCGAGGATTCAAGCAACCCCGTATACTATTCCCTTTGTCAGACGGTATGTTACTTGCCCGAGATTCGATCGTCGGTATCCCAATACCTCGTTCAATCTCGTTACCGGCAAGTCACTTTACTCGTACCGTAATGCATGATCCGTGACGGACACTTGGTCACTTTGAGCTCATTATGATGATGCACTACCGAGTGGGCCGGTGATACCTCTCCGTAACACGGAGTGACAAATCCAGTCTCGATCCGTGTCAACCCAATGACACTTTCGGAGATACCTGTAGTGCACCTTTATAGTCACCCGATACGTTGTGACGTTTGGTACACCCAAAGCACTCCTACGGTATCCGGGAGTTACGATCTCATGGTCTAAGGAAGAGATACTTGACATTGGAAAAGCTCTAGCAAAACGAACTACACGATCTTGTGCTATGCTTAGGATTGGGTCTTGTCCATCACATCATTCTCCTAATGATGTGATCCCGTTATCAATGACATCCAATGTCCATAGTCGGAAACCATGACTATCTATTGATCAACGAGCTAGTCAACTAGAGGCTCACTAGGGACATATTGTGGTCTATGTATTCACACGTGTATTACGATTTCCGGATAATACAATTATAGCATGAATAAAGACAATTATCATGAACAAGGAAATATAATAATAATCCTTTTATTATTGCCTCTAGGGCATATTTCCAACAGTCTCCCACTTGTACTAGAGTCAATAATCTAGTTACATTGTGATGAATCGAACACCCATAGAGTTCGGTGTTGATCATGTTTTGCCCATGGAAGAGGTTTAGTCAACGGATCTGCGACATTCAGATCCGTATGCACTTTGCAAATTTCTATGTCTCCATCTTGAACATTTTCACGGATGGAGTTGAAGCGACGCTTGATGTGCCTGGTCTTCTTGTGAAACCTGGGCTCCTTGGCAAGTGCAATAGCTCCAGTGTTGTCACAGAAGAGTTTGATCGGCCCCGACACATTGGGTATGACTCCTAGGTCGGTGATGAACTCCTTCACCCATATTGCTTCATGCGCTGCCTCCGAGGCTGCCATGTACTCCGCTTCACATGTAGATCCCGCCACGACGCTCTACTTGCAGCTGCACCAGCTTACTGCTCCACCATTCAACATATACACGTATCCGGTTTGTGACTTAGAGTCATCCAGATCTGTGTCGAAGCTAGCGTCGACGTAACCCTTTACGATGAGCTCTTCGTCACCTCCATAAACGAGAAACATGTCCTTTGTCCTTTTCAGGTACTTCAGGATATTCTTGACCGCTGTCCAGTGTTCCTTGCCGGGATTACTTTGGTACCTTCCTACAAAACTTACGGCAAGGTTTACATCAGGTCTGGTACACAACATGGCATACATAATAGATCCTATGGCCGAGGCATACGGGATGACGCTCATCTCTTCTTTATCTTTTGCCGTGGTCGGGCATTGAGCCGAGCTCAATCTCACACCTTGTAGTACAGGCAAGAACCCTTTCTTGGACTGATTCATTTTGAACTTCTTCAAAATCTTATCAAGGTATGTGCTTTGTGAAAGACCTATGAGGCGTCTCGATCTATCTCTATAGATCTTGATGCCTAATATATAAGCAGCTTCTCCAAGGTCCTTCATTGAAAAACTTTTATTCAAGTAGTCCTTAATGCTGTCCAAGAGTTCTATATCATTTCCCATCAAAAGTATGTCATCTACATATAATATGAGAAATGCTACAGAGCTCCCACTCACTTTCTTGTAAACGAAGGCTTCTCCATAAGTCTGCATAAACCCAAACGCTTTGATCATCTCATCAAAGCGAATGTTCCAACTCCGAGATGCTTTCACCAGCCCATAAATGGATCGCTGGAGCTTGCATACCTTGTTAGCATTCTTAGGGTCGACAAAACCTTCCGGCTGCATCATATACAACTCTTCCTTAAGATAACCGTTAAGGAATGCCGTTTTGACGTCCATCTGCCATATCTCATAATCATAGTATGCGGCAATTGCTAACATGATTCGGACGGACTTAAGCTTCGCTACGGGAGAGAAAGTCTCATCGTAGTCAATCCCTTGGACTTGCCGATAACCCTTAGCGACAAGTCGAGCTATATAGATGGTGACATTACCATCCGCGTCCGTCTTCTTCTTAAAGATCCATTTGTTTTCTATCGCTCGCCGATCATCGGGCAAGTCTGTCAAAGTCCATACTTTGTTTTCATACATGGATCCTATCTCGGATTGCATGGCTTCAAGCCATTTGTTGGAATCTGGGCCCGCCATCGCTTCTTCATAGTTCAAGGTTCACCGTTGTCTAACAACATGATTTCCGGGACAGGGTTGCCATACCACTCGGTGTGGAGCGTGTCCTTGTGGACCCTGAGTTCAGTAGCAACTTGATCCAAGTACCTTGATCATCATCATTAATTTCCTCTCCGGAGGTGTAGGCACCACAGAACATTTTCTGAGCTGCACTACTTTCCGGTTCAAGAGGTAGTACTTCATCGAGTTCTACTTTCCTCCCACTTACTCCTTTTGAGAGAAACTCTTTTCCGAAAGGATCCGTTCATGGCAACAAAGATCTTGCCTTCGGATCTAAGGTAGAAGGTATACCCAATGGTTTCCTTAGGGTATCCTATGAAGACGCATTTTCCGACTTGGGTTCGAGCTTTTCAGGTTGAAGTTTCTTGACATAAGCATCACATCCCCAAACTTTTAGAAACGACAGCTTAGGTTTCTTCCCAAACCATAATTCATACGGTGTCATCTCAGCGGATTTAGGCGGTGCCCTATTTAAAGTGAATGTAGCTGTCTCTAGTGCGTATCCCCAAAATGATAGCGGTAAATCGGTAAGAGACATCATAGATCACACCATATCCAATAGAGTGCGATTACGACGTTCGGACACACCGTTTATTTGAGGTGTTCCAGCGGCGTGAGTTGTGAAACGATTCCACATTTTCTTAAGTGTGTACCAAATTCATGACTTAAATATTCTCCTCCACGATCCGATCGTAAGAATTTTATCTTTCGGTCACGTTGATTCTCTACCTCATTCTGAAATTCCTTGAACTTTTCAAAGGTCTCAGACTTGTGTTTCATCAAGTAGACATACCCATATCTACTCAAGTCATCGGTGAGTGAGAACATAACGATATCCTCCATGAGCCTCAACGCTCATTGGACCGCACACATCGGTATGTATGATTTCCAATAAGTTGGTTGCTCGCTCCATTGTTCCGGAGAAAACGGAGTCTTGGTCATTTTTCCCATGAGGCATGGTTTGCATGTGTCAAATGATTCATAATCGAGAGACTCTAAAAGTCCATCAGAATGGAGCTTCTTCGTGCGCTTGACACCAATGTGACCAAGGCGGCAGTGCCACAAGTATGTGGGACTATCATTATCAACTTTACATCTTCTGGTATTCACACTATGAATATGTGTAACATTACGCTCGAGATTCATTAAGAATAAACCATTGACCATCGGAGCATGACCATAAAACATATCTCTCATATAAATAGAACAACCATTATTCTCGGATTTAAATGAGTAGCCATCTCGCATTAAACGAGATCCTGATACAATGTTCATGCTCAAACTTGGCACTAAATAACAATTATTGAGGTTTAAAACTAATCCCGTAGGTAAATGTAGAGGTAGCGTGCCGACGGCGATCACATCGACCTTGGAACCATTCCCGACGCGCATTGTCACCTCGCCCTTCGCCGATCTCCGTTTATTCCACAGCTCGATGTGAGTTACAAATATGAGCAACGACACGGTATCAAATACCCAGGAGTTACTACGAGTCTTGGTAAGGTACACATCAATTACATGTATATCAAATATACCTTTAGTGTTGTCGGCCTTCTTGTCCGCTAAGTATTTGGGGCAGTTCCGCTTCGGTGGCCCTTCCTTTGCAATAAAAGCACTCTGTCTCAGGCTTGGGTCCATTCTTTGACTTCTTCCGGCAACTTGCTTACCGGGCGCGGCAACATCTTTGCCGTCCTTCTTGAAGTTCTTCTTACCCTTGCCCTTTTTGAACTTAGTGGTTTTATTGACCATCAACACTTGATGTTCTTTCTTGATTTCAACCTTTGCTGACTTCAGCATTGAGAATACTTCAGGAATGGTCTTCACCATCCCCTGCATATTGTAGTTCATCACAAAGCTCTTGTAGCTTGGTGGGAGCGACTGAAGGATTCTGTCAATGACCGCCTCGTCCGGGAGGTTAATGTCCAGCTGGGACAGGCGGTTGTGCAACCCAGACATTTTGAGTATGTGCTCACTGACATAACTGTTTTCCTCCATCTTACAACTATAGAAATTGTCGGAGACTTCATATCTCTTGACCCGGGCATGAGCTTGGAAAACCATTTTCAGCTCCTCGAACATCTCATATGCTCCGTGTTGCTCAAAAACGCTTTTGGAGCCCCGGTTCTAAGCTGTAAAGCATGCCGCACTGAACGAGGGAGTAATCATCAGCACGAGACTGCCAAGCATTCATAATGTCTTGGTTCTCCGGGATGGGTGCATCACCTAGCGGTGCTTCTAGGACATATTGTTTCTTGGCTGCTATGAGGATGATCCTCAGGTTCCGGACCCAGTCCGAATAGTTGCTGCCACCATCTTTCAACTTGGTTTTCTCTAGGAACGCGTTGAAGTTCATGTTGACATGAGCGTTGGCCATTTGATCTACAAGACATATTTTGCAAAGACTTTAGACTAAGTTCATGATAATTAAGTTCATCTAATCAAATTATTTAATGAACTCCCACTCAGATTTGACATCCCTCTAGTCATCTAAGTGTTACATGATCCGAGTCGACTAGGCCGTGTCCGATCATCACGTGAGACGGACTAGTCATCGTCGGTGAACATCTCCATGTTGATCGTATCTTCCATAAGACTCATGTTCGACCTTTCCGTCTCTTGTGTTCCGAGGCCATGTCTGTACATGCTAGGCTCGTCAAGTTAACCCTAAGTGTTTATGCATGTGTAAAACTGTCTTACACCCGTTGTATGTGAACGTAAGGATCTATCACACCCGATCATCACGTGGTGCTTCGAAACGACGAACTTTAGCAACGGTGCACAATTAGGGGGAACACTTTCTTGAAATTATTCTAATGGATCATCTTATTTACTACCGTCGTTCTAAGTAAACAAGATGCATAAACATAATAAACATCACATGCAATTATATAAAGTAGTGACATGATATGGCCAATATCATATAGCTCCTTTGATCTTCATCTTCGGGGCTCCATGATCATTTTGTCACCGTCATGACACCATGATCTCCATCATCGTGTCTCCATGAAGTTGCTCGCCAACTATTACTTCTACTACTATGGCTAACACGTTTAGCAATAAAGTAAAGTAATTTACATGGCGTTGAATCAATGACGCGCAGGTCATACAATAATTAAGACAACTCCTATGGCTCCTGCCGGTTGTCATACTCATGGACATGCAAGTCGTGATTCCTATTACAAGAACATGATCTCATACATCACAATATATCATTCATCATTCATCATTCATCACAACTTCTGGCCATATCACATCACATGACAATTGCTGCAAAAACAAGTTAGACGTCCTCTAATTGTTGTTGCATCTTTTACGTGGCTGCAATTGGGTTCTAGCAAGAACGTTTTCTTACCTACGAATAACCACAACGTGATTTTGTCAACTTCTATTTACCCTTCATAAGGACCCTTTTCATCTAATCCGCTCCAACTAAAGTAGGAGAGACAGACACCCGCTAGCCACCTTATGCAACTAGTGCATGTCGATCGGTGGAACCTGTCTCACGAAGCGCACGTGTAAGGTCGGTCCGGGCCGCTTCATCCCACAATACGCTGAAGCAAGAAAAGACTAGTAGCGGCAAGCAAGTTGACAAGATCTACGCCCACAACAAAATTATGTTCTACTCGTGCAATAGAGAACTACGCATAGACCTAGCTCATGATGCCACTGTTTGGGAACGTTGCAGAAAATTAAAATTTTTCCTACGGTTTCACCAAGATCCATCTATGAGTTCATCTAAGCATCGAGTCATGGGAGAGAGATTGCATCTACATACCACTTGTAGAGCACGTGCGGAAGCGTTCAAGGGAACGGTGATGATGGAGTCGTACTCGCCGTGATTCAGATCACCGATGACCAAGTGCCGAACGGACAACACCTCCGCGTTCAACACACGTACGGAACGGACGACGTCTCCTCCTTCTTGATCCAGCAAGGGGGAAGGAGAGGTTGAGGAAGAAGGCTCCAGCAGCAGCACGACGGCGTGATGATGGTGGAGAGGCGAGATCTCGGCGAGGCTTCGCCAAGCACTCAGCGGAGGAGGAGGCGTGTTGGGGAGGGAGGGCTGCGCCTTGGAAGTGTGTTGCAGCCTCCCTCACCCCTCTATTTATAGGGGAAGGGGCCAGGGGGGCCGGCCCCTCTAGATGAGATCTAGAGGGGGGGCGGCGGCCAGGAGGGGGGCTTGCCCCCAAGCAAAGGGGCGCCCCACTAGGGTTCCCCAACCCTAGGCGCATGGGCCCTGGGGGCGCCCAGCCCTCGAGGCTGGTTCCTGACCCTTGTGGCCCATGAGGCCCTCCGAGAGGGTGGCCCCTCCTGGTGGACCCGGAACCTCTCCGGTGGCCCGGTACAATACCGATATGCCCCGAAACTTTCCGGTGTCCGTATGACAACTTCCCATATATAAATCTTCACCTCCGGACCATTCCGAACTCCTCGTGACGTCCGGGATCTCATCCGGACTCGAACAACATTCGGTAATCACATACAAGTCTTCCTAATAACCCTAGCGCCACCGAACCTTAAGTGTGTAGACCCTACGGGTTCGGAGACATGCGACATGACCGAGGCGGCTCTCGGTCAATAACCAACAGCGGGATCTGGATACCCATGTTGGCTCCTACATACTCCTCGATGATTTCATCGGATGAACCACGATGTCGAGGATTCAAGCAACCCCGTATACTATTCCCTTTGTCAGACGGTATGTTACTTGCCCGAGATTCGATCGTCGGTATCCCAATACCTCGTTCAATCTCGTTACCGGCAAGTCACTTTACTCGTACCATAATGCATGATCCCGTGACCAGACACTTGGTCACTTTGAGCTCATTATGATGATGCACTACCGAGTGGGCCTAGTGATACCTCTCCGTAACACGGAGTGACAAATCCCAGTCTCGATCCGTGTCAACCCAACAGACACTTTCGGAGATACCTGTAGTGCACCTTTATAGTCACCCAGTTACGTTGTGACGTTTGGTACACCCAAAGCACTCCTACGGTATCCGGAGTTACACGATCTCATGGTCTAAGGAAGAGATACTTGACATTGGAAAAGCTCTAGCAAAACGAACTACACGATCTTGTGCTATGCTTAGGATTGGGTCTTGTCCATCACATCATTCTCCTAATGATGTGATCCCGTTATCAATGACATCCAATGTCCATAGTCAGGAAACCATGACTATCTATTGATCAACGAGCTAGTCAACTAGAGGCTCACTAGGGACATATTGTGGTCTATGTATTCACACGTGTATTACGATTTCCGGATAATACAATTATAGCATGAATAAAAGACAATTATCATGAACAAGGAAATATAATAATAATCCTTTTATTATTGCCTCTAGGGCATATTTCCAACAGAGGGTGGAGGGCGCGCCCTACCCCCCTGGGCGGGCCCCCCTGCCTCGTGGGCCCATGGTGGCCCTCCTCCACTTATCCCTGCAGCCATCTTCTTCCTCTGTCTCACACAAACCCGAAAAACCAACTCAAGCTCGTGTTCCAGCCACCTTTGCTGCGATTTTCGATCTCCTTGCTCAAAGCACCTCTCGCAAAACTGCTTGGGGAGATTGTTCCTTGGTATGTGACTCCTCTATTGGTCCAATTAGTTTTTCTTCTAGTGCTTTATTCATTGCAAATTTGTGCTGCATAGGTGACCATGTTCTTGAGCTTGCATGTCAAATTTATATGGTCCCAAGTAGTTCTAATGCTTGATATATGCTCTAGGCACTTGTATGAGTAGTTGCTATCAATTTTATTGAAGTTGGTTCACTTTTATTTGAGGTTACTAAAAATTTCAGATTGTTTCAGAAATAATGAAGAGACTTTTGAGGGGCTCGTCGAGCCGAAGTTCTAAGGAGAAACAAAAGGAAGAAGTACAGAAGCCCAAATTTAATTTGCCTCGTATCGCGGAGGTTCGGCCGTGTGAATGGCCTTCCGATGACTTCTTGAGGAGAGCCAGGATTTATGAGGATTTGTACCTATTGATTGAGAACGCCGGCCTCACCAACTTGCTCCGCGACCAACGTCATCAGTATCTCTTACTCACAAATACTTTTGTGCAGAACTTCTACTTTCTCCCTAAGAAATCACCTCCAACAGTAGAGTTCCATTTATATGACGTTGTTAAGGAGATGACATTAGCTGAATTTTGCGAGGTTTGCAAAATACCTTTTGAGGGCCTTAGATGAACCACACCGTAATGAAGTGGAAGCTTTTATTAACACTATCACTGTGGGAGAAACCAGAAAGGTTTCTGATGCAAGAATTACTAGCATACATTTTCCTGTTTTGCGCTACTTTGCCTTATTTGCTAGTCGTTGCTTGATTGGTCGCGGGAACTGTGGGAACCTTAGCATTCCTGATATCATTATTTTGTTCCATGGTTTATACCGCAATAACTCTATTAGTATGGGTGGAATTGTTGCTAGACGGTTAAGTCTGAACCGCACTAAGGGCCCCATCTTTGGGGGCATTTATGCTTCACGCCTAGCTGAATATTTTGAAATACCTATTAGGCATGAGGAGAAAGAAGAAACAGCGCTGCCCCGTGCTTATTTAGATTATAAGAGTATGCTAGCGCATGATTTTCTTGTTAAGAGTCGCGAAGGGGAGCTTAAATATAAATTGTACTTTGATAAACATCACCTTGAGACTATTACTTTTGAAATTGCTAGTTATCGACTAGAGGGGGGAGGGGGGTGAATAGGCGATTTTTAGGAAAGTCTTCAAAACACGGATGTTTCGAAGACAAACAATAGAAATGACCTAATTGATATGCAGTGGAAGATAAACTACAACAAGAAAACCATAGCCAAGTATGCAATAACGTGAAAGTACAAGACTAATAGCAGCTTGGTAGTAGGATCAAGATGGAAGATAGTGAGAAGCCAATCAACAAAAGTAGTCAAGCAACGAAGTCAAACAGGTATGACAAATAGACAATGACTTCACGAATACAAACTCTAAGTAAGGAGAGGGAGAAGATAGAACCAGTCACTTGTTGAAGACACATGATTTGTTGGACCAGTTCCAGTTGCTGTGACAACTGTACATCTGGTTATGGAGGCTGAGATTCAACTCAGAAGACCGCGTCTTCACCTTATTCCCCTTGAGCTAAGGACACACAGTCCTCGCCCAATCACTCTGGTAAGTCCTCAAGGTAGACTTCCGAACCTTCACAGACTGCGTTCACCGGCAATCCACAATGACTCTTGGATGCTCAGAACGCGACGCCTAACCGGCTGGAGGATTCACAGTCCTCAAGTGTAACAAGTCTTCAGTCACATGCATGTAAAGACTTGATGATGCCTAACACTCTTTGGCTCTGGGTGTTTGGGCTTTGTCCTCGCAAGGTTTTTCTCTCTCAAAGGTTTCGAGGTGGGTTGCTCTCAAACGACAAAAGCCGTGCACTAACTCGAGCAGCCACCAATTTATGGTGTAGGGGTGGACTACTTATAGCCACTAGGCAACCCGACCTGATATGTCCGAAATGACCCTGGTCGCTAAGGAACCGACACGTGTTCCAACGGTCGATTTCAAACACACACGGCAACTTTACTTGGGCTACAAGCAAAGCTGACTCATCCAGCTCTGGATAAGTTTTGCTCTCATTGTCTTCGTCGAAGACATAGGATTTGGGTTGAGCATCACTTGATCATTCGACTTTGATCACTTGGACCCCACTTAACGAGACGGTGGTTCCTATGACTCAACAAAGAAGAAAAGGAAACAACGAAATGACACGATCAAGGCTCCATAGTCTTCACTCAATGTCTTCTCATGTCATAGTCTTCAATGTGAATATCTTCACATGCCACCATTGTCGTCAATGTCTTCATACATTTTTAGGGGTCATCTCCGATAGGTAAACTGAATCAATGGGGGACACTACCTGCGTTATCCTGCAATTCTCACAAACGCATTAGTCCCTCAACCACATTTGTCGTCAATACTCCAAAACCAACTAGGGGTGGCACTAGATGCACTTACAATCTCCCCCTTTTTGGTGATTGATGACAAATAGGTTGAAGTTTTCAACGGGGATAAAGTATGTGAAATTGTAAAGGATAGGGAATTGTCTTCATAAGTGGCAAAGGCTCCCCCTGAAGATGTGCATATAAGTAGTTTGCTTTTGGAATGAAAATGCACATGGCAGGTTGTACTTGTGGAGATCCTCTTCAACTTATGAAGATAATTCATCATTGCTGAAATGATATAACTAAGAGAATGACATGCATAATGAAAAATGGACGTCTGCAGAATGATCTAAGTCGGAAGTTATCATCGCACATGCGGAATTTATCATCGCACCAGAGTAAAGCAAATAAGTAGCAGACGACCATCGAGTTTAAGTGTTACAACTCAAAGAACCAAATGTATCAAAAGCGAGAGTTGTAAACACTAGGCAAAATATTATGCAACCGCCCTTATGAACCCGCTTGAAGACTATCAAACTCATATGCTTCTCCCCCTTTTGTCAGTAAGGACCAAAAAGGTTTGAAGACATAGAGCATCTACTCGTCCTCATCAGGAGAAGGTGAAGCAGCAGGGTTGTCGTGGTTGTTTGGCGGTGCAGACGAACTTGGTGCAGTGTCAATGCGTGCAGAAGTAGGGGGCGGTGAAGTAGCATCGGCTTCATCATCGATCACTCTGGCATTCACCGTTGCCGCGGAGGAAGAATAGTCAGAGTCTTCAAGTGATGGAGTTCGTCGTAGGACTGCATTCCGTGGAGGAGTGGAGTCAAACTTGAAGCGTTCAGTGAAGCCATCATCTTGAAGATCTGCTTCTGCACTGAGCAGTGTCAAACTCTTCCATGATCGCCGACAGGTCTCATGAGTGACAAAAGCATTCTTGGTGGCAAGATTTCGAATGCGATTGACGTCCACCAAGAGGCTTTGCATCTGTCGCTTGAGCCAGGAGTGATGCTTATCTTGTTTCTGATGCAGTGCCACAAGAAGTTCTCGGTTATTTAGGACGCGAGAGCGCTTCCGAGGCCTTTGTGCAATAGTGCTCTCAGTAGCTTCAGTTTGCGCACGGTGAGGCAGACGAGTGTTCCCAGCCAGAGGATAGACACGAGATACTGCTTGGACACCTTCCATGGGTTGAGAGAAGCTATGGTGATCTGCATTTTGAAGACAAAGTGGCGTTTTGGCAGGCTCAGGGTATATGGCTTCAACTGACATATCAACCTCTGGTAGAAAGATCAGATGATTGTGAGCAGAAGGCTGATAGTTGATAGCAGAGTGCATCTTGATGAGGCGCATGACCCATGTAGCATGTACACGTACGTACAGCGGCGAGGGTGCAAGAAAGAAAATATGGCCACGTACGTACATACGGGCAGGGTCTCGAACGCCTACTCGAGCATACATACATGGCTAGGTCAGAACGGAGAAACAGCGTCGTCGTCGTGTTCATGGGGAGCCAACTGGCTGGGTCAGAACAGAATGCGTGGTCGTGTTCATCGGGAGGGCTTGGACGGAACAGGCGATGGAAACGAGGCCTGGCGTACCGCACAACGGAGGAAATGGACCTCCTACATTCGAAACGGGGTCCTGTTGATCGGGAGGGGTGCGGCGTACCGCAAAACGGAGGAAACGGACCTCCTACGGTCGAAACGGGGGTTCTGTTGATCGGGAGGGGTGTGGCGTACCGCAAAACGGAGGAAACGGACCTCCTACGGTCGAAACGGGGGTCCTGTTGATCGGGAGGGTGTGGCGTACCGCAAAACGGATGAAACGGACTTGTGTTGGAGCGTTACGGTCGAAACGGGGGTCCTGTTCATCGGGAGGGGTGTGGCGTACCGCAAAACGGGACTCCACGGGATACTGTTCATCTCCACCGTCGACCTCCTCCAGCCTCCACGGGCTACCGTCGACCTCCTCTAGCCTCCACGGGCTCCTGTTCATCCAGCCTCCACCGCGCGCTACTCCACCGGCTACTGTTCAACCACCCCTCCACGGGCACCCCTCCACGGGCACCCTTCCACCGTCTACTGTTCATCCAGCCCTCCACACCACGGGGTCCTGTTCAACCACCCCTCCACGGCCACCCTTCCACCATCTACTGTTCATCCATCCCTCCACACCACGGGTCCTGTTCATCCAGAGGCAACGCCACCGCCATCGCTCATCCAACCTCCCCCACAACGCCCTTGTTCATCCAATCGATCGGCTTGATTAGCAGCGAGCGGCGAATCGCTCCATCGGGTTCGATTAACAACCATCGATCGATCGCTCGGGTTCGATGAACGCGTAGCTCGCAGGTAATCGCTCGGGTTCGATTAGAGCCAACGCCCGCCGCGTAACGAGAAAGCGCGCATTGCTCGGCCCCCGACCTCCCACCGTAACCGGCAACTCCCTGAAATTTTCCTCCCCCTCGCTTCTACCACGGTTTTTTCCGTCATGGACGGCCCAAAGAATGTCATCCAGCTGCGTCTCCGGCCCGCCCAGGACGAAAAGCCCATTTTCTGTCATGATTTTTTGTCATAGAAGTAGGAGCCCACCACATCTAAGATGATACCGGGTTTTGTCACAATTAGCGTCATAGAAGTGTCATATGTATGACAGAAAAAAAATTCGGCACAAAATGTCACGGATGTGTCTTTTTTTTTGTAGTGAAGGAATAAGAAGAAAAACAAGGAAGAGGAGAAAAAGAAAGAATAGAAGAAGAAAGAGAAGAAAAAAAGAATAAAATAAGAAGAATGAGAATGAGGAGGAAAAGGATAAAAAGATAGAAGAGAAGAATAAAGATGAGAAAAGAAGAAGAAGAAGAAAATATCATCATCTTCTTCTAGTCTTCTTCTTCTTCTTCTTCTTCTTCTTCTAGTCTTCTTCTTTTTCTTCTTCTTCTTCTAACTTTCTTACTCCAATTTTTGCAGGTTTGATTCACTTCATGGAAGCAACATTGACGGACTGCTAGTGTTTAGTTCTTGTTTTCATATGTATTGATGAACAATGTGAAACTATGTATGTATATATGGATGAACTCCATGAAACTATGTATGTATTGGATCTTATAATACCCTATGCGTTCTGTTGCATTTGTGGACTGCTAGATGTTTGATACATGGGCTTTTTTTAGGTTGAAACTATATATAACATATATATCTTTTGAAAATGCAGGGATATAACAGAAAAAACAGAAACAATGCAGCCTCTTTGCCGTCTGCCACCGACGGCAAAGGGGTCTTTGCCGTCTGCCACCGACGGGAAAGAGGCCACATGGCAGCAACCTATGCAATCTGGGAGCTGACCCATTTGGTTACTTTGCCATCCGTGGCAGAGGACAAAGGTTGTGGGAGTTTGTCGTCTGTGGCGGACGGCAAAGACTTGGGGGGGCATGACGCGTGGCTGGCGTAAGATAGCAGATGGCAAATGGGAGGGCATGTTTGCCATCCGCTGGTAGACAGCAACAAGGCTGCCATAGCCACCTAACGTGGCTAACGCCTGTTATTTGCCGTCCATGTTATTTGTCGTCTGCCACCGAAGCCAAAGAACATGTTTACCGTAGCTTTCTTTGCCATGCAGGTTTGCCGTTGGTGGCAGATGGCAAAGAGGTCTGCCATCCGCTTTCGGTACCTTCGCCGTTGATGTCTACTATGCAACCTTCTTCTTGTAGACGTTGTTGGGCCTCCAAGTGCAGAGGTTTGTAGGACAGTAGCAAATTTCCCTCAAGTGGATGACCTAAGGTTTATCAATCCTTGGGAGGCGTAGGATGAAGATGGTCTCTCTCAAGCAACCCTGCAACCAAATAACAAAGAGTCTCTTCTGTCCCCAACACACCCAATACAATGGTAAATTGTATAGGTGCACTAGTTCGGCGAAGAGATGGTGAAACAAGTGCAATATGGATGGTAGATATAGGTTTTTGTAAACTGAAAGTATAAAAACAGCAAGGTAACAAGTGGTAAAAGTGAGCTTAAACAGTATTGCAATGCTAGGAAACAAGGCCTAGGGTTCATACTTTCACTAGTGGAAGTTCTCTCAACAATAATAACATAGTTGGATCATATAACTATCCCTCAACATGCAACGAAGAGTCACTCCAAAGTCACTAATAGCGGAGAACAAACGAAGATATTATGGTAGGGTACGAAACCACCTCAAAGTTATTCTTTCAAATTAATCCGTTGGGCTATTCCTATAAGTGTCACAAACAGCCCTAGAGTTCGTACTAGAATAACACCTTAAGACACAAATCAACCAAAACCCTAATGTCACCTAGATACTCCAATGTCACCTCAAGTATCCATGGGTATGGTTATACGATATGCATCACACAATCTCAGATTCATCTATTCAACCAACACATAGAACCTCAATGAGTGCCCCAAAGTTTCTACCGGAGAATCACTACGAAAACGTGTGCCAACCCCTATGCATAAGTTCATGGGCGGAACCCGCAAGTTGATCACTGAGGGAGTCCTGGACTAGGGGGTGTCCGGATAGCCGAACTATCATCTTTGGCCGGACTCCTAGACTATGAAGATCCAAGATTGAAGACTTCGTCCCTTGTCCGGATAGGACTTTCCTTGGCGTGGAAGGCAAGCTTGGCGATACGGATATGTAGATCTCCTACCATTGTAACCGACTCTGTGTAACCCTAACCATATCTTGTCTATGTAAACCGGAGGGTTTTAGTCCGTAGGACGAACAACAATCATACCATAGGCTAGCTTCTAGGGTTTAGCCTCTCTGATCTCGTGGTAGATCTACTCTTGTACTACCCCTATCATCAATATTAATCAAGCAGGAGTAGGGTATTACCTCCATCGAGAGGGCCCGAACCTGGGTAAAAACATCGTGTCCCTTGTCTCCTGTTACCATCCGCCTAGACGCACAGTTCGGGACCCCCTACCCGAGATCCGCCGGTTTTGACACCGACATTGGTGCTTTCATTGAGAGTTCCTCTGTGTCGTCGCCGATAGGCCCGATGGCTCCTTCGATCATCAACAACGACGCAGTCCAGGGTGAGACTTTTCTCCCCGGACAGATCTTCGTATTCGGCGGCTTTGCACTGCGGGCCAATTCGCTTGGCCATCTGGAGTAGATCGCAAGCTACGCCCCTGGTCGTCAGGTCAGGTTTGGAAGTTTAAACTACACGGCCGACATCCGCGGAGACTTGATCTTCGACGGATTCGAGCCGCAGCCGAGCGCGCCGCACTATCTCGATGGGCATGATCTAACTCTGCCGCCGAACAGTGTCGTGGGGGCCGCACTAGTGTCCGCTCCGACCATTGATTCGGAGCCAATCTCGCCGATCGAGGATGGTTGGTTGGACACCACCTCGGGGGCTGAAATCTCTACGGCGCTTGAGCCGAACACCATCCCTGTCCTTTGCGAAGACCGTGACTCCAAGGCGCCGGACTCCTCTCCGGACTCCGAACCCTCCGCGCCCCTGCCAATCGAATCCGATTGGGCGTCGGTCATGGAGTTCACTGCCACGGATATCTTTCAGCACTCGCCCTTTGGCGGCATCTTGAATTCACTAAAGTCTCTCTCTCTTTATCAGGAGAGCCCTGGCCGGACTACGGTCAGGAAGGTTGGGATGTGGACGACGAAGAAATTCAACGCCCACCCACCGCCCACTTTGTAGCCACTGTCGAAAGCTTAAACGACCTGCTCGATTTCGACTCCGAAGACATCGACGGTATGGACGACGATGCAGGAGACAACCATGAACTAGCACCTATAGGATACTGGACAACCACCTCATCCCATGATGTATACATGGTGGATACACCTAAAGGAAGTGACGACGAGGAACAACGGGACACTACAAAGGATAAATCCCTCGAAAAGCAGTCAAAATGGCAACGTAAACGCCGCACCAAGTCCCTCCTCGACAAATAACCAGCCATAGAGCAGGGCGAACCGGTGGACGACGAACATGCTATCGAGCAACCGTCCGAACAGGACAACTTAGATAAACAACCCGTCCCCGGCGAAGATAACAGTCCGGACGATCTCACGCCGGACAAATTGTTGGAGCAGAAGAACCTCCACAAAAGACTCACCGCCACTGCGCGTAGCCTGAAAAAGCATAAACGGAAGCTCAAAACAGCGGAAGATGCACTCAGAATCAGATGGAGCAAAGTACTGAACACCGCAGACAAATACGGCGACAGTCGCCGAACAAAGAGCTACCCAAAGAGAAAACTACTGCCCGAATTTGATGAGGAGGCCGTAGAGCCCCTATAATCAAAAAGCAAGAAGGCCACAGCAAACAGAGAGCGGCAAATGGCGCCGCACACAAGCCGGTACGCGATCCGCATAAGGACTCGCATCAAAAGGATGGCCCAGTTAGGTCCATCTATGGGCCGAGAAAGCAAGCCCTTCAAAGCAATGCAACACGCCAAATATCTGAACATCACGGCACACCCAAATATAGGGGTGCTGCACACCCCCTGTGTTTCACCGATGAGGTGCTGGATCACGAATTCCCAGTGGGATTCAAACCCGTAAACATAGAGGCATACGACGGAACAACAGACCCTGGAGTCTGGATTGAGGATTACATCCTCCACATACACATGGCTAGAGGAGATGATCTCCACGCCATAAAATACTTACCCCTCAAACTCAAAGGGCCAGCTCGGCATTGGCTTAAAAGCCTTCCCGAAAACACCATTAGAAGTTGGGAAGAGCTCGAGGATGCGTTTCGGGCAAATTTCCAGGGGACCTATGTCCGCCCTCCGGATGCAGACGAACTAAGTCACATAACTCAACAGCCCGAAGAGTCAGCCCGGAAATTCTAGAACAGGTTCCTTACCAAAAAGAACCAAATAGTCGACTGTCCGGACGCCGAAGTCTTAGCAGCCTTCAAACACAACGTCCGAGACGAATGGCCGCCATACACCTCGGCCAAGAAAAGCCAAGAACAATGGCCGCATTAACAAGCCTCATGACCCGCTTTTGCGCGGGAGAGGATAGCTGGCTAGCAAGATGCAGCACCAGCGAACCAAGTACATCCGAAGTCAGGGATGGAAATGGGAAACCACGGCGCAACAAGGTCCAGCGCTGGATTAAGGGGAACGGTCCAAAGAGCGCGACAGTCAACGCCGGATTCAAAAGCTCACGGCAGAACAATAAAATACTGCCCCTTAAGGACAATAGCGATGAGCTATCCAACTTAAACAAAATCTTGGACAAGATATGCCAAATCCACAGTACTTCCGGGAAGCCTGCAAACCATACCCACAGAGATTGTTGGGTCTTCAAGCAGTCCGGCAGACTCAACGCCGAACACAAGGGGCTCGACACACCAAGTGAGGATGATGACGAACCCCACAAGCAGAGCACCGGAAAACAAAAGAATTTCCCACAAGAGGTCAAGACAGTAAACTTACTTCAAGTAACAAAAGGGGAAAACAGAGCGGCACCCATTGAATTACGCGCCGCACAATCTACCCCAGCGGAGTACCAACACTGGTTGTCAAAACCAATCACCTTCGACCATCAGGACTACTCCGAAAGTATCCGGAACGCAGGATGGACTGCCTTGATATTGGATCCGATAATCGACGGATTCCAATTTACACAAGTCCTGATGGACGGCGGCAGTGACATAAACCTGATATATCAGGACACAATCCGCAGGATGGGGATAGACCCCAACCAAAATTAGCCATAGCAACACTTCCTTTAAAGGAATAATGCCAGGCACATATGCCCATTGTACGGGCTCCCTAACATTAGAAGTTATGATCGGTTCATCCGACAACTTCCGCCGCGAAAAGTTAGTCTTCCATGTCGCCCCATTTAAAAGTAGCCATCAAACACTATTGGGACGCGAAGCTTTCGCCCGCTTTAGCGCGATTCCGCATTATGCATCTCTTACACTTAAAATGCCCGGTCCACGAGGCATCATCTCATTAAAGGGAAACTCCGAGTATCCCTCGAATACGGAAAAATGTGAGACTGCCTTAACAGCCTCACACTAAAACAGCTTTGCTGATCAAAGCATCTAAAGTAGGTCGTTCAGACACCGGACACGGTTAGGCAAGTCCGGCTTAAATAAACAAGGGGCTTAAATAAACAAGGGGCTTACTAGCCGCGTAACCCCTTACAAGGGGCTCCACGCATGTACAACAAGAGACAACAAAGCTCAATTTTATTCATTTTTTGAATCGTACTCTGTTTATTTCAAAATACATTTTTCGCACGATCTTTTTTCAACTTTGTGAACACGGCAAAGCACAGGAAGCATCTTTTCATCATTCGGTGAAGTAGATGTACAGACGGCGAAGTGAACTGAAGAAAGCATGTAAACACAAGAGAAAAACCTACACAATACAGTAAAGTGAAGACGAGAAAGCACGAGAGGATGACTACCAGACGTACGTCACCACACACACTATGACTAGGCCAAACTTAATATGAATGCATATTTGTGAAAACAATGATAAACCTATATGGCTGTTTAATTTGAAGGGAATGCACCCACACCTATTTCGACCAGCTGCACCTCTCCCAACCTGTCTTTCTCGGCTTTCTCCCGTCTCTGCGCCTTCTCTCTACGATTTAACAGCACGGAAAGGAACGTTAAGAACTCGCCGCCATTGCTCAGCTGTCTGGCATGAAAATCTGAGCCCAACTTTTCCTCTAGTGTTGAGAGTATATGCAACCAAAGTTGGAAGATGGGCAATAATGTGGCAGGACCTTCAGTGCCCTTGCTTATCAGATTTGAGCCAACCTGAAACCCATTTTTAAATGTCCTATCAACAGCCACATGCAAATTAACCCACTCCTTACCCCCCCGGTCCCGGATCAATCTCATTAGAACCTCGCCCTCTGATTTGTGTTGGGCAGCTTGCACCACATCCTTGATTGTGCATGTGCCAGAAAAATTAGGCTTGAGGGGATGTGCTGCAAGCAGGTAAACTGCGTAATCTGAGAGCACCTTGGTTGCCATGGCAAGGTGATCTTCTATCTCCTCGGCTCGGTGCTGTTGGAGGTAGACATGTGTGGCGATGTGCCACACCAGGATACTCTCTTCCAATTCCAATTTCTCCCCGCGGAGGAGACCTTCGATATCTTGCTGAAATCCCATCCTGCGTAAACGCAGGAAATGAATCCTTGAATCTTCTCCGAGGCGCTTAACCATATCCATCAGATCTCCTACGACTGTTGCAGTGTTCCGTTTCTCGCTGTAGCTGGCATACAATGCACAGTCGGAGACTACACGGTCAATTTCTCCCTCAAATCCGGTACCCAGGATAGGAAGCTTTAGTTGGTAGATGAGGCGCGTAACAATCATCGCCACATCTCTTGTAATTTCTGATTTTTCCAAATCTTGGTGCTGCTCTTCCACTTGTGATCGTAGCCGGTTGATGAGCATTTCTATTTCTTCCTCAAGTGCAGGTCGAATCTCTTGGTCCTGGAAAAAGAAGCACTCGCGGTCATCCACCGTTTCCATGACCATCTTGATGACCTCTCTCCGCACGGGAATGGAGCTCGATAAGTTGGGACTAGAGCACCTCCGCATCCACCATCTCCCAATTTTGGTTTTGGTGCGTTGGCTGTCTCTGCTTAAGTTGCTGCACATGTCAAGCAGGTCTAATTGCCCCATGGAGCCCGACCAGTACATTGTGCGTAACCCTGCTCTCTGCATTGACGACCAGATGAGATAACCAAGTGATGGAGGCTGATCACGGCGAGGCATGAAAACCCACAAGGAGAATACGAGCCTCAGCACTGACGTGATCTCCAGGACAAGTGCGCCAACTAGCAGAATGTAGGTCGCACTCACATCCACACTAGTCAGACCATCCTTATCAGTGATGAATACATGGAGCAGAAGGAATGCTGCGATGGTGGCTAGCAGGGAGATGACCCGGATGCAAATGCCGCGCGTGGACAACACACGCTTGCTGTAGAATTCGTGGTACGCCCACGAGATTTTCATCTCCAACTCGTGGTACGCCTTGTTCACCTCCTTCTCTGTTATATCAATTTTCAGGATCTCACCACCTGACGAATCGCTGCTGCCAAACAGCGCCCATACTCTCTCCCCGTACTTGACAACACCCACCACAAACATGAGAATGGTTGCCGCTCCGAGCCGGCTCGGACGGCTGAGAATTGAAGACTGGTAGAGCACATAGACGGCTGCCGCGACCTGCACGCCAAAATTCTGCAGGTGGCGCAGCCATAGCCGGTTGTCCTCTAAGGCGTAGGCGGTCATGTTGTCCTGCCCGCCAAGGTGCACCAGCAGCAACGGCGCCCAGAGAGCCATAAGCACGTGC
Organism: Aegilops longissima; assembly: GCA_021605205.1. Lineage (NCBI taxonomy): Eukaryota > Viridiplantae > Streptophyta > Magnoliopsida > Poales > Poaceae > Aegilops > Aegilops longissima. The sequence goes on from CM038677.1 coordinate 846,745,813, forward strand.
TCCGGCGACCTGCTGCTCACAGAGAAATGCCCCAAGGTGTAGACCGCCACCGTGTCGGCCAGCACGTATGCTGACCAAACGACGGCACGTACCGCCCAGGATTTCTTGCGCCGACGCACTTCCGCCATGATTAGGAGCGTGATCTGCAGTGCGAAGCTGAGCAGCACCAGTATATGCAAACCCCATGTGTTCCACACACGTTGCGCTGGCTCTACCACTCCCTCAATTGCATCGCCACTGAAAATGATACAACAAGGACTTTTAGCAAAGGATGACGATACTATGGAGCTAGCGGCGCCGCTAGTAGACGACGTCATATCTCATATCTCCTAGGCCTGCTCCAATAACATCACGACACATGTCTACTATTTTAGACTGAAATTTTTTATTGGCTATGTTAAGATCTCACGTATATAGCATCGACTGAGACTTAACGAAGTCGCACTCTACTGAGACTTAGCAAGACTGCTTAAGCTATACATTCAAAAGAACTTAAAAATGCTATATCTTTCAAACCACTTGTCCAATTGCTGATCTGTTTTTACCATTAGGCTCCTTGTGACAACAGCTTCATAACTTGATCCCCACTGGCTATGTTTCAACGACTTTGTTTTTCGTCTTCTTGTTGCCACATTAACAAAACAAAGTTGACATATTAGTTTATATATTTATATCCCCACTCCTACTACCTCCTATGAAATCTAAATTGCCACATGAACAAACCTAAGCTTTCATCTTAATTTACGTAGTTATATCCTCCAACCTCTCAACGTCTCATAAATCTAAATGGCAAGACTAACAAAGCCTATGTTGCCATATTAATTTACCTAGTTATATTTCTATCCTTTCTAACTCCCATAAAATTCAAATTGCCAGATTAACGAAACCAAGTTGCCATATTAATTTCTATCCCCTGCCTCTTTTGCCTCCATAATTTTTTCCCAGATTAACAAACCTTGGTTGGCATATTAATTTAACATGACATATGTTACATGCTAATCTGTAAAAAAAAAATTCCGGGAAAAACTTCCAACCTATTCATCTTCAATCATGATAGTACAATAAACACAAGAAATAACGAAACCAAGTTGCCATATTAATTTCTATCCCCTGCCCCTTTTGCCTCAATGATTTTTTTCCCAGATTAACAAACCTAGGTTGCCATATTAATTTAATATGACATATGTTACATGCTAATCTGGCAATTTGACATGACAAAAAAAGTTCACACAACATATCGCCTGGTGTTCTAGTTTTCAAGACCTCGTTAAAACAAACACAGTTGTGAATACAGAGCATCGAGCTGATAAACAATTGAAGAGGCAAATCTTTTTCCCGCAATAGAAAAGAGAAAAATGATTTTAATGTTTGAAAACTAACAAATCAACAGCCAAGTGTTGATGTCATGTCTATAGTAATTCCCTTATTTTCCTTATAGAATATGTATGATTTGGTTCACATCTCAACTAACGACGGCCCACACTCGCACACCCGCCGCTGCGTAAGATTAACTAGTGGCGCCGCAAACTATAATTCCCGTTCATAGGGCTGGATTAATGAGCTGCTCGGCTCGTTCGGCTCATTATCATTAAGCTCATTATCATTAAGCTCGTTAATATTAACGAGCAAAAACGTCTGTTCAGCTTGGTTCATTATGGGCTCGTTATGCTCGTGAGTGTTCATGAGTGCTTGTTAAGGTAATAAACAACATAGAAGAATCCCATGATCCCATAAATGATTCACAATGGAATAAATTAAATAAGGATGTATAGGTAATAAACAACACAGAAGAATCCCGTGATCCCATCAAAAATTCACAACGAAATAAATTTAACATGGACGTTTGGTTCCTGGAGGTTGGCTCCTAGTTGATTCTAGGGTCTGCTGGAGGCTAGCTCCTCACTCTAGGACAAGTGCCGAAGTGGGCTGGGGTGCTGCCCCCTAGGCTGAGCTAACTAGCAACTCTTTTGTTAGTGGGCTGATTTGAACTAGGTGTCTCATGTCAAACTTTTGAAAATTAATGAGCTAAACGAGTTAACTCATGAAACTCATTTGCTCGCTCATTAAGCTCGTTAATCTTAACGAGCAAAAAACATTGTTCGGCTTAGTTCATTAACTAACAAGCACGAGCCAAACTATCTAGCGTTTATTATGCTCATGAGCTTCGAGCTTTTCGTCCAGCCCTACCCGTTAAGCAAAAAATATCACAAAGCAGGTTAGGTAAGTATTATTGTAAGTTCCTAGTGCACGTAAGATTTTAACGTTAAATAAATCGAAATGTAGGGTTTCAAGGTTAATTCTTAAGGCGCTTTCATTTGAGCCGTCGTTAGTAAACCACTGTAAACCATATTTTTTATCCCTCCATACGCATATTTTTTATCCCTTTGCTTACACCATAGTAAACCACTGAACCCACGGGCTTCAGGCTTTCTGACCCTTTCTGTCTAAAAGACCTATGTCACTCAGTACCACACACAAGGCCACCCCTCCTGCAAATTCTCACATAAACTCCCGATTTTCAGCCTCTACCCATGCCCCCAACCTCTGAAGCCCGTGCCCCACTTCCTCACTCCACCGCTATTACCGTGGACCTCACACATCTCGCCCCATGTTTTCCTACGGTTCTACAATTTAGTGATGTAGGACTAGACCCATTTTTAGAACGACCTTTTTAGATGCAGTGGTAGTAGTTTGGGACTTCATGTTTGCAATTTTTTGTAGTTTCAGGATTTATTTAATTGTGTTGACTAATTTTGCCAGGGCAGAAAGCAGGTAAGATACATTTCAGATTGTGTCCTTTCGACAACACACGATAACCTCATAATCAAGGTTTAAATAAATGCCGATAGCTAGAACATCCACAGTAATCTGGAAAATATGAGTCTTTGAGTTTAGGCTTGGTCCATAAGTATATGAAAGCTTAGTGCAACTAGCTATTGGATTACATGGCCAAATCCTCATCAACTCCTTATCGTGAGTATATATAAGGATCACCACAACTCATTGGGAAGAGAATTGATTAATCATAATTCAAAAACGCCTCTGAGGGAACGTATTACCTTGCCGGGAATGAAACCAAAGAGAGTCATGGAGATCGGTGAATACTGGTCTGAAGGACACCTATATTGTTCAACGTGTGGGCGTATAGGCTGTTTGTCTGAATGCTATCGCCGTTTCATACCGGCAAATATAATACGTGGTGGTGTAAGCTCGGCAAACGACGATGGATGCACATAGAGACACATGGATATACTCCTACATGTTCGGGCCTTCCGGAGTTATGCGGAGTAATAACCCTAGGTCCTTGTGTGGCGGAGTCGATTCCTTGTATTCCGGCGAGTTGCAAGACGACGATTTGTGTGGCCTTACATAGGGGACCATGGCTAGGGTTTAAATGGAATCCGGAGATGTTTCAAGGCAGAGTCCGAATCGTGTGGGATGTGAACTCCGCTTTCCTTATGTTTAGAGATATGCCTGCGTAGAGTTCACACAAGACACAGAGATATACCCCCCGAATACACACGGAGTAATAACCCTACTTCCTCGTGTTGTGGCAAGCTCGATTCCTTGAGTCTCGCGGGAGATTACAAGGTTGTGGCTTATGCGATGAAGGTGTCCAAACCCTTGATTGTGTGATCGTAAAGGGGTACCTTCTATGGCCTTATATAGGGATCCATGGCTAGGGTTCACATAGTATCCGAAGCTGCTACGTGACAGACTCCGTTTCGGGTATGACTTGATACTTCCGTAGTTTGAGAACACCCAATGCGGCTAAGACTCTTGCCCCGGGCTTGACCAACCTTAGTATCTGGAACAATATTTGTACAAGACGGTATTCCCGGGGTTCCGTATACTCAACATGTTTAATCTTTGAGGGGGTGCCCCGACACTAGGTAATGACAAATCCAAGTGGTTAAGACCAGGAGTTAGTCAACCGGAACTCTATCATAAGCAAGAAAAGAGTAAAACCGTGCTCCACTTTTCTTACCAATCAAGCGTTGCTTACTCTAAGGCTAGTCATAGTGTGGAATAACTTATACTAGTGTCATGTATATGACACAAGTCTAAGTTACTATCTTCATAGTGCAAAATAATGTAATAGTAGTGTCATATGTGGCTTCATTTAATAGATTGTAGGCTCATCTTGTCTTGGGAAGCGTTATGAGTAACATATTATGTTATCACTTTTCATTAATTACATGTCACATAAGCAAAAATTTCTTGAAGTATGCTATGTTACTATCAAAGTTACTCCCACTATGACTGGCCTAATATGCTCAAGCACTCGGAGAGAAGAAGGCCAACAGCGCCTTCTGTCTTCTCTCCCTTACTTTTTATTTAAAAGTTAATTGAGTTACAAGGCATCTCCAGGGTGTATTTATTGGGATGGTTTTCATCTACTTATAATTATCCCATGTTGTTTGGCCTCCATATCTACGTGCGGGGTTGTACCCTATGGTGGCGGCACCGGGGATACAACAAATAATCACCAAAATAGAATTATCTAAAAAATAGGAGTACCTTTAGTAAAACTGTTATGCGGATATAGTGCCCGTAATCTGCGTCGCGGCCCCAATCCACAACCAGACCGCTATCTACTATATAAAACTTTGCTCATAATCCATACTCCCTCCGTCCCAAAATAGGTGTATTTTTAGTGTTTGAAATTTGTCCAACAAAAAGTGTACATCTAACTAATCAAGCCTAAAATGGCAAGGTTAGCATCATTAACTGTGTCTTGTAATTTGGTGCACAACCTTTCAAATTCTTCTTATTATCCGTAGTAAGCAACATGCAACCAATGCATGCAGGTGAGAAGACTTGGGACAACACAAATACTTGGATCACGAGAGAAATTAAAACGAGGACTAGCCTTTTTGGGCTCTCCATAATCTGTCTTAATTTTTCTAAATGTTCACTTATTTTGAAATGGAGGGAGTACTTTAGTAATTTTGTACTATAAGAGATTTTTTTGGACTCTCCCAAAACAAAGCTTGTTGGAACGGCCAAAGCTTAAGCTGGCAAATTCACAAGGAGGAAACTTGCAAATAAGCGCCTGAGCACACGGAAAGATGAATCTCTAGTCTATATTCTAAGACCGTGGCTAGAACTAGGGATGAACAACGTAGCTAACACCCCTAACGTGGGAAAGTAACTGATCATCCTGAATGATAATGGTGTGGCCATCTGATTTATCTCACATTGTAAAATAAAAATCTAATGATCTATGCATGTTACTGTTGATTATTTACCAGATGTTCTATGAAACTCCATCACTAGGTTATAGACATTAGTAGTAAACTAAGTAGTTGATTGGTTTCCACCTGCTGTTTGTCACACTTCACCTCAGGACAATGTGGGATGCCACAAGTATGGCAAAAATTGACAAAAATTTCTGTCTGTGACAATGGGCCACATGGGAGCTATAAAATGTGGTTGACCAAAATTTCATAAAACCAGACACATATCAATAATATCATGGTTACCTAAGCTTAGGTGTACTAGTGAAGAATGGCTGGAAATCAAGTAACCACTCTACATGTAAAAGGCGAAAATAACGACATGGACTCGTCATATTTGAGAATGAGGCAAGAGACTAACCCGATGATCATCCTCTAGAGGTGATGTCGACACCGATGGCCTTCCGGCAGCAGCTTGAAGGGCTACAAATTAGAGGTTGAGCTGGCAAGACAACAGAGAGTAGTGTTGGTAATGCGATGAATGAAGCTTTGCAATCGAACGAGCTATGATATATGATCAGTAGATGCTCCACATCTGAAAGGAAAAAAAGAAATGACCTGATCTAGTCTTCGCCAGCATAAATATTTAGACCTCGTAGTACAAAAAACTCAACTTTAGTGCAATGAGTGACTACAATTGCGCAAGACTCACATGGATCAGTAGCTGTCCCGAGGTCCACAAAACTATTCAGCATGGAACTTAGAGAGCAAATACAATAAGGTGACATAAGCAGACTATAAAGAGTAGTAGTACCTCATTTCCGGTTTATAGGGCTCAATTCAAAAATCTCACCAACCAAGGTAGATGGTGAGTGGTGGAACAACTTTTGTAGTTTGCAAAAGCACTCAATTAATGCACTTGTTTTCCTCAAAAATTGTGTTACCAATGCATTAATTGCAATGCATGCATGCATAAAGTACATATTGGTCAATTTTCTCTTAATACTTACATGCAATGATTTATTGCACCTTAAAATCTGAACATGTGATGGGGAACCACCAAATTAAGACTTATAAAATAGAAAAACTAAAATTTTAAGATAAACCTTATAAACCGAAAAGAAGGGAGTAATTTGCAACGTCCGAAAAGACTTTGTTTCCCCGGTCTCACGGATCTGGCCGGCCGCTACTAATGGAATCATCGATCCGATCGATGTGCCATTAAGAACCTGGCGCTGGAGTTGATGCATCACATGATGCCAGCTACACCGAGAAATAAAAAACCAAGTAGTAGGAGGGAGAAAGAGACATGCCATGGCTGATCTGTTATACGATGGGCGCTGTCCTAGATTTTTACACCAACGATGCTACTATCTTCATATTGTATTTTGTGTTAAATTTAACTAATAAAATGATAATGTTTGTCATAAAAATTATATTATTAAAAACTATGTTCAAATATGATGAATCCAACAATACATTTTGGCAACATATCTCGTGAATCCCAGCTGTTTAGTGTATCCGTGTATCCCTTCATTTCCAGCCCCACCATCTTAATCCCGAGAATTAGCAAAGTTTGTTGTAATTTTACACTAACACGCCCACCCTCCAATTAAGACCAACAATTGATTTTGCAAGAATACCCCAACTACTTGTGCTTGTTCGTGCGCCGCCACCGTCAAACTATAGGTGCCGCCGATTTTCATCGACTCAATCCGGACGTTCACAGGCACCCAGGCCATGCAGGTAGCGTCCCAATCCTTTACAAGGTCCTCTGCTCCCACGTTGACAGCAAGCACTGGCAAGATTCCCATGCATGTGCATCCCCGATCTAGACCTATATCAAGGTGGCAACGGGGTCGAAACTCATCGGATTTTGCCTTCCCAAACTTATCCCCACGAAGAAAATCCTAAACCCGTCCCGTTCCCATCACCGTACGCGGGGCTAGTTTTTTGCCCGTCTGATGCGGAGCATCTTACAGTCATCACCATGTCAAGAGTCCGTTTGACAAGTGACACGTTCGACATCCACTTCACAAACACAAAGGTGAATCATCTCCTTTACGCGTGTTCACTTGACCCCTTTGAGGATGGTATACTACTTGACACTTCTCCCGTGTGCATGCATAGGTATTGTCGGAACACTACGGACGACGAGGAGGAGTGCAAGCGCCAACGAACACCTACAACATCCGCGAGGGAAGCATGGAAGAGAAGACGGAAGAAACGGAGCTGCTACAAGTCACAGCCACCGGACGACCGGCCCTTACGGACGTCCGACGCCTGGAGGTTCAGCCTGCCAGAACAACTACAACCGAGGGAGTCTACAGCGCCCGGACGACCGCCAGATACCGGACGTCCGACGCTTACCGGAAATCCGATGCCACCTATCCCGAAGCGAATCAGCAGACTCCCGACGCGCGCCGGACGTCCGAACCGTCCTGAGCCACCGGACATCCGACCCCCACCGGTCGTCCGACACCTGCCTGTGTGCAGCCGGGCCTTTGGCCTTGTTTCTCTCTCCCACTTACCCCTTCGTGGCTTAGACTATAAATAGAGCACCTCCACCTCCTTTCTAGGGTTAGCAAATATGATAGCTCATTCTTAGGTGAGCTTTGCTCCTACCTCCACTCTAGAGAGAGAGAGAGACCACTACTCCTTTGGAGGCCAAGACCTCCATCTAGGAGAAGATCCTGCGGGATATATCATCCAGACCCCCTCTTGGGCGGCCTCCTTCAAGACCTCCTCACGGGGATGAACTCTACCTTGTATCTTTCCCTTTGTTGTTCATGTACCTTGTGGATCTTGTGTGTTTGATTGTCTAGTGGATGTGTGATCGGATTTGTTCTTGAGTGTTTCCCCTTGTGATTTCTCTCCGTTCTTTCCCGTGTTCATCGTGTTCTTCGAGGGATCCCACTCCAAACGTGAAAGATCGGCCTACACCGGGTTAGCCCCGTATCATATGGTATCATGAGCCACGTTAATCACGTTTTTGGAGCCCCTCCCACCGTTTTCTAGCCTTCTTTTGCTTGATTTCGTCCTAAATTTCGAAAATCCCCACCAAAAATAGCCCCAATTATTTTTGTGATTTGTTGGTTTGATGATTTTTTGTTGATTTTGATCCATGGATTTGCTTTTATCCACGAAATCTCGTCAATTTTGACCCCAAAATCTCCATTTTCCGCCCAAAATCGCTCCCCCGAAACTCGCATCTCGCGTTGACCCCGACCCACCGGACAACCGACGTTTTACGGACGTCCGGAGCCCCAGGAACGACCGGACGTCCGACCTTTCCGGACGACCGGAACCCTTAACCAGAGCTGAATTTACGGATTTCCGATCTTCCCGGACGTCCGACGCCCTGGACATCCGACCTTTACGGACGTCCGTAACCTGTAGTTTCAGACTTCGTCTGATTCTTGTTTCGGCCATAACTAATTCATCCGAACTCCGATTTGGACGTTATTTAGCTCGTTTTGAAGCTATTGACATCCCCCATCCCACAAAAATACTACCAAAACCATTTGACTCCATCAAATTATCCCAAATTTGGCAAGTTTGCCTAGGCCTTCCACCATAGCATCCGCATAACCACCATAACCTTCCGCAACCCTAACCCATTTTGTTCACCATAGCATTAGTGGTTGCTTGAGTAGTGATTCGAGTCTCCTAAGGTGTTTCGGCTACTTAGGGACGATTGCTTCTTCATCAACCACCACCACCACTTCCGCATTGCCAAGTGCAAACCTCCATCGCTTTGCGCTACCACCATTTGACATTTGCCTTTGAGATTTTGAGTTTGCGGTTTTTCCGTTTCCTAAGGTGTTTCGGCTAACTAGGAGCAGGTCGACTTCGGCAACACCGCCTCTCATCATTGCCAAGGACGGTAACCTCGACGACACCATTGTATATTCCCTTGCAATTGCATTGTTAACCCCTAGCCCATTTTGCGTCACTTGCCTATCGAGGCTAGCCATTTGAGTATTGCCAGGCCACGTTACTTGTGCACATTAGTGATCTACACCATCCATTACATACATACCATATCATCTTTGTATCATATCATCCATTGTGTCTCAAGTTTGTTCCCGCATATACACAATTGCTATCTTGGTTTGTGCATTGTGCAAAATTGGCCATATAAAAAAAAAAGCTTTTAAGCAAAGAAAAAGAGTGAGCAAAGAGCTTGTAAGCAATAGCCATAGCATCACAATATATCATATGGTATCATACTTGATCACCTTGGATCGTTGTGTGAGAAACACCGGGAACCATACATACAGAGTATACTTGGGATAGAAAGTTTATCCATTTTGCATCTTATAGGTTGTGCACAAGTGTCGTATCCGCCTATTGAGCAATCGTGCTAGCGTCTCTCTTGAGTTGTGCAACACGAGCGTTTTGGTGGATTCCACATTTTGTGCTCATTCCTTGGTTGCACGACCCCATTTATCTATCCGTGTGTGTGTTTCCGTGTGCCACATATTGCTATTGGTCTACTTGTTTCGCTTGTGAATTTGTGAATCTCTTTCAACATTATTGACTCTTGCTAACATTTTGCATCAAATTTTTGTGCCACTATCCTCACCGAGCTCTACCATAAGCTTTACTTGATAGGTGTGAGTGAACAAGTCCGGTACCAATTCCACTATTCTTTCATCTCACATTGAGTGAAGCAGGATACATCCTCAACTTTGGGAAAAGGTAACTTGGTATTGTTTATCTCATTTCCTACTCACCTCTACTCGAGTCTTGTGATGGATAGGCAAGGCATTTCACCTTCGGTCTACAACAACAACGACGAGTTCGATGCCTCGAACAACTCCAACGACGCCAAGATGCAAGCTCAAATGGAGGAGATCAAAGCCCTCATCAAGTCCTACAAGCGATCTTCCTCATCTTCGAGAAGACGCTCAAGAGCACATGCTTCCGAGCTACCATCTCCGGCAAGATCGCATCGGCATCGACACCATCACCACCAAGAACGTGAAGGTCAAGAGCTCTACATCAACAACCGCTCAATGACTTCACCATCTCCCTTGGCATCTTCTCCAAGCGACTTCAAGGCATCTTCGCCTACGGACATACGGCATCTTCGCCAACAAGCACCCCAAGACGACGCTCAAGAGAAGCTCCCCAAGCTCAAGTTCGCGACTTCCACGAGCTACTACGACCTCGACATCGACCACGCGATTCCTTTCTATGGGACTCACGAACCCGAGGAGTATCTCGAGTGGGAGCGCTTAATGGACGACTACCTCAAGCTACATCAAGTTCCTCCCGAAGATCAAGTGAAGTGCACCACAAGAAACTTCCACGACTACGCCTCAACTTGGTGGCTTCACACACCTTCGGAGTACTACGACATGAGTTGGCCCAAGAAGAAGAGAGCTTTGCGGCGAGAGTTTGTGCCTTCAACCTACACGGAACAACTTCTTCGCCAATTGGAGAACACCATCCAAGGATCCAAGTCCATCGACGAGTACTTCAAGGAGATGAAGCATGCCTTGCGACGAGCCGGCGTGGACGACCCCATGTCAGTGAAGTTCCACTTCATGATGGGATTGAACAACGACATCTTCAAGACTATCTTCCTCGAGAACTACAAGTCCCTCGACGACTACTACATTGGTGCTCTCAAGGCGGAACAAGAACTCATGAAGGCCAAGGCTTCTCCACCCCAAGCACACTTCACGGTGACCAAGCTCTACGACAAGCATGAGGCTAATACCACCACGATGTCCAAGCCCGACAAGCTCCAAGACGATGCTCCCAAGTGCAACTTCACCGCCATCCCTCTTTGTGGCATTGATGATGCCGAGTCTACCTTGACTATTTTTCAAGATGGTGCGGCGACAAGTACGACTACGGAGACCTTCAAGGACCAAGCTTTGGAGGCGAGCGATAAGGTGGCGAGCAAGGATGATGCTTCCATCTTAGGAGGCGAGAGTGATGATGTGCCATCTTCGGCCTTCATCCATGGCGACGGCGATGAGATGGTTGAGTATTTCACCTCGACCACGGCGACGTATGATGACTTGAGTGACTTGTGCCACCATATTGAGAGTGAGAGTGACTTCACCACTAGCCGAGAGCCACAACCCCCACCACTTGAGTGACATGAGTGACTCCACCACATGTGACATTGAGTGCACCTACCTTGAGGGAGTGAGTGAACCACCACATAGAGAGAGTGAGGCCACATCGATTTCTAAAGACTTAACCTCTACCTCTATTGTGTCTTCTCATTTGGTGCTAGGTCCAATTTATGATGATGCGCCGATCCTCGACGACTACGTCCTTCCTTTGGACAAGACGATGGCCATGGTGGAATATGATGCACCCCCCACATGGTTCCATCAAGATGAAGATGACCACCATTTGGTCTTTCCCACCTCACCTACAACACTTGAGTGGAATGAATAAGGTAACATAGGTGAAGGTGATGCTCTTGTCCCACTAGTGGACTATTTTGACATTGATTGCTTGCATGATGTTGATCACCCTATTGACATGCTTCATGCTAGTATGATTTTCCCATGTGATGATTTGCCCATTTATGATGAATACGATGATTCCCATGTGGAGTCTATTAGTTGTGATGCCATGTTACATAGGATTTCTTGTGACAATTCTTTAGGTCACATCATGTTTGCTAATCCGCTTGACTTGTCATATGCTATGCATGAGATCAACCATATGTCTTATTTGCAATCTCTCCATAGTGACTATGCATATGCCATTAAAATAAACCCAATTTGCACATATGGCATAGATGACAAGCCCATGGTTATTGGCATGTGTTTTTCTTGTGATGATATTGTTATGCTCCCTTTGCATCATTTATCTCATATGCCTTGCCATGACCACCTAGCTTCGGATATGCATTGTTTTGGATGTTGTCCATTTTCTCCATATGATGTTTCCGATATTGCTCATGAGGAGACCCCCATAGTTTCCTCATACATGTTAGGAGAATTTGATCCATCCCATTCATTGCATGATCCCAATACTTGTGTGCACCATATGCTCCCCATGAACAAACATGCTATTGACGTGCCATATACTTGCATTCTCAATTTGTGTCCCCCTCGTGTCATACATAATAACTATTCTTTCATGATGGATGACATGTTCTTATACCATGCATCAAATTTCTTTGATCGATGCTTATCTTGTGCTAACTCACACGTGCACATACACATCATGATGGATGATGTGTACATTTACCACGCGCACAATTCTCTTTGGTTTGTGTCTCTTTTGTGTAGGTACCCATGAATACTTGTCAACCTCGCAATCCCACGAGTTGACAAAACGAGCTCTAGAGAGCAACGATGATTTGGGATCCCATGGATTGCCTTTCCCACCGCTCTCTTCACGCGAAGTCTTCGCACATCTCTTCTACATGTCCCTCACTTGGCTATGGGTTGTTGTCCATTACATATTATATGCTCATCTTGCCATGTTCACTTTGCATGATATGCCCATTCCTATGCCTTTTCCATGCATTTGTGACCCATGCTTTGCTTTACACATGATGATTGACTCTCATACTTTTATGTGTATTTGCAAGCTTGGTGGAGATATTGCTTGCTATTGCCATGTTTTCTTTGTGCCCCATGCCTATGATTATACTATGATCTTGGTTTGTGTTCGTGCTTGCGATATGTCATGTGCATTCCCTATGCCTATTATTTGCTCACATGACATGATTGCCATGATTTCCTCTAGTGTGTTGCATCTTCGCTCCACTAGTTTGCATGACATGATTGATATGCTTGCTTTTGTTGCATCAACCATGATTCATACTTGCTCATTTCATGCGGTTGATGACAACCATCTACATGCTTTGCACATGATTCATATTGCTTCTTGTCATATATATCCATGTGTTGCCTCTCTCATGCTAGATGATTTGCCATGTATTGAGTGCAACAATGATTCTCTTCTTGCTCATGAGATTGCCCCCATAGCATTCTCGCATATATTTGGAGATTTTGACATAATTCTTGTGAAGCATGCTTGTCTTACCTCTTTGCACCATATACCTAGTGCCATGAATATTGCCATTGTTGCATCATATTATTCATGCACTTGTGCTTCTAATGGTTATGTGCAAGAGAAGAGAACCATCATGATGGATGATGTGTTTATCTACCATGTGCACACTTTCTTTGTGTTGTTTTGTGCATGTGTAGGATACTTGGACTTTGTCTCCACTTCCACTTCACGTGAGTTGACCATTCGAGCTCTTGAGAGCGAACCACCTCCTACCACGACGATTCTACATCAAACTTGCTTGTACTTCGGCATTGTGAAGGACACACAAGGACACGCTTGCAAGGTGATATCCTTCTCTTTTGAGAACCTCCAAACCATGATCATGGATATTATGGATCATACTACTTGTGTTGCTTTCTCCATGAGCCTTATTGTTCATCTTGGACCACTTGATTGCACACGTGTTAGAGATCTTGCTTTGACTTGTCATTTTCACCATTCGATGCATCATGATATATATGCCTTGTGTGTTGCCTCCAATTCTTGGATTACTTGCTCCTCTCATATGCTTGGTTGCAACAATGTCATCACTTCACATATGCCATGTACCATTGCTTGTCACATGATTGACTTGATTGCCTCACACATGATGAATAATTGCTCTTTCTATTGTGCTGAGTGCCACTCTATATTCACTACACCCTATGCACATTATTCTTGGATTGTCTTGCACTTGACCCATGTGTTTAGACACTTCATTTTATTTGGTGTTGTGAATGATTCCTATGCCTACCATTGACCATTTGTTGAGCGCTTTATGCATGCTTGCAATGACCTTGAGGTAGATGCTTATGCTCTTGTCACACATATTTGCATCTCTACCTCACATTTACATGCTTGTTTCGATGATGACCTTGATTTTGCTCAATTCATATGCTTACGTGCCATGTCACAATCCTTTGTCAAACCATATGCTATGCTTGACGACAACACTTGTTTGGTGAATCACCTCTTGAATACTTGGTTTTGCACTAATGCTAACCACATTTGTTTTTCCAAGTGTTTGTTCTATTTGCTCCTTTTGAAGGAATCACAAGACGGTGCGACATTGGAGAGTGCCCATTTCGAGCTACTAGATGATGAGTGCTTGGTGATCGACCACTTCGACATGGCACCGCCATCTCTTTCCCATGGTGATTTGGTTTTCGATCCGAGGTCGGATCTTTTCCAAGGGGGAGGGGATGATGCGGAGCATCCTACGGTCATCACCATGTCAAGAGTCCATTTGACAAGTGACACGTTCAACATCCACTTCACAAACACAAAGGTGAATCATCTCCTTTACGCGTGTTCACTTGACCCCTTCGAGGATGGTATACTACTTGACACTTCTCCCGTGTGCATGCATAGGTATTGTCGGAACACTACGGACGACGAGGAGGAGTGAAAGCGCCAAGGAACACCTACACCATCCGCGAGGGAAGCATGGAAGAGAAGACGGAAGAAACAGAGCTGCTACAAGTCACAGCCACCGGACGACCGGCCCTTACGGACGTCCGACGCCTGGAGGTTCAGCCTGCCAGAACCACTACAGCCGAGGGAGTCTACAGCGCCCGGACGACCGCCAGATACCGGACGTCCGACAAGTCCCAGGCACCGGACGTCCGACGCTTACCGGAAATCCGGTGCCACCTATCCTGAAGCGAATCAGCAGACTTCCGACGCGCGCCGGACGTCCGGACCGTCCCGAGCCACCGGACGTCCGACCCCCACCGGTCGTCCGACACCTGCCTGTGTGCAGCCGGGCCTTTGGCCTTGTATCTCTCTCCCACTTACCCCTTCGTGTCTTAGACTATAAATAGAACACCTCCACCTCCTTTCTAGGGTTAGCAAATATGATAGCTCATTCTTAGGTGAGCTTTGCTCCTACCTCTACTCTAGAGAGAGAGAGAGACCACTACTCCATTGGAGGCCAAGACCTCCATCTAGGAGAAGATCCTGCGGGATATATCATCAAGACCCCCTCTTGGGCGGCCCCCTTCAAGACCTCCTCACGGAGATGAACTCTACCTTGTATCTTTCCCTTTGTTGTTCATGTACCTTGTGGATCTTGTGTGTTTGATTGTCTAGTCGATGTGTGATCGGACTTGTTCTTGAGTGTTTCCCCTTGTGATTTCTCTCCGTTCTTTCCCGTGTTCATCGTGTTCTTCGAGGGATCCCACTCCAAACGTGAAAGATCGGCCTACACCGGGTTAGCCCCGTATCATATGGTATCATGAGCCACGTTGATCACGTTTTTGGAGTCCCTCCCACCGTTTTCTAGCCTTCTTTTGCTTGATTTCGTCCTAAATTTCGAAAATCCCCACCAAAAATAGCCCCAATTATTTTTGTGATTTGTTGGTTTGATGATTTTTTGTTGATTTTGATCCATGGATTTGCTTGGTTTCGAGTGGATCTAGCATTTCTCCAAGTTTCCCCATCTTTTATCCACGAAATCTCGTCAATTTTGACCCCAAGATCTCCATTTTCCGCCCAAAATCGCGCCCCCGAAACTCGCATCTCGCGTTGACCCCGACCCACCGGACAACCGACGTTTTACGGACGTCCGGAGCCCCAGGAACGATCGGACGTCCGACCTTTCCGGACGACCGGAACCCTTAACCAGAACAATCTAGCCTACAGCAACACATATGCACACAACCATGAAAGGAGCACATAGACAGTTGTTCTGTCTTGACAAGTACGAATTTCATGCGCTTCTTGGATGCACACAAGGGGAATGTTTCAAACATGCAATAGTTGTAGAAGACTGGAATTATTAGGATATCTATCTACTAGTCATATAGTAAATAGAGAACATGAAAATGTAGCACACTCATGACTAGTGGTGTTATCAAGGACAGAAATATTTAGATGATTTGAAACAAAGCTTTCACTTGATATCAAAACACATAAGCATCTATTAACAATATATGAAAATTGGGTGGTTTCACTCACAAACAGCGCAACGTTAGCAACCACGAGCTGCACATAACTAACCAAATCAGTTGAGGCTATAGAGCGGAACAGGGGTTATGAAACAACATTTTTGAATAAATGTTAAACATGTTTCAAATACACATTCAACATTTTTTTAATTGAGATGAAATATAACATTTATTACATTGTATAAACACTGTTATTAAATGACCAGAACATATTTTGAAACTGTGACCATTTCTATAAATTCCGTACATTTTTCCATTGCCATCCACATTTATTTTGAATTACATAAGAAATGTTTTATATTGTGTGAATTGTGTTTAGAAGTCCTGAAAACGTTTAAAATGGGAGAACTTATTTTGTGTATCAAATATATTGTTTGGATACCATCAACATTTTCTGAATTATGCGAATTTTAAAAAATTCACTATTATTTTTTTAAAACATGTCAACATTTTATAAATGTCACATACATTTTTGAATGCTATAAACATTTTATTAAAGTCACATGAACATTTTTTAACACTGCATTTACATTTTTTGGATGTACGATCAACGTTTTAAAGTTCTCATTGTAATATTTTTCAATTTCAGTAACATAAATAACTAGAGTAGAACAAATAATAATAAAAAATAAAACAGCACAGAACAGTACATGGGCCAGCCCAGTTAACAAGCGCTAGGCGCGACACACATCAAGAAACGCCCCCCTTTACCATTTTGTGCCCTCAGCGCCGGATACAGCCCATTCCACAAAGCAGCACACATCCACCTCCCCCCCCCCCCCCCCTCCCTCCTGTATGGGCTTGTACCATTTACATGTTGTTTTGTTTCTTCAAACTTTAAAAAATGGGCATATGTGGGATTCAATCTGTGGTCGTCACATTTCTATACTAGGACAACGCTAACGCTAACACGTCCAAGCCCGCCCATACGCCCTATAACACATAGGCTACGCCACGTCACCGCATGCATGTATGTGTGAATTTTTCTGGATTTTCATTTTTTAAATGTTTTATCCCTTAAATAAAAATCCGATTGAAGATCCGTTTTCATCATTAAAAGCCCTTTCGACGAGATCTTCGAAACTAGATCTCATATCAATATATTTTGATGATTTTTTTTGGGTTAAAAGTTGCCATGTCTATTGCATATGAATTGCCATAATGTTTACACTGAAGTTGTCATGATATGTTTCAGCTATTTTCTTCTACATTTAAAAGTAAATTTTGACATATTATAAAACGGGGAATTAAGAAACTAGACTTGCCATGAACTATAAACTAAAATTGCCATGATACATGCACTTAAAATTGCCACGGTTCATAAAAAAATAATTTTCATGGTCAAAGCACTGAAATTGCCATCATCAAAATGCTAAAATTGCCATGCTCTACAAACTAAAATTAACATATGACAACTTTAGTTTAAGCACTATGGCAACTACAGTGTAAACATCATGGCAACTTTTGGGCAAAAATAAAACTTTGTCGATACATATCAACATGGGCTCTAGTTTTGAAGATCTCGTCGAGACGGATTTAATTGTGAAAACGAATTTTTAATTCAATTTTTTAATTAGGAGATAAAATATTTTTAAGCCGAAAATCAAAAAGATTCATGCTGATGTCATCTATTCATACGTAGCAAAATTGGTGACGATAGAGGCGTGTAGGTGAGGTGCAAGATGCCACACGTGTGGGCGTTAGTTTTCTCCTTCCGTAGCTACTTACTGTTTTCTCCTTCT
This sequence comes from Aegilops longissima, assembly GCA_021605205.1. Taxonomy (NCBI): domain Eukaryota; kingdom Viridiplantae; phylum Streptophyta; class Magnoliopsida; order Poales; family Poaceae; genus Aegilops; species Aegilops longissima. The sequence goes on from CM038677.1 coordinate 846,763,726, forward strand.
TTGTAGTATGTCAACTCGTAACACTAAAAAGAGGACTTTGGTTTTCATTTCCAGCCGGTTTTATTTGTCAGGTTTTTCTTCTATTTTTACTTGTTTTTTTATTTTAGTTTTCTTTCTCCTTACTCCTATTTTATTTTTATTTTTTAATACATGATTTTTTTCAAATTTCACAAAAAAATTACGAATCAGCCATTTTTCAAGTTTTTGATAACTTTCTCATGAATTTTTATTATAACTGTTAATTTTTAGTAATATTGATGGACTCTTTCCAAAATTTGTGAACTTTATTTTCAAAATCAATGAATTTTTTCTAATTCCATGAGAACATTTTCATATACATGAATTTTTTCCAAAATTTATGAACTTTTTTCAAATCATTTTTCAATCCGTGAACTTTTTTTTCCAAATCCATGAACTCGTCCAATTTCATGAATTTTTTTTGTTGAGATTTTTCATTTTTGTGAGCTTTTTATTTTTCGAATTTATATAATGTTTTGAAAACCACGAACTATTTTTGAACCCGTGAATATTTTCAAATACTTCAACAAATTTTTTAGTTTCTTATTTTTTAAACCGCATTTTCTCTCTCAGAAAGTTAACGGTGAGCGTTCACCCTGTTATTTGTGGATCAGTCTACTTAGATTGGTCAATTGCGACAGGTCAGCTATGAACCAGGCTACCGGAAAAACCCACGCATCATAGAGCGAGCACTCACCTGCTCTTTTGGCCAGCCAACGAGCGGAGGCACATGGGTGCCGGCTTCTCCAAGCGGTGCATAAGGCACTGAAGATGAGGTCACGGGGGCCCAAATCTACTCCCCAGGTTTTTGGCCGGCCCTTGTGCCTTGGCAGGACTTCTTCTTTTTTCCATTCTCTTTTGTTCTTACATCTCGTGTCTTTTTTGTTTACTATTTTTTTTGCGGGGAAATTTGGGCAGCTTTATTCAACATCAACCGCCCCAGCATCATCCGCCCGGAGGCTAGTTACAAGGAAACTCGGAATAACATCTAACCAGCAATCTGTAACCTCCAAAGTGCTAGCTTGCTTGGCACAAAGGTGGGCAGAGAAGTTTGCTGATCTACACACATGTTGAACAAAGAAAGAAGAAAAACTACAAGCATGCTCCCCAATCTCTAACAAGATAGGCGCCACCACAGCTCGATGAGCCTGACGCGAGTTCCAGAGATCAACGATCTCCATATAGTCTGTTTCAATGACAACTTTGTCGTAGCCTCGAAGCTTTGCAAAGATAACTCCATGACGAACTGCAAGTGCTTCAGCTACGAGAGGGTCCGTAATACCTAAATACGGTTTACACCAGGCAGCTTTCAGGGCCGTGGAAGATCTAGCCACGCCTCCAACTCCACCTCGCCGCGCTTTCATTGCAATGCTTCCGTCAGTGTTGATTTTGAGCTAATTTTTTTTAAATAATACATATTTTTTATTAAATTTCAGAAATATTACGCCGTAATTATATTTTTCAAAAATAATACTCAGTCGGCCTACTGTTGGCCGATTGGATCCAGTCAGCCTGCTGCTGGCCGATTGGACCCCAGTCGGCCCACTGTAGGCCGATTGGATCCAGTCGGCCTACTGCTGGCCGATAGGCCCCAGTCGGCCCACTGCTGACCGATTGGCGCCCAGTCGTGCATGCACTCATTTATCTTTGGAATGAGTATTTGAAAAATGTTGAAGAAGTATTTAAAAAAATGTTGATCATGCATATAAAAATGTTAGTCAAGCATTTGAAAAAAAATGTTGAACACGTATTTGAAAAATGTTGAAAAAATATTTGAAAACTGTTGAATAGGTATTTGAAAAATGTTAAAGAAGTATTTAAAAAAAATGTTGATCATGTATATAAAATGTTGAACAAGTATTAGAGAAAATGTTAAACAAGTATTTTAAAAATTCAACAAGTATTTGAAAATGTTTAACATGTGTATAATATACATGACCAATATTTTGATATTGATCAACATTTTATATACATGATCACCATTTTACAAATAATTTTTCAACATTTTTATATACATGATCAATATTTTTCAAATACTTGTTTAGCCTTTTTTTCAAATAATTGTTTAAATTTTTTGCAAATGCTAGATTAACATTTTCTATACATGATCAAAATTTTATAAATACTTTTTCAATATTTTTATATACATGATCAATATTTTTCAAATACTTGTTTCGCTTTTTTCAAATAATAGTTTAATATTTTTGCAAATGCTAGATTAACATTTTTTTATACATGATCATCATTTTTTAAAATACTTCTTCAACATTTTTCAAATACCTATTCAACAGTTTCAAATATTGTTTCAATATTTTTCAAATACTTGTTAAATATTGTTTTTTCAAATGCTTGATTAACATTTTTATATGCATGATCAACATTTTTTTAAATACTTCTTCTACATTTTTCAAATATTCATTCCAAAGATAAATGGGTGCATGCATCTGTCGGCCTAGAGGAAGCGGACTGGGCGCCAATCGGTCAGCAGTGGGCCGACTGGGTCCTATCGGCCAGCAGCAGGCCGACTGGATCCAATCGGCCTACAGATGGGCGATGGCGTCAATCGCCAGCAGCAGGCTGATGGATCCAATCGCCAACAAGAGGCCGATCGAGTATTATTTTGAAAAATATAATTACGGCGTAATATTTCTGAAATTTAATAAAAATTATGTATTATTTTAAAAAAATTAGCCATCAGGTGGACGCCATCCATGCCCTGGAAACGTTCGGGCATGCTCCCTTGGCAATTCCAACACTGCCAAAGACTCCTGAATGTTTTTCATGTACTGAACCGGGTCTAGAGTACCCTTGTCATGAGTAAGATTATTCCTGGAGGTCCAAATGGACCACATAATAGATACCAACCTTGCCTTATCAGCCTCTGAAAATCTAGCATCACACAGTATATCCTTTCTCCAAGTGTGTGGGTGTAAATCTGGGCGTTTAACACCCAACAAATCCGGTGCTGCTATCCAGAAACTCCTGGCATGGTTGCAGTTTAACAGGGCACAGATCCTCCTCATCACTAAGACAGATTTTGCATTTGCTAGTAGTTGATATATGACGAAACGTCAGTGTACTTTCCACTGGGAGGATTCCTCTCATCACTCGCCACCAAAATACACGTACTCTGGGCAAGACTTTCAGCTTCCAGAGCCGAGACCATAACTGTTTTTTTGTCTCTGAAGTTTCCGTGATCGTCCCTTCTTCTAGAGCAGATTGCTCATTCTGAATCATTAAAGATCGATACGCTGACTTGACAGTATAAATCCCGTTCCTTTCTAGAGCCCAAGCCATGTAATCATCACCCCCTCCCCTTCTCAAGGGGATATTAAGAATTGCATCCGTATCGGGGGTATGAAAGTTTCCCTGACCACTTCAGATTTCCAAGTCCAAATATCAGCATCAATAATGTCTGAAACTGTATTAATCTGGGCGTTCCCCAGCCTTGCAACAGGAGACATCGTGATGGTATCCGGAATCCACTTGTCCGTCCATATATTAACCGTTGTGCCATTTCCAATACGTTTGATCAGGCCGGAGTTCAAAGCTTTCCTTCCATGAATTATCGCTCGCCAAGTGACAGAAGCATGTTTCAGAATAGTGGCTTGCAGAAACTCGCATGAAGGATAATATTTTCCTTTTAGTACCTGTGCACAAAGAGTATCGGGATTCGTTATCAATCTCCATCCGTGCTTGCCAAGAAGAGCAGTATTAAACATCTCCAAATCCCGGAATCCCATCCCTCCCTTTGCCTTCGGCTGTGCTAGCGCCTCCCACGACAACCAGTGCATAGAGCGTCGGTCAAGGGAGCTGCTCCACCAGTACTTGGCCATGTATGAGACCAAACTTTTACACACTTTCTTGGTCAACTTGAAACACGACATGCTAAAAGTTGGAATCGCCATAGCAATTGTTTTCAGCCGCACTTCTCTGTCGGCACAAGATATCATCCTCTTTGATCCACCTTGGAGTTTGCTACGAATTCTTTCCCCAATGTGATCAGAAGTACCGCTTGTAATCCTACCCACTGCCGTAGGTAGACCAAGATATCGTTCAGTAAACGCTTCGACATTAATATTCAAAATTTGCTTAAGCTCATGTCGAAGTGGAGCTGCTGTGTTTGGACTGAAATAAACAGAGCTCTTTTCCTTGTTCACTGTCTGACCCGAACATTCTTCATATATTCGCAGAATCTCATTCAACCGATGGCAGATTGAGCTCTAGCCTGCATAAAGATCAGACTATCGTCTGCGAATAGCAAGTGATTTATTCAAGGCGAACGAGCGCTCACCCGTATTCCCTTGTCAACATATGCACCACCATACATATTCAAAAGGGATGTAAAACCTTCCGCACATATCAAGAAGAGATATGGCGAAATTGGATCACCTTGTCGCAAACCACACGACGGGGTGAAGAATGGCAGCAACTCTCCGTTGACGCGCACCGAGAAACGTACTGAAGTCACACACTTCATTATCAAACGGAGAAATTCTGCCCCAAAGCCAATCCTTAACATAATCGCCTCAAGATAATGCCATTCCACTTTGTCATATGCCTTCATCATGTCAAGTTTGACTGCACATACCGCTTTGCCCCCTTTCTTCCTCTTCTTCATGGCATGCACACATTCATGCGCAATTAAAACATCGTCAGTGATCAGACGTCCAGGGACAAAAGTACTCTGTTCTTCCCCTATGATTTCATCCAGACACTCCCTAGCCCGATTTGCAATGGCTTTAGAGGCAATCTTGTATAGAACCGGACATAGGGATATCAGACGATACCGTGATATCTTTTGAGGGAACCTCACCTTGGGAATCAAAGTAATGGAAGTGTCATTTAGACCCAATGGCAGTTCACCCCCATTTAGAAAGTCCAGTACAGCCGGGACAATATCATCTTTCAAAATTTTCCAGTGTCTTTGATAGAATCCAGTTGTAAAGCCATCCACTCCCGGTGCCTTCGACGGGGCCATCTGAAAAAGAGCTCGCCGGACCTCCTCTTCGGTGTATGGCTTCTGTAGCTCAAAATTCATCGCACCCGTGACCCGAGGTGGTACTACTTGTAGTAGCTCATCCATCTGGTGAAAGCCCTTGGACGTGTATAATGCTTGGTAGAAGGCCTGAACTTCTGCCCGATCCTCATCCCCATTTGCACATACAGAGCCATCAGACCGCTCCAGTCCTTCAATCTTATTCATGCGCTTCCGCTGGGCAGCTTGGGCAAGAAAATAGCCCGTGTTTCTGTCCCCCTCCCGAAGCCATGACACACGGGACCTCTGACGGACCCGGATTTCCTCTTGTTTGAGAGCCAACCTCAGTTGTTTGGTAATTGTTTTCTCCTCTTCTGTTGGTCCCCTTCCTACTGCTGACATCCTCAATCGTGCAAGTTTATCGCGCAACCGACGAACTTTGCGTGTGAGAGAGCCGAACTCCTTTGCCCCCCACACTACGAGATTGCCTTGCAATGCAGTAAGGGCTTGAGTAACACCTTGAAGACCCTGACGACCTACACCTTGCTGCCAGCTATCAAAAATTAATTTGTCATAGTCGACGTGCGTTTGCCAGACATCTTCATACCGAAATTGCTTAGGTCCCCTCGGACGCCCTGAACTAGCGCGCTCCCGGATCTCAGCACACACAAAACAGTGGTCCGATTCCGTAGCAACAATATGACAGACTTTGATATGTTCAAACATGTTCATAAAAGCCTCATTCCCAAATGCCCTGTCAAGCCTTGCTTTTACATTTGATCCTCCTACCTGTCTATTATCCCAGGTATATGTTGTTCCAGAGTAGCCAAGATCAACTAGAGAACACTCATCCATAACTTCACGGAATGCTCGCATTTGCCATTCCGGACGTGAGGACCGTGAAAAGTGTTCCGATCCTTCCAAAGTTTCATTAAAATCACCAATACACAACCAAGCCGCATGTTGGATTGCAAACAAAGTTCTCATGAATCTCCAACTATGATGCCTACCTTCAGCCCTTGGAGCTCCATAGAAACCAGTCACTCGCCATTTTCTTCCATCATCACCTTTTCTCCGCACCATGACATCAATATGGCCGGCACTGTAACTCTTTAACTCTACGTCAAAGTCATGAGACCAGAACATACCAATCCCACCACTGAGACCCACACTTTTAACAACAAAACATCCCTCAAAACCCAACAATGTCCGCAAGTTCTCCACTCTCACTGCTACGATCTTCGTCTCCATGACAAATAGGAGACCGGGCGCTTCTTGCTTCACAATACTGCGAAGCTCTCGAACTGCCCCGGGGTTCCCAAGCCCCCGGCAGTTCCAGCTTAGGTAACTCATTTGCCCGGGCAGGGCTGACTCGCAGCCGCTGTCGAATTTTCTGAACTCGTGGGAGTCAGTTTCTTCTTCTTAGATTCTCTGACTTCCTCATCCCCCTGTTCTGAACTTGTGTCTGTGCCTACCTCTCCCTCTTTTGTGCCTGATACAGCATATGTATGTGCGACGTCCGTCAGAAGAGGCAGCTCAACTCTGCGATAAACCTGTTTCGGACCCTGAGGACCCCCCTTTCTCTTATTCTGGAACACCTTCGACTTGGACGGGGAGATCACCTCACCACCTGTATCAGCAGCCGTCGTCGAGTTGCGAGTATCATTCTTACTATTTTGTGTCCCTTGATGCTCCTTCGACGAACTGTCATACGATGTAGCCTTGCGACGCTCTTCAGAAGCTCGCAAACCTTTCCCAAACGGCAAAATGCCATGCTCATCTCTTGTTCCTGGCGTTGGGCATAACAAATCCGAGTGGCCTAAGCGGCCACATGAAAAACAAAAGTGAGGGACATTTTCATATTCAATGTTGTACCTATCTGTGCACTGCCTCCTCTTTGATTCAATCCAAACCCAACTTCTCAAAGGGCTTTCCACATCAACCGTGACTCTTGCCCTTAGATAACCCGCCGCATAACAAATTGCACAAACTTTGCATTCTTATCAATCTGCGCTGCGATCGCTTTTCCCCACTTGTCATCCCTCAGATGAAAAGGAAGGTTCACAACCCTTGCCCACATCTGTATCTTATCAAACCGCAGCTCTGGCGGCTTCATACATTCATCAAACTCAGACAAAACCACAACGTTCTTGCTCACATGCCATGGGGATCCCTCCCACACACGATCTCTATCTCTCTTTGTAGCAAATTCGGCCACAAACATATTATCCCCCGCTGGTCGGAAAAAGAGACCTTTTGGGTTACCCCATGCTGGCCGAAGGGCACTGGTGATGGTTTGGATGTGCATAATATTCCGATGAAGAACCTTACCAGCCACCATCCACTTCTCCTTCTCTTCCTCTTCCCGATCATCGAGCACCAGCGGCACAGCCTCCTCCGTCGAGATTTCCAATCTTCCCAAGGCTTCCGCTAACCTCGCCCTAGCCGCCTCCGGCGACAGAGGCGCTTGATCCTTGCCTCGATCGGCGGATGAGGCCATTCTCCGATCAGTTTTCCACTCGCCCCGCTGATCGATCCCAACGGGCGCCGCCGTGTCCACCCTCAAAAACCCTAGTCGCCTCGCACGGGGGCTCCGGGTTTTTCGGGGGAAAAGTTATTCAGGTGCGTGTCTTTTTTGTTTACAAGGAAAATGTATGTGTGTTGCAATGGGGTATACAAATTCTAGTATGTTAGCCTGCGATTACCTGCCCATATTAATACTATTGTGTAAGTTAATATTAATCATATCCTGCTAATGATTTACCTTATAGGTGATGAGGAGTTTGGTAAATAAATTAAAGTGAAGTTGGTTCTGAAGGTAATTAAATTAATATGGTGATTATCATATGCAGGGAAGGTTAGGCGAAGAGGTGGTGCAAAATGAAACATTAAACCTTACATTCTTTTTGAGTAGTAGAGATATTTTTTTATGTACTTAAATAAATTTTGGGTGGAAACTGTTCCAAATTTTAAAAATATTGGTAAGTTTGAAAAGTATTCCAATATACAAAAAATGTTAACGTATTTTCAAAAATGTTCGAAACTTTTTCCAATGTCTGCGAAATTTTAAAATGTTCATAAATTTTAGAAAATGTTCACCGATTCATAAAATATTCACAATTGCATTGGAAAAATGTTCAGGAATTGAGATAAATGTTATCAATTTAAAAAAATATTAACTAATTTAAAAAAATACGAATTTGAGAAAAATGTTCTCAAATCATAAATGTTCATGATTTCAAAAAAGTTTAATGACTTAGCAAAATATTCTCCAATTTGAACAAAAAGCTCTGACCATTTGAAAAATCTTCGAGAATTTTGAATATGTTCATGAAATAAAAATTAAACTTAAAAAGACAAAAGGAAAATAAAAAAGAAAAAAGGGAAGCAGAAAAGAAGGAAAAAAAACAAAAGAAAAACATGTGTTGGAAGGTCCAGAACCTTCCGAAAGCTGGTGGGAAGCACACAGCTTTTTATTCATATACATGGCAGAAACCTATCAGTACATCGAGAACCAAGAGCAGGACGTCGATGCAGTTCGATGGATACCAATAGTTTCATCACTGCTGCATGGCCACAACAGATGTAGACATGAATTCCATGCCATTTTGGACAAGAACGAAACATTATTTTTACTTCATTATTACTTGTCCTCTCTATCTTTGGCACCGACAGTGATAGGTTCACAGATTTCTTGAATTCATCAACAGCCAAGTTGGATTTATGGGACAAGAGTTCCAAGCATGTTTGAGACTACATTACTACCCATTACTCAGCTCCATTATTTTTAGTCTACTGAATTTGCGGTCGCTATTTGCTAGGGTTTCCTTTTTGTTAAGATCTATATTTCGGTACTACTTGAACTTACGCAACTAAAAGAACTCACCATGCATGATGGTCATCTTTTTCGTTTGCTTTAACTATCTGATTTTATTTTTGTAAAGAAGAGAAACAAATAATGAATCTGCTACAAGAACAGAACTCGAGTAAAACCAATAGAAGGCATATCAACCTATACACACAAAAACCAACATGCAGGCAGATGACTAATCAAATCAAGATACTTGACAACCATAACGTCCAACTTATAATACATACAAAAATAATTGCTTGAGTAATATGAGCTAAATTATGGGACCTACATAGTAGCTATTTAATGCAGAAATATTGGGCACTTCAACAAATCAGATGGATAAACATTGAGAAAAGAGATGGTTTGCCATGCTTCACTTCTTAGCCATCATCTTCACAACATTCAAATCCCAACCCACTGAATGCTAGTTTCGAATCGTGAAAGTCAAATCCCTATATCATGATACATGACTTTTTCGAAGCAAGCAGAGACCAAGCGACAGTAACCTCCACTTCCACCTTAGGGTCAAGGTCACCCATGAAACATGTCTACTGACTTATATTGCAAGCTTTGGGCATGAAGCAAACCTCACCTTGTGTGGCGATGTCACCTGATTCTGAGTTAGCTTGTATGACAACTTTCAGGCTTCCTTTCAGTTCCACGGAAACTACATTTCTTGATAGATGAAGGTAACCGTATGAGCCCTTAGGCATTGTTGTACCACGAGAAGTAAGCAACACGACTTCCATGGGTGAGGCATCAGTAATATAAATGACTTTACCATCAATGATCTCAGTTGTCCGCGATGGCGATAGGCAAGCCACTTGACCCCCATAATCGAAAGGCCACGGCCCATTTTTGACACGGACACCCAATATAGTTGCCTGAACAGTTTCATCAATCTGTTCCAAGCATAACTCCGTCGTGCAGAAGCAGTTGCCGAAGCAAATGGTAGATACATCTGGATAATGTCCTGCGGTGTAATGGCACGTCCCACTGATCAATGCTCTATCCTGGGATAACGTTTCGCCCTTTACTCTTAGTTGGATTTCAAAGTCAACTGGATCAGTAAACACAATGGCGCGAGACGGGCCAATCAGCCGGAAGAAAGGATCCTGCAAGCTGCATCAACGAACATAACATGTTAGCAAAAGAAGAGAAGATTGATCAAAACAAGGCTAGCATCTTTTACCCAACTATATAGTGTAAGATAAGATCTCCAAAGCATAAAAAAAAGAAGAGCAAATTATGTAAGGTGCTAGCTTACGTACGTCTTGACTGAGCATCTGGGAGCTCCACCTATCGCAAGCGAAGAGGGGGTTACGATTGCGATCCACGCAGTCCCGCGCAGCAATCACGCCATACACAGACAACGGCCACTCAAGGCCGCCTTTTATCTCGGTGAGTTTGATGGTGAAGATCTGCATCAAACATGAAGTTCATGTGGGCTCCATCATGAGCTTGGTGGCGCGCGCGATGGCGGCATCATGTGGGCTCCATCCGGGCGTCCAGTGGGTGAAGTGCTGCATGGGGCTCACGGTCGCTGCAAACACCAACCAAATATAGAAGTTCATGCATGAATGTTTACAGAAATCAAACATGAATGGATCAAAGTGTTTAGCACTTTAGCTGCTACTTGCTCAGTGGTCAGTACTCACTCATGTCCTCGAAGAACCCGTAGCCACACGCTCCCCACGCGGACTCCCAGTTGCGACGGTACAAGGCCAAGTCGTCCGCCTCGAAGGCCATCTCCTCCTCCTCGGCGATCTGCTTGGCCGACTTGCCTCGGCCCATCTTCTTCCTCATGTCATCGTCGCCTTGGACCTGTTGCTGAGCCTCCATGGCTGGCTTATCGTCGACGTGTTGGGGCCTCGCAGGCTGAGGAGCGGCGGCAGCAGCGTGTTTCTCCTTTGTCGTGGTTTTGTCACGGCAGATGTCCTCATGAAAGGACTTAGTCGTGGAGCCATCGCTACGGGTTAACTTGAAGGGGTTAAAGAGACGCAAAGACACAAGAGTTATACTAGTTCGGCCCCTTCGATGAAGGTAAAAACCTACGTCTAGTTTGTGATGGGATTGATGTGGTCTCGATGACTAGGGAGCAAATAAGCTTCGCCTAGGCCTCGAGTTGTTGTTGTCTGTCCTTGAACCGCCCCGGGTCGTCCCCTTATATACACGGGTGACGCCCGTCGGTTCAGAGAGTCCCAATCTCCGGTCCATATTCGTATCCGGGTTGGTCTCTCGCTATTCCTAACTTACAATACAAGTTTACATACCAGGCCGGTTTACGGCTACAAGTTTTAAACCGACTACAGGCCTTGGGCCCTTTATGCCCCTTGGGCTTTTACACCATTGGACTACTGATGAAGTTAACCCGGCCCAGATAGGCCGGTTTACACCCAGTAGTAACATCCCTAACATTAGGCCCCAGATTGATTTGAACAGGTTCATGTCAATCCTTGATAAAAACCTTCATCTTCAATACCTTCTTGAAATCGTTGAACCGCCATGATGTCACCTTCTCTGGTTGCTGTAAACCGGCATGATGTCCCCATAAAGATAGCATTCCCGATATCCTCTTTGTTTAATAGATCCGCAATAATCGAGGCGACAGCTCCGCTTCCTAGGTTTGTGGTTCCTTGATTCCGACGCCTAACACAGGTATCTTGCCTTATAAATAGGATCGAAGGGTCATTCCTTTTCTCGCCTCCGTCCTTTCTCTTCGTCTTCCTCGCGTCGCCAGCCTCGGAGCTCCGCCGCCGCCGTCGACCTCTGCACCGTCTCGGGCCGCTGCATCGACCTGAACGCACCAGAGAAACGCAGATTCTTCCGCATCTCCTCAACTCAGGTAGGTCCTCGGTTCCCTTTTGACCTAGATCCGTTCTAGGGTTTCCTGTTCTTGCCGTGCTCCATGAACTGTTCCTGCTCATACCAGACTCTTGGATATATCTGTGACACCTTGCACTGATTAGTAGTAGCTTTTAGCATCCGCCTGTAGTCTCGTGCGTGCGTCCATGGATCTCGCACATCATTTCTGCTCATTGCATCAATACTGCTCTGCTGTCTTCCTTTTTGGATATTTTTCTTCTTTTCTGATCTGGCTTCAGATCCTTCGTTGTAGAGAAATCTTGCGAAACTTGTTTCTGCACACTTAGCCATTCGCAACCTCAATTGTTTTCAATATTTAGACCTTAGACCAGGCGGTTTAACTTAACATAGAAAAAATTAGATAAACCGGTATACACCATTAGTCCCCTTGTTGAACCGCCAGAACTCCTTGAGCAGATACTGTCGCTTCATAGAACTCCGGTTTAGACGTATTTGTCTCCGATTTAGCATTGTACACCGGTTCTCTCTTTATCCCAACACATTTCTTTGAACCGGATTTATATATTTTTTGTAGATGGCCAAACAAGTGTATGAGTGCAACTGGGCTCCTTCCCGTGTCACCAAACTCAATTAAACAACCTGGTCCTGACTGGCGCTTTAGCCAGTAAAAATAGCATCCATTGGAGGGTTCCTGGCAAAGAATGTCCACCCACCCCTCAGGAAGGAGAGGTTGTAGTTTTCGCAGATCACCTAGCCCGGGGTTTCAATCCGCCCGGTTCAAAATTTTATCGAGATGTGCTAGCCAATTTTCAACTCCGTCCACAAGATACAGGCCCCAATTCTGTTACCAATATCTGTCACTTCCAAGTGCTCTGTGAGGCCTACTTTCAAGAAGAACCTACAGTTGAACTGTTTAGAGACTGCTTCCATCTAAACCGCCGCACCGAATTCACTGACGGGCCCAACACAGAATTGGGTGGTGTGGCGATTCAAAAAAGAAAGGAGGTCACTTATCCTCATGTCAAACTGCACAGCCACCCCAAGGAATGGAATCAAACATGGTTTTATTGCAAAGACACTTCGCCTGCCAACGAGAATCCCTTGTCCGGTTTTCGTCCGGAGTGACTCAGCAACACACATCCCTTTCCGCAAAGATTAACTGCCAGTGAGAGAAGTAAATATGCTCCTCAACTCTCCAAGCTCAGAGCCTTCATGGCTAACGGTTTAACCGGAATTGATCTTGCGCGCTGTTGGATATCATGGAGCATACTGCCCCTCTCCCAGCGCTCCGGTTTAATGTGTGAGTACACTGGTAGTGTCGACGACCCCCTCCGACATATTAATATCCAGCTTACCGATGATGAGGTCACCGAGGCGGTGAAGAAGATGTTGAACGAACCGGAAAACCTCTGTGCCCGGACCGGTCTGCTCCCCTTCTGTGCTACCAACAAACTGCCATCTGTAAGACTTCTGATTATTTTTTACTGAATATATTATTGCCATCCCGGTATAACTTTTAACATCAACTGCTGCTTAACCAGGGTGATGATCCATTCTGGAGCAAGAAACGCCCACAAGAGAAACCGGAGAAGCCAGACAAACTGGAAAAACCACTTAGGCAAAAGACCAAAGCTGTCAAGAAGACTACTCATAAGAGGAAAACCACTGCATCTTCTGATCCGGCTGCGGATGATGATGTGGGTAATCCGGACCTTGAGGTAGAACTTGATTCACTTGGCTTACTTTTCACACGCCTAATTAATGATGATGTTTGTCAGGATGATGCTGAAACCAGTAATGCTGATGTTGTAGAGGTAACTATTCTCTCCTCTGACTCAAATCCTTTGCCTTCACTAAAAAACCGTCAGGCAAACCGGAAAATTAAATTTTCTCATCCCCTTGCTTACTTGGATCCCAAATTTCTTATGAAGACTCAACAACATGAAGCTCGCCGCACAACTCGGCACAACGGCCAGGTAGTTACCTCCACCGGTTTACCGAACAGTCAGTTTTGGAAACGTCGTTCAGAGGTCTCTAATTTGCTTGTCAGTGCTTATCCTAAAGCAGGCTGGTTTCGTCAACCCCTTAATCCGTCTGATTCCGATTATCAGGTCACTTCCCACTCCTCATCTGGCGAGTCATCAGCCACTCAGCTGCCGCCGCTAAAAACGGTGCTTGGGTAAGTTATACCTTTCATATTGTTTCTACTGCATCATTGTGTAGTATATGCCGTATTTAACTGTTGTTGTGCCTTTTCAGGGCCAAGCCTAGGCCGAGCAAAAAGGCTCGTCTGGATAAAGCGGCCGACGAAGAGACTATCCTGAACCGGGCAGCGCCCCAAACCTTGAAGCGGCCATCTGTGAAGACACGCCCAATGATCCGCCACAGCAAGATGACGATTTTGTTGCTGAAGAAAGGCCTGTTGACACCGCCCTTCCTGCTGACCAGCCCAGAAGCCCGACCCGGATTGAAAAATCCACCAGTCCAATCCGGCCTGCTGACAAACCGACGGCCCCTGGTCAAACCGGTGACTCCAAGGACGATGACATCGTAATTACTGGTTTTGGCCACAGCGAACCGGGTAATCCAGTCGCTTTATCCAAACATTCTGCCAAAGAAGAATTTGCCACTATGAGCAAGGGTAAGTGGGATGTTGATCTGGCAACTTATGCCGCTCTGAACCCCCAAGACCTTCATTCTGGCTACTTGAACCGGCTGTATACCAGCCGTGACTATGAAGCTGGCCTGGTGAAAATGATGAAAGAGAAATTCGAGGTAACCTCCATGTTCTTTTCTCGCCTGAATATTTCAATTTTTGTTAACTCTCCTAGTCCCCAAGGGCCGGTTCAACTTAGCATAGTTAAACCGGGACTGTATTTTATATCGCCGCGTCAGCACATGTTCGAGCAAATAGCCATTAGCCCCCAAGTGCCAAGTTGAATGCTTGTATTGAGCTTGGGACTTTGTGATTTTATTGACAGATGAAGATCAAATGTGCATTAGCCCCCAAGTGCCAAGTGTATAACTGGTTATGCACTGGGGACTTTGAAATGACAATATGTAACATGCTCCCTTTTTGTTGCAGAGTGAGATACGTCAACAAGTCTCACAAATCCATGACCTCCAAGAAAATCTGAAATCTCAACAAGCAGAAACCTCCAAGGCCAAGGATGAACTGAAAACCGCTTTAACTACTATGGAGCAACTCAAGGAGTGGTTCAAGTCTGAGCGGGCCGGCTGGGATACTGAAAAGGCTGCTTTGACCAAAAAGGTTGAAAATGCTGAGGCTGCCCTTAAACCGGTGGTAGATGAGTTGACCAGCGTGAAGCGGCAAGTGCATTCCATGACTGCTGCCATCTTCGGTAAGTTTCCTTTGGCTTCTATGATAATCTTGACCTTCTTATGATAAGTCCGGTTTGTGATTTCTCTTGCAATGGTGTAGGCACACGCATTGGTCACTTGGGGTCAGATGTTCGGAAGAAATTGAAGGCTGCCTATACCTTAATAGAGCAGTTGTACACTGGAGCGCAGCGGATCATCTCCACTGCCTCTCATAACAATCCGGCCCCTTCCTTAATTCAAGATACCCTTAGGAGGTTGTCCATGCTTCCCGCCCGGATTGAAGAGCTGAAGAAATCTGCTGCTCGAACCGGCGCCATCAACGCCTTAATCCGGGCCAAAGCATGGGTGCCAGATTTCGATCCCGTTGAAGCGGCTCAGGGCTATCCCAGTCTGAAGGAAGACGGCTCAGAGTTCAACGAAGATGATTTGAGAGCAATAAACCGGGCAGTGCGCCCTCTGGCTTGCCAATTAGCTGAAGAAGCCAACTTGTCGCATTATCAAGCTCAGTATGACGATCAGAACAAGCGAGTGGCTGCACCTATTCCTGAAGCGGAGAACCTGATCCCTCTGATCCGTAAGCATACTTACGCTCCTGATATTGACCCAACTTCCCTGATCCATGAGGAGGCTGTCTTTCAAGCTTTAATGGGAATCGACTGGACCACTGTTGACTTCCAGCAACTGGGTAGAGATGAAGAAGCTGAAGCGGCGCAGGACGACCCACAACCATCAAACCGGGGCGGCGAGCAAGCATGAACCGGAAGCCGGTTTGAAGAGCTGCTTTATTACATTCCGCCAAGAAACAATAATCTTATTTGGGCACCATGTTGCCTTGTAATAGGATAGCCAACACTTTTGCTTTGAATATGCCTTCGTGCATAGGCGCTGATACTCTTGCTTGAATGATCGAAACTTTCAATCTTATATTGCCTGCAGTCACAAAATCTTAAACCGCCACGGCGGTTTATGCCGCCAGCTGGCTTGTGACGTTCATATATATATGAAATGAAATATTAAGGTATATAATCGAAATTTATGATACCAAATACCTGCCATCGCTGGGCATAAGGTTGGCTTAGCCAATCTTGAAGCGGAGGTTGTATAAACCCTTACCGTCAAAGGAGAAAACAGCTCCTCTTGTTATTTATAATGCCGGTTTACCACGTAAACCGTGTCGGGTCATGATAAGCCCCATGTTACTCCATAATAGGATGTTAACAGAAAAAACATCAAACCGGTGAAATTATCTCCGGATTAAAAAATTGACCAAATTCCGTCAACTGACAGTTTTGAAAACGGTTTAAAAATGTTGTCGGTTTAAGAAACGCAACAAAAATCAAATAATAGTTATGACAACCATGGAAGCAAAGGCAATGATAAACTGTTTAGAAAAACATAAGGCTTTACTGAGCCGATCAGATGGTGTTACCATGGTCGGACACGACCAAGCTCCCTATAAGGTGTAGCCATGGTTCAAGTCAGCCAGGTCCCCAACTGAAACCGTGGCATTATGCCGATCAAGTGGCGTGGCAATGGTTCGGGTTCGACCAAGCCCCAAGTGATTCTATGGCCTTAGGCTGATCAAGAGGCATGACTGGTTCAGACTTGACCATGTCCCCAAGTGATCTGGTGGCTTTCGCCTATCAAAAGGTGTTGCATTGGTTCGGACACGACCAAGCCCCCAAGTGATATCACAAAGCTTTTGAAAAGCAAACTCAGGGGGTAAACCGGAGGCCGCTTTAAGACAGAACAACTCCATGTAACCACGCATGATGTAACAGAACAGATACCCCGCTTTAGCTGAGGCTCCGGTTTATTACTTTATTCATAATATATACACTGTCATAATATGTACATAAGTAGAGCCGATGGCTCAGGTATAATAAGGCCGAAGATGAGCTATGTTCCACGGCCTGTTGGTCTCCTCCTCTGACGTGCGTGAGTCTTTATGCTCTCGAACATCGATCAGATAGTACGACCCGTTGTGCAGATTCTTGCTGACCACGAAAGGTCCCTCCCAAGGTGGGGATAGCTTGTGCATATCAGTCTGGTCTTGGATGAGCCGAAGCACCAAATCTCCTTCTTGAAAAGTTCTGGTTCTGACCCGGCGACTATGATAACGACGAAGATCTTGTTGGTAAATCGCCGAGCGAGCAGCTGCTATGTCACGCTCTTCATCCAACCGATCCAAAGCGTCATGCCGGGCCGTCTCGTTGTCCGCTTAAACATAAGCTGCCACACGAGGTGAGTCATGATGGATGTCACTGGGGAGAACCGCTTCCGCTCCATAAACCATAAAGAACGGCGTGTATCCCGTGGATCTGTTAGGCGTAGTATTTATACTCCATAACACAGACGACAACTCTTCTACCCAACAACCCGGTGTCCTCTGCAAAGGGACCATAAGTCGGGGCTTGATGCCTCTCAAGATCTCTTGATTGGCTCTTTCCGCTTGACCATTGGACTGTGGGTGAGCTATCAAGAAACGCTGCGGATGTGCTCCGTTCGCAGAACTCCTTCATGGCACCTTTGGACAAATTGGTACCATTATCTGTGATGATACTGTGTGGAAAGCCAAACCGGAAAATCACCTTTTTGATGAACTAAACCGCCGTGGCCGCATCACACTTGCTAACAGGTTCTGCCTCTACCCACTTTGTAAATTTGTCGACCGCCACCAGCAGGTGTGTCTTCTTGTCCTTGGACCTTTTGAAAGGTCCAACCATATCCAGCCCCCAAGTCGCAAACGGCCAAGTAATTGGAATCATCCTCAATTCTTGGGCCGGTACATGAGCACGTCTGGAAAACTTTTGGCAACCATCACATCGCCTGACCAGATCTTCCGCATCAGCATGGGCAGTCAACCAATAGAAACCGTGGCGGAACGCTTTAGCCACCAAGGATTTTGAACCGGCGTGGTGACCACAATCTACTTCGTGGATCTCACACAATATTTCACGGCCTTCCTCAGGGGACACACAGCGTTGAAACGCCCCTGACACACTGCAATGATGCAATTCGCCATTAACAATGGTCATAGACTTAGATCGCCGAACTATTTGCCGGGCCAACGTCTCATCTTCTGGTAACTCGCCCCGGTTCATGTATGCCAGATAAGGAAGCGTCCAATCCGGAGTGACGTGCAGAGCTGCCACCAATTGAGCCTCCAGATCAGGAATAGCCAAATCCGCTTCACCAGGAGCTTGGTCGACGGGTTGTGCAGCACGTCGAGAAAAACATTGGGCGGGACCGGTTTGCGTTGAGAGCCCAACCGGCTTAAAGCGTCCGCCGCTTCATTTTTCCGACGGTCCACGTGGTCCACCTGATAGCCCTTGAAATGACCTGCAACAATATCCACTTCACGACGATATGCAGCCATGAGTGGGTCCTTTGAATCCCAAGTGCCAGACACCTGTTGAGCCACTAGGTCCGAGTCACCGAAGCACTTAACCCGGCTTAGATTCATCTCCTTAGCCATCCGAAGACCATGGAGCAAGGCTTCATACTCAGCTGCATTGTTAGTACAAGGGAACATTAAACGGAGAACGTAACAAAACTTGTCACCTCGTGGTGAAGTTAATACGACTCCAGCCCCCGAGCCCTCCAACTGCCTGGATCCGTCAAAATGGATGGTCCAATATGTATGACCGGCTTTTCTTCAGGCGCTTGCAACTCCGTCCAATCATTAATGAAATCCACAAGTGCTTGAGACTTCACCGCCGTCCGAGGCACGCATTTCAAACCGTATGCCCAAGCTCTATAGCCCACTTGGCAATCCGGCGATCGCTTCCGGTTCAGATGATATCACCTAAGGGAGCCGAATCGACCACCGTGATGGGGTGCCCTTGGAAATACTGCTTCAGCTTCCGCTTGCCATAAAACTCCATACACCAGCTTTCGCCAATGCGGATACCTTTGCTTAGATTCAATAAGCACCTCGCTGATATAATAAACCGGACGTTGAACGGATGCTCCTTCCCGCCTCCTTCCGCTCTACCACAATGGCCACGCTGACCGCCCTGGCATTAGCAGCAACATATAGCAGAAGCGGCTCCTTGTTGATGGGAGCGGCGAGCACAGGCGGATTGGCCAATTGCCGCTTTAAGTCCTCCAATGCTTCATCGGCGGCTGGACTCCAGACAAATTGATCTGTCTTCTTCAAAGATTCGGTACAAAGGATGGCCTTCTCCGAGGCGGCCGATAAACCGCTCAGCGCAGCAATCCGCCTGCCAAACGCTGGACATCATTAATACACTTCGGTTTAGCCAGGGAGGTGATAACCGTAATCTTCTCCGGATTAGCTTCAATCCCCCTGTTGGACACAAGAAAATCCAATAACTTGCCTGCCGGAACACCAAAAACACATTTGGCCGGGTTGAGCATCATCTTGTAAACCCGCAGGTTGTCAAAGGTTTCTTTCCAATCGCCAATCAGTGTTTCCTTCTTCCTTGACTTGACCACAATATCGTCCACATAGGCGTGCACATTACGGCCGATCTGTTTATGCAGGCAATTCTGTACACAACGTTGATAAGTTGCTTGGGCGCTCTTGAGCCCAAAAGGCATAGACACATAGCAGAAGGCTCCAAAGGGAGTGATAAACGCTGTCTTCTCCTGGTCCTTAACTGCCATCTTGATCTGATGATACCCAGAATACGCATCCAAAAAGCTCAAACGCTCACAACCCGCAATGGCATCAATAATCTGGTCAACGCGGGAGGGCAAAGGATCTCTGGGCAAGCCTTGTTAAGATCTGTGTAATCCACACACATGCGCCAAGTGCCGTTTTTCTTAAGAACCAGCACCGGATTAGCAAGCCACTCTGGATGGAAAACTTCAACGATAAAGCCAGCTGCTAAGAGCCTGGCTACCTCCTCTCCAATGGCCTTACGCCTCTCCTCGTTAAACCGGCGGAGAAACTGCTTCACCGGTTTGTACTTGGGATCAATATTAAGAGTGTGCTCAGCGAGCTCCCTCGGTACACCTGGCATGTCAGAAGGCTTCCATGCAAAAATGTCCCGATTCTCACAGATGAACTCAATAAGCGCGCTATCCTATTTCGGATCCAAGTTGGCACTGATGCTGAACTGCTTGGACGAATCGCCAGGTACGAAGTCAACAAGCTTAGTCTCAGCTGCCGATTTGAATTTCAGGGCCGGATCGTGCTCTGTAGTTGGCTTCTTCAATGGAGTCATGTCCGCCGGATCAACATTGTCCTTATAATACTTCAGCTCCTCAGTTGCACAAACCGACTCTGCGTAAGCCGCATCACCTTCCCCACACTCCAAAGCGATCTTGCGGCTCCCATGAACCGTTATTGTCCCCTTGTGACCCGGCATCTTGAGCTGCAAATAGACATAACAGGGTCGTGGCATGAACTTGGCATAAGCCGGCCGCCCAAACAGGGCGTGATATGGACTTTGAATTTTCACCACTTCAAACGTCAATGTTTCGGATCTGGAGTCATATTCATCTCCAAAGGCCACCTCCAGAGCTATTTTACCAACCGGATACGCTGACTTGCCAGGTACCACACCATGGAACACTGTATTGGACGGTTTGAGATGTTTATCTGTTAACCCCATACGACGGAAGGTCTCATAGTACAGGATGTTGATGCTGCTCCCTCCATCCATAAGCACCTTGGTGAACTTATAACCTCCCACCTGAGGTGCCACCACCAGGGCTAGCTGACCCGGATTGTCAACCCGGGGAGGATGATCCTCTCTGCTCCATACAATGGGCTGCTCTGACCAGCGTAGGTAATGAGGCACGGCCGGTTCAACAGCGTTGACTGCCCGCTTCTGAAGCTTCCGGTCTCGCTTGTCTAAGCTAGTGGTGAAGACGTGGTACTGCCCACTATTCAACTGCTTTGGGTTGCTCTGATAACCCGACTGCTGCTGCTGCTGATTGTAACCACCTTGGTTATTCTGATTGTTCTGATTGTTATGTCCGCCCGGATTACCATTAAATCCTGAACCGGAATTTCCTCCACCGTAACCCGGCCCGGATCCTGAACCGCCGCCGGAACCTTGATCATACCGGAAAGCATTAGAACTTT
The DNA here is from genome assembly GCA_021605205.1 of Aegilops longissima. Classification (NCBI taxonomy): domain Eukaryota; kingdom Viridiplantae; phylum Streptophyta; class Magnoliopsida; order Poales; family Poaceae; genus Aegilops; species Aegilops longissima. The sequence continues at coordinate 846,784,804 of CM038677.1, forward strand.
TGAACTCCTGCATAATGTAACAATCCTTCCAGAGGTGATTTGCTGGCGCCTCCTTCGTCCCATGCTTCGGACAGGGTTGATTCAACAGATAGTTCAAGCGGTCCGGATTGGGATTAGGCGCTCCACCTCGATTTGGCTGTTTACCCTTGCGCCGCTGGCCCTTGTCCTGCGCGTTGGTGTTGGCTACGAAGTCCATGTTGCCATTCGCTTTACGCTTGCCTCCACCATTACCTGCCGAGTGATGCTGCTGGCCTTTGGAGTTGCTGTTCTTCTTTCCCTTCCCTGTCTCGTCATCATCAGACTCGGGATCCTTGGTACTATCAGAATCAGCATACTTCACTAAAGCGCCCATGAGAGTGCCCATGTCATTGCAAAACCGCTTCATGCGCCCCAGCTTCAACTTTAAAGGTTTAAACCGGCAGTTGCCCTCCAGGGTCAAGATCGCAGAATCAGCGTTGATCCGTCCGATTTAATGCAAGATTTCAAGCGCGCATCCAATGGGTTGTTGACTCCCCTTCACCCTGGACACAAGCCGCCAAGTCCACCACAGACATGGGCTGCTTACAGGTATCTTTGAAATTCTGGATAAACCGGGTCCGCAACTGGGCCCATGAACTGATAGAATTGGGTGGCAATCTCTTCAACCAAGTACGGGCCGTGCCCTTGAGCATCATGGTGAAGTACTTTGCACACGCGGCTTCATCCACATCCAGCATCTCCATTGCCATCTCATAACTCTCTATCCATGCTTCTGGAGCCAAATCGGCGGTGTAATTTGGCACCTTGCGCGGACCCTTGAAATCCTTGAGCAAGCGTACATTGCGTAAAGCGGGGACGAGGCAAGGCACCCCCAAAGAGCTAGAGGTAACCCCAGGCTCAAAGATGGTCGGATGAACCGCCGTAAGCTGATAATCCTAATGCTGCGCTGCTAACTCGGCCTCCCTGCGTGCCCGAGCCCGGTCCACCACCTCCTGAGCGTTGTCGAAACCACCTGCCGGGTTGTTGCCACGGGGCGCACCACGCCGTGCATTACTTGATACGGCCGGTTCATCCACGTGCCTGCTATAGCTTCGGCTTGGGCGGGGGGTAGAGTGGATCCGGTCGCGGCTGTACGAATACGCTTCCTGTTGGACCAAAGCTGTCCTAAGGAGCTCCTTGACCCGACGCGTCTCTACTGCCTGTGGTGAATCGCCTTCAATTGGAATTGCCTCCAGCCGTGCCGCAGCTGCAACAAGGTTATCCATCGGGTTGGAGTAGTGACCTGGAGGTGTTTGCACAGCCTGAGGCGTGCTAGCACTATGGCGAGGTAGATCTATTACGCGGGGCTGAACCGGCGCGGCCGTCCCAGGTGCTTCCGCCCGGTTCACCACCGGCGGATTACTGGTCCCCGCTCCTGGGGTGTTGAAGAGATCTCTTCCCTCGAAAACTGAAGGCAAACGGGATCTATATTTCCTCTTCATGACTTCATGCGACGCGCTCTGATCCAGCATGAGCCTATAAGCCTGCGCATCCAAAGTGGCCCGCTCTGCCGCCATCCTGGCGTCTGTAGCTGCCAGATCCGCTTTAGCCTGAGTGATTTGTTCCTTCACATTCGCAATCTCCGCGTTATGAGCATCCTGGTCCGCCGGGTTATCCTCTGCCATGAGCACAACCAACGCATCGAATAGTTCTGATAAAACTTGAGCCGGCGGGCGCATAGGGCCTCCTGCCCAGGCAGCCGTCGCCGCTGTTGAACCGGCAACCATTGTCGCAGCGGTCGAAGAGTGAAGCGTTGCTTGTGTACCGGCCATGAATATTCCAACCCGGTTGGGCAGATCAAAGGGGTCCGGAATACTGTCACCATCGGAACAGCCCCCAATCCGGCCATATTGTAGCTGATATAGAGACTCAGTTTCTCCGGTCGACGACTCGTCATCAGAGTAGACGACGGCTTCGCCACCAGATTCTGATCCGCCCTCGTAACTTCCTCCGTGGATGACTCCCACAAAGGCACGCTTCACGGCCGGTTTAGCCTGGGCAGGTCTCGTACGCTGAGCCGTCTTGACGAGGTCGGTGCAGATGTCCGGCTCAGGCCCTGGCTCACGGATCTTGCCGATGAAGACGTGTATGCCACCAAAGGGGACCCGGTACCAGACTCAATCGAGCCGGCCTCGGGGCCCCAGCCTGCATCGTCGATGTAGAGTTTGCCGCGACGACTCTTGGTCATCCGGCCCACAGCGTAGCCTTCGAGTCCTTCGAACTTGCCCTCCAAGATCATCAAATCATCGTGCGATAGCCCCACGGTGGGCGCCAACTGTTGTGGTTTTGTCACGGCAGATGTCCTCATGAAAGGACTTAGTCGTGGAGCCATCGCTACGGGTTAACTTGAAGGGGTTAAAGCATACGCAAAGACACAAGAGTTATACTAGTTCGGCACCTTCGATGAAGGTAAAAACCTACGTCTAGTTTGTGATGGGATTGATGTGGTCTCGATGACTAGGGAGCAAATAAGCTTCGCCTAGGCCTCGAGTTGTTGTTGTCTGTCCTTGAACCGCCCCGGGTCGTCCCCTTATATACACGGGTGATGCCCGTCGGTTCAGAGAGTCCCAATCTCCGGTTCATATTTGTATCCGGGTTGGTCTCTCACTATTCCTAACTTACAATACAAGTTTACATACCAGGCCGGTTTACGGCTACAAGTTCTAAACCGACTACAGGCCTTGGGCCCTTTATGCCCCTTGGGCTTTTACACCATTGGACTACTGATGAAGTTAACCCGGCCCAGATAGGCCGGTTTACGCCCAGTAGTAACATCCCAAACACCCTTCTTCTTCCTGCCAGGACGACACTGCTGCTGCAGTGCCTTGGCTTCCTCCTGGAGCGAGTTGACTCGGTCCAGCATGGCCTCCACGAGACCACGCTGCTCCTCAAGCTTTTGCTTCTCCTTCTTGAGCTGCCTGAGCAGGCTCCGGATATCCTTCCCTTGACGGGACTGATCGCCGCTCCGCATCTCGGTGCCACGAGAAAGATCAACGGGTTCGATCGTCGGCGACTCGTCCTCCGTGTCGACGCTGCTTCGTTGGTATCTGCCTCCGGGCTCCATGGCTGAATTATCTTTGTTGCGGTCGGTGCCTGGTGGTCGAGTTTCAACTTTCAAGGGGAAGGAGGAGGTCCGGCCGGGTGCTTAGATGTTCCGTGCTCAGCCTTTTCTGAGTACGACACGGATACAACCGGATTCGTAAGCGGATCATCAAAATGAAAACGCGCGCGGAAAGGAAGGACATACTTGTTAGGCCAACTCCACCGCGCGAACTCAAACGGGCGTCCGCTTTGCCCAGATACTGTCCATTTGGGTAGGACGATGGGATCGTGTCCGAGGATGCGGTGGCCGTGCGCCCAGCGCGCGGCCGCATCCTTTGGCCCCATCTTGTCCGCCTCCATATTCAAAAGGGAACAATGTTTCAAATACCAGCGGCCCTAGTTCAGGCCAGCGGCCCTAGTTCACGCTGGGAACAGAGCCAGCGGCCTACATGTCCTCGTCGGTAACATAGCCAGCGGACGGCAACACAACCAGCCTCCAAAGTGAATAGTTTTATTCGCCGGCAACACAGCCAGCGACCGGCAACACAGCCAGCCTCTAAAATGAATGTGCTTCTCGCCGGCACACAGCCAGCGGACGACACCCATACCAGCCTCCAAAAAAATGGCCACGGCCGATCGGACGACCTAGTTCAGGCCGTCGGCGTCGAACATCTCCTTCTGCCTGGCCTCGAACCAGCTCCTTGTCTTCTCGCTCATCTTGGTCAAGTCCACGCTCATGATTGCAAGGGCCACCTCCTTTGCTTTGGTTGTGGCATTGGTTGTCTCGATGTCGAGCTGCCTCTGTCTGGCCTTGACATCGGCGGCCTCAATGTCGAGCTGCCTTTGCCGGGACGCCTCCTCCATGTCGATCTTCCTCTTCTTGGCCGCCTCCTCCATCTCAAGCTTCTTCCTTTGAAGCTCTAGGTATTGCTTCATTTGCTCGTCCTTGCTTTGCCGCTTCTTCTCGTCCCTCACATCCTTTTGAGACATCATGCCATACAAAGTCTCATGCAAGGCCATGGATGAGGCATCACGTATGTCGTCCACCTTGGAGTTGGTCTTGCCCCTCGGCCTCTTCAACGCCTCGCCATCTCCACCTCCGGCGAACTTGGCCGTCTTCTTGCCTCTCTTCCTTTGAAGTTCACGGTATTGATCCTTAAACTTAGGGCAATTGTTGATGATCGTCCAAGAATGCATAATAGTGAATGGCTTGTCATTGTGCCTGGCCTTGAATGCTTCCAAAGATTGAAATGCCTACACCACATGATCAACAAGATTTAGACATGCAAACATATACAAGGTCGAAGTCTCATGGTCGTAGCAAGAAAAGGACTAGGATGAGGAGAGCATACCATGTCCCCAACGCCGAGACCACTCACGGGCCGTGCTTCAATGCTCTCAAATGCGGCGCAATACTTGTTGCACTCTTGTTGGATGAACAACCACCTCTTTTGAATCAAGGTGATGCCATGGTTGCTTGTAATTTGGTAGGGCTCAAACATCTTCCTTTCATGGGAAGTTTTGTGGACTTTCGTCCAAAAACTAGGCCCTTTTGTTGCACGTCCGTCCTTGAATTTTGGCTAATCTCCATCCAACATTGGCAAATCAACTTGTCCTCCTCTTGTGTATATGAACCCGTGCGAATGCTCTTCCTCCTCTTTTATGCTTCTGCTCTTTGGGTGAGCTCGTCGATGAACAATGGCTCGCCACCAATATCAATGTCATTGCCTTCTTCTTCATCACCATCATCTTCGTAATAGATGTCATCGTCTTCATGCCACGAGTCACCATGGTCGTAGTCAGCACGGCCGTCGGCCTCTTCATCGGCAACGTACCGGGAGCGTACCGGGAGCGGCCATCCTGATTTTGGGTCTCGTCGGGATCATAGGCAGGGCCATGCCCACCGTCGTAGATCACATCCTCCATGAACTGGTTGTAGAAGGGGTCGTCGACTGGTGGCGTTGGTGTTGGCATTCCATCGAACAAGACGCAAGGGGACGGTATGGTGCCCGTAAACGGCGGTCGTGCTTGCTTTCTTAGCATCTCGACGGCCGGCCGGCCGCCGCTACTGGACCCACGTGTGACGTTGAGGTCGATGATGGCCGAGGGGCGCGGGGTGGACGGTTGTGACCACGCCAACGTCCGGCGACCCCGAGAAACGGGTCCGGACGTCGTGCCTTGGCAGGGGAAAGCCGGGCGACATAGGCGTGGTCCGCGACGTCGGCGACTGACAGTGCGGAGGCCAGGCGACCGGCGAGCCTGTGCTCGCCGGGCCAACGGCCGCTGCAGAGAAACCCGCCGGACGACAAATGCCAAGCATGAGGAGGGTGTGCGCTTTGTTGACGATGGCCTCCTTCTCCTCGACCTCGTCCTTGCGCTGCGCGGCCTCCATCGCATCGCTCTCGGCGGCGAACTTGGTTGCAGCGGCATTGTCCTTGACGACCGTCCTTCGGTTCCTCCTCTTCGCTGATTCCACGTCCAACTTGACGATCTCCTCCGGCATGCACTCCGACCGCGGCTTCCTTGGCGCCTTGGACGCCTTCTTCTTGACCTTTTCGGGCGGTTTGACGGCCAGGCCACCGGAATTCGGCTGGGCATCGGCCATGGACGGAGGAGGAGGGGGCGGTGGGACGTGGGAAGGTTTGGGGAAATGGCGCCAAATGGAGTGCGGGGGTTGCTTTGTGCCACCGACAGGCGGCTAGGGAAGGACAAGCGCGCGCGTCTCGCCCGTCCGTGCGCTGTCCGTTTCACCCCAAAATCGGCGCAAACTTGGGCCGGGGATGGGTCGAAAGCGGACAAAAAACGAACAAAAGTCAGTTTGCTCCCGCGCGCTGGGCCGTCTGGTTCGTCCGTTTTACATCAAACGGACGCGCGCAGACAGGATGGGGTCGCGCGGTGGAGTTGGCCTTAGAAGTACAAGCATAGTTGTAAAAACCAAACCATGAATGAACCGGCGAGGCAACCGGTTCATGTTTTAACCGGCCGGACCACTAGGTTCATCAGTTTGATATCTGGTTTTTTATACCATTATTAATTTGTTTTGTTAGGGTTCGTGTCATGCTCAGAAAGATGATGCAGAGGCGGCCCTTTGAAGGTGGAATACGGTTCTCCCTGTGTAGCCCCCGTTCTGGCAATGCTTCTAGCGTCGTTGGTGGCGGTTGCTATGGTGGTTGGCGGCATCCAGTGGGTGAAGTATATACTCTTCTTCATCGGCGGCGGTTGCTGTTCTGGTGTGCTGGTCCTGTGAGACCTTAACATGATGACTTTTCGACTGTCTACTACACTAAGTTTTGCCCGGACCTGGTGAGGAAGAGGCGATCATGGCGGCACGCATTCGGCTTGTTTCAGTGCTTGTAGTCGTCACTCAGTGGTCTCCGAACCTATATGTAATTTTTACCTCTAGTGCTCTTTGTACTATCTTGACATACGATGAATAGGTCAGAAGTTTTCTAAAAGAACTGTTTTATGTATTTGTTTCATACTAAATAGATGTAAAATACAATCATTTACTAAAATCAAACAAGAAAGTTAGCTAGCCAAGGTGGTTACAGGGATCTCCTTTGATGATGGTTATTCTTTAGTTTTGTGAGTTTAGTTTACACGGTTTTTATCGGTCCGATTACAGATCGGTCTTCTTATACCTTAAAAAATTGATAAGGGCGCTGGTTTTGTTTTTTTAAATTGTGATGAGTACAAGTGTAAACGCGAATTCAAACTGCGGGTAGCCCAAATTAAAGTTCACGGTTTCAATATGTGGGCTGGCGTTTCTGTCGTGGCACATCATGATTCTTTATACGGCTTTGCTATTACTTATGCAACACACACAAAATCGCTCCCGTGGATTTTAAAAGGGAAGTTCATATCACAACCTCGTACTACCACCAAACACTAATATATGTTTGTGAGAAAACTTTCAATCTATCATCATCACAAAGATATAGAACACGATAAGCACATACCCGGTCTTTGCATAAGATGCATATAGTCAACACGAACACACATACACACACACACAAAAGAAAACGCAGACAGATAGTAAAGTCATATAAGACCAAAGCTATGCATAGCAAGGAAAAAAAGAAAATTCAAAGCAATTCGATCCGCGATCAGCAAACTACAGAAATTGTCATATCCGCACCAATCGTCTCATGACACCACATGGACGAGGAAATTCTTCAATAGCAACGCCATCAAGAGGGAGCAGCGCTTAAGCGCCGCCGTCACCAGATCCAGTCACTCAAGGTCAGAAACTAGGTTTTCACCCCCAAGAACCAATCTGATCATATCTAAGCAATGCCTTCAATATGATAACTACATAAAACATCACCATTGCCAGGTATATCCAACACGGAGACCTAGGCTTTTACCCGAAACTCAAGATCGGTGCTTGTGTAGCACCACCATCGACGTCACTTATGTGTTGTCGCTATTACTTTTCCGCGATCCCAATAGTTACACGCGATGTGAACGGCCGCGCGCCGCCGCCGCACAACCATCCCTCTATGTCAAGCTGTGGTCCATAGTTTGCATCTTCATGCCGTGGTCAGCCACCGGGTTTGGAGAGACGAACCCTCATGAATACGTTTCGATGGCCATCACAATCCGCAACAAGTCTACTGCCGTAGGTCAGAGTAGTCGCCAAGGAACAATGCCAATAACGAAGGACACCACCGTCGACTACCACCTCACCGAAGAGAGCCCTACCAAGACCCATTGGTCTAGAGGTCGACATGGCCGGAGTCGAAGCCCGAAAGGCAGATCAACATTGCCCACGCGAAGCACAGCTGCCACTAGCCGCAAGATCGACACTACATGCCTCCATCGCCACAGCCTAGCCGCCTTTAGGCCAGCAGTCTCGTGGGCATCAGATCTCAACAGAGGATGCCTGGCCATACCGCTCTATGGCCATATGTTGCCTCATGCTGCATCGCCTGAGACCATCGCCGCTTCAAATCAGAGTGTCACTGCCTCATGCACGCCAGCCACCAGCCATCTCACCATGAATTAAGGCCGCCCCACTGCCGCCATCCCATGCCAGCCGGCCGTTGGAGTGCGCCTTGCACCAGCGCTGCCGTCTCCCAGAGGATCCAGCTGAGGAATCCGGCCGCCATGGCCATACAGAACACAGGCCGGGAGAGATATAGTGAGCCAGGAGAACGCCCCGCAGCTGCCGTCCCTGAACCTACCCGGGCTACGCTAGTAGGACCTTAGGCGGTGGTGAGACAGCAGGGGCACCGAGAGGATGGTTGTGGCAGCACGGCAGATGGCCTTCCGTGTTGCCAGGAGACGACGAGGTGGCGATCCACTATTCTCTGGGCTAGCAGTAGCTCTGCTAGTGAGTTTTGTTACATCTGCATGATAGCAAGACTTGCTTCCACCCATCTTATAATATAATCAATAGCCACAAAATTATGATTATTTGCATTATAAGTGGGAAAAGGCTCTAGACAGTCTGTTCCCCAAATCAAAAGACTCGGCCTTTTCTAAATACAACACGAATATAAGTCGGGTTCTTGTTCGGACAAATATTTACAACGCAGATCATCAAAAAGAAAAGGCAAGAAATATATCCAGTACACCCTACCAACGATTCAATGACAAACACCTTATAAGCACCTCATATACTCCAGATTTTTCTATTTGACACTAAACTGCTACAAAGATATTGCTAAATCATACACTCTAGCTATATATAGCTACTATGATATTCGAGTAAATGACACATGCATGAATATATATGCACTATATTCATTGCAAAGTGTCACAAATTAATCTATGGGGACTTGTGATTTGGTTACTTTTTTATTATTTTCACATTTTAGTGTGTTCAATTAAAGATCTTTTAACTCACAATGTCACCAAACGGAAATTTAGTGTAAATTTTGATATAAAATAATATTTTATCTTAGCACATCACAACTGTAATTCCTAATTATATTATTCCAACTTTATAATAAATATTACTATATTTAAAAATCTTGAGAGATTATTAGATGGCTTATAGTGCCAACTAAACAATATTTTGATCAAAATAAGTATAAATATTTAGTATAAAAGTTGGTCACATTTGATATACCTTGCAGTTAAAATGCTGCTGGAAAATGGTGAATCTGTGAGGCGACCAATGACACATGGAGGCATTCTTTGCTTGACTATAACATGGCAAAGAGTGTTTGGCCACTACGGGATGATGACTCGTCATTACTGATTTATGGAGATGGAACACCAGACCAGAAGCTTTGTTTGTTTGGTCTCAACGAAACTCTTAGCAACAACAAGTTATTAAGGTTCTTGTCACACTATGGTCCAGCTGGTATCCGAGAAGGCGTGCGATCCATGAACAGGAATATCAAAGTCCGCTGTCAACCCAACTATTCATTAGCAGGTACATTAACGAGATTACCAACTTTGATAAGCCACCGGGATGACTCGTCAAGCTGCTCCTTCTAGCGTACCAAGGATACCGCCGCCACCTGAATACATGAGGTTGAACGTCGATGGTGCGGTGGAAAAGTCTCAAAACAAAGGGGGACGGTTGGTGCAGTCTGTTCGTGATGAACATTGTACTTTTCATGGCGTTTCAGCGGTGAGGTTTGAAGGTATCACTGACCTGGAGATGTTGGAAGCGCTAGCTTGCCGTGAAGCCATTTCTCTGGGCTAGGACCTGGACTTGAAAAGGATGCGTATTTCATCGAACAGTCTGAGGGTCGTTAAAAAACTCAAAGCTACAAAGAACATGGGTGGACACTGCATAATAATCTAAGAGATCAAAAAGCGAAGTGCCTCATTAGGATCATTCACTTTCAATTTTGAATAGTACAATAATAATGGAGAAGCACATGAACTTGTGGATTAGCATGCAATCCCTATAAACTTTGTCCTCCCATGGGATCTCTAACACGAATCATCAAACCACCCGCATACATCTGGACCATGCAGTTTGGACGTGTTCTATCATCCAACATGGTCTTGTATCAGTCCATTTGACGGTTCGGACGCACTTTTTTCTGCAAAACGGACGTAAAGTGTGTTGGGGGGGCGGGCGTCTGGACCGCTGCCACATCCGCTTTATACTGCCCTGGCCAACTCCAAAACCCCACCCCCATCTCCCGCGCTTTCTAATAAACCCCCACGCTGCTTGCTGCGCCGCATTCATGCTGGCCCAGAGCATGCATCAACCGACATTGATGCTGGTGATTTGACCGGACAGGAGGGCGGCACTAACGGACATGACCTCTCGAGCATCGCCGCTTCAGTGCGGATGTTGCGTCCCGAGAAACAAACTCCGGCCGCTACGCCGCATTGAAGCGGGCTGACTGGCCCTTCGCCTGGGCTAGTTGTGGCTATTTAAGTTGTACGCCGGTGAAGCACTGAGTCGCACTCCGTCTCCCCAAGCACCACCCCTCCCCCTCCGCATCATTGTCCCTAAGACCTTCCTCCTCCCCGAGCTCAGCGGAAATGCTGAAGTCCTGGTTCTCCGCGCCGGAAGGTGGAGGCAGTGGAAGTTCCCTTTTAGGAGGATCGTGGCGTCGCCACCCTCGCTCTCCGAGCCCATATGCATCCACGGCGGCAGGCTCCTCTGGTAAGGAGGCGATAGTCATCTCCTTCGATGATGAGGAAGACCAGCAATCATAGCAGTGGCCCCGTCTTCTCGTGGAGCCGGCTCTGACGGATGAAAAATTTGTCTGTTAGGTGGAGATTATGATGGAGCGCTCGCTTCGTCAGACGGGCCCGGAGCCACCATCACCCGCTCGCGTGAAGAAGGAGCCATTGTCCCTGATGCGCGTCCGAATGAAGTGGGAGCCAACATCCCTACTCTGATGGGTGAAGGACGATTCCGTGTCCCCAATGTGCAACTGCGGCCTCCATATCGGAGGTCGCGTGAAGGACAAGCATGCATCCGCCCCAGCACCTCCGCCGCGTCAAGGACAAGCCGGCACCGCCTCCACCGCACAGCCAACACACCTGCATTGACAGGTAGTTGTCACTGCCATGCCGCAACTGTCGCCCGATCAAGGAGGAGTTGCCGCCCGCGGTCACGAAGGCGCATGGCCGCGTCATCTGCTACCTCAGAGGAGGTGGTTACCGCAGTGCCTCAAAATCGAGGGATATTTTTTCTGAGGAGCGTGTGGTGAGGTCCACGCAATGCCGGTTAACGCTCTGCGTTCGCCAAGAGCGACCTTTGTGTCGGAATAGGTTCGCAGTGACCCGGACCTTGCCGCGGCGTGGGCGCTTGACCATTCCGTCACCACTGTGGAGACGATCGTCAGGCGTTTCCGCCGTCTTAATGGCGAGCTCGCCAAGATCGATGAGGAGTGGTCTCTTAGTGACAGCTGCGCCGACGCTAGCAGGGGTAAGGGGCCAAGGTGGCCCTTCGCACCGCTCAACAGGAGGTGGAGCAGCTCCTCCGCGTGCGGCAGGCAGCCGCCGGACAAGGTTGCCGCGGCCCTCCGGCGCCCTTCCACCACTATAGTGACGACAATGACGACGGCGATAGCGGCGGCGGCACGGACAACGACAGTGGTGTGGTAGGACAGGGCGACCATGTGTACGAGGTGGTCGTCTGTTATAATGTTTTTTTTTTATAGGTTTTAGTTAAATGGTTGAAATATCATCCCTTTTATGGAATTATATCCGAACTTTAATGAAATCCAAAGTTTTTGCATGAATTTCATCTGGTTTAGTTAACTGTGTTTGACATGTATGTGGGCAGCGTTGAATGGCTCCCTCCCACATCCATGTCCATGGACTGAATCCCAATCCACGGACGGATGCTGGAGGGAATTTGTGGGTCAGCGTTGGAGATGCCCTCAAAACTTGTATATCCATGTAAGCTTTGATACGATGGAACAAATTGTGTTGTTTGTCTAAAAAGGAGAACGCTTACCATCACCCGGCGCATTGGAGCGGCTGCATCCGCCATCTTCCCTACATGATACACGTCCACATGAGGGCCCTCATAGCATCCTTCTTCGAACGCGCTTCTGCAACAGGGGCTATGCTTCTGAAACATATCTGGTGTTACAATGGTCTACGACAGGTCTATATTTTGAAATGAATCCTCCCTCGCCGAAATTTCTGCAACAAGACCTCAGTTCAAAGAAATTTTTTAGAAGAAAACATCAGTTGGAATTTTTTTGCAACAAAACAGTTGTTGCAAAAAAATCTGCAACAAATCCTTTGTTGCAGAAATAATTCTTCAACAAGACCTGTGCTGCAATGGTGGAGACTCGCTTGGCCACTTGACGTGGCAAATCCGACGACTCGCGACCTGGCTAATCTCAGGACGCCGCAAAAAAAAAGAGTTGAAGCACGGGCGTAACAAGGAGCTCTCGTCCGCCACCCTGATTCCGGCCGCCGCTCCAGGGCCTTCCCCTTATGCGGTCGAATTGCCTCTGCCTCATAGGGTGTGCTGCCTCCGTCGTCATCTCCGCAGCATCTCCGACTCGTCTATGTGCGCCCGTATCCCGATGCCGCCGTACTTATGCCCTTGTTCGGCCCTGCTCCGGCACCCTCGGATGCTCCTTGAGCAGCGGCACTCTTCCACCTCTTCCTATTTGTCTCCCTGAGCTTCACAGGCAAACACTGCCACCCCATCGTCTCCCCGAGCTTCGGGTCATAGGCGCACGCCAACTGTTCAATTCATTAACTGAATAGATGTTTTAACATGGTTGATGATGAAATCAAAAATTTGCCGCACAAGGTCATTGTAGCTATTAATGAGTTGAGTAGGAATGCACTGGAGTGTTTTGTCCAACTGCTCTCAGTTTCCTTGTTTTTACCCAAATTTCCAATGACATGGCGGTCCGGACGAGATTTCTCCCGCAAAGTAGAGACAAAAGTGGGGAGCTTTGCGGGAGTCCGGACACGTGAAACATAGGAATCCGACACCCTTGGCCCACCCAAAATCCTTCCCAGACCCCGCAACTCCATCCTCCCCATTTTCTCTCATCCTTATTTCTCTCTTGCCTCGCCGCCACTTCACCCCGGCCACCACACCACACCAATGCCAGAAATCTGTGTGTCTCCGTCACCTCCGGTGCTCCAGCAGGCCTCCACCCCGCTTCTCCTCCGTCTCCATTCAAGCCCTATCCTCCGGCCACCCCGCCAGGTACCATCTGCTAGTGGTATTCTCATCATGCCCAACAACTGTTCGATGAATCACCGGAGCTAAAAACAGTTGTCACCTCTTCTTTCCAGCGATGGATTATGATTTGGAGTACATATACGAGCAGTATGTTTAGTCGTCCATGGCTCGTCAGACGAGGAGGAGTACTTCGGTGAGACGGCGATGATGCGGGCAGTCCTTGAAGATGCAAAGCATGCAGAGGAGCATGTTCTCAACTTCAAGGGCTCGATCAAGGGTCATCGAGTGCTCAACCGCAACAAGGCGGCCAGATGTATACGACTACGGTTGGATGACATCCTCCCGCATCCGAGTACACGGACTGGTCGCCCCTCCTTGTCGACGGATGCAGGAGAAAATTTGCGGTTTGCCGTTGCAGATGCCCTAATGATGGTGAACATCATGAGATTGTTGATGGAGAAGATTTGTTTATGACAGCGACAACGACCCCCTCTCTCCAGAGCCCCGAATGGTCTCCAGATTAGCGCTCCTGACAAAGAACAAGAGGTGGCAGCGGCTCTGTATCGTAAAACGGTATGAAACTTTCTCTCTTATTTTTTCTTGGGGAGACGGAATATATAGGGTTGGAATTAGGTGAGACGGAGGTCTTTGGGGCCCAAAAGCCACCTAGGCGTACCCGAGGGAAGGCGCACCCTCCTGGCTTGTGGCCCCACTGTGGCTTTTCTCCTGTACTTCTTTGATCCAGTACTTTTTATTTATTCGAGAAAGAATCACCGTGAAGTTTCGTCTAATTTTGAAAACTTTTATTTCTGCACAAAAACAGCACCAAGATAGTTGTGCTGAAAACGTCGTGAGTCCGGGTTAGTTTCATTCAAATATGTAAATTAGAGTCCAAAGAAAGAGCAAAAAAGTGTTTGAAAAAGTAGATGCATTGAAGATGTATCAACTTCCCAAACTTAATTCATTGCTTGTCCTCGAGCAATTCACTTGACAAACTGAAAGTGATAAACAATTTTTTTTACAAACTCATTTTCCATTGTTGTTGTATATAAACTTAGCTGGTAATCAGGTTTTCAGCCAAGATTATGAAATAACACTTAAAACCATGTTTACTCATATCACTCACATAATCAACTAGCGAGCAATAATACTCTATCTCGTACGAACATTTTGTCAAAATAATCATGATACGATATGATAGAATGTATCTCGCTAGCCTTTCTGAGATCACAATACTTAAATGCAAAGCATCTCTGAAGTATAAACAAATACTAAGCATTATAACTCAGGATAGAAAAAACATTCAGCCATGCTCACACCCAACATTAATTAGACTCAATGCATGTTAAACTAAGAATGAAAATAGCACTCTCAAGGTTGGTGCTTGAATGAGAATGCGATGATTCAACAATAAAAATTTAAATAACAAAAAAAGTAAAAGAAAGTCCTTCGAAGAGGGAAGCAGAGATTTGCACATGTGCCAAAGTTCATAGCTAAAACAGAGATAATTGAACTTTGAGAGGTGTACTTTTCCTGTCAACGGTTTACGACAAATTTTTCACTATCTTTCATGCTAAACAAGTTAATGGCAATTCCCATGCCAAAAAAAAAAAAATTTCATTCCATCATACCAATACAAATCATGACTAACCGAATTCAGAGGTTCCTGCCGGCTTTTAACTTTTCAAGCAAGCGTTTTTATAAATAATTCAGGACTGGACATCCTTGTTTTCAGCCTCCATCAAATTTGACAAGTTAATAAACTCTCGTCGCGAGTAAAAAATACTTAGCAAGGAAGATATTGACTACTTCATCGCTTCATAAACGGTACGGACACACAAAACATATGTTGATTTGAAGAAACAAGTTTGGAGGTTCAGATATGCATCAATGGTTGCAAAACTAGAAAGATGCTTGCCAACGTGGACCAAGTTTTTATTGAAATCACTAGTTAAAATGTTGCAAGTTGTTATTTGGATTCTTGCATCTGACCATGGAATCAAGCAGTGCTGATACATTGGTGCGGGTTCTCCTCCACGTAGTTTTCTTTTTTCTTCATTGACATGACATGTTATTTAGTCTGCGAAAATATGGCCGTACATATGCGAGTCCGACAATGAAATTCGTCGCTCGGCCGAGATGTCAAACAGACAAAGAGGCATTGAGACAAGATGAGATGCACCCCTGACCTACCACACCACAAAGACTTGATTTTTTATCCCAGAAGAGAAAATGCACGCATGCATGCATGCACACACGTCGTCCGGTTGGCTGGCGTTCCCATGAGCGAGCCACGTCGCGATTGGACATGAAAACTAATCTGCGGCTCCAGATCTCATAGTCGTCGGCATCTCAAGTTAATTATTTAGTTATCTCAAGTTATAGATGAGATTGCTCCACGTACCAGTCTCATCGGGGCTTGACACAATGTGACTATTTTAATTATCTGGTGCTTCTCTTACCAACGTGTACTTTCTATAGGCTTAGCACCAGGCTTTGTTATTAATCATCCTGCTTTAACCTTTTTCTAACCACATATATTATATATTAATCAGTAAAACAGAGTATAATTGCACACACACAAGCAAAAACTATCAGAGAGACCGAGAGATAGCAGATGTCCAGTGAACTTTGCAGAAAAGACCTCACATAAAAAAATATTACAAATAAATCTATTGAAGCCCTTGCAAATAATGAAATCTGAAACCGTCATCGACTGTCAACGTCGTCGAGACGCACAATGATGGAAGAGGCGGGGCACCGGCAAACCAAAATCCAGGCCAGCGTCATAGCCTTGTAGGCGTTATCAGCCAAAGAACCGACCTGCAGAACAGATGCTTGACGATGTGGCGTGTCGCCCGAGGATGTTCCCCGCGCTGACTTGGATCTAAATCTGACGTGATCCGTCACTATTGTTGGAGATGAACGCCAAATGTACCACCATCGGGCCACCAACCGTGTACCAGCATCAATCTGCCCCACTTGTCGGCATCGCCATGAGAGACGACAACCACCAGACACAGGAAACAGATGGCTTACCGGTCCGAACGAACGGCAAGCAGGCAAGACCATCAGATCAGCTGCGTCGCCGAAAAGAATGTTGGCGTGGTGAGGAAGAGACCAAGATTACCTTATTCAACGCAACATCAACCTTACCAAACTGATGGTGGTAGATGAAGACGATGACCTAAATCGAAGGAACAACAAGAAGAGAAGCAGGAGCCCACCCCTCTCCTTCAGCCATCGGAGCAGTGGTCGGAGAAGGGCAGAGATCAGCGCCTCACCGGCGATCCAAGAAAGGCATGAAATGTCGCCTCTGGCGTCCAGGAACAAAGCGAAGCGGTTCGCCATAGAATTGTAGCCGTTTCTATGCTCTAAGGTACAAGCGGTTTAGCTATTTTAGAACCTTACATACAACATCCTAAAAAAAACCTTACAAACACTAAATCTTGGTAACATAATTATTCTTGTGAACTATGCATGAAACTGACATAGCAAGTGAGGTATCATAAGTTCTACTCCCTGCGTTCATAAATATAAGTCTTTGCAGAGATTCCACTATAGACTACATACGGAGCAAAATGAGTCTACATACATCCATATATGGTTTATAGTGAAATCTCTCCAAGGACTTATGTTTAGAAACGGAGGGAGTACTTGAGAACTCGTTTAGATGAGATATAATTTAATCTTATTCACCTGTAAAACAAAAACAGATACAACCCACGACAGCACACACGCATTTTATTGCATCATATGCAATGGCTATAAAGATAAATGAGACATAACTAGAACTCGGACAGGACGAGTTCGCAAAACTGTAAAATGAGACTGGGCATCAGGATTCTTATTCCCAAACAAAGAGGAAATGCATGGTAACTTTCCGCGGCACATCGATCGTTCATCCTAGACCAACGTACTGTACGAGGTCAGCAGCTCTTGGTCGGCGACGAGCCTGTCGAGCACGTCAGGGGCGAGGCACACCTGCAGCTCCAAGCCCCCGCTCCCTCCGCCGTCCCCGTAAACCGTGACCATCCCGTCGACCTTGTTCGCCGGGCCGCTCCGGACGGCCACCGGCCTGCCCCATCCGAAGTCGTTGCCGTACACGTCGAACCGCGGCGACCCCGTGGCCATGATCGCCGCGCCGCCGCCGGCCAGGTACTTGAAGCTCGGGTTTCCAGGCCACGCCGCGAGCTCCTCCCTCACGCTCGCCTCGTCCACCGCAGCCACGGCCCGGTTCAGGAGCAACGCTGCCGAGCCCAGCCGGCCGTAGCCCAGGATCTCCCCCACGGCGGCCCTGCCGACGGCGCCCGCTACCGCGTTGCCCACGTAGACCTGCGGCATGCCCTTCAGGCGCGTCCGGCATCCGACGGCGAGCGAGCACGTCGTCTCCTGCTCCTGCGAGAGGCCCCGGGCACGGCACGTGGCCCGCCACAGGTGCGCCAGCACGGCCTGCAGCGAGGAGATGGTGGCTCCTTTGCCGGCCGCCATCTCATCGTTCGCTTTCGTCTTCAGCTTCCTCACGCTCTCCGGGGAGAAACGCAGTGAGCATTCCTTCACCGGCGGGTAGTCTGGCCTCCTGGCCATGTCCTCCACCTTGGCAAAGGAGAGCGGGATCGGCATGGTGCAGCCCTCGAGGAACCACCTCTTGTGCAGGGGCAGGGGCAACGTGGACGTGGACAGTGAGGTGTCTCCATTGCGGCTGATCTCCGACCACGTATTGAACACGTCCCAGAACGTGGTGCCGTCGGCGGCGGCGTGGTTGAGCGACATGGCGACGACGAGGCCGTCGGCGAGCTCAGTGACCTGCGCTGCCAGGACCGGCAGGCTTGGGTCCATGACGGCGTCCGTGCCGAGCACCCCGTTGAGAGGGAACAGGGACCAGACCACGCGCGGGATGCAGAGCGTGGCGGTGATGTCGGCGATGGTGACCCCGGGCGCCACGGCGTGGACGAACTCGGCGCCCTGGTCGCTGCAGCGGAGCGAGATGGTGAGGCCCGGTCCGTCGGACTCGGAGACGGTCAAGCGGCCGGCGAGGGGGTAGAAGCGGCCTAAGGCGCGTGCAAAGGAGGACGCGAGGTGTGGGAGCACGCCGGGCGGAGGCTTGGGCAGGACGACGCCCCTCTGGGCGTAGTCCACGGTGATCCGCTGCAGGTCCCATGGGGTGAGGTGGACGGTGGTCTCAGGCTCCCTCTTTTGATACTCCGGCCGGACCATACGCCGGGAGATGATCTGCACGCCGCCGCCGTCCATTTTGATGGCCGGAGCAGTCAGTACCCAGCCAGAGTCTAACCACGATGTGAGTTGGGGTACTGTGGTGTGGCCTGGGGTGGAGGCCGGTTGAGCATCCCTATATATAATCTCAGCGAGACCCACTAAGAAGAACTTGTCACGTGCACTGGCAAAGTTTTAATTTTCCTTTGCAGTTTTTTTTATTGTTTGGATTGCTTACCACATGTGTCATGTGGTACTTTGCAGATTTTTAAAAACAACTTACAAAGGCTCAAATAGAAGCACGTACATTCACTCGTATAATCATATGCATGCACATCCTCTCCTTTTTTTGAAACCAAGGATTTTACAGAAAGGACCTCCACAAAGATACAAATTACAACTAAGTCCCCCTGTAAAGCGAAACCACCGACGAGGAACAGCACGTTCCGCAGGTGCGCCGCCGCCGCATGTTCACACGAGCCTTGGATCAGAAGATGTCCCCTTGCGGACGGGAACTCGTCGGTCCTCGAACTCCGAAGAGCCTCCATGCTGCTCCTCTGGCTGCAACGCTGCCTTGCTTGAACACCAGTCGCTTCAAGATCTCGATCTGGAGCCGCCGCGTCAAGCTCCAGTGTGGGGATAAACGAGGAAGGAGGTGCTCCGCCGTGAAGCTACACCGAGCTCCACCGCCGAAGATGTCGAGCGCCGCATGCAAAACAAACTCCTACCGCGCCTCCATATTCAGGACGCCACCGGGTAGGAACCTAGCAAAGCCTACGCTATATACACACCGAGAAATGAGGTTCCCTCGTCCTCCCGCCGTTAGAGCGGCCGGCGGAGGAAGAGGGAACTGGCGCTTCGCTAGCGGTGAGGTGGATCTGCCGAGGGGGTTCAAAAATTTGCCTCTACTGTAGCGGGAGAGGGGAAAGAGTCCAAGGTCGCGGTCATATGCATGCACATCTGACCCTTATGAGCAGCTCTAAGAGGCTGAGTCAGTGGGTCTTCAAATTAAGGATGTCACCATAGGCTCCTTGTTATTGACGAAATCATTGAAAGAATATTTCGTCCTTAACAAGACACACATGTGTCAAGCTAAAATTTTGATCACTGGTGGGATAGGATACAACCATCCTCTTAACCATCCAATCACAAGTTGATTCTTCACCTTGTCAGTTTCTTCTTCTTTCAAGAATCAGTGCGTAAACTTATAGAGGAGTATATATATGCTCAACCATCATACCAGAGTGGTTTCTCTACCGTACATACTATATACCATGAAGGGATGTTCCTTGTTTAATTTTTCCTTAATTTCAGTCGGCCAATTTCAGTTGGCACTCAGTTGAATTTTCTGTCCAATGCAAATCTTAGCACAAGACTATCTTCGATCGTTTCCGTGTTTTTCTTTTCCTGGTGGTAGTAATAGTAATGTCTATTGCCTAATTCTTTTTTCTTTAAGTGCGATTGGCAAAGTGAGGTTTATGGTACGTTAATTGTCTGGTATAATTATATTTTACTTGATTTTTTAAAAGTTTCTGTTATCGGTCACTTGGTTCATATAGTAGATTAGTTTTTTCTTTCATGGAAATAGATTAGATTAGTTGGTCCTTTCTTCTTTGGCAAAAAAAAGTTCTAGAAAATTTGAAAAAAAAACTCAGAAACAACACTACCCTTATATAAAATCGGGGAAAGTTTCAACAAGATTTGTCGAACTGGAAAAGAAAATGGTATGAAAAAAGTCCAGTTCAGGGTTAAGTGGGTCAAGGTGGGTAATGTGGCGGCTAATTGGGTTGTTGACCAGTCAAAAACTAGTCCATGGTTGTTTCTTCTTTGGTTTTGTATGTCGAAGGTTTTAAACTAGAAGGTTTTGTAGTTTGGGGTTGTATATTAGAATTCAGTGGTAGTTCGAGGTTGTAATATGAAGTTCTCTCATTTTGGAATAGGTAGAGAGGAACAACACGGGGCTCCAAGGCCTAGAGCGAGCTAGAGACGACCATGATGCGACTGGCCACAACGTCACTAATGGAGTTGAGTCCGAGAGCTTGAAAGTGTGAGTGTGGAGGCATTTTCATTCTAGGATTAGATGGAGCCTGAGCTGGAGACTAGGATGTCACATCGACCAGTAGGGAGGCATGGTATCTCTAGTGAGGCCCAACAAGAGCTTGCCCGAGGCGAGGCAGGGCGAAACAGAAAGGAGGAAGAAGGGTCGGCTTGGGAAGACAATGAAAAATGCGCGGGGAGGACAAATGGTTAATTCACATCTAATAAATCACACAAAATTGGCTGAACCATATCATTTGAAAGCTGTGGCACTCTCTTAAGCTCATTTCTCTACTCATCTAAGACATGACTATCAAGTAAGTGTTTCTCATCCCAAATTTTAACTCATAGCTCAAATACTTAATGGCCGAAAAGGCTTGATGGCTTAGTTCCAATAAAAAATGACATGATTTACCCAAAACTGTTTGATAGGTTTGCATTCCCATAGGACTTTTCAATGCAATCCTGTAAGCCCATCCTAATGACCAATATTTTCTTGACATGTTCACCTTCTTTCGTTAAATCATCTTGATTTTTCGATTTGGATTACACTTGTCCATTTTGGGGATCATAAGGTGAGGCAATTCAGTGGGTAACCTTATATTTGTGAAGGGGTTTCCTAAAAACACCGTGCATAAAATGGGGTCATTCTTCGGTAATTAAAATGATACCGGTGTTGCATCTACATGATAGAGGGGCTTGCTTCCACCCATGTTATCATATAATCAACCACCACAATAAGAATATTATTTGCATTATAATGAAGGAAATATGCCCTAGAGGCAATAATAAAGTTATTATTTATTTCCTTATTTCATGGTAAATGTTTATTATTCATGCTAGAATAGTATTAACCAGAAACTTAGTACATGTGTGAATACATAGACAAAAACATAGTGTCCCTAGTATGCCTCTACTAGACTAGCTCGTTAATCAAAAATGGTTATGTTTCCTAACCATAGACATGTGTTGCCATTTGATGAATGGGGTCACATCATTATGAGAATGATGTGATGGACATGACCCATCCGTTAGCTTAGCATTATAATTGTTACAGTTTCATTTCTACTGCTTTCTTTATGACTTATGCATGTACCTCAGACTATGATATTATGCAACTCCCGAATACTGGAGGAACACCTTGTGTGCTATCAAACGTCACAACGTAAATGGGTGATTATAAAGATGCTCTACAGGTGTCTCCGAAGGTGTTTGTTGTGTTGGCATAGATCGAGATTAGGATTTGTCACTCCGTGTATAGGAGAGGTATCTCTGGGCCCTCTCGGTAATGCTCATCACTATAAGCCTTGCAAGAAATGTGACTAATGAGTTAGTTGCGGGATGAAGCATTATGGAACGAGTAAATAGACTTGCCGGTAACGAGATTGAACTAGGTATGATGATACCGACGATCGAATCTCGGGCAAGTAACATGCCGATGACAAAGGGAACAACGTATGTTGTTATGCGGTTTGGCCGATAAAGATATTCGTAGAATATGTAGGAGCCAATATGAGCATCCAGGTTTCGCTATTGGTTATTGATCGGAGATGTGTCTCGATCATGTCTACATAGTTCTCGAACCCATAGGGTCCGCAGGCTTAACGTTCGATGACGATTTGTATTATGAGTTATGTGTTTTGATGACCGAAGTTTGTTCAGAGTCCCGGATGAGATCAAGGACATAACGAGGAGTCTCGAAATGATCAAGACATAAATATTGATATACTGGAAGGCTATATTCGGACATCGGAATGGTTCCGGACAAGTTCGGGTATTTTTCGACGTACCGGGAGGTTACCGGAACCCCCTGGGAGTTGTTGGGCCTTAATGGGCTTTAGGGGAAAGGAGAGAAGGGCCACAAGGGGTGGCCGCGCACCCCCCCATGGGCTAGTCTGAATTGGACTAGGAGGGGGCGGCGCCCCCCTCTCCTTCCTTCTCGCCTCTTCCCCTTCCTCCTTGTCCTAGTTGGAATAGGAAAGGGGGGGGGGATCCTACTTGGACAGGGAGTCCAAGTAGGACTCCCCCCTTTGGCGCGCCCCCTCTGGGCCGGCCTCCTCCTCCTCCCTCCTTTATATACGGGGACAGGGGGCACCCTAGAACACACCAACTCTTCTCTTAGCCATGTGCGGTGCCCCCCCTCCACAGTTACACACCTCGATCATATCGCCGTAGTGCTTAAGCAAAGCCCTGCGCCGGTAACATCATCATCACCGTCGCCGTGCCGTCGTGCTGACGGAACTCACCCTCGTCCTCAACTGGATCAAGAGCACGAGGGACATCATCGAGCTGAATGTGTGCTGAACACGGAGGTGCCGTACGTTCGGTACTTGGATCAGTTTGATCACGAAGAAGTTCGACTACATCAACCGCGTTACTAAACACTTCCTCTTTCTGTCTACAAGGGTACGTGGACACACTCTCCCCTCTCGTTTCTATGCATCTCCTAGATAGATCTTGCGTGATTGTAGGATTTTTTTTGAAATTACTGCGTTCCCCAACAGTGGCATCCGAGCCAGGTCTGTGCGTAGATGTTTTATGCACGAGTAGAACACAAAGAGTTGTGGGCGATAATAGTCATACTGCTTACCACCAACGTCATACTTTGATTCGGCTGTATTGTTGGATGAAGCGGCCCGGACCGACATTACATGACCGCGTTCATGAGACTGGTTCTACCGACGTGCGCGCTTTTGCACATAGGTGGCTGGCGGGTGTCTGTTTCTCCAACTTTAGTTGAATCGAGTTTGACTATGGCTGGTCCTTGTTGAAGGTTAAAATAGCACACTTGACGAAAAATCTTTGTGGTTTTGATGCATAGGTAAGAACGGTTCTTGCTAGAAACCAGTAACAGCCACGTAAAACTTGCAACAACAAAGTAGAGGACATCTAACTTGTTTTTGCAGGGCTTGATGTGATGTGATATGGTCAAGACATGATGTGATATAAATTGTTGTATGATATGATCATGTTTTGTAACAGAGTTATCAGCAACTGGCAGGAGTCATATGGTTGTCGTTTATTGTATGCAATGCAATCGCCATGTAACTGTTTTACTTTATCACTAAGCGGTAGCGATAGTCGTAGAAGCAATAGTTGGCGAGACGACAACGATGCCACGATGGAGATCAAGGTGTCACGCCGGTGACGATGGAGATCACGATGATGCTTCGGTGATGGAGATCATGAGCACAAGATGATGATGGCCATATCATGTCACATATTTTATGATTGCATGTGATGTTTATCTTTTATAAATTTTATTTCGCTTAGTATGGCGGTAGCATTTTAAGATGATCCCTTACTAAATTTCAAGGTACAAGTGTTCTTCCTGAGTATGCACCGTTGCTATAGTTCATCGTGCCGAGACACCACGTGATGACCGGGTGTGATAAGCTCTACATTCACATACAACGGGTGCAAGCCAGTTTTGCACACGCATGATACTCGGGTTAAACTTGATGAGCCTAGCATATGCAGATCTGGCCTCGGAACACCGAGAACGAAAGGTCGAACGTGAATCATATAGTAGATATGATCAACATAGTGATGTTCACCGTTGAAAACTACTCCATCTCACGTGATGATCGGACATGGTTTAGTTGATTTGGATCACGTGATCATTTAGATGACTAGAGGGATGTCTAAGTGGTAGTTCTTAAGTAATATGATTAATTGAACTTTAATTTATCATGAACTTAGTCCCGATAGTTATTTTGCATGTCTATGTTATTGTAGATCAATGGCCCGTGCTACCGTTCCTTTGAATTTTAATGCGTTCCTAGAGAAAGCTAAGTTAAAAGATGATGGCAGCAATTACATGGACTGGGTCTGTAACTTGAGGATTATCCTCATTGCTACACAGAAGAATTACGTCCTGGAAGCACCGTTGGGTGCTAGGCCTGCTGCAGACGCTACTGATGACGTTAAGAATGTCTGGCAGAGCAAAGCTGATGACTACCTGATAGTTCAGTGTGCCATGCTTTACGGCTTAGAATCGGGACTTCAAAGACGTTTTAAACGTCATGGAGCATATGAGATGTTTCAAGAGTTGAAGTTAATATTTCAAGCAAATGCCCGAGTTGAGAGATATGAAGTCTCTAACAAGTTCTATAGCTGCAAAACGGAGGAGAATAGTTCTGTCAGTGAACACATACTCAGAATGTCTAGGTACCATAACCACTTGACTCAGCTGGTAGTTAATCTTCCTGATGATAGTGTCATTGACAGATTTCTTCAATCACTGCCACGAAGCTGTAAAGGCTTCGTGATGAACTATAATATGCAAGGGATGAACAAGATGATTCCCGAGCTCTTCGCAATGCTAAAGGTTGCGGAGGTAGAAATCAAAAAGGAGCATCAAGTGTTGATGGTCAACAAGACCACTAGTTTCAAGAAAAAGGGCAAAGGAAAGAAGGGGAACTTCAAGAAGAACGGCAAGAAAGTTGCTGCTCAAGAGAAGAAACTCAAGTCTGTACCTAAGCCTGAAACTGAGTGCTTCTACTGCAAAGGGACTGGTCACTGGAAACGGAACTGCCCAAGTATTTGGCGGATAAGAAGGATGGCAAAGTGAAAGGTATATTTGATATACATGTTATTCATGTGTACCTTACTAAGGCTCGTAGTAGCGCCTGCGTATTTGATATTGGTTATGTTGCTCATATTTGCAACTCGTAATAGGGGCTAGGGATTAAACGAAGATTGGCTAAGGACGAGGTGATGATGCGCGTGGGAAATGGTTCCAAGGTCGATGTGATCGTTGTCGGCACGCTACCTCTACATCTACCTTCAGGATTAGTTTTAGACCTAAATAATTGTTATTTGGTGCCAGCGTTGAGCATGAACATTATATCTAGATCTTGTTTGATGCGAGACGGTTATTCATTTAAATCAGAGAATAATGGTTGTTCTATTTATATGAGTAATATCTTTTATGGTCATGCACCCTTGCTGAGTGGTCTATTTTTGTTGAATCCCGATCGTGATGATACACATGTTCATAATATTGAAGCCAAAAGATGCAAAGTTGATAATGATAGTGCAACTTATTTGTGGCACTGCCATTTAGGTCATATCGGTGTAAAGCGCATGAAGAAACTCCATGCTGATGGGCTTTTGGAATCACTTGATTATGAATCACTTGGTGCTTGCGAACCGTCTCATGGGCAAGATGACTAAAACTCCGTTCTCCGGAACAATGGAATGAGCTACTGACTTATTGGAAATAATACATACTGATGTATGCGGTCCAATGGGTGTTGATGCTCGTGGCGGGTATCGTTATTTTCTTACCTTCACAGATGATTTGAGCAGATATGGTTATATCTACTTAATGAAGCATAAGTCTGAAACATTTGAAAAGTTCAAAGAATTTCAGAGTGAAGTGGAAAATCATCATAACAAGAAAATAAAGTTTCTGGAACACCACAGCGAAATGGTGTGTCCGAACGTCGTAACCGTACTTTATTGGATATGGTGCGATCTATGATGTCTCTTACTGATTTACCGCTATCGTTTTCGGGTTATGCTTTAGAGACAGCTGCATTCACTTTAAATAGGGCACCATCGAAATCCGTTGAGACGACGCCTTATGAACTATGGTTTGGCAAGAAACCAAAGTTGTCGTTTCTTAAAGTTTGGGGCTGCGATGCTTATGTGAGAAAACTCAACCTGATAAGCTCGAACCCAAATTGGAGAAGTGCATCTTCATAAGATACCCAAAGGAAACTGTTGGGTACACCTTCTATAACAGATCCGAAGGCAAGATATTCGTTGCTAAGAATGGATCCTTTCTAGAGAAGGAGTTTCTCTCGAAGGAAGTGAGTGGGAGGAAAGTAGAACTTGATGAGGTAATTGTACCTTCTCCCGAATTGGAAAGTAGTTCATCACAGAAATCAGTTCCAGTGATTCCTACATCAATTAGTGGGGAAGCTAATGATGATGATCATGAAACTTCAGATGAAGTTACTACAGAACCTCGTAGGTCTTCCAGAGTACGGTCCGCACCAGAGTGGTACGGTAATCCTGTTCTGGAAGTCATGTTACTAGGCCATGATGAACCTACGAACTATGAGGAAGCGATGATGAGCCCAGATTCCGCGAAATGGCTTGAGGCCATGAAATCTGAGATGGGATCCATGTATGAGAACAAAGTGTGGACTTTGGTGGATTTGCCCGATGATCGGCAAGCCATAGAAAATAAATGGATCTTCAAGAAGAAGACTGACGTTGATGGTAATGTTATTGTCTACAAAGCTCGACTTGTTGCGAAAGGTTTTCGACAAGTTCAAGGAGTTGACTACGATAAGACTTTCTCACCCGTAGCGATGCTTAAGTCTGTCTGAATCATGTTAGCAATTGCTGCATTCTATGATTATGAAATTTGGCAGATGAATGTCAAAACTGCATTCATGAGTGGATTTCTTAAAGAAGAGTTGTATATGATGCAACCAGAAGGTTTTGTCGATCCAAAAGGTGTTAACAAAGTGTGCAAGCTCCAGCGATCCATTTATGGACTGGTGCAAGCCTCTCGGAGTTGGAATAAATGCTTTGATAGTGTGATCAAAGCATATGGTTTTATATTGGAGAAGCCTGTATTTACAAGAAACTGAGTGGGAGCTCTGTACCATTTCTAATATTATATGTGAATGACATATTGTTGATTGGAAATGATATAGAATTTCTGGATAGCATAAAAGGATACTTGAATAAGAGTTTTTCAATGAAATACCTCGGTGAATCTGCTTACATATTGGGTATCAAGATCTATAGAGATAGATCAAGACGCTTAATTGGACTTTCACAAAGCACATACCTTGATAAAGTTTTGAAGAAGTTCAAAATGGATCAGTCAAAGAAAGGGTTCTTGCCTGTGTTACAAGGTGTGAAGTTGAGTCAGACTCAATGCCCGACCACTGCAGAAGATAGAGAGAAAATTAAAATCATTCCCTATGCTTCAGCCATAGGTTCTATCATGTATGCAATGATGTGTACCAGACCTTATGTGTGCCTTGCTATAAGTATAGCAGGGAGATACCAAAGTAATCCCAGAGTGGAGCACTGGATAGTGGCAAGAACATCCTGAAATACCTGATAAGGACTAAGGATATGTTTCTCGTTTATGGAGGTGACAAAGAGCTCGTTGTAAACGGTTACGTCAATGCAAGCTTTGACACTGATCCTGATGACTCTAAGTTGCAATCCGGATACGTAGTTTTATTGAATGGTGGAGTTGTCAGTTGGTGCAGTTCCAAGCAAAGCGTCGTGGCAGGATCTACGTGTGAAGCGTAGTACATAGCTGCTTCGGAAGCAGCAAATGAAGAAGTTTGGATGAAGGAGTTCATATTCGATCTAGGTGTCATACCTAGTGCATTGGGTCCAATGAAAATCTTTTGTAACAATGCTGGTGCAATTGCCTTGGCGAAGGAATCCAGATTTATAAGAGAACCAAGCACATAAAGAGACGCTTCAATTCCATTCGTCATCAAGTGTCGGAGGGATACATAGAGATTTGCAAGATACACACAGATCTGAATGTTGTAGACCCATTGACTAAGCCTCTTCCACGAGCAAAACATGATCAGCACCAAAAGTCCATGGGTGTTAGAATCATTACTTTGTAATCTAGATTATTGACTCTAGTGCAAGTGGGAGACTGAAGGAAATATGCCCTAGAGGCAATAATAAAGTTATTATTTATTTCCTTATTACATGATAAATGTTTATTATTCATACTAGAATTGTATTAACCGAAAACTTAGTACATGTGTGAATACATAGACTAAAACATAGTGTCCCTAGTATGCCTCTACTAGACTAGCTCGTTAATTAAAGATGGTTATGTTTCCTAACCATAGGCATGTGTTGTCATTTGATGAACGGGGTCACATCATTAGGAGAATGATGTGATGGACATGACCCATCCGTTAGCTTAGCATTATGATCATTACAGTTTCATTGCTACTACTTTCTTCATGACTTGTACATGTTCCTGAGACTATGAGATTATGCAACTTCCGAATACTGGAGGAACACCTTGTGTCGTGGAATCGTCACGGCAGATGTCCTTAGTGTCAGGACTTAGTCGCGAGGCCAACGCATCTATGTGGTAGCTTGAGAGGGGTTGAGCGGAATCGAGAGACGCAACACAAGACAGGGATTTAGACAGCTTCGGGCCCCGGGAAACATCATCCGGTAAAAACCCTACATGCTGTTTGAGGCTAGGTCTCATTATCATCATGAGGGAGTCGCCGTAAACCGGCTCTCCTCTTTGTGTCTAGCCCTAATATTGTTTCTTCTTGCTTGTCGCTTGTCCTTCTTTGGGGAGCCCTGCCCCTCCTTATATAAGTTGAAGGGGCGGGTTACATGTGGAGTCCTACTAGGATTAGGACAAACCTATCTTTAATACAAACCGGATACAAGTCCAGGTCTTAACTCCTTGTAAGACAAATATTCCTTATGCCTTTCCTTATAAACCGGCCCACCGTAGTTGAACCGGCCTTCTGGGCCATGAGCCTCATCGTCCTTCTGATCCGCCGGCCGGGTTACTAATGAACCGCCAAGACCGGGCGGGTAGCCCGTGAACCGCCAAGCTCCGGGCGGGTTACCAGTGAGCCGTCCAGACCGGCCGGGTTAACTTCCGGCCGGTTTACACCGCGGGGTATATCCCCGACACCTTGTGTGCTATCAAACGTCACAACGTAAATGGGTGATTATAAAGATGCTCTACAGGTGTCTCCGAAGGTATTTGTTGTGTTGGCATAGATCGAGATTAGGATTTGTCATTCCGTGTATCGGAGAGGTATCTCTGGGCCCTCTCGGTAATGCTCGTCACTATAAGTCTTGCAAGCAATGTGACTAATGAGTTAGTTGCGGGACGAAACATTACGGAACGACTAAAGAGACTTGCCGGTAACGAGATTGAACTAGGTATGATGATACTGACGATCGAATCTCGGGAAAGTAACATACTGATGACAAAGGGAACAATGTATGTTGTTATGCGGTTTGACCAATAAGATCTTCGTAGAATGTGTAGGATCCAATATGAGCATCCAGGTTCCGCTATTGGTTATTGATCGAAGATGTGTCACGATCATGTCTACATAGTTCTCGAACCCGTAGGGTCCGCATGCTTAACGTTTGATGACAATTTGTATTATGAGTTATGTGTTTTGATGAACGAAGTTTGTTCACAATCCCGGATGAGATCACGTACGTAACGAGGAGTCTCGAAATGGTCGAGACATAAAGATTGATATATTGGAAGGCTATATTCGGACATCAGAATGGTTCCGGACAAGTTCGGATATTTTTCGGAGTAATGGGAGGTTACGAAACCCCCCGGGGAGTTGTTGGGCCTAAATGGGCTTTAGGGGAAAGGAGAGAAGGGTCACAAGGGGTGCCCCCCCCATGGGCTAGTACGAATTGGACTAGGAGGGGGTGGCACCCCTGCTCTCCTTCCTTCTCCCCTCTTCCCCATTCCTCCTTCTCCTAATTGGAATAGGAAAGGGGGGAGCGAATCCTACTTGGACCGGGAGTCCAAGTAGGACTCCCCCCTTTGGCGCGCCCCCTCTAGGACCGGCCTCCTCCTCCTGCCTCCTTTATATACGGGGGCAGGGGGGCACCGTAGAACACACCAAGTCTTCTCTTAGTCGTGTGCGGTACCCCCACCCCCCTCCATAGTTACACACCTCGATCATATTGTCGTAGTGCTTAGGCGAAGCCCTGCGCCGGTAACATCATCATCACCGTCGTCACGCCGTCGTGTTGGCGGAACTCACCCTCATCCTCAACTGGATCAAGAGCACGAGGACATCATCAAGTTGAACGTGTGCTGAACGCGGAGGTGCCGTACGTTGGGTACTTTGATCGGTTGGATCACGAAGAAGTTCGACTACATCAACCGCGTTACTAAACGCTTCCACTTTTGGTCTACGAGGGTACGTGGACACACTCTCCCCTCTCGTTGTTATGCATCTCCTAAATAGATCTTGCGTGATCGTAGGATTTTTTTGAAATTACCGCATTCCCCAACATATAAGTGGGAAAGGGCCCTAGATAGTTTGTTCCCAAATCAAAAGACTCGGCCTTTTATGAGTACAACATGAATATAAGTCGAGTTCTCGTTTGGACAGATATTTACAATGTAGCTTATCAAAAAGGAAAAGGCAAGACATATATCATGTAAAGCCATGCCTACAATTTGATGACAAGCATCTTATAAACACCTCATATACTCCAGATTATTCTATTTGACTCTGGAATGGTACCAAGATATTGCTAAATTATACACTTTAGGTATATCTTTCAAGATATTCAAGGGAATGACACATACACGAAAATATATATGCACTATTCATTGCAAAGTATCACGGAGACATGTGATTTGGTTACTTTATTTTCACGTTTTAGCGGGTTCAATTAAAGATCTTTTAACTAACAATGTAAATTTTGATATAAAAAGTAATATTTTATCTTAGCACATCACAACTATAATTTTCAATTATATTATTGCAACTATATAATAAACATTACTATATTCAAAATCTTGTGACATTACTATATGGTTTATTTGAGCTAACTAAGCAATATGTTGATAAAAATAAATAAGAAATAAGTATAAATATTTGGTATAAAAGTTTGTTACATTATACATTTGAGACACCTCGTTGTTAAAATACTTATGAAGGCTGGTGAATCTTTTCCCAGCTAAGCCCAATAAAATATAGAAATATTTGATTTATTAGTACTAATTATTGTTTGTTTTACTAAGATGATGCAACAGTAATGGAAAGAACAACGAATTGACCTCACATAATTTGTTTCTTTAGATTCGTCCATGTATGGTGTTTTTGCTGCGGGATTGTGATAATTATGCAAATGCACACTCAAAGATATTAGAACATTCACTAAAATTTTACAATGTTGTTCAAACATATTGCAATTTTTTTAACATAAATATATGTAAATATTATGTTCTTTATGTTTTCTTTGTCCTTTTGAATCATTGCAAAAAGTTTTCTTGGTTTTCACTATTTTCTTCCATGTTTCTCTCGTTATTTAGTTCTAAAATGTATGTTTTCTATTTTTGGTGTGGATATAAATTTTCTAAATAAATGCTCTATCTTATAATTACAAAAATTTATTGGTTTCAACATGAATGCCAAGCAAAATACAACACAGGAAGAAAAGATATTGCTGGTGGATGATAGCCACAAGTGCAGGGGGTCATTTGTAGCCCTTTTTGATAAGTAACATTGTCATACCCAATGAGTAGTATGATGAATTGGTGCATGGAAATATGACAGAATAGGTGCAAAACACTGAATAAAGTGATAACAGTGTGTTTATGGTTTAGATAGTTGCAACTAAATAAGTAAAAACAAGTTAAACTAAATACATAGATGGCTCAATCCTTTTTTGTGACAAGGATGAGCAAGTGGTGATTCTTATAAAGGGAGACGGAGTACAATAACACACTTTCAACGAACAATGTCAGATCTATGGCACAAACAAGAAACTAAGGTTCACATCAAATGCAGCATCTTACGGGATATTCTCCCTCGTCGAATTCCGAGAGGTGAATGCATGGAGACGAATCAACCAAGGAACTACCAATGGCATACTCAACTGGATCAAGCAGAGGAATAGTAGGGAAAAGCAAATCGAAATGCACTAGGCTCGGTCCTTGAGAACATAGGTCATCACCACCCACACAAAGATGAGCAAGGGACATCTGTCCACCAACATTTGAAGGAGTGTACACCTCCTTCTTGGTGAGCAAAGGCTTGACGACAATTTTGGTGAGTTGTGCCTGGATCTCGCCGATGTTGGTCTGAAACATGCCCATGGTCGTATCCTTGTTGGAACACCATGCAAAGAGATCTTTGGCCGCCGGCTCGAGGGAGGCGTTGATGGGTTTTTATGCCCACCCCTATCAGATGTCACGAATCTCGCTAGGTCAACAGTTCGATAGATGATACAAGCTAATCTTTGTTCATCAATCATCGATGCCACACTCACAAACACGCTACTAGCGAAGCCAAAAAAGTGCTAATCTCTACCTAATAATAAAGTACGGATTGCTTCTGCCTGTCCGTCCGTCGCACAATTTTGCAAAAAAGCCCCTGTATTTACTTAAAGTCAACCCGCAGTTAGATGTTTAGTAATAGGGTTCTCCATGCATCTACTAACGATCCCAATAGAGTAGACACATTCAGCCCTTGTGTTCACCGAGTAACTTAGGCTCTCAATAATGCTTCTCAAATCTGTCGGATCAACAGTCGATGCCTCACTTCTTTTGCTCAACTTCAGACTAGCCACCATAGGCGTATGCAGAAGGATTACAATCGTCCATGCAACAATTCACCAAAATAATTGTGGCATATGCCTCTTGGCACAAGGTGACCCCATCTTTACTTTGGTACCTCACTCCCTAGGTAATAGCTTAACAATCCTAGATCATTCATCTTGAACAATTCCTTCATTTGCTTCTTGAATCTTCCAGTCTAATTATCACTTGCACATGTTATTAGGAAGTCATCAACATACACACCAATGAGTAGACGATTTGCATATTTTCCTCTCTTATACATGGCATGCTCTAATGGACACTTCTCTAAATCAAAGTGATATCAAGCTTAGTATTCCATTCTCTAGGGCCTGCTTCAAACCGTACACCACTTTATGCCATTTATAGATCCTACGTTCCTCTCCTTTCATGACAAACCAATGGGCTGCTTCAGATAAATCTCCTCCTCTAGATCTCCATTGATAAACGCAGAGTTCACATCCATGTGATGCAAACACCCTGACACCCGAGCTACTTGTGCAATCAATAACCGAACTAATTCCATCCTTGCAATGGAGCAAAAGCTCTTCAAAATCAATGCCTTGATTATATACATAGCTCTTGTCCACCAAATGTGTTGTATGTTTCACCCCTACTACTTATTAATCTAACTTTAAAGACCCACTTGGGCATAGTTTCCTTCTTTCCACTTGGAAGATCAATAGGACTTCATGTATGATTTTCTTCAATTGAACCGAGCTCCTCTGTCAAGGTATGCTACGCCAAGACACTTCAATGTTCGCCTCCTTGAGCAATGAAGACATGATCTCCTCTCCTTTTCATTTGCACGGTGTTAATTTATCAAAGCACCTCCTTTAGATAAATATCCAATACTCGTTGGAGTTGCACCAGTATCGAAGCCCTAATCGGAGTCCCCTTAGGGTTTATGTATGTGTGTCGCATGCATTGTCGTGCTTGCTTTCCACCCATGTTCCCTTTCCCACTTACTCCTTCGTGGCTTAGACTATAAATAGACCTCCCCCTCCTCCTTTCTAGGGTCAGCAAATATGATAGCTCATCTTAGTTTGGCTTTTCTCATTGCATTCTCTTCTTGAGAGAGAGAGACCACTCCCATGGAGTTAAAGACCTCCATGTGAGCATGTGAGAAGATCCCGAGGGATTTGAGACCCCTTGTGGAAAGGATCTATCTAGATCATCAAGACTCCATCTCCTTTGGATTTGGGATAAACTCTGCCTTGTATCTTTCCCTTTGATTGTTCATGTACCTTGTCGATCCATGTGTTTGTTAGTCTAGTGGATGTGTGATTGGACGTGTTCTTGAGTGTTTCTCTTATGATTTCTCCTCGTTCTTCCCCGTGTTCTTCGTGGGTTCCCCTCCAATTTGTGAAAGATCAGCCCTAGGAATTACACTCCATATCAGAAGGTGGTTTATCTTTGATGGCAGAAGCACGTAACTTTCACAATATATGCATTCGGGCTTCAACCTTTTCAAAAGTGAACTATGTATTTTGTTCTCCGGACGCAATTTTTTTGCTCATTCTTTAGCTGAGGGAAGCCCTCGCCACTGTGTGCTGGTGGGGGAAACCCAAAGCCTTATCGTTTCGATGTTACTTGATGATGTAAGTGTTATTTAAGCAATAAAGCTTTCCATTCTGTCAGAAAAATATTAGCTTATGCGTCATGGAATTTACCTGCGTGACATTTGCCCATCACATGTTGGTAACCTTATTGACCAGTTTTTGAATCTGTAGCACCCCTCTCACTTGTTCGTGCTGCTACCCCAAGCAAGACTCACCTTAAAGAAATTAAGCATTTTATCAGGATTGATGAGTGCCTAGCAAGAAACTAATTGTGTCGAAGGACCACGATTCTGGTGAAATAATAATTCTGTTGGATGTCGCAGCAGGGCGGTTCTTTTTTCTTTCTTTTTTTTCCACTTTTTTGGATAGTTTCTAAAAGCTAATTTGTCTAGGATTATGTTTTTTCCTTCTTTTTTTTCGATGTGCTTCTTTGCATGTTTGCTGATTTTCTTTTGGATTTTTTTACCTGCTCATTTTTATATTCAGGAGCATTTTTAGAATGCACGAACATTTTTAAAATTTACAAACATATTTTTGATTCCCAAAAAAATTCTAAAATTCTTGAACATTTTTAAGCATGTATATATCCTCGCAGCTTATATATCCTCGCAGTGGGATCCGATGAGCGGAGGCACGTCAAAGTCAGAATGCCAACAGTCTCATCGCCTAAATTTGTTTCCTTATTTGACACTGAAAAAACTTTCCCTGCCTTATCTAACACCGAGTCTAAATTTTAAGCCTTTTATGACATTGTCGTCCATTTTGAGCCTTAACGGTGCTAAATGACACCTGAAAAGACCTATTTGCCCCTCATGTATGGGATCAAAATCTCTGCTATCAAAGGGCAGTACGTAGGTTGTTTGGTTCATTCGTGAGCATCTTGTCGCCGAGAACTCGGTTGCGGAGAATGCATAGCTGACCAACCGTGGATCTGCAACACTTTCTCTCCGGGCCCTTCTCAAATTTGTCCACGAGATGCAACAACACTAGGTTGTCGACATCGTCGTGCAAGATCATCTCTTCTATGTTTGAATCATCCGACAAAGACGATGATGAAGACAAACTCCAATCCATCTAAAAAGATGCCCGACCATGAATTTCTCGCGGTCAACATTGAATCAAAATATTCGGCGGGCACTGAATATACCTTCCACTGAAGCAAAGTCGGGCGCCCCTTTCTTCTCTCCGTAGGCCGAAGCAAAGCCGGCCGCCCCTTTCTTCTTCCCCTCCGGCCGAAACCCCTTCCTACGGTGCACGCGACTGTCCCTCAAGCGAATTCAAGGCTCACCGGCGCCAGAAACAACCAGACCCGCCGGCTACAAGGCTGCGCGCCAAGCTCCGGGGTGGATCCATGGCGCCGGTGACGGCCACTAGCCTGCGGACACAAATGGGCACCCCTGGTCGCCAAATTTGGTGGAATAGATGCGGCGTGGGGTGGTGGATCTAATGGACGGCGCGGGGCAGCATGGGGCACCAAGAACTAGCTAGGAGATGTGGCGGTGATGGCGAGGAGTGAAGAGGGAACAGAAGCGGGCGGAAATGGCCTTCACGCCAAGGAAAAGGGATCCGGCAAAACAATGGTGAATCCCGTAGGTATGGCGGAAACGACACAAAGTATGCAGGATCACGCAAAAAAAAATTCAGGACGGCCGATTTTGCGGCATCTATTCGGGCTGGAAAAATCGCCCACATCCCGTAAACGGCGGTTATTATTCCGGATGGCCCGGTTTATGGGATATGCTAGAGATGCTCTTAGACCGCTCGTATGTGGGGGTGAATATTTGGTGCTCCCATTGCTTAGATGCTACGAAACTCAAATTTTGAAGGATAATAAATTTCAAAAAAGTTTGTGGACGTTCAAAGGTAACTGTGTACGACCTTTAAAATATTAAACTCTAAACATGAATAGTGTCACAAGAAGACAAGAGACAATCCCTACATTTTGGTACCCTCTAGGTTGAGTTTTATGGTACCTTTCAGGAAATGTAACAAGGATGATGAGTCCCTGCCCAGCTAGCTAGTACCTCGCTATTCCTAGTTGATACTCTTGAGCAAGTTTTCACTTGGATTGTAAGATGAGATGTGCTAGGAAGGTAGAAATCCTACAAATTCTAACACAAAATAAAATAAATCCATGGCTCTAAAAAAAAGGTGGTCTCCTTTATTAAAACATCAAGCTCATACATGCACACACCAACATGATGATATACTGTACTCCCTCCGTTCCTAAATATAAGTCTTTGTAGAGATTTCACTATAGACTACATACGGAGCAGAATGAATGAATCTACACTTATAATACATCTATATACATCCGTATGTGGTTGATAGTGAAATTTCTACAAAGACTTATATTTAGGAACAGAAGGAGTAGTAACCAGCAGCCGACGAAGGAAAAAAAAAATCTCTTAGCTTCACGGCGAGACACTTTCCACAAGTACCAGCTTCTTCGCCGCCGACGAACAAAGCGAATATCTATCTTGCTCCAGGACTGCACATCTTCCTACCCAAAACAAAAAGCAGCAACCGAATTAAACTCCAGCCAATACTCCCACCACATGACCAAAGCTTCTTCCTTCCATCATAGCTTGCAGCACCCAAGTAACAATGAGATGCAAATTTGTGCTAATTGACTGCCATAATACACACAACTACATATGCAAGGATGACCCAACAAGTAACACTCAAGAGTTTGCATTCTGAACAACAATGATCAAACTACCAGCCTTGCAAGGAGAGATCCGGACTAACCATAACATTTCCACAACTGAAAATGCAGTAACTAACATGTAAGGAAATGCTAGAGTGCGACTCTATCAGCCAAAAGCAATAACTGAAAAAAAAGTCAAGTTTTGTGCCCATTGGCAAAGAAAACCAGGGAAGGAGTCTTGAACCTTCAGAGACACCCCGTGGAGAACGGAGTCTCCTCATCTTGTTGCATCTCACGGGACGGAATTGGAATAATGCTCTCTTGGAAGCGGCGGGGAGTAAGTGACATACAGTATTGACTATCTCCAATCTTCACCAAACCTAAGACCTTGCCATCAGTGTCGCAGCGCAACACATGCTTACCATTAAACATGATCAGCAGCTCACGCTCGTTAAGCACAACCATATCATTGAACCATCGCACTTTTGAATGAAGTGGCGTTTTCTTTTTCCTTTTGCAAGAGGTCAGGTAAAGTTGCCGTGATGCCTCGACTGTTGACAGGTCAATCCGGTACTTGAAATCCCAGATTCCGGCCTTCTAATCCTGCATCACCCAAATATCTAAAGTGGTGAAACTCAAACAACCATCTGCATCACCCTCGATTGAGCTGCCCCAGAAACCAAGTGTCCCATTCATATCGAACAAGCTCCTATTAGGGTACAGCTGGTCAGGACTGCACATCCACCGGAATGACTCCGCTTCTGTGTCGAACACAACAATGTCTCCACTGCCTACAGTAATGTTGGCGACACCGCAAACAGAAAAAGGACACCAGCGCAGGCTGTCACGGTGGTGAATTGGGGGTGGAGAATAGTTCAAATAGCGCAACACCCCCATCCAACTCATGCTTTCTCTCGTGGCACATCATGATTCAATATTTGGTTTTTATAGTGTTGCTTATGCAAGAGAAAAAGATTTTTGCATCATTGGAATTTGAGAGAAAAGTTCATCTTACAACCTTGAACTATCACCATGGTCTAATACACAACCATAAACTTCGAAACCATCTAGTTTCCAACCTCCAATATACCAAACCGGACACGAAACAACCCTGGACCGGTTATGACTGGTCAACAGCCTACTCAGCATCCAATCAGCCGACATGTCACCCCTCGACCCACTTAACATTGAATTTAACCAACAAATGGAAGTGCGCAAAAAGTTTTAAACTATTCTCAAAATCCAACTACCCTTTTATTCAATCTAGGAAAGTGTCAACAAGTTTCACATAACATAAAGAAAAACTAAAAAATTCAAAATCATGGCCATTTTGGGTCAAAATTTGTGTCAAAAACTGAACTTTCTAGAAAAAATGGAAACAATTCTCAAAAATCCACACTATCCTTCTATTCGATATGGGAAAGTTTCAACAAGTTTTTGGAAACAGAAAAATAACTAGAAAGAAAATACACATTCTGAGCCATTTTGGTAAAAAATGAAAGAACCTATAAATTTTGCATGCAAATTGGCCCACACACCAAGCAAACGGAGTCGTACGGGTACACACATACTCTATGTAGCCGCAGGTGAGGCTATAGTGGCAGGAGCAAGCTGGACAGTTATTTTTTGTTTCAATGTTAGAATCTATTAAAACTTTGATTACATACCACGTGAGAGGCAAATAGGTCTTTTCAAATGTTATTTAGCACCATTAAGGCTCGAAATTGTCAAAAGTGTCATAAAGGGAATAAATTTAGACTCGGATTTAGATAGGAAGGAAAAGTTTTCAATGTCAAATAAGGAAACAAACTTTAAGACAATTTTAAATAAGGAATTCTCTGCCCAAATTATGGTCCATGGTTTCAATCTGTGGGCGGGAGCATCTCGGTCTAGTTTCAGGTCCTCCTCACCAACCCATGCTTTCTCTCTTGGCACATCACGATTCTTTATTCGGTTTTGCTAGTCTTACTTATGCAACTGAAAAATATTTTTGCATTAGTTGATTTTGAAAGAGAAAAGTTCATGTTACAACCTCGAACTACCACCAAAGTCCAATACACAATCCAAAACTATGAAACCATCTAGTTTACAACCCCCAACATAAACAACCGGACAAGAAACAACCTGGACTGGTTTTGGCTGGTCAACAACCCAGGCAGCATCCAGTCAAGCGACATGTCACCCCCCGACCCACTTAACCTTGAATTTCACCAACAAATGGAAGTGCCTAGAAACTTTTAAACTATTCTAAAAATCCACACTACCATATACTTGGTCCAGGAAAGCTTCAACAAGCTTCGTAGAACATACAGAAAAACTAAAAATTCAAATTCACGGCCATTATGGATCAAAGTTTTCTAAAAAAGGTGAAACTTTCCAGAAAAAT
Source organism: Aegilops longissima (assembly GCA_021605205.1). NCBI lineage: Eukaryota > Viridiplantae > Streptophyta > Magnoliopsida > Poales > Poaceae > Aegilops > Aegilops longissima. The sequence goes on from CM038677.1 coordinate 846,824,131, forward strand.
TTGAAACAATTCTCATAAATTCACACTATCCTTATATCCAATCTGGGCAAGTTTCAAGAAGTTTCAAGGAATAGAAAAGATAAATAGAAAGCAAATACACATTCGGAGCCATTTCGGTCAACAATGGAAGAGCTCAGAAATTTTATGAAAAGTTCTCAATTTTTTTGAAACAGTCTGCAAAAGTTTGGAATAAAATTGCTGAACATAAAAAATAGAATGAAAGTTTCAAATTTAGAGACATTTTGGGTCAAAATATTTGACTTAAGAACAAATTTTAAAAAAAAATATTTGAAAATTTTCTAAAAAATACATACTACCCACTACGGGAAACATCTAATTTTCGTCAGGGAAGTACAGACGGAAAAGGTTGAATTACTGACGGCAAAGACTTTGCCGACGGCAACGCCCAAGCAGCAAAGGAGTACTTTGCCGTCAGCATTTCGTCAGGATGACGACAAAGACTTTGCTGTCAGTTGTTTGTATTTTCCATCAGTGGAACCAGCCAAACAGCAAACCTGTCTTTGCCGTCAGTTATTCTTTGTTGTTAGTTTTTACATTTTTGCCGAGAGTGGCTCTTTGTCGTCAGCAGGTGAAGACAAAACAAGCCTTTGCCGTCTTCCTCGACAGAATGCTGACGGCAAAGACACTCCCCGAAGGCAAATTATCAGATTCCTAGAGTGACCCTTATAATCAATCTGGAAAAGTTTCAAAAATATTTGCAAAACATAGAATGAAAATTCAAATTTAGAGTCATTTTGGGTCAAAATTTGACTAACAAATGGAAGTTTCTAGAAATTTTTGAAAAACTTCTTAAAAATCCACACTACCCTTATACTCAATATGAAAAAAATTTAACAAGATTTTCTAGAGATTATAAAAACTAGAATGAAAATCAAAAATTGTAGCTATGTTGGGTCAAATTTGGCCAAAAAATAAAATTTCCAGAAAAATTGAAAATAATCTCAAAATCAACACTACCCTTATATTAACTCGGGGAAAGTTTCAAAAAGTTTTGTCGAACTGAAAAAATAGAATGAAAAAAAGTCAAATTCAGGGTTAAGTGGGTCAACGGGGGTAATGTGGCGGCTAAATGGGTTATTGACCAGTCAAAAACCAGTCCAGGGTTGTTTCTTGTCTGGTTTTGTAAGTCGGAGGTTTTAAACTAGAAGGTTTTGTAGTTTGGGTTGTATATTGGACTTCAGTGGTAGTTTAAGGTTGTAATATGAAGTTCTCTCATTTTGGAATAGATAGAGAGGAACAATGCGGTGCTCCGAGGCCCAGGGCAGGCTAGCTAGAGACGACCATGATGCGACTGGCCACAGCATCACCAATGGAGTCTAGTCCGAGAGCTTGACAGTGCGAGTGGGGAGGCATTTTTGTTGTAGGAATAGATGGAGACCAGGCCGGAGACTAGGATGTCACATCGACCAGTAACGAGGCATGGGATCTCTAGTTAGGACCCACAGAAGCTTGCCCGAGGCGAGGCAAGGCAGAAGGAGGAAGAAGGGTCGGCTTGGGAAGACAATGAACAGTGATCGGGGAGGACAATTGTTGAATTCACATCTAATGAATCACACAAAATTGATAGACCATATCATTTGAAAAGTGTGGCACTCTCTTAAGCTCATTTCTCTACTCATCTAAGGCATGAATATCAGGTAAGTGTTTCTCATCCTAAATTTTAACTCATAGCTCCAATACTTAATGGCCCAAAAGGATTGATGTTTTAGTTCCAATAAAAAATGACATGATTTACCCAAAACTGTTTAATAGGGTTTCATTCCCGTAGGACTTTTCATTGCAATCCTCTAAGCCGCCCACCTTAATGACCAATACTTTCTTGACATGTTCGCCATCTTTTGCAAAATCATCTTGATTTCTCGATTTGGATTACACTTGTCCATTTTGGGGATCATAAGCTGAGGCAATTCAGTGGGTAACATTGTATTTGTGGAGTTTCCTGAAAACACCGTGTATAAAATAGGGTTGTTTATCGGTAATTAAAATGATACCGGTGTTGCATATACATGATAGCGGGACTTGCTTCCACCCATGTTATCATATAATCAACTGCCACAATAATAATATTATTTGCATTATCAGTGGGAAAGGGCCCTAGACAGTTTGTTCCCCACATCAAAAGACTCAGTCTTTTCTAAATACAACACAAATATAAGTCGAGTCCTCGTTCGGACAGATATTTACAATGCAGGACATCAAAAAGGAAAGGCAAGACATATATCCAGTAACACCATACCAACAATTTGATGACAAGCACCTTATAAACACCTCATATACTCCAGATTATTCTATTTGACTCTGAAATGGTACCAAGATATTGCGAAATCATACACTTTGGGTATATCTTTCCAGATATTCGAGGAAATGACACATACACGAATATATATGCAATATATTCGTTGGGAAGTGTCATGAATTAATCCAAGGAGACATGTGATTTGATTACTTCTTTATTGTTTTCAACATTTTAGTGGGTTCAACTAAAGATATTTTAAATCACAATGTAAATTTTGATATAAAAATAATATTTTATCTTAGCACATCACAACTATAATTTTCAATTATATTATTGCAACTTTATAATAAACATTACTATATTTAAAATCTCTTGACATTACTATATCGTTTATTTGAGCTAAATAAGAAATATGTTGATCAAAATAAATAACGAATAAGTATAAATATTTAGTATAAAAGTTTGTTAAATTATACATTCGACATACCTTGTAGTTAAAGTACTTATAAAGGTTGGTGAATCTTTTGCCACATAACACCAATAAAATATAGAAATATCTTGATTTATTAATTCTAAGTAATGTTTGTTTTAATAAGATAATGACACAAAACAATTGAAAGGACAAAGAACTGACCCCATATAATCTGTCTTTCTAATTTGTACATGTATGGTTGTTTTTTTGGTGCGGGGTGTGATAATTATGCAAATGCAAATTTAAAAATATTAGAACATTCATCAAAATTTTACAATGTTGTTAAAACGTATTGCGATTTTTTTTACCATGAATATATGTAAATATTTTGTTTCTCTCTGTTTTCTTTGTCCTTTTGAATCATTGCCAAAAAGTTTTCTTGGTTTTCAATATTTTCTTCCATGTTTTGTCTTGTCATTTATTTCTAAAACGTATGATTTCTATTTTTGGCGTGGATATAATTTTTTTAAATAAAGATCTATCTTATAATTACAAAAATTGATTGGTTTCAACATGAATGCCAAGCAAAATACTACAGAGAAAGAAAAGATATTGTTGATGCATGACAGCACAAGTGTATGGGGTTATTTGTAGCCCTTTTTGATAAGTAACACTGTTATACCCAATGAGTAGTATGATGAATTGGTGCATGGAAAATATGAAGGAATAAGTGCAAAACACTAAATAAATTGATAGCAGTGTGTTTATGGTTTAGATAGTTGCAACTAAATAAGTAAAAACAAGTTAAACTAAATACAGAGATGGCCCAATCCTTTTTTGTGACAAGGATAAGTAAGTGGTGATTCTTATAAACAGTGACAGTATCAGTGAAGTAAATCAACACACTATCAACCAACAATGTCACATCTATGGCACAAAACAAGAAAATAAGGTTCACATCAAATGCACCATCTCACGGGATATTCTCCCTCATTGGATTCCAAGCGGTGAATGCACGAAGAAGAATCAACCAAGGAACTATCATTGGCATACTCAACTGGATCAAGCAGAGGAATGTTAGGAAAAGTGAATCGAAATGCACTAGGTCCGGTCCTTGAGAACATAGGTCGTCACCACCCGCACAAAGATGAGCAAGGGGCATATGACCACCAACAGTCAAAGGAGAGCACACCTCCTTGCTAGTGAGCAAAGGCTTGCCTAAGATTTTGGCGAGTTGTGCCTGGATCTCGCCGATGTTGCTCTGAAGCATTCCCATGGTCGTGTCCTTGCTGGAACGTCATACATGCGGCAAAGGCATGGATGGGCTGCATCATCGTAATCGTCGGCTCGATCATTTTCAACGATTCTGGATCACGGGCAGTGACACGACTATGTTTCTGGGCTCATGCGCCGCCCCCGACATTTGCTTCTATTGATCGAGCTCCGCCATGATCCCTTTGAGGCTTAGTGTTTTCACATGGTCTGGAATGTGTCAAATTTGTGGTGTTGGGTGGGAAAATTTCATGACTTGGGTACCAAATGTCACGAATATTGCTACAATAAAAGCTAATCTTTGTTCGTCAATCATTGATGGCCCACTCAAAAACACGCTACTAGCGAAGCCTCCCTCACAAGAAAAAACGATAATCTATTAGGGCATGTAAAATGGTGTTATCTTAGGAGTGCCATGTAGGATAAATGATGAGGGGGAAGAGAGAGGAACCATCAGAAAAGACATGTCTTCTCTTATTTAAGAGATGATCTCTTAGCACAATATATCTCGGATCTCACCATATTTTTAGGAATAGCTAGTTACTGAAGATAAGGCTAAAAGATGACCCAGTGTAGACATGTTTTCTTTTGTTATCTCTAAATTATATTACATGCAAAATTTAGAATAAGATTATTTTATCAATCATTGTACATGCCCTTAGTCAAGGCAGCCGATAACTTACTCCAATCCAGGGCGTACATTGTAGCACGGATAAGGCCTCGACCCATTGGGTCGCTAGGACTGGCCAACCCTATTTTCCAGGGAGGCTTCTTCCAAGCCGCAGCCAAATGGGCCGGCCCAGTCGGTAGATATGTTTTCTTTTGTGGATTTTTTGTTCCATTTTTTCGCTTTGGCTTTTATTTTTATTTTTCTGTGTGTGGTTTTATTTTTGGTTTTTTCCTACTTTCTTAAAAAAATTCTTTTCTATTTTCAGATATGATTTTAAAATAATTAGGGACTAAAAGTTCCAAATTTCAAAATAATTTTGAATTTTTATAAAAATGTTTGTGGATTCAAAAATGTTCATGGTTCTGAAAACAGTTCGGAAATCATAAATTGTCTGTGGATTCAAAAAATGTTTGTGATTTTGAACAAATGTTCATGAATTTAAAAAATATTCATGAATGGTAAAAAAATATTACCAAAATTCAAAAAATATTCACAAAATTCAAAAATATTCCAAAAAATGCAAAAAATGTTCACCGCTTCAAAAATTGTTCGCTGATTCAAAATATGTTCACAAATTCAAAAAATGTTTATGCATTTCAAAAAGAATGTTTGTCAAAACAAAAAAAGTTTGTGAAGTAAATAAATTGTTAACAAATTTCAAAAAGTTGTTTGCCGATTTCAAAAAAACGTTCATGAGTTTCAAAAGAATGTTCACAGATTTGCCTCGCTTGGCCGTCTCGCCTCTGCCTCTAGTGGCACATACTCCCTCAGTCCCTCCATTCCAAATTACTCGTCGCTGAAATGGATGTATAAAACTAAAATACATCTAGATACTCCATACATGCGACAAGTAATTCAGAACGGAGGGAGTACATACATAGATAATAATGCTCCTAGTATAGTGTAGGATACATATAGTAAAGATTTCTAGAATCACACATGGTTGAAATGGGCAAATAGTAGTGTAGGATACATATGTTCGGTTTTGCAGTACAAAGTAGTTGTACGTGATTGTTCCTTCAGCAAGGTTTGCATTGCTTTAAATTGGTTGTAATTGCTTGCATGCTGCTATGTTACAGAAACCGAAAATTTATTTTTGAACAGGTAGCATCAAATAATCACAAAACACAACCTCCGAGGGCATATCCTACCTTGCGCCGCCGAGCTTCCGCTCAAGCGGCGCGCGCCAACCACTAGTAGATAATAATGCTCCTAGTAACAAACACCATATAAAAATCAAGTATGGTTCTGGGTCTGGGTCAAGTGCTTTTGAAGTCACTTGGTCGTCTCAGAACAAGTTGCCATGAAATGAAACAACCCAAATAAACAGTAAAAAGGAACACAACTCTTCAGACAGCACAGCATCAACACATGACATTTCCAAAATTTTCAACCGATGAGAAACAGCGAAAAATTACCAGCTTTGCTTTTACATACAACACCTGATGCCTCAGACTTGCGTTGCGCTCTCACAGGTAACAACAGCTACTCCCGACCCACGTAACGTAAACTTTCTCCCAGCAAGGCCAATAATTTACAACTGTAATTTGAGCATACAGATTTGCATTTGTTGTTTACACCCCACCCTGTCGGTGACCCAAAGACGTCATTTCTCGTTCAGCTGCCTTGCCTTGCGTTGCCTCCTGCATCCCCACGTGCCGCCCTCGCCACCGCGATGCGACCATGCGTACAAAGAAAAGATCACATGAGCCACCCTTCTTCCTCACCGCTGCTGAAGGACTCGATCATGTCACCACTCTCATCACCATCCCCGCCACCCATCATCTCCAGCAACCCCCCTCCCACATCAAAGTCGCCTTCCTCATCATCGTCATCGTTTTCATCCCCGCTGTCCATATCCTCCTCCTCGTCATCGTCACCGCCATCATCACCGCTGCTGTTACTTGGATCATCCTCAGAATCCGTGTCCCCGAGCCCTAAATCGGTCCCGAGGAGGACATCCACGTCCGAGTCGTCATCGTCGTCGTCATCCTCCTCCGAGTCCCCTCCATCCTCCGGGTCTGAATCATCATCGGTTGGCCGTTTCCTGCCAACTTCAAATATGCGAGCAGAGGAGAACATCTCGTCAGGGTCATCCATGGCAACAACTCCGAGAAGGGAATCATTGGGCTCAGTGGCAAGGTCGAGGACGCCACGGTCTATTTGGACGGTTGCAATGTCTGCGTAAGTGACAGCATCGATCGTGCGGAATGCAGGGAACAGGGGATGCCTGACCCTCCGGGTTTGGATGGATGATGTTACATCCTCAAGGTTACGCCTGAGGATGGCATAGATAACATCACCACTTCCATTGAATTTGATTACTGTCTGGTCCAGGGAAGGGACACTCCTCAGAAGCTTAAACTTTCTCAGATCCCACACCTCTGAATTTAGGATCACCTGCAAAACAATGTAGACAGGAATGAGAAGATGTGCAAAGTAGAAACAAATTCCACCCAAAATAATTGGTAAATGGTAATATCACCCATGCCCCAGAGGATGTCAATAACAAGTATTTTTTCTTCATATGCCAATGGGAACCGTTTCATAAATTCTCATCATTTTACCTAAGTGTCCAATCAAGTCTCTCAGTCTCAAGTACATCAGATCTAAAAGGGTCAACATGTGAAGTTCGACCTAATGGTTATGGTTCCTGGTGATGTGGCTTAATTAGCATTCTGGATTAGGATGGACTACAGAATAAAAGGAAGCTTTTACAGTGAGGAAATCAAATTAATTCACATCAGTATTCCACAAAACAAGTACCAGCATACACTTCTGAACTTGCACGAACTTAAAAATAAGCAATCAAATGCTGAACATCCTCTGGCACAAATACTATAAGCAAGTACTCATATGCATTGTTCCGAAGCCATGCCATATTTTTTTTACATTTTTCAGTGCAATGTCAACCTACAGGTGATAAATATCTTACTACCATGCTTCTCTTACTATGCTTAGGCGTTCTTGCAGCATAAATGGCACAGTCGCTGAGTTGGAATATACTTCAGCTGGTCATGCTGTTGAACTTAACAGCAAGTTTTATATTGTTTTAAGGAAAGGCCAACAAGTTTGTTCAGAAGATCTCACACCACACTTGTTTGGACTTGTGTCGGCTGTAACTTGCTACTGTAGAATCCCAGAAACACAGATAGTGCATCCAAACTATATGCATCAATGCAACTTCGTGAGTATAATAAAATTTCCATCTTAAACTGTTGTGGTTTGAGAATAACTAACTGACACAAACGTCTTGGCTGAGAAGGTAAAGGAATGGTTGTGGTAATGCAAGGAAATCAGTGGCCTGGTGAGGGCAAAAATGCATGCTCCAATACAAGTTTGAAGGAATATAAACTGAAAGAATAATCAATTACTGCAGTCAAAGAAAAAGATTACCTCGTTTCCAGCTGGATGAAAGCCACCGCCACAATAGTCTGTGAACTGGTCAAACTGATGGATAGGAGTGGGACTTCGTCTATCCCACAGGACCCCGTTCCACAGCAACATATCATCTGAAGGACTGAAATGTATAATGGGTTGTACACCCCGGCCTGAACCTGGCAGGCTGGAGTTATCAGGAAGCTGCATATCAACATTATGCGTCTGGACATCATACAATAGAACCGCCCGGTGATTTGCATCCGTAGAAAGGCCGGCAAATAAAGTCCCAGCATGGTTAAACCTGGCAGCTTTGCAGTTATCAAATGTGTGCAAAGGCCCCGTATGCAGTGAGAAAGCATCAAAGAGCTTAACCTCATCTATGCTAGATGAGAGAATCAGCTCAGTTCCACCAACAGATGTTGAATCCACCATAGTAACAAGATTCTGGTGACAAGTGTGCGTCTCAATGAGATTTGCAAGGTTGCTGTCAAATATTCTTAATTCACCACTATGGTTCCCAGCCGCCACCCTTGATGCACCTCCAATAAAAGTCATGCAAGTCAACAGCGAGGCCTCATCACGGCAGACACGGCATGGCTTGAACCTGCTGTATATAAATTGGCGATCCCTGCGGGGCACTTTGATCCCGCTAAACTCCCTGTTTATCTCACGGCTTCCCATGCGAGCAGTTACATTTGCTGGTGCACTAATGCTGCGGCTAGGCTCGGGGCAAACATGAGGGTGCAGCAGAGAGACTGGCGGCAAAGTTGTTATTGGAGCAGGACATTGGCGGTGTTGATGTTTCAAATATTGTACAACCAATGAGTCGAGCGTCATGCGCTCCGAAGTTCCTGTTTGTTGATCATTTACACCAAGATGTGGTGTGCCTGTTACCACTCCAGGTGTGCATTGAGAATCTTCAAAGTTCTCAGTGGAAATGTTGTTGAAGTTTGTCCTTCCTGGATGAAATGCTGCACTAGGAGAATCCACTGCCACAGAGAGGCCTCTGCGAGTAGGAGCAGGAGTTTGGAACACAGGAGATTGGGATGCTTGATCCATTATTGCAGGGCGCTTTGCTGCTGATGCAGAACTAAACTCCATATCCGCAAGCTTCCTCTTAAGTGGCAAGGGCATTGGTGTTTTATGCGATGTCTCCACATCTCCAGTATTGGCAGCAGAGGCAGAGCAAGTCATACTGTCCACATTTCCGGCAGGTACAGGACTTTTCAGGCTATTGCTTGCTCTATTACCAGAAAACGAAACAAAGGGTTGATTTCGTTTAGAGAAACTGGATGAGAATACCAGTGCCTTCTTCTTAGACGAAGGCACAACAGAATCTGATCGTTGGCCAGCTTGATCTGCAGCAATCATTGTTTTGTCAGACAGAAATCCCTGAACACGGCCAGAAGGCCACTGTTGTTGAACTTGAACAGATGATGGTTCCAGGGCAGCGGGCTGGTGGACAGGTAGCACTGCAGCAGTTGATGGCAAAGGTGCAAGGTCAGCCTCCTTCTGCAACATGGCAGCAGTAGCAGCCAAACCAGATCCAAGGAGATGTTCATGTATCAGTTGCATCAGTTCCCTACACACAAAAGAAGAGCCAATGTAGGATCCTGAAGCTGGAGAAGTAACTAAAAAGGAAAATATCACATGAAGTCAAACCTGGAATGGTAAGAGACAGGAGTAGCAGCTGCTATGCCAGCTCGCTCAATGCGCTTCAACGCTGGAGCAGCAGCATCAGTTGCTAAGGTTGTTTCTTTACCAGAATTAGTCAAGACCTATCAGGAGGGAAAAAAAGAACATTCATTTAGCTCATCTTTCCCATTTCAGCTGTGCAAATTCAAACCACAGTATGTTAGGCACGCATTAAAATCATAAATTAGGGAAGTCTATCACATAAAACATCCCACTGGAAGCAAGCATAACTGGATAACGTCAAAGGACCACAAGTTGTACTCCCACATCAGCACTACTTTTACCTTTTATAAGCATGCTTGATTATACAATATCCATAGTAACCAAGGAATATCGAACATATACAACAAGCAGTGTGCTCATTGACTTGATGAACAGCAAAATACCAGCAAAGAACTCAACAAGTATTAAATCTTGGGCAACTCAAACTAACACAATACAATATGTGTTCCTTACCGCAATGAGCTCAATTGCCACTTGGGTCAGTTCATTTAGCCATCTTGCATTATCACCTCCAGATGACTGGGTACTCGTATCACGAATCAGTTCTGATAATTTCTTCCCTACCTGAAATAACATGTTAATAATTAAGTTACTGACCTAGGAGGCACATCCGCAAAAACAAAGTTGCCCAGGACTAGGAGAAGTGTAAAGAGATGATAAAAGAAGGATATCAGAGAGGGGCAGTTTGCCAGCCCTATTATCACAACAAAGAATAGGCTTGGTTGCCACCCACTCCCTTTCATCTCGTGGCATTTTTCACACAGACAAAGGAAGACAAATTGAGGGGGGAAGGGAAAGGTGAACATGTTTAGCCAACTATCCCATGATTTAGTTTGAATAGGTAGTGTTCAACCTTTGTAAGACAGCAATACCTCATTAACTACACTACTAATTCTGTAGTGGACTTACATTTCGAAACAAGGCAAGAGGGGGGAAGGGATAGACCCCTATATGTGAAACAGAGGGAGTAGTCACTAGCAGTTGCTCATTATTGAGATTGTAGTCATGCAATAGTAAGATAAAGTTTCTACTTTACAGGTCATAGCTAGAGCATGAAAAGAAGTGCATTGATCTGATGTCCACGATACCTGGAGCTTCGTCAGTATATGTGCAATAGCATCGTCTCTAGCCAAGCCAAGCAGTACACGACAGGCAAGGGCTCGAATAGGATCAATAGCTAAAGGATGTGTAACCATCCGAGTGCCAAGAAGCTGCAAAAGAATCTTTATACCATTATTGGCTCTGACTACTTCTCGAGCTTGGCGATAAGCTTGTTCCAGTTGAGCAGCAAGACCAGGACCCCCAGCTCCTACGCCTAGCGATATTCTCTTGTCACCAACAACTCCAGATGACACAACAGGTGTGCCATCACCATATCGTTCCCGAGATTCACTTTGGTTCGCTGCAACATTTCTTTCTGAAGTGCTTTTTTCAGCATTCCTGTCTCTGCTCTCTGAATAACTTCCTGCAGGTTGCTGATTAACAGCTGAGGACGGCTTGTTGCTGATCGATGGAGGGGGGCATACAAGATTGACAAGCACATTCAATGCTGGACAAATCACCTAATGCACAAAGGATGGTAAAAGGATACATTATTTGGAAGAATTTCAGCAAGGCAAAAATACTGTTGGATTTGTAAAGCTTAGTTAATGCATAGCTTGAGAAGGAAAAACACACCTCAGGATCAACATAGCCAACAACACTGTTTGCTATATCTAGTATAACAGCCATACCAATACGGTTGTTAGTTAATGTAGCATGCACCATCAATTTGCGGCTGTGTGGCATAAGAGTTATGATGTGAAGAACTCCAAATGCATACTGAGCCAAGTCATGAAGATACCGATCAGCAGGTAGACTCTGAAACAGATTGTTGTAAATCAAATCAGCTTACCTGCAAACATTGTATTTCTCAGAGGAAGTAGAAAAGAAAAACAATACCATATTTTTACCTGGCATAACTCCAGCAGGATAATATGACCATTAGAGGCCAAGAACTTATCCATCACGGGCCAGCGAGCTCTTACGAGAGCAGGTCCTAACTTTCTGTCCCGCTGGACCTGACGAAAAATAGCATCCATAGCCTCGTTGCCGATGTCAAAAGGTTTGTAACCAGCTCTTGCACTGGAAGTATTCCGAGCAATACTACGGATACTCTTGCTTGGCCGGATGGAATCAACAAGCTGAAGGAGATGAGCTCTAAAATATTGACGTAGTGCAACACATGAATGATACGCGACCTGCTTTTCTGACTGAGTCAGAATTTCAGCAGGCGATCGGTCATTCCCTTGATTCGCGTTGGAGGATCCTAATGCTCCAGAGTTACCACCCGACCTTACAGATGCAGCAACTTGTAATATATTCAGAAGTTTTTGCATCCCATCCTGTGCATCAAATGAATCCAGAACAGCTTTGAACACAAATGCAGCAGCAAAGAATATGGCTGCATTTTTTCTAGCTGCATCTTGTGGGCATTCTAAGAGTTGCAGCGCTAGTTCAACCACATTGTTGAGTGTGTCAGGTGAAAGCGCACAAACACGTTCCATTGTAGACTGCAAGAACAGAGGATGCTTAGCAATAAGATAAATGAACCGTCAAGGGAAACCATGGACAGATCAACAGAATGCATGACCAGCCAGTTTAGGTTTATATGTTTACCTGGAGAGAACCGAAAGTAAACAAGCATGCAGACAGAGCAGTATATGTCTGAGTAATCTTAGGGACAGAGAGGATCTTCTGAATACCACCCCGGTCAACAAATAGCGCAGCAAATTTCCGGTGTGCGGCCAGGGCACAAATCAATCTAAGAATTTCATGAAGTAGTGAAACGTGGCCACATCCCTCCTGGTCTTTGATTCCCCGTTGCAGCAATGCAAGGCAAACATCAACACCTTTTTCATGAAGAACAGGACCCAAAGCTTCAACGTACTCTCCCAGATACTGCAAGCACAAAATGCTATATTTTTCCCTAAGTAGCAAGAGCTGCTCCTGGTCAATGATAACAAAATCTTCCAGATCCTGGTCCTCACTAATTTTCACAGCTTCTTCAACAACATGCTCCTCATTAACCTGGTCAGAGCTTCTGCAATACCAAACAAAACTCAGAAAAGGAACAATAATATAATGAAATAAGACGACACACTCACACACAGACACACACAGAGAGGATGTGTTTCTTCCATTACCTTGAGACGCTAGTGGACATGGCAGCATCGACTACAGTAGCTGCAGCTTTCTCAGCAGCTAATACAACGGCATCGCCACTATTTTCACTCTTCCAAACCTTCAAAAACACAGCATGTCAAAAGTTACCAACATATAATGAAGCAGAAAATGAATCAGTGTCAAGTATAAGTATTCCTATTTTGGGAGGTCCAGAGAGGTCTTATTCCATACCTCTAAAGCAGCAGATTTCACAAGCTCAGCAGCAGCATCACCTGCTGCTTTCACAGCTTCCTCAGGAGCATTCGCTGATCTGGCTTCCGCTTCTGCAGCTCTCACTGCCTTCAAAACAATGTCAGTTATATCCTTCAAGCCGATAATGCAATCCCTGAACCGGTCCTCATACTCTTCTTTAGAAATACTAAGAATATCAGACTCGGGGGCTGCAGAGCTATTGTTCAAATCGGTTGCTTTCTTTGGGTCCTCGACCTTAGGCGCATTCTTGTCTTTGCTAGCCCGACTTCCCATTCTCAATCCTGTTGGCGATAAAGGTGTCCGTTCACTTTCAGGCAAGCCTTCACCTGGTTTGATTTTCCCTCTTAGTCGAGATCCTGTACGGCTGAACTTTCTCTTCAAGATTTCATCTCTCAAGCTTTCACCTGCAGGATACTTTTCCCCATCGATTGACTTTGCATCAAAAGGTTCCATTGTAGAATCAACATCATCACGTAGCAGGTAACCAGTGTCATCCATCCCCTGTTCTCCGTGTGCTTGCCTCATCCCAACATCACGATCAAACTGTTTTTCCAAAGTTGGGTCAGTCGATATTCCATCTCCAGCCCTTGTTCCGTCCAGCATAGAACTGTCTTGAAGCAATCGTACTTTGCCCCTATTCTCATCTCTACCCCGAGGATGCTTGGTATCTAGTGGAAGATTGGCATCTTTCTCTGGAGATGTGGCATCACCAAAGACTCGTATTCGCAGAAAACGCATGAGCTTGGCTGATACTCCCATGTTCAAGACATCTTCTACCAAACGCCCACCACTGGCAAAAGAACAAAATGCAACAATCAGATTACTGATAACAGAAAGGCTGATGAAGAAGAGAAGAATGCTATAAGTAAGATCTCATATTGGTAAGACATGACAGTACCCATACAACGCCATCGAGAGCAACCCAATAGCATATGTTCTCATCATCTCAGTATCTGTGGGTTTTTTACCACTTCCTAGATGCTTCCAATCACATTCATCCGATGCTTCACCATCTTCCTTTATCCAGGATTTTATATTTTCTAGGGTAGCATCTTCAAAAGGATGAGAAAACTGAGGCTGAGGACACAAACACGCGTCAAGTTAATAGAATGTAGTGTAGGAAACAGAAGAAGATTGAAGTATGATCGCAATGCAAAAGAGTGTGCATGCATGAAGGGAGGGAGGGAGGGGCCATAAGCTAACCGAAAATGCATCCTGGATGCTTAGGAGCAGCCTAGCAGAAGCACAGCGTACTGGCAAAGGGTACGATGTATCTGACAAGAACTTAGAAAACACTAGGTCGTAGAAATCATCATTCTCCTGCAGACACGGTTGAGGCAGCAACGATTAATCTCAGCAATAAACAGATAAGACTCGGGTTATTAGGCGGATGGACGCAGAAAAGAAGCAGAAGACGCACCCTGATCAAACTCGCCAGCTTGCCTATAGTATGGGAGCCCCTTGTGTTTGTGTTATTGAAGGACGGATCACTAGCGCATTCCTGCAGGTGCCTGCAGGGGACATAGGCATGGTTATGATGAGTGAAAAGAGAAATATTAGGAGAATTGTGATTCAGCAAAAACATTATGAGGTATACATCTCAATCAAGCACGAGGGTTCATACTGTAAACCAACCACATAGCAGATTTTCCTGTGACAAAGTCGAACAAGTGCTAGTTCATAAATGTTATTCGAACAGTGTACCATCTAAAGGCAAGCCTCAAACCGAGTGCGCTCAAACTTGCCTAGAGTAAAAGAGTCAAGCAATCCATCTTTCATATACAGCAGCTTCCTAGTTCATCAATGTTATTCGCACAGAGTACCATCTAAAGGAATTTATAAAGAGCAATGCGACTATGTGCTACAAGCCTACAAATCTCAATCAAGCAGGTGCCTTCATATATATATATATATATATATATATATATATATATACATACTTGCTGTGGATTATATAAACACAAAGAGATTAAACTTGCACTGGGTTCTGAAAACCTCAACATCATCATATTACCGATTTTGCCGAGATCAAATCGGACAAAAATACAGGGTCTACATGGCCAACCCCAACCGCTTTGTACACATGATGAGACACTGGCAAGCAAGCACACGACAGTACTAGTATTATTTTTTGTTTTTGTTTTTTATCAACCACTACACTCCACTCCACTCGCTGGACTTGACTTGCATAGCGACTCCATCTCTTATGCCTTTCTTCACTCGACAGTATTTCCTAGGCCGCAAGCAAACGGCACAAATGTCATATGAAGAGAACAATAACTATTATCAAGACACTGCAAGAAGGCGCCCAAGACTGAACACTAGGGTTTTGCCAGGCGAGCGGAAGACGCGGCGGCAGGGGCGCGGGGAGCGGATGGAAGCCCTAGAAACCAATCGATCGATCGATCGATCAATCCAGCAAAGGGGGGCGGGGCCGAATTTCGCTAACGGCGGGATGGAAGCAGGGGGAGGGGAGAGAGTACCTGGCCTCCTGGTCCTCGCAGATGGTGGCGAGGGTGTGGATGAGGCGCGGGTTGGGGTTGGCCTCCTGCTCGACGACGCGGGAGATGAGGGCCTGCGCGCGGTCCAGCAGCGCGTCCTCCGCGGCCTCCTGCTCCGGGTCGGCCGCCTCCGTCTCCTCCTCCTCCTCCTCCTCGTCGTCCTCCTGGTCCTCCTCCTCCGGCTCGGCGGCGGCGGCGGGGTCGGCCGGCGGCTGCTCGGGGTCCATCGGCGCGGGCGGGGTCGAGCGGCGAGGCGGTGGGGGTGGGGGCGGGCGCACGGGGTAGGGTTAGGGTTGCGTGCGGGGCGGCGGCTGGGGGGGAGCGGGGGGCTAATGGTGGCGAGCGAATGGGAGGAAGAAGGGAAAGGCGAGGTGGCGTTGCGGCGCGGCGCGGCTCGGAGCAGGTGGGGGAGACGGAGACGCAACTTTCTAGCGGCCGGGGGCCTCCCAGGTTTTCCCTTCTCGCTCGCGGGCCCTGGGCTCTGCGGGCCGGGCGTGCGCAGGCTCAAAGCCTCGGGGCCGGGCGTGCGCAGGCCCAGCAGCAACGTCTTCTACACAAACTTTCTGCAACATTATCTTTATCGCCTAAATTTCCTACAACTTGAACTTTATTGCAAATATTTCAGCAGCATCATATGCTGCAAAGAAAAATTGGCAACACAATCTCTATTGCAAATATTTCTGCAACATCCTCTCTGCTCTTTGTGTTTACCTTTTTGTGTGTTGCTAGTAGTCCTCTTCTCGCATCCATCCATCAACTATTCCGCTCAAATTAAATTAAATTATTTGTATGGAGGAATATACGTTAGACGAAGCATTCACTAATAAAATCAAATGAGCGTTTTCATGCAGATCATATCACGATAAACTTCAGTGTATTACTGGTAATTCAGGATTAGAGTAAAAACATGAGCTTACTCAAACAAATAGTTGCCACTACTTTATGGCACTAATCAGTATGCAAATGTATAACATGCAAACCTGATGTAGAAATTAATTCAAAACCTCAAGCAAATCTATGCCACTCTCTCGTTCCCAACTCCACTTTACAGACTTTCGGTGAACAGAATGGAACAAACTTGGAGAAGAAAGGAGGATGTATTTACTTAATTTGATGCAGTTGCTTCTACAGATTAGATGATATGGGGAACACATGAAAATGTGCAAGAACAAAATTCAGGTAAGGTGCAAGTAACATGGAAAGGTGATTGGGTTCAAATACTTCTAACTTAAAATACAGTCCAGTTTTTGCAGGTACTGTGGATGTCAGAACATCACCTAGCGATTGTGTCCTATAGTGCAACACACAAGCGAACAACTGCGAACTCTAGCGTGTATCACGTGACTTGATGTTGTGGAATCGCTAGGATGTACATGACAATATTAGCCTGCACACGCTTGTGCAATGCCACTGACCAATCGCCGCTGAAAACGGAAGTGGGGTCCACATGGAAGATGTACGCGGCACCGACAAGGAAAGGTGTGAGCATAGCCACGGGATCGGAGAGGTTGACGACAACATGGGCAAGGGGCAAATGGCGGCGCACTAGTGGGAGGGATCAAGGACAGTGGCTGCAGAAGCGCCTGGAGGCGGAGAGGTGGCGGCCAAGGAGCTGAGAGGCTGGGTGGGGCTGGTGTCGGTGTCAAAACCGGCGGATCTTGGGTAGGGGGTCCCGAACTGTGCGTCTAAGGCTAATGGTAACAGGAGGCAGGGGACACGATGTTTTACCCAGGTTCGGGCCCTCTCGATGGAGGTAATACCCTACTTCCTGCTTGATTGATCTTGATGATATGAGTATTACAAGAGTTGATCTACCACGAGATCGTAGAGGCTAAACCCTAGAAGCTAGCCTATGATTATGATTGTTCTTGTCCTACGGACTAAACCCTCCGGTTTATATAGACACCGGAGGGCTAGGGTTACAGTCGGTTCTGAGAAGGAGATCTACATATCCGAATTGCCAAGCTTGCCTTCCACGCAAAGGAGAGTCCCATCCGGACACGGGACGAAGTCTTCAATCTTGTATCTTCATAGTCTAACAGTCCGACCAAAGTATATAGTCCGGCTATCCGAGGACCCCTTAATCCAGACTCCTCGGAGTCCCCTGAACCAGGCTTCAATGACGATGAGTCCGGCGCGCAGATTGTCTTCGGCATTGCAAGGCGGGTTCCTTCTCCGAATACTCCATAGAAGATTTCGAACACAAGAATCGTGTACGGCTCTGCAAAACAAATTCCACATACCACTGTAGAGAGCACAATATTCCACAAATCTAATCTGCTGACAGCTTTTCATAGCGTGACGTCACACCACGGCCCGGTCTTTATTCGAACCGTTTTTCACAACCAGCAACTGCACATAATTCAAGGCGGTTTCCTTGACACGTCTTGTCGAAGCAGAGATCGTGTCCCCTTATCGCGGGATTCTCATCAATACGGGCATGGGTAACCCAACCGTGCCATCAATCGTGGCGCTTGGGGAATAAGCAATTTTAACGGGCAAGTGGGGAGGCGCATAGTTTCTACCGCCTTTATAAGGAGATAGGGATTCTCCTCTTTCACCCACGCCTTCTCCTTCCCTTGCTCATCCATTCTCGCACGCTCGAGCTCTAGTGCCCAGTTCTCACCTTCTCCGTATAGCCATTCCAAACATGTCCGGAGCGGGAGGCAAGTGGATGGACGGAGGAGGACATTACGAAGCTTTGGGAGGCCAGATACTTGGCCGCAGACATCGCGCACCGGCTCCCAGACGCGGGGCAGATTGTTCCGACTCCGGAACCCCACGAGAGGGTAGTGTTCCTCCCCCACTTCGTCCGTGGACTAGGATTCCCCCTCCACCCATTTGTCCGAGGGCTCATGTTCTACTATGGGCTAGATTTTCACGATCTGGCCCCTAATTTCATCCTCAACATCTCGGCGTTCATCGTCGTGTGCGAGACTTTCCTCCGCATCAAGCCCCACTTCGTCCTGTGGCTGAAGATCTTCAACGTGAAACCGAAGATAGTGGTCGGCCAGCAAGCGGAGTGCGAAGACGCGATGGTGGGCAAGATGCCCAACGTCACCTGGCTTGAAGGCTCCTATGTGGAGACCATGAAGGGGTGGCAATCGGGGTGGTTCTACATCACCGAGCCGCGCGACTCCAACTGGGCAGTGGCCCCCGAGTTTAGATCCGGCATCCCCATGCGGCTTACCTCTTGGAAAAGAAAGTACTTAGCCTGGGGCGCGCCAGAGGAGCTGACTGATGACCCACAAGTGTAGGGGGTAAATCATAGTCCTTTCGATAAGTAAGAGTGTCGAACCCAACGAGGAGCAGAAGGAAATGATAAGCGGTTTTCAGTAAGGTTTTCTCTACAAGCATTGAAATTGTAGGTGATAGATAGTTTTGTGATAAGATAAATGGTAACGAGTAACAAGTAAATAAAGTAAATAAAGTGCAGCAAGGTGGCCCAATCCTTTATGTAGCAAAGGATAAGCCTGGGCAATTTCTAATAATGATAAATGAGCTCCCGAGGACACATGGGAATTATCGTCAAGCTAGTTTTCATCACGTTCATATGATTCGCGTTCGGTACTTTGATAATTTGATATGTGGGTGGACCGGTACTTGGGTACTGCCCTTGCTTGGACAAGCATCCCTCTTATGATTAACCCCTATTGCAAGCGTCGGCAACTACAAAAGAAGTATTAAGGTAAACCTAACCACATCATTAAACATATGGATCCAAATCAGCCCCTAACGAAGCAACACATAAACTAGGGTTTAAGCTTCTGTCACTCTAGCAATCCATCATCTACTTATTACTTCCCCATGCCTTCCTCTAGGCCCAAATAATGGTGAAGTGTCATGTAGTCGACGTTCACATAACACCACTAGAGGAAAAGACAACATACATCTCATCAAAATATCAAACGAATACCAAATTCACATGACTACTAATAGCAAGACTTCACCCATGTCCTCAGGAACAAACGTAACTACTCACAAAGCATGTTCATGTTCATAATCAGAGGAGTAATAATATGCATAAAGGATCTAAACATATGATCTTCCACCAAGTAAACCAATTAGCATCAACTACAAGGAGTAATCAACACTACTAGCAACCCACAGGTACCAATTTGTGGTTTTGATACAAGATTGGATACAAGAGATGAACTAGGGTTTTGGGAGGAGATGGTGCTGGTGAAGATGTTGATGGAGATTGACCCTCTCCCGATGAGAGGATCGTTGGTGATAGCGTTGGTGATGATTTCCCCCTCGAGGGAAGTGTCCCGCGCGAACAGCTCACGGAGCCCCTAGATTGATTCCGCCAAGGTTAGCCTCGTGGCGGCGGAGTTTCGTCCCGTAAGCTTGCCCACGATTTTTCCAGGTAAAAGTGATGATATAGCGAAGATGGACACCAGAGGCCCACCGGGGCCAGGAGATAAGGGCGCCCTATATGGGGGGCGCCTGTCTCTGGACGGTGTGGGCCCCGGTGTATTTCTTCGCTAAAAATTCTTATTAATTCCAAAAGTTGTTTCATGGAGTTTCGGGACTTTTGGAGCTGTGCAGAATAGGTTTCCAACGTTTGCTCCTGTTCCAGCCAGAATTCCAGGTGCGAATGTCCTTCCTGGAACTTGAACTTGAATCATCCAGTGCTCCTCTTCGGGTAAAGTGGCGTTGTAGGTCCCGGTGAAGCTTGGTACTCCGATGTTCAGTTATCTAGTGACTTCCTTCAAATGACATCCAAAGGGTGTATCTTCATCCGGTTGTGTGAACTTGTTCCTTCCATCCGCCATCCTAAAAGAGTAGAAAAGATGAGGAGGCAGAAATGAGAAGAAAGAATAGTGATCTAGGGCTTTAGCTTAGTGGTCGTGTCCTACAGTCAGCGTGTGCTCTGATACCATCTTATTGCGACCATACCTCAAACAGTCTGATCTCTGTGCATCAGTGTTATCCTCGGATCAAGAATCTTGACACGCACTCGAGACTTGAAGGATTTATAACGAGTAGCAATCACACACTTATTACATCGAAAGTCTCAAAAGAGAACTTATTACAATAAATATGGCTTAAGGCCATCTAATAACGATAACAGCGGAAGGCTTGGAAGATAAGTGAGTCCATCAACTCCAACGGCATCATCGAGTATAGAACCACGACCTAAGGCACCTTACTCGTCGTTCGAAAAGTCGCAACATGAACGTTGCAGCCCGAAACGGTGACACATGGAATATCTTGGCAATGTAACACATAGAGAGTAATATGGAAGAGTAATGCTATACTACTGCAAAGGAATAAATTTTATTTAACTATCATGGTGGTTGTTAAACATTGAGAATGGTTGACAGCATTCTCAATCCCAATAAAGCATCATCAATTAAAAACCCAACAATATTAATTAAGGTAACATGATGAGATTCACATGATATCCAAGTACTAGATACTCAAGATGTCCATAACCGGGGACACGGCTAACCATGATTAGTTTGATACACTCTGCAGAGGTTTGTGCACTTTTCCCCACAAGACTCTATCTCCTCCGTTTGATTTCTCGCACTACATGATGTTTGAGAAACGGATGACCGAGACATAGTCTTTCAGAAGCGCTAGCACCTTACTAACGGGTAGACCGTACCAACCTACATCCCCTACATCAGCTAGTCTACCACTGTAAGAGTTTGCACGACTTAGTCAACTATGCTAGAGCCCATAGTAGCTTGCGGCTGCACACGGAAGTTTCTAGCATGAATAATCTCATGATCCCTTTGAGCCTGGGTGGCGGTCCAAAAAAAAAAAACAGGCAATCCTGGAATACTCAGGTACCTCAATCCACCCAGATGTGTGTTTAAGTTTCCACCTTAAATAAACCGTTAATTACCAATCTCACATCTGTCATGGATACACTCACCCAATCCACGTCTACTATCATAGCATGGCATATTAAGCAAACGTAGAAGTAACTCCCAAGGGTTTGATAATAAATCAGGTAATAGGTACTACCTCATCTACTTCCCAAAACCCACAATTTAATTAGATCCTAATCATGCAATGTTTGAGGATTGATCTAATGCAATAAAAACTGGGTATGAAAAGGTATGATCAAAGTGTTAATTGCCTTGCTGATGATCCGTGAAACCTAGAGATTCAAAGTAGCAAGCGGCGCACTCCAGGTACTCTATCGCAAACAAACAAGCACACAATAAGTACTCATCTAATGCACAGGTAAAACTCAAACAAAAGATCTAACCAGAAGGTTCAACTTAAGAACTCCGGTTTGCAAAAAGAATCAAATCGAACGAAGCAACGAAAGTCAAACGACGAAAGAAACAAGCTTCGTTTACTAATCTGGACCTAAGTTAAATTTTACAGTAGCAAAAACTGGTTTGAGTTGATTAATCGGAAAGAGGGTTTCGAGACGAAACTCTAGGCGCTTGAATCGCCTGATTTCGATAAACGAGCGAAAAGTTATACTAGATCGAAAATCGATTCAGAAATCGCGATCAGAAAAATCGCGGAATAAATCCGAGAAAAAGAAAAACGACGAACAGATTAACGAATGAACGTTTGTTATCTGGATCTAAACGATGAACGCGTTCGTTGAAACGAATGAACGAGCGAACGCTCGCTAAATAACCTAAACCGAAAAAAACCGACCTAATAAAAAAATGAACCTAGCTTTTTTGTTTAAAAAGACTACCCGCCCAACAAAAATGACAAAAAAGACTACCTTCAGATGAAATTGACAAAAGAAACCACCCCAGCCGTGACGGTAGGCGCGCCAGCCGACGCGTGGCACCTGCCGCCACGCCGGGTGCTGCCGCCACATGCCCAGGCGGCAGCAGCCGCGTAACAGGCAGCCAGCGCCCAAGACGGAACGGTGGGATTGCATGTGCTGCTTGCCGCCTAGCGGCGTGGCGGCAACACTGTTTGCATGCTGTTTCGTTTAGTCTATGTTTTGTTTCGCCTGCGTTTTGTTTTGTCTGCGTTTCGTTTCGTCTGATGAATAATGCCATAAATTCGTATACCCTGTTATTGATTCCTTGACATGCAGTACACTATTTTTATAAATAATAATTGTTTATTTACAAATAATAACACGAGCCTCCGTCACGGGCCTCATCGTCGGCCTCCTCGCACCAGGCGATTCACCGGTGGACCTTTACCGTCGCGGGTCTCATCACCGGCCTCCTCGCGGCGGCCTCATCGCCCGGCGGACCTGCTCCGCCGCGAGCCTCATTGTCGGCCTCCTCGCGTTGGCCTCATCGCCCGACGGACCTTCGCCACCGTAGGCCTCATCGTCGGCCTCCTCGCTCAGACATCATCGCCCGACCGACCTGCTCCGTCGCGAGCATCATCGTCGGCCTCCTCGCGCTGGCCTCAACGCCCAGGCGATGATGTCGGCGGCAGGAGGCCAACGATGAGGCTACGGCGGCGAAGGTACGTGAGGAGGCAGACAGGCATTGAGGCCGGCGCAAGGAGGCCGACGATGAGACCTGCGACGGAGCAGGTCCGCCGGGCGAGAATTTTTGTCAAAAAAGACCACCTGCCCAACGTAATTAAGAAAAAAGACCACCTTGAGTTGAAATTGATAGAAGAGACCTCCTCGCCTACGTACCTTCGCCGCCGCATGCCTCATCGTCGGCCTCCTCCCGCCGACATCATCGCCCGGGCGTTGAGACCAGCGGAGGAGGAGGCCCGCGATGGAGAAGATCCGTCAGCCGATGATGTCGGCGCGAGGAGGCCGACGATGAGGCCTGCGGTGGCGAAGGTCCGTCGGGCGATGAGGCTGACGCGAGGAGGCCGATGATGAGGCCCGCGGCGGAGCAGGTCCGTCGGGCGATGAGGCCGCCACGAGGAGGCCGATGATGAGACCCGCGACGGTGAAGATCCACCGGTGAATCGCCCGATGCGAGGAGGCCGACGATGAGGCCCGTGACGGTCACGGAGGCTCGTATTATTATTTGTAAATAAACAATTATTATTTACAAAAACAGTGTGCTGCATGTCAAGGAATCAACAACAGAGTATATGAATTTGTGGCATTATTCATCAGACGAAACGAAATGCAGACAAAACAAAACGCAGACGAAATAGACTAAACGAAACAGCATGCAAACAGTGTTGCCGCTAGGCGGCAAGCAGCACATGCAATCCCCCCGTTCCGTCTTGGGCGCTGGCTGCCTGTTACGCGGCTGCTGCCACCTGGGCATGTGGCGGCAGGTGCCATGCGTCGGCTAGCGCGCCTGCCGCCACGGCTGGGATGGTCTCTTTTGTCAATTTCATCTGAAGGTAGTCTTTTTGCCATTTTCGTTCTTGCAGTAGTCTGTTTGGGCAAAAATCAAAAACCGAGCTAAAATGGCGAAATCGAACGGTTTTCTAAGAAAAAACGCGGCGGGCAACTCGTGGCGGCGGGCTCATGCAAGCGGCGGCGTCATGGCGGCGGCGGGTCGGCTGGCTGGCTGGGGTCGGGCGGCTGGGGCTGGGGGTCGCCCCCGGGCGCTATTTAAAGGCCTCCCCCGGAGGAGTCCGGACCTAACACGGCCCGTAGGCCGGTTCAGTTTTTTTCAAATAATTACGCGCAGAAAAACTAATGAAAGAAATACTAAACAGGCTCCAAAAATCCCGAAATAAATTTTCCCCGTCTTCTACAATCAAGCCGGACAAGGTGAACATTTATTTGGGGCCTAAATGCAATTTTGAAAAACGTGCATTTTTTCCTAAATTCAAATAAAACAGCGAAAAACTCCAAATAAAAATCTAATCTTATTTGATTTTTTACTAAATCTTCAATATTTCTTTATTTTGGGAAAGTCATTTTATTCCCTCTCTCATATTTTGACAATAGAAATAATTGAAGATAAAATAAATAAAATCAAATGACCCTATTTTCAGAATTTGAGAAAACTCAAATATGAAAATAACGAAATCTCCAACTCTCTTCGTGGGTCCTTGAGTTGCGTGAAATTTCTAGGATCGAGCCAAAATGCAATAAAATATGATATGAAATGATGATCTATGTATAACATTCCAAATTGAAAATTTGGGATGTTACAGGTTACGTCGATGCAAGCTTTGACACTGATCCGGAGGATTCTAAATCGCAAACCGGATACGTGTTTATATTGAACGGTGGAGCCGTCAGTTGGTGCAGTTCTAAACAAAGCGTCGTGGCGGGATCTACATGCGAAGCGGAGTACATAGCTGCTTCGGAAGCAGCAAATGAAGGAGTCTGGATGAAGGAGTTCATTTCCGATCTAGGTGTCATACCTAGTGCATCGGGACCAATGAAGATCTTCTGTGACAATACTGGTGCAATTGCCTTGGCAAAGGAATCCAGATTTCACAAGAGGACCAAGCACATCAAGAGACGCTTCAATTCCATCCGGGACCAAGTCCAGGTGGGAGACAAAGAGATTTGCAAGATACATACGGATCTGAATGTTGCAGACCCGTTGACTAAGCCTCTTCCACGAGCAAAACATGATCAGCACCAAGACTGTGTAATCTAGATTATTGACTCTAGTGCAAGTGGGAGACTGAAGGAAATATGCCCTAGAGACAATAATAAAGTTATTATTTATTTCCTCATATCATGATAAATGTTTATTATTCATGCTATAATTGTATTAACCGGAAACATGATACATGTGTGAATACATAGACAAAATTAATGTCACTAGTATGCCTCTACTTGACTAGCTCATTAATCAAAGATGGTTAAGTTTCCTAACCATAGACATGTGTTGTCATTTGATTAACGAGATCACATCATTAGGAGAATGATGTGATTGACTTGACCCATTCCGTTAGCCTAGCACTTGATCGTTTAGTATGTTGCTATTGCTTTCTTCATGACTTATACAAAGTTCCTATAACTATGAGATTATGCAACTCCCGTTTATCGGAGGAACACTTTGTGTGCTACCAAACGTCACAACGTAACTGTGTGATTATAAAGGAGCTCTACAGGTGTCTCCAAAGGTACATGTTGAGTTGGCATATTTCGAGATTAGGTTTTGTCACTCCGATTGTCGGAGAGGTATCTCTGGGCCCTCTCGGTAATGCACATCACTATAAGCCTTGCAAGCAATGTAGCTAATGAGTTAGTTACGGAATGATGCATTACGTAACGAGTAAAGAGACTTGCCGGTAACGAGATTGAACTAGGTATTGAGATACCGACGATCGAATCTCGGGCAAGTAACATACCGATGACAAAGGGAACAACGTATGTTGTTATGCGGTTTGACCGATAAAGATCTTCATAGAATATGTAGGAGCCAATATGAGCATCCAGGTTCTGCTATTGGTTATTGACCGGAAACGTGTTTCACTCATGTCTACATAGTTCTCGAACCCGTAGGGTCCGCACGCTTAATGTTTCGATGACAGTTATATTATGAGTTTATGAGTTTTGATGTACCGAAGTTTGTTCGGAGTCCCGAATGAGATTACGGACATAACGAGGAGTCTCGAAATAGCCGAGACATGAAGATTGATATATTGGAAGCCTATATTTGGATATCGGAAGTGTTTCGGGTGAAATCTGGATTTTACCGAAGTACTGGGAGGTTACCGGAACCCCCCGGAGGCTTAATGGGCCTACATGGGCCCTAGTGGAGAGGAAGAGAGGAGGCAAGGGCTGGGCCGCGCCCCTCCCCCCTAGTCCGAATAGGACAAGGAGAGGGGGGCGGCGCCCCCCCTTTCCTTCCTCTCTCCTCCTCCTTCCCCCCTTCTCCTACTCCAACTAGGAAAGAAGGGAGTCCTACTCCCACCGGGAGTAGGACTCCCCCTTGGCGCGCCTCCTTGGCCGGCCGCCCCCTCCCCCTTGGCTCCTTTTTATACGGGGGTAGGGGGCACCTCTAGACACAACAATTGATCTCTTGATCTCTTAGCCGTGTGCGGTGCCCCCTCCACCATAGTCCTCGATAATATTGTAGTGGTGCTTAGGCGAAGCCCTGGGACGGTAGAACATCAAGATCGTCACCACGGCGTCGTGCTGATGAAACTCTTCCCCTACATTCTGCTGGATCGGAGTCCGGGGATCGTCATCGAGCTGAACGTGTGCTAGAACTCGGAGGTGCCGTAGTTTTGGTGCTTGATCGGTCGGGCCGTGAAGACGTACGACTACATCAACCGCGTTGTTCTAACGCTTCCGCTTTCGGTCTACGAGGGTACGTGGACAACACTCTCCCCTCTCGTTGCTATGCATCACCATGATCTTGCGTGTGCGTAGGAAATTTTTGAAATTACTACGTTCCCCAACACCTTTATCCTAATATGAAAAGGAGGTTTCTGAACATAAGTAGTAGGAACAATAGGATCACTATAGGTGATAGTCTTTTGTTCGACTGTAATAGGTGCAACTACTTTCACTTCAAAAGGAGGATTATATTTAAACCACTTCTCTTTAGGGAGATCAACGTAAGTAGCAAAAGATTCACAGAAAGAAGCTACTATCTCAGAGTCAAGTCCATACTTAGCGCTAAATCCACGAAAAGTATCGATATCCATAAAAGATTTAACACAATCGAACTTAGGTGTCATACCTGACTCCTTACCATCGTCGGAACCCCAATCTTCAGAGTTGCATTTAATTCTTTCCAATAAGTCCCATTTGAAATCAATAGTCTTCAGCATATAAGAACCGGCACAGGAAGTATCGAGCAGGTTGCGATTATCAAGAGAAAGCCAAGCATAAAAGTTCTGAATAATCATTTTCCGAGAGAGCTCATGATTGGGGCATGAATATAACATTGACTTAAGCCTCCCCCAAGCTTGAGCGATGCTTTCTCCTTCGCGAGGCCAGAAATTATATATGTAATTACGATCACGATGAACAAGATGCATAGGATAGAACTTCGGTGAAATTCCACGAACCGCTTATAATTCCAAGATCTCGTATCATCACATAGCCTATACCATGTCAATACATCTCCCTTAAAAGATAAAGGAAGACCTTCCTTTTGACAACATCATCGGGATACCGCAAGCTTAAATAATCAACAAACTTCATCCACAAAGATAAGGTTTAAATCGGGATGCAATGTTCCATCTCTCCGCAAATGGATTAGCTAGCGTTTCTCTATCATACCGAAGGAATCTCAAAGTAAATATTTTCATAAAGTTCAGTAGGTTGAGGAGCAACTCTTTGCTCTTCCGGTTGGGGTGAAGATACCCCAAACAAGCCCCTTAAAGAATTAGTTTCCATAGTGACAAGTGTGTAAAATTTCAGCACACTATATAAATATTTCCTTACCAAGTTCCACTCACCAAAAGCGCTACACTCCCCGGCAATGGCGCCAGAAAAGAGTCTTGATGACCCACAAGTGTAGGGGGTAAATCGTAGTCCTTTCGATAAGTAAGAGTTTCGAACCCAACGAGGAGCAGAAGGAAATGATAAGCGGTTTTCAGCAAGGAAATGATAAGAGGAGTAATAATATGCATAAAGGATCTAAACATATGATCTTCCACCAAGTAAACCAATTAGCATCAACTACAAGGAGTAATCAACACTACTAGCAACCCACAGGTACCAATTTGTGGTTTTGATACAAGATTGGATACAAGAGATGAACTAGGGTTTCGAGAGGAGATGGTGCTGGTGAAGTTGTTGATGGAGATTGACCCTCTCCCGATGAGAGTATGGTTGGTGATGACATTGGTGATGATTTCCCCCTCCGGGGAAGTGTCCCCGGCGAACAGCTCATGGAGCCCTAGATTGATTCCGCCAAGGTTCCGCCTCGTGGCGTGAGTTTCGTCCCATAAGCTTGCTTACGATTTTTCCGAGGTAAAAGCGATGATATAGCGAAGATGGACACGGAGGCCCACCGGGGGCCCAGGAGATAGGGCACGCCCTATAGGGGGCCACATCTCTGGACAGTGTGGGCCCCCTGGTGTATTTCTTTCGCTAAAAAATTCTTATTATTTCCAAAAAGTTGTTTCATGGAGTTTCAGGACTTTTGGAGCTGTGCAGAATAGGTTTCCAACGTTTTCTCCTTTTCCAGCCAGAATTCCAGCTGCTGGCATTCCCCCTCTTCATAGTAAACCTTGTAAAGTAAGAGAGAAT
This sequence comes from Aegilops longissima, assembly GCA_021605205.1. Classification (NCBI taxonomy): domain Eukaryota; kingdom Viridiplantae; phylum Streptophyta; class Magnoliopsida; order Poales; family Poaceae; genus Aegilops; species Aegilops longissima. The sequence continues at coordinate 846,852,790 of CM038677.1, forward strand.
AGCCATAAGTATTGAGATATATGATACGTCTCCAACGTATATATAATTTTTGATTGCTCCATGCTACTTTATCTACTGTTTTAGGCAATATTGGGCTTTATTATCCACTTTTATATTATTTTTGGGACTAACCTATTAACCGGAGGCCCAGCCCAGATTCTTTGTTTTATGCCTATTTCGGTGTTTGAGGAAAAGGAATATCGACGGAGTCAAACGGAACGAAATCAAGCGGAGAAGTTATTTTGGAATGAAACCCACTGATGGACTTGGACCCCATGTCGAAGATACGGGAGGTGCTCACGAGGGTGGGGGCGCCCACCCCTCGGGCGCGCCCCTACCTCGTGGGGCCCCGTAGCTCCACCGACGTACTCCTTTCACCCATATATACCAACATACCCTAAAACTTCCGAACAGAAGATAGATCGGGAGTTCCTTGCTGGCAAGCCTCAGAGCCACCAAAACCAATCGAGACCCCTTTAGGTACCTGCGGGGGGGGATCCATCTCCGGTGGCAATCTTCATCATCCCGGCGCTATCCATGACGAGGAGGGAGTAGTTCACCCTCGGGGCTGAGGGTATGTACCAGTAGCTATGTGTTTGATATCTCTCTCTCTCTCTCTCTCTCTCTCTCTCGTGTTCTTGAGGTGATACGATCTTGATGTATCCCGAGCTTTGCTATTGTAGTTGGATCTTATGATGTTTCTCCCCCTCTACTCTCTTGTGATGAATTGAGTTTCCCCTTTGAAGTTACCTTATCGGATTGAGTCTTTTATGAGAACACTTGATGCATGTCTTGCTGTGCTTATCTGTGGTGACAATGGGATATCATGTGCCACTTGATGTATGTTTTGGTGACCAACTTGCGGGTTCCGCCCATGAACCTATGCATAGGGGTTGGCACACGTTCTTGACTCTCCGGTAGAAACTTTGGGGCACTCTTTGAAGTACTTTTATGTTGGTTGGATGAATCTGAGATTGTGTGATGCATATCGTATAATCATGCCCACGGATACTTGAGGTGACAATGGAGTATCTAGGTGACATTAGGGTTTGGTTGATTTGTGTCTTAAGGTGTTATTCTAGTACGAACTCTTTTATAGATCGATCCGAAAGAATAGCTTTGTGGTGGTTTCGTACCCGACCATAATCTCTACGTTTGTTCTCCGCTATTAGTGGCTTCAGAGTGACTCTTTGTTGCATGTTGAGGGCTTGTTATATGATCTATCTATGTTATTATTGTTGAGAGAACTTGCACTAGTGAAAGTATGAACCCTAGGCCTTGTTTCCTATCATTGCAATACCGTTTATGCTCACTTTTACCACTTGTTACCTTGCTGTTTTTATATTTTCAGTTTACAAAACCTATACCTACCATCCATATTGCACTTGTATCACCATCTCTTCGCCAAACTAGTGCACCTATACAATTTGCTATTGTATTGGGTGTGTTGGGGACACAAGAGACTTTTTGTTATTTGGCTGCAGGGTTGTTTGAGAGAGACCATCTTCCTCCTACGCCTCTCGCGGATTGATAAACCTTAGGTCATCCACTTGAGGGAAATTTGCTACTGTCCTACAAACCTGTGCACTTGCAGGCCCAACAACGTCTACAAGAAGAAGGTTGTGTAGTAGACATCAATATAATGTGTAATAACAGCCCATAATGCAATAAATATTGATATAAAAGCATGATGCAAAATGGACGTATCAGTGACCGGACTCTAGAACTGCATCAAAAATATGATAGGCAAGAAGATCAAACTTGTCATTGTGGTCCAGGTCATGCTTTTCCGCCGGATCCTCCCGTGTCAAAGACGGACATTCAACATGTGGGAGTTCGATTCGGCCAAACACCAGACGCTGCGAGAGCTCTTCGACACGACGCATAAAGACATCTGGATGGTGTTGTTCAAGGCCGCCGAAGTCCTCCTCCCACTACCTAAGATCGCGGGCTCAGCGCAAGGCACCCCGCCAATCCGGTAAGTTCTCTATCTTTCACGAGGTGTACCCTTCCTCAGTATGTTTGTGGGAGGAACCTAAGCCATCATACTGATTGAACAGGACTATGTGGTGACAGCGGAGCGGATCGACTGTCCAGCTCTGTTGCCCGAAGATCCAGCAACCACTCTCCTGATGGAGATGCTGGTTCCGGCACCCTATGAGGTGACGGAGAATAAGGCCAAGAAGAAGGCCACGAGGACCAGGAAAAGTCTTCGACGCAAGGTGGTCTCGGACTCATCGTCCGAAGACACCGAGGCACACTCCTCCAACGACAACGAGGAGGAGGAAGAGGAAAACCCTCTCCCCCAAACCGAGGGGGAGAAGAAGAGGAAGGCCGCCTGAGGGAGTCCTGGATTAGGGGGTGTCCGGATAGCCGGACTACCATCATCAGCCGAACTATCATCTGCCGGACTATCATCATCGACCGGACTCCAAGACTATGAAGATACAAGATTGAAGACTTCTCCCCGTGTCCGGATGGGACTTCCCTTGGCGTGGAAGGCAAGCTTGGCGATATGGATATGTAGATCTCCTACCATTGTAACCGACTCTATGTAACCCTAGCCCTCTCCGGTGTCTATATAAACCGGATGGCTTTAGTCCGTAGGACATCATCATCAACAACCCTTACAATCATACCATAGGCTAGCTTCTAGGGTTTAGCCTCCTTGATCTCGTGGTAGATCTACTCTTGTAAACATCCACAATATCAATATCAATCGAGCAGGACGTAGGGTTTTACCTCCATCAAGAGGGCCCGAACACAGGTAAAACATCGTGTCCCTTGTCTCCTGTTACCATCCGCCTAGACGCGCACGTTCAGGACCCCTACCGAGATCCGCGGTTTTGACACCGACATTGGTGCTTTCATTGAGAGTTCCTGCGTGTCGTCACCGATAGGCTTGATGGCCCTTCAATCAACAACGACGCAGTCTGGGTGAGACTTTTCTCCCGGACTGATCTTCAGATTCGGCGGCTTCAGATCTGCGGGCCAACTCGCTGGCCGTCTGGAGCAGATCGAAAGCTAAGCCCCTGGCCGTCAGGTCAGGTTTGGAAGCCTAAACTTCACGGCCGATATCCGCCGGGACATGATCTTCGATGGATCTGAGCCACAGCCAAGCGCGTCGCGCTGTCACGATGGGCATGACCTAACTCGCCACGGACAGCACCTTGAGGTCGACACTAATCCGCTCCGACTCATAGTTCGGAGCCGATCGCTCGGATCGAGGATGGATGGCTGGACACCGCCTCGGGAGCTGCAACTTCTACGGCGATAGAGCCGAACACCTACCTTGTCCCACATAAAGCTCATGACTCCGAGGTGCCGGACTCCCTACCGGACTCCGAACCTCCCGCGCCCCTGCCAGTCGAAACCGATTGGGCGCCGATCATGGAATTCACCGCTGCGGACATCTTTCAGCACTCGCCCTTTGGCGATATCATAAATTCACTGAAGCATCTCTCTCTATCCGGAGAGCCCTGGCCGAACTACGGCCAGGATGGTTGGGATGCGGACGACGAAGAAATTCAAATCCCACCCACCACCCACTTCGTAGCCACCATCGACGATTTAACCGACGTACTCGACTACGACTCCGAAGACATTGACGGTATGGACGACGATGCCGGAGACTACCAAGAACCAGCACCTACAGGACACTGGAAGACCACCTCATCATACGACATATACATGGTGGACACCCCAAAAGATGGGGACGGCGAATAAGCAGCAGAGGCCGATTCCTTAAAGAAACAGCCCAAGCGCCGAAGTCAGCGGCGCCGCTCTAAATCCCGCCACGGCAAGAATGGAGATTCCGGCACAGGAGATAATAACACCCCAGAAAGTGCCGAAGACAACTCCCTCCAAAGACGATCCAAAGCAGGGGAGGAGGCAGGCCAGCCCTCACGAGAGGGCGGCGCATTTAAGAGGTCGAGGATAACAATTACTTACCTCCCTCCGGAGACGAGGCAAGCCTCGACGACGACGAATTCGTCGTGCTTGAGGATCCCGTCGAACAAGAGCGTTTCAGACGCAGGCTAATGGCCACGGCAAACAGCCTAAAGAAAAAGCAGCAACAGCTTCAAGCTGATCAAGACCTGCTGGCCGACAGATGGACCGAGGTCCTCGCGGCCGAAGAGTATGAACTCGAACGCCCCTCCAAAATTTACCCAAAACGCAAGTTGCTCCCCCGATTAGAGGAGGAAGCATACAAACCTGCATCACCAGCGCACAATACGGCAGACCGGCCACCTCGTGGCCGCGACAGAGAGGCGTGCAAGCCCTCACTAGTGCAGAATCGGGCAATAGCACCGGTTCGTAAGGCCCTTTAGTGCCGGTTCCACAACCGGCACTAAAGTGTGGTCACTAAAGGCCCCCCCCCCTTAGTACCGGTTCAACACGAACCGGTGCTAAAGGCCAACCACGTGGCACGAGCCAGCCCGGGGCGGAGTTTTAGTACCGGTTGGTAACACCAACCGTACTAAATGTTTGTGGGTTTTGTTTTATTTTTATTTTTCAATTAAATTTGTGTTATCAATTTAATTCTTTTTCGCTTGCTGGTATTTTACAATACTACACATTGTACACGTTATGCATATATATATATATATATATATATATATATAGATATATAGATATAAATAGAATTTCTAATAGAACCAATCATGCATATATATATATATATCATCAATGTCTCACAAACCATCATATTAATTAATTCACACATACACACATGTATAGCTATATACAATTTCTCCTACATATGCATGTTGCCTTGGAGCCAGTGGCATTAGCCTAATTGGTGCCTTGAGCACGATGGGGCGGTAGCGGTAATAGTATTCTCTCTTCGGATTTATGACCTGGTCGAGCAAAAATCCCGCTATTTCCTCTTGAAGTGCTTCTACGCGCTCCGTTTCTAGGAGCTTCTCCCGCACCTCTGTGAACTGTCAAGAAGGAGATCAATATGCATGTGTATTAGTTGTGTGACTAGATATCGATAATGGTGTAAAAATTGTGAATAGTGTTTTGACAAGCGTACCCATTCCTATCTTTGAGATCTGCTCCTTTCGGACGCCATCATACGAATGTTCTCACAAACGCAGAATGCACACAGATCAGACCCCTGCGCCTGCTTCAGGGCCTTTACGAGAATGGAATTTGATCAGATAATAATTAATCAAGCATGATAATTAAAGAGATGGCAGCTAGCTAGCTAGCTAGTACTACTTAATTACTTACCTTGGGTGAAACTATTTAAGCTTTTGTTTCCATTCTCCCGGGTCACGCTGATGAACCTTGCCCAAGCCCTGCCCGCCGACAAAGAAAATGAATAAAGGGGTTATTAAATAGTTCATATCATGAAAATGACGAACTAAATAGGCCGAGATATATAGTTAATAATGATTGAAATTACCTGTTGACTATCCCAAACAAGATGTTATAGTCAGTTTTTTCGTGAGTAGTGAGTCCAGATTTCAACTGTTCGGCGCCAACTTTAATTATACACAAGACCCAGTGATATCTGCATGCACACACGCTTGCATGTCTTAATTAAGCGGGCATATGTAAAGCAAAAACATGTAGCTAGCTAGTAGGCAAAAACAGAGAATTTGTAGTACAAGACAGTGTGACTCTTTGGAAGTTGTAAGGAAGTAGTATATCTTCATTGTATTTGAGGCGCTTCAAGAACTCTAGCATGTTGTCCTCACGTCCTTTTGATAATGTGGATTTAGATTCCATGTGTATTCATTAACGGTGTTTGGGTCAATGAACCCGATGCCAAAGCGTCCACCTTTTCTCATTTCATATATCTTCATCCTGCATATAATACCACATAAAAGAATATAGTGAGGATAATTATAGGTAATGATTGATCAAAAGGATCAGTACAACTAGCTTGAGACTTAAATTACAGAAAGAAATCACTTACAGACAATAGCAACTGACGATAGATTTGTCGAGTGCGTCTTGATTGTATAACTGAAACAGTTCAGAATACTCAACGGACAAAGCTTTCTCATGGAAGTAATGCTCCTCCTTGACATTCACCATGAAGGACACTTGATCGGAAATCTTGGTAATGTTCATGTACCATTGATGCAATTCATACATTCTCGTTGGGAGGTTCTTGACCTTGTCTGGATGGACCAAAGGTTGGCCCCGGACATATTTCCGTTTTATTTCATCCTCTCTAAGCACAGGCATGGGCTCGATCTCGAGGAGTTGTCCAACAGTGATTTTGAGAACTTCAGCCTGCATTATATGGTCCTCGTTATTACCACATTTCCCACCTCGGGAACGTAAACTGTTTGCCCACAATAATATTGGGCACAGATTATCACGTGTTGTTGGCACAACAAGCGAGGGATCGATTCGCCTACTGTTCTCCCAGGTGGGAATGGTTTTCCGCATTTTTGACAGCTGCTTCTTGTTTGCTCGATCCCGAGCTCGCCTCCTTACGTAGACGTGCTCGATTTAACTTCCTGATGTGGCGCTCATAGTCTGTGTCAACAGGCTTGGGAGCTGGTGGTTGAGCCATACGAATGAAGTGGTCAATCGTTTCCTTAGGCAATTTCTCCCTTGGCGGCGGTGGCGGTTTCAGTGCAAAATGGGCTTCCACCTCGGACCTGTCATAAGACCTCTGCGGAAGAGGCGTGAGGCTTGGACCATATTTATATCGCTTGCCTCCGCCTGTACTTCCTGTACTACCTCAACTCGTACCGCTACGCACCATAGCTGCGGGGTGTCTCTTCTGCGATTGCTGAGGCGGCGGAGACGCCGGCTGACGGGGCTGAGTTGGACGAGGAGGATTGGCCGCTCAAGATGTGCGGACTTGGAGGAGGAGTGGCCTGAGGTTGTGCGGACTTGGAGGAGGTGGACGTCGACGCTGTGGCGGACTTGGAGGAGGAGGTGGCGACACTTTGCCGGACTTGGAGGAGGTGGCGACACTTTGCCGGACTTGGTGGACTTGCGGGGAGCGGAGACTGCTGACTCGGTGGCGGACTTGACGAGGAGTCGATGACGCGTGTCGGTGGCCTTCAAAGATGATGCAATCTTTTTCCATAGGATGATACGATGGTTGGCGTCTCCAGAAAGCGCCGTCCTCACCTCCGGGAATGTCAAGCTCTAGCCCGAATATGGCTGCACCACCTCGTCAACCATGACACGAGCATAGCCCTCTGGAATCGGGATGCAATGGTAGGTTGCTTTGGGGGTAACTGGAAAAGCTTCTCCGTCCGCCACCTTCATGGATATGCATTTTGACGTGTAGCTCGCAGCTAGTGTTCTCCGTGATGTCATCCACGGGGTATCTACCCAGCATTGCGTCGTCCGGGGCGGAACCCACGCTGCTTCTCTGCATGGATGGGGCGGTGCTATCCAATGCCGGATCATCCGCAAGCTGCTGCAGCTGCTGAGACCCCCTTTGCTGGCTAAGTGAGTCGATCTGCTCCTGCTGCCGCAGGAATTTGACTGCCAATTCCGCTTGACTTGCTTCTAGGCCTTGAAGGCGTTCATAGTCCCGCTTCCTCTGCTCCTCCTCCATCTTCCTCTTCTTCTCCTCCGCAATCTTCTTTGTGTAAAAATATTACAGGGCAAAGTAATTGTTCTTTTGACAAAAAACAATAAGTGTTAATAAAATAATCCTTAGACGGATATCACCTGATGCCTGTGAATGATAGATGATAGCAATGCTCCATACGGTCGGGCGAGTTAATTGCAGGCGCGGTAAACCGCGCGGACGGCGAGTCAATCGCGTGCGCGGTTCCGGCAAGCGTATGTAAACCGGTGCGGACGCGTGAACCGGCCACGAGAGCGGACGGGCGAGTCATCCATGGTGTTGTAAGCCGGTGCGAACGGGCGAGTTGATGTAAACCGGGCCACAGGGACGGCGACTTGAGCGCGTTCATCCACCGGGCGATATAACACGGATGAAACGCCGGTGCAGAACGTTGTCATCGCGTGCTCTGTACCGCAATATAACACCTCATTTGTAATGAACAATTGTCCCGCATCAAAAAGTATCGCAAGCCAAAGTAATTGTTCACATAAAAATTAATATGCGCTGAAATAAACCAGACGGATATCACCTGACGTTTTTTGTTTGGACAACGGATGATCTGTCCGTAGATAAATTTTTCTGTATTGTTACTGAATTCCCTTTGATCCATATATGTATCCAAAGCATATTTGCGTCGATCATCTCAAGGACCTTGCCAAATGCTGCCACAGCTCTCACCCTCGATATCTTGCTAAGCTTTGATAAATAGTGCAGCCGTGTTTGACTGATCAACAATAACCAGTCTACAACCGTGCGTACAACTCGCCAGTAGTCATCAAACCGTTTTTTTTGTACTCTACTTTTCCTCCAACGGAGCAGCCAACGCACCCATAAGATGCATCTGGAGAGAGCCAGGCGCCGCGAACTAGTAATCATGCGCCACTGATGGATTCAGGGTGAAGTGACCCAGAACATAACAGAACTGCAGCCCCACAGCGAAGGCACGGGGCAACTTGATGCCGGGAGCAGTGACTTGAAGGTGTATGGTACGGAGGAGAACCGGCGGTTTGAGGCGGCTCGGGGCGAGTTGAGGTGAAGGTGGTGGCCGACCGGCGAGCGGGACGGCCCAGACGTAGTCGGAGGTGGCTCGGAGCTGCTATAGTTTGCTTGTCAGAGGTCAGCAAGGGTGGATCGAGGCGCTTTGGCGATTTAACGGAGACGGGGGTGATCCGGCGACCTGAAGAGGCCGATTTGAAGAGGCCAGGCAATTCAGGAACAGATGAAACCTGAAGCTCGAGCGGCAATTCATCTGCGTTGAGGGTGGAGCGGCGACTTACTGTGTTGGCGGTTTTGGGAACGCATCCAGGATAGCCTCGTGCCGGTTCACTCGCAGCGTGACGAGCAGGGCCGGCTCACGGGGCTCGGGAGCCGGGTCGCCTGAGTGGAGGCGCGGCGCAGAGGGCCGCGGCGGTTTGGGCGTCGATGCCTTGGCGGTTTGTGTGGGTCAAGGAAGTATGCGGGGTGATTCGTCGGCAAGGTCATGGAGATTCAGATTTGGAGGCGCCGTAGAAGGAACCGGGCGCAACACAAGCGCGGTCGAGGAGCAACACAACATCGGAGAGACGACGGATTGTGGCAAAGGCGCTGGCGAGGGTGTTGACGCAGGCGATCCAGCGATGCAGCGGTTTGAAGACAGGCGTCGTCCGCGGTTTGAAGATAGGCGTCGTCCGCGGCGGCTCAGCTCAGAGCAACCAGGAGCAGAGGCCGCGCGCAACACGGGGGAACTTGGCGGTTCGGTGACACTCGGACGGGTGGAGCGGCAGGCCCAGGGAAAAGCGACGCCGGCTTTTGAGTATGTGCTCACTGACAGAGCCATTTTCCTCCATCTTACAGCTAAAGAATTTGTCGGAGACTTCATATCTCTCGACCCGGGCATGAGCTTGGAAAACCATTTTCAGCTCTTCGAACATCTCATATGCTCCATGTCTCTCAAAACGCTTTTGGAGTCCCGGCTCTAAGCTGTAAAGCATGCCGCATCGAACGAGGGAGTAATCATCGCAGCGTGATCGCCAAGCGTTCATAACGTCTTGTTCTGCAGGGAGAATAGGTCGTCACCCAGCGGTGCTCTTAGGACATAATCTTTCTTGGCAGCTATGAGGATAATCCTCGTGTTAGGACCCAGTCTGTATAGTTGCTACCATCGTCTTTCAGCTTGGTTTTCTAGGAAGCGTTGAAGTTGAGGACTACGTTGGCCATTTGATCTACAAGACACATTGTAAATATTTAGACTAAGTTCATGATAATAAAGTTCATTTAATCAAATTTAATGAACTCCCACTTAGATAGACATCCCTCTACTAGTCATCTAAGTATTACATGATCCGAGTCAGCTAGGCCGTGTCCGATCATCACGTGAGACGGACTAGTCAACATCGGTGAACATCTTCATGTTGATCGTATCTTCTATACGACTCATGCTCGACCTTTCGGTCTTACGTGTTCCGAGGCCATGTCTGTACATGCTAGGCTCGTCAAGTCAACCTAAGTGTTTTGCGTGTGTAAATCTGTCTTACACCCGTTGTATGCTAACGTAAGGACCTATCACACCCGATCATCACATGGTGCTTGAACGCATTTAACCTTAGCAACGGTGCACAGTTAGGGTGAACACTTTCTTGAAATTATTATGAGGATCATCTTATTTACTACCGTCGTTCTAAGTAAACAAGATGCAAAACATGATAAACATCACATGCAATCAAATAATAAGCGTGACATGATATGGCCAATATCACATAGCTCCTTTGATCTCCATCTTGGGGCTCCATGATCATCTTGTCACCGGCTTGACACCATGATCCTCATCATCATGATCTTCATCATCGTGTCTCCATGAAGTTGCTCGCCAACTATTACTTCTACTACTATGGCTAACGCGTTTAGCAATAAAGTAAAGTAATTTACATGGCGATTCTCAATGACACGCAGGTCATACAAAAATAAAGACAACTCCTATGGCTCCTGCCGGTTGTCATACTCATCGACATGCAAGTCGTGATTCCTATTACAATAGCATGAACATCTCATACATCACATATAGATCATTCATCATACATCACAACTTTGGCCATATCATATCACAAAGCACTTGCTGCAAAAACAAGTTAGACGTCCTCTAATTGTTGTTGCAAGTTTTACGTGGCTGAATTAGGGTTCTAGCAAGAACGTTTTCTTACCTACGTTCAAACCACAACGTGATTTGTCAATCTCTATTTACCCTTCATAAGGACCCTGTTCATCGAATCCGATCCAACTAAAGTAGGAGAGCAGACACCCGCCAGCCACCTTATGCAACTTAGTGCATGTTAGTCGGTGGAACCGGTCTCACGTAAGCGTCACGTAAGGTTGGTCCGGGCCGCTTCATCCCACAATACCGCTGAATCAAGATTGACTAGTAACGGCAAGAAGAATTGACAACATCTACGCCCACAACAAATTGTGTTCTACTCGCGCAAGAAGAACTACGCATAGACCTAGCTCATGATGCCACTTTGTTGGGGAACGTTGTAGAAAATTAAAATTTTTCCTACGGTTTCACCAAGATCCATCTATGAGTTCATCTAGCAACGAGTATTCAGATTGGATAGCATCTACATACCACTTTGTAGATCGCAACGAAGCTTCGGAGTGAGCGTGGATGAGGTAGTCGAACTTGCCGCGATCCAATTCACCGATGATCTAGTGCCGAACGGACGGCACCTCCGCGTTCAACACACGACGGTCAGCGAACGTCTCCTTCTTCTTGATCCAGCAAGGTGAAGGAGAGGTTGAGAAGATGGCTCCAGCAGCAGCACGACGGCGTGGTGATGGTGGAACTTGCGAGATTCGGCAGGCTTCGCCGTGCACTACGGAGGAGGAGGATGTGTTGGAGAGGGAGAGGAGGCGCCCAGGCAAAGGTGCTGCTGCCCCTCCCCCCCCCTTTATATAGGTTCCAAGGAGGGGGGGCAGCCTTGCCCCTCCTCCAAGGGAGGGGTGCGGCCAAGAGGGGAGGTGTCCACCTCCCCAAGGCACCCCTGAGGTGCCTTCCCTTCATGGACTCTCCTTTTTCCACCCTAGGCGCATGGGCCCCTTGGGGCTGGTTCCCTTGGTCCATGTGGGCCTAGGCGCACCACCTAGGGCCCATGTGGCCCCCTGGGCTGGTGGCCCCACTTGGTGGACCAGGACCCCTCCGTGGTCCCATTACAATACCGATATCACCAAACTTGTCCCGATGGCGAAACAGCACTTCCTATATATAATTCTTTACCTCCGGACCATTCCGAACTCCTCGTGACGCCCAGGATCTCATCGGGACTCGAACAACATTCGGGTTACTGCACATACATATCCCTATAACCCTAGCGCTATCAACCTTATGTGTAGACCCTACGGGTTCGGGAGACATGCGAACATGACCGAGACGGCTCTCGGGCAATAACCAACAGCGGATCTGGATACCCATGTTGGCTCCTACATGCTCCACGATGATCTCATCGGATGAACCACGATGTCAAGGATTCAATTAATCCGTGATCGATTCCCTTTGTCAATCGGTATTTTACTTGCCCGAGATTCGATCGTCGGTATACCAATACCTCGCTCAATCTCGTTACCGCAAGTCACTTTTCTCGCATCAGTAATGCATGATCCCGTGATCAAACACTTTGATCACATTGAGCTCATTGTGATGATGCATTACCGAGAGGGCCCGGTGATACCTCTCCGTCAAGCGGAGTGACAAATCCGATCTCGATCCATGTCAACCCAATGCAGACACTTTCGGAGATACCGTAGCATACCTTTATAGTCACCCGAGCCACGTTGTGACGTTTGGCACACCCAAAGCACTCCTACGGTATCCGGAGTTACACGATCTCATGGTCTAAGGAAAGGATACTTGACATTGGAAAACTCTAGCAAACGAACTATGCGATCTTATGCTATGTTTTAGGATTGGGTCTTGTCCATCACATCATTCTCCTAATGATGTGATCCGTTATCGATGACATCCAATGTCCATAGTCAGAAACCATGACTATATGTCGATCAACGAGCTAGTCAACTAGAGGCTCACTAGGGACATGTTGTTGTCTGTTATTCACACATGTATTACGATTTCCGGTTAACACAATTATAGCACGAATAAAGACAATTATCATGAATAAGGAAATATAATAATAATGCTTTTATTATTGCCTCTAGGGCATATTTCCAACAGTCTCCCACTTGCACTAGAGTCAATAATCTAGTTACATTGTGATGAATCGAACACCCATAGAGTTCTGGTGCTGATCATGTTTTGCCTTAGGGAGAGGTTTAGTCAACGGATCTGCGACATTCAGATCCGTGTGCACTTTACAAATTTCTATGTCTCCATCTTGAACATTTTCACGAATGGAGTTGAAGCGACGCTTGATGTGCCTAGTCTTCTTGTGAAACCTGGGCTCCTTTGCAAGTGCAATAGCTCCAGTGTTGTCACAGAAGAGCTTGATTGGCCCCGTCGCATTGGGTATGACTCGAGGTCGGTGATGAACTCCTTCACCCAAATTGCTTCATGTGCTGCCTCCGAGGCTGCCATGTACTCCGCTTCACATGTAGATCCCGCCACGACGCTTTGCTTGCAAATCGCACCAGCTTATCGCCCCACCATTCAAAATATACACGATCCGGTTTGTGACTTAGAGTCATCAGATCTGTGTCGAAGCTTAGCGCCGACGTAACCTTTACGACGAGCTCTTCGTCACCTCCATAAACGAAACATTTCCTTAGTCCTTTTCGGTACTTCAGGATATTCTTGACCGCTGTCCGGTGTTCCTTGCGGGATTACTTTGGTACCTTCCTACCAAACTTACGGCAAGGTTTACATCAGGTCTGGTACACAGCATGGCATACATAATAGAACCTATGGCTGAGGCATAGGGATGACACTCATCTCTTCTATATCTTCTGCCGTGGTCGGACATTGAGCTGAGCTCAATTTCACACCTTGTAAACAGGTAAGAACCCTTCTTAGATTGATCCATATTGAACTTCTTCAATATCTTATCAAGGTATGTGCTTTGTGAAAGACCTATGAGGCGCCTCGATCTATCTCTATAGATCTTGATGCCTAATATATAAGCAGCTTCTCCAAGGTCCTTCATTGAAAAACTCTTATTCAAGTAGGCCTTGATGCTGTCCAAGAGTTCTATATCATTTCCCATCAAAAGTATGTCGCCTACATATAATATGAGAAATGCTACAGAGCTCCCACTCACTTTCTTGTAAACACAGGTTTCTCCATAAGTCTGTGTAAACCCAAACGCTTTGATCATCTCATCAAAGCGAATGTTCCAACTCCGAGATGCTTGCACCAGCCCATAAATCGAGCGTTGGAGCTTGCACACCTTGTCAGCATTCTTAGGATCGACAAAACCTTCCGCTGCATCATATACAATTCTTCCTTAAGGAAACCATTAAGGAATGCCGTTTTGACGTCCATTTGCCATATCTCATAATCATAGTATGCGGCAATTGCTAACATGATTCTGACGGACTTTAGCTTCGCTACCGGTGAGAAAGTCTCATCGTAGTCAACCCCTTGAACTTGTCGATAACCCTTAGCGACAAGCCGAGCTTTATAGATGGTCACATTACCATCCGCGTCTGTCTTCTTCTTAAAGATCCATTTATTTTCTATGGCTCGCCGCTCAACGGGCAAGTCGGTCAAAGTCCATACTTTGTTTTCATACATGGATCCTATCTCGATTTCATGGCTTCCAGCCATTTGTCGAATCCGGCCCGCCATTGCTTCCTCATAGTTCGAAGGTTCACCGTTGTCTAACAACATGATTTCTAAGACAGGGTTGCCGTACCACTCTAGTGCGGAACGTGTCCTTGTTGACCTTCGAATTTCAGTAGGAGCTTGATCAGAAGCATCTTGATCATCATCATTAATTTCTCTCTAGTCGGTGCAGGCACCTCGTAAACGTTTTCTTGAGTTTCGCCATTTTCCGTTCAAGAGGTAACACTTCATCAAGTTCTACTTTCCTCCCACTTACTTCTTTCGAGAGAAACTCTTTCTCTAGAAAGGATCCATTCTTGGCAACAAAGATCTTGCCTTCGGATCTGAGGTAGAAGGTATACCCAACAGTTTCTTTAGGGTATCCTATGAAGACGATTTTTCCGACTTGGGTTCGAGCTTTTCAGGTTGAAGTTTCTTCACATAAGCATCGCATCCCCAAACTTTTAGAAACGACAGCTTAGGTTTCTTCCCAAACCATAATTCATACGGTGTCGCCTCAACGGATTTCGACGGAGCCCTATTTAAAGTGAATGCGGCAGTCTCTAAAGCATAGCCCCAAAAGATAGCGGTAAGTCGGTAAGAGACATCATAGATCGCACCATATCCAATAGAGTGCGATTCGACGCTCGGACACACCATTACGCTTGAGGTGTTCCAGCGGCGTGAGTTGTGAAACTATTCCACATTTTCTTAAGTGTGTGCCAAATTCGTGACTCAAGTATTCTCCTCCACGATCGATCGTAGAAACTTGATCTTTCTATCACGTTGATTTTCAACCTCACTCTGAAATTCCTTGAACTTTTCAAAGGTCTCAGACTTGTGTTTCATTAAGTAGATATACCCATATCTACTCAAGTCATCGATGAGGGTGAGAACATAACGATAGCCTCCATGAGCCTCAACACTCATTGGACCGCACACATCGGTATGTATGATTTCCAATAAGTTGGTTGCTCGCCCATTGTTCCTGAGAACGGAGTCTTGGTCATTTTACCCATGAGGCATGGTTCGACGTGTCAAATGATTCATAATCAAGAGACTCTAAAAGTCCATCTTTATGGAGCTTCTTCATGCGTTTGACACCTATGTGACCAAGGCGGCGATGCCACAAATATGTGGGACTATTGTTATCAACTTTAACTCTTTTGGTACTCACACTATGAATATGTGTATCATCACGCATTTAGATTCATTAAGAATAAACCATTAACCATCGGAGCATGACCATAAAACATATCTCTCATATAAATAGAACAACCATTATTCTCTGATTTAAATGAGTAGCCATCTCAATTAAGCGAGATCCAGATACAATGTTCATGCTCAAACTTGGCACTAAATAACAATTATTGAGGTTTAAAACTAATCCCGTAGGTAAATGTAGAGGCAGCGTGTCGACGGCGATCACATCGACCTTGGAACCATTCCCGACGCAAGATCGTCACCTCGCCCTTCGCCAGATCTCCGCTTATTCCGCAGCTCCTGCTTTGAGTTACAAATGTGAGCAACGCACCGTATCAAATACCCAAGAGCTACTACGAGTAATGGTAAGGTACACATCAATTACATGTATATCACATATACCTTTGGTTTTGCGGCCTTCTTGTCCGCTAAGTATTTGGGGCAGTTCCGCTCCAAAGGACCACTTCCTTGCAATAAAAACACTCGGCCTCGGCTTGGGTCCATTCTTTGGCTTCTTCCCGCAACTTGCTTATCGGGCGGCAACTTCCTTGCCGTCCTTCTTGAAGTTCTTTTACCCTTACCCTTCTTGAACTTAGTGGTTTTATTCACCATCAACACTTGATGTTCTTTCTTGATTTCTACCTCTGCTGATTTCAGCATAGCATATACCTCAGGAATGGTCTTTACCATCCCCTGCATATTGTAGTTCATCACAAAGCTCTTGTAGCTAGGTGGAAGCGACTGGAGGATTCTGTCAATGACCGCTTCATCCGGGAGATTAACTTCCAGTTGAGTCAAGCGGTTGTGCAACCTGACATTTTGAGTATGTGCTCACCTTGTGAGCCATTTTCCTCCATCTTACAGCTAAAGAATTTGTCGGAGACTTCATATCTCTCGACCCGGGCATGAGCTTGGAAAACCATTTTCAGCTCTTCGAACATCTCATATGCTCCATGTCTCTCAAAACGCTTTTGGAGTCCGGCTCTAAGCTGTAAAGCATGCCGCACCGAACGAGGGAGTAATCATCGCAGCGTGACGCCAAGCGCTCATAACGCCTTGTTCTGCAGGAGAATAGGTGCGCCACCCAGCAGTGCTCTTAGGACATAATCTTTCTTGGCAGCTATGAGGATAATCCTCGTGTTCCGGACCCAGTCCGTATAGTTGCTACCATCGCCTTTCAGCTTGGTTTTCTAGGAAGCGTTGAAGTTGAGGACTACGCTGGCCATTTGATCTACAAGACACATTGTAAATATTTAGACTAAGTTCATGATAATAAAGTTCATTTAATCAAATTTAATGAACTCCCACTTAGATAGACATCCTCTACTAGTCATCTAAGTATTACATGATCCGAGTCAGCTAGGCCGTGTCCGATCATCACGTGAGACGGACTAGTCAACATCGGTGAACATCTTCATGTTGATCGTATCTTCTATACGACTCATGCTCGACCTTTCGGTCTTACGTGTTCCGAGGCCATGTCTGTACATGCTAGGCTCGTCAAGTCAACCTAAGTGTTTTGCGTGTGTAAATCTGTCTTACACCCGTTGTATGCGAACGTAAGGACCTATCACACCGATCATCACGTGGTGCTTGAACGATTTAACCTTAGCAACGGTGCACGTTAGGGTGAACACTTTCTTGAAATTATTATGAGGGATCATCTTATTTACTACCGTCGTTCTAAGTAAACAAGATGCAAAACATGATAAACATCACATGCAATCAAATAATAAACGTGACATGATATGGCCAATATCACATAGCTCCTTTGATCTCCATCTTGGGGCTCCATGATCATCTTGTCACCGCTTGACACCATGATCCTCATCATCATGATCTTCATCATCGTGTCTCCATGAAGTTGCTCGCCAACTATTACTTCTACTACTATGGCTAACGCGCTTAGCAATAAAGTAAAGTAATTTACATGGCGATTCTCAATGACACGCAGGTCATACAAAAATAAAGACAACTCCTATGGCTCCTGCGGTTGTCATACTCATCGACATGCAAGTCGTGATTCCTATTACAATAGCATGAACATCTCATACATCACATATAGATCATTCATCATACATCACAACTTTGGCCATATCATATCACAAAGCACTTGCTGCAAAAACAAGTTAGACGTCCTCTAATTGTTGTTGCAAGTTTTACGTGGCTGAATTAGGGTTCTAGCAAGAACGTTTTCTTACCTACGCTCAAACCACAACGTGATTTGTCAATCTCTATTTACCCTTCATAAGGACCCTGTTCATCGAATCCGATCCAACTAAAGTAGGAGAGACAGACACCCGCCAGCCACCTTATGCAACTTAGTGCATGTTAGTCGGTGGAACCGGTCTCACGTAAGCGTACGTGTAAGGTTGGTCCGGCCGCTTCATCCCACAATACCGCTGAATCAAGATTGACTAGTAACGGCAAGAAGAATTGACAACATCTACGCCCACAACAAATTGTGTTCTACTCGCAAGCAAGAAGAACTACGATAGACCTAGCTCATGATGCCACTGTTGGGGAACGTTGTAGAAAATTAAAATTTTTCCCACGGTTTCACCAAGATCCATCTATGAGTTCATCTAGCAACGAGTATTCAGATTGGATAGCATCTACATACCACTTTGTAGATCGCAACGGAAGCTTCGGAGTGAACGTGGATGAGGTAGTCGAACTTGCCGCGATCCAATTCACCGATGATCTAGTGCCGAACGGACGGCACCTCCGCGCTCAACACACGTGACGGTCAGCGTGAACGCCTCCTTCTTCTTGATCCAGCAAGGTGAAGGAGAGGTTGAGGAAGATGGCTCCAGCAGCAGCACGACGGCGTGGTGATGGTGGAACTTGCGAGATCCGGCAGGGCTTCGCCGTGCACTACGGAGGAGGAGGATGTGTTGGAGAGGGAGAGGAGGCGCCCAGGGCAAGGTGCTGCTGCCCCCTCCCTCCCCCTTTATATAGGTGCCAAGGAGGGGAGGGCGCAGCCTTGCCCCTCCTCCAAGGGAGGGGTGCGGCCAAGAGGGGGAGGTGTCCACCTCCCCAAGGCACCCTGAGGTGCCTTCCCTTCATGGACTCTCCTTTTTCCACCCTAGGCGCATGGGCCCCTTGGGGCTGGTTCCCTTGGTCCATGTGGGCCTAGGCGCACCACCTAGGGCCCATGTGGCCCCCTCGGGCTGGTGGCCCCACTTCAGGACCCTCGACCCCTCCGTGGTCCCGATACAATACCGATATCACCAAACTTGTCCCGATGGTCAAACAGCACTTCCTATATATAATTCTTTACCTCCGGACCATTCCGAACTCCTCGTGACGCCCAGGATCTCATCCGGACTCAACAACATTCGGGTTACTGCACATACATATCCCTATAACCCTAGCGTTATCAACCTTATGTGTAGACCCTACGGGTTCGGGAGACATGCGAACATGACCGAGACGGCTCTCGGGCAATAACCAACAGCGGATCTGGATACCCATGTTGGCTCCTACATGCTCCACGATGATCTCATCGGATGAACCACGATGTCAAGGATTCAATTAATCCCGTATACGATTCCCTTTGTCAATCGGTATTTTACTTGCCCGAGATTCGATCGTCGGTATACCAATACCTCGCTCAATCTCGTTATCGCAAGTCACTTTTCTCGCATCAGTAATGCATGATCCGTGATCAAACACTTTGATCACATTGAGCTCATTGTGATGATGCATTACCGAGAGGGCCCGGTGATACCTCTCCGTCAAGCGGAGTGACAAATCGAGCCTCGATCCATGTCAACCCAATGACACTTTCGGAGATACCCGTAGCATACCTTTATAGTCACCGATACGTTGTGACGTTTGGCACACCCAAAGCACTCCTACGGTATCCGGGAGTTACACGATCTCATGGTCTAAGGAAAGGATACTTGACATTGGAAAACTCTAGCAAACGAACTATGCGATCTTATGCTATGTTTTAGGATTGTCTTGTCCATCACATCATTCTCCTAATGATGTGATCCCGTTATCGATGACATCCAATGTCCATAGTCAGGAAACCATGACTATATGTCGATCAACGAGCTAGTCAACTAGAGGCTCACTAGGGACATGTTGTTGTCTGTTATTCACACATGTATTACGATTTCCGGTTAACACAATTATAGCACGAATAAAGACAATTATCATGAATAAGGAAATATAATAATAATGCTTTTATTATTGCCTCTAGGGCATATTTCCAACAAAAGCGACGCCGGCTTCGAGGGGAGGCGGCGACCGGCCAGGCACAGCTACGGCCATTGGGAGAAGCGACGCCGGTTTCGAGGAAAATCGGCGACGGGCCAGGTGCAGCTGCAGCCACGGCGGCAGGCTGGGGGCACCGAGGCCGAGCGCGGCCAAGGGGCGGCCAGCGACCCGACAGAGGAGGCAAACGCGGACGGGCCTCGGCGAGCAGAAGGAGCGAGACGGCGCAGGGGCGCGACAGTGGCCGGCGTGCAGCTCAGGAGGCCGAGGCGTCTTGCAAGAGGGAGCGGGTATGGAAACCCGGCTGCAGCTGTAGAGTCGAGGCAAATCCGGTTGTGGCGACAGCGGAGGCGACCGCCGGTTTGATACGAGGCTCGGGGTCCAGGTCAACGAAAGAATCCAAGCCCGCGGATGACTCGTTGAACTCTGAAGCAGATCCACGCCCATTAACCTTCTCCTAATCGTCGTCGGTGTGGCGCCGGAGATTGAACCTGTTGATCTGTCAGTCCGATCTGGTGTTGTAGTCTTTTTCCCAAATATGCATGCTCACGTAAAGCAGTTTCAACAAATATTATTTCTTATCTGGACAGATTTGCCTCCTCAAACTCTGAGCTTTAATCATGAATAGTACGCAAGTACTTGATGGAGCAACAACGAAGTAGTAGTATTGCCTTCTCACGCCCATGTTGATAAGGATCGATCTGACCCGGCATACTGTGGCTACAGAAAAACTCCTGTCGGCCTCGGTGACGCTGCTTGTAATAGTAAAACTTGGTCTTCTATTCGGATTCGACGGATCGCGTTGCATCGGTGACGCACCAGAAAACCCTATTTTTTTTTCTTTCAACGCAAATCTCATAGATTGCAAGTGCAGACCCTTCCAATCCGGTTCTTCTTGATCCAGATTTTCACGAACTTCTCGAAACCCTGGGAAAGATCCCTCCAAGAACTCAACACCACCGTGCGCAGGCCCCACGGTGGGCGCCAACTGTCGTGGAATTAACACATCAGATGTCCTTAGTGTCAGGACTTAGTCGCGAGGCCAACGCATCTATGTGGTAGCTTGAGAGGGGTTGAGCGGAATCGAGAGACGCAACACAAGACAGGATTTAGACAGCCGGCCCCGGAAACATCATCCGTAAAAAACCCTACATGCTGTTTGAGGCTAGGTCTCATTATGATCACGAGGAGTCGCCAGATAAACCGCTCTCCTCTTTGTGTCTAGCCCTAAGTTTGTTTCTTGCTTGTCGCTTGTCCCTCTTTAGAGCCCTGCCCCTCCTTATATATGTTGAAGGGGCGGGTTACATGTGGAGTCCTATTACGATTAGGATTACACTATTACAAGTGGAGTCCTAGTCTTGCTTCCTTCGTAGGAGAATAGTCCTTAGGCTTTCCTTATAAACCGCCCACCATTAAACGTGAACCGCCTTCGGGCCTTGGGCCTTGTCATCCGTCTGTCCGTGCCGGATCACCAAAGTGAGTCATAATGACCAGGTGGGTTGCTTGTAAACCGCCAGTCGTAGGGGCCTTGATGAATCGCCAAGTGCCACCGGATCTCAATAAACCGCCAAGTCCGCCGGGTTATACTTCCGGCGGTTTACGCCATGGGTATATCCCGACATTAGCCCCAGTTTAATTTGGATTTATCCATGTTAAACTGATCCTGTGAAATAAACACAAGAACAAACTTGATGATTATGCTCCGGTTAAGAATTCTTGTAAACCGGCACTTGATCATCCTTAAGTCCTTGTCATTTCCTTCTTCTAGAAAATCCAGGTCAATAAGCCAGCTTCATACTCAACTTGCTGACATTGGTTTCCCACATAGAAATATTGTGAAAAATAATCCACTTGAGTCGGCTTCCAAAGCACCGGTTTAAGAAATATTGGTCTTGCAATACTCATCTGATATTCAGCCGGTTTGAAGATGTAAAACTTGCCGGTTTAATATTACCAAAATTGCCGGTTTGTAAGTATGGATGGCACCAAGTCATAATTGTTACCGACGACGGGTCATAATTGTTGCAGACACCGGGTCAATCTGGTTTGCTCAGAACTGAGAATTTGAAGATTTTTCTCCCTTATATCCATATTACCTGTAGCCCCCAAGTCTTGAGCAGAACAAAGTGATGGCTTAAGACTTGCTTCAATATAAATACTGCCACTTAAGAAGAAATCCATGTTGTTCATCCCAGTCACTTAGTAAAAACTGAATACTCCATATTATGTAGCCCCCAAGTGCCGGGTTGTCATGCTTGCAGCAACCTGGGACTTGTAATTGTCTTATACTCATAAAAACTTCAACCAGTGTAGCCCCCAAGGGCCGGGTCATTATGCAATAATGAGCAGGGACTTTGTAAGTATAATCATGTAGATTTGAGCAATGATGTGTAGCCCCCAAGGGCCGGCTCAGTAAGATATATTGAGCTGGGACTTGATATATATTTCAATGAAAATAACATCATACGATGTAACCCCCATCATGGGACTTGAATCCACGTCCACAAGGTTAAGAGCCTTGTGCTGTACCAATTGAGCAGTGAACCCTTCAATATAATGAATAAAAAGCTTTGTACCTTCAATTGTTGACAGGAGCAATTGGTAGCCCCCAAGGGTCGACTCATTATAATGTGATGAGTCGGGTCTTCAATAATATGAGCAAAAAATTACTTTGCATTAGCCCCCAAGTGTCATGGTGCCTGCTTGCAGCGACATGAGACTTGCACATTTGATGTAATCTCAATTTAAATAATGTAGCCCCCAAGTGCCGGGTCGTAAGCCTGCAGCAACTCAGGACTATTCCCTCCATTGTAGAATAAATCATACCCATTGATGAAATAATAGCCATTGCGCTGAAGCGACTTTGAAAACCTCAATCATAATATTGGTTATTGATAACCATAATAAAAATCTAGCCATGTTGGCTATTTGAAGATTTGAATAATATAGTCCAATGATTTATGAGCGCATGATTCCAATGGCGCAATCCAAATATGTGCTGGTGACTTATAGTCCAAAACCAGGCCAGGTTAACAAACTCCGGATAATTTCTCATCATATACTGGCGACTTATCGTCTTAAAGCCAGGCCGGTTTAATAAACACCGGATAATTTATCATCATGCTTTATTCAACCCGTCTCTGCATGCAACAAGTTTAAAGTGTCCTGGCGGTTTACCACCGGACGGGTCATAATGCCCAACATATAACCCAGGTTTATAACCAAGGCTGCACTTTAAGAATAATCAATGAAATATATCATAACTGTGACATTGAATCACATCATTGGTTTACCAATTTTTTGTAGTAAGGGTGATGACCCCAATCTTGAGTAATGATAACTCCTTTCATACTATGTCGGTTTATGATAAAACCGTACCGGGTTGTGATAAACACCGGTTTAACCATATATAATACTGGCGACTCGTAGTCAAACCAGGCCGGGCGGATAGTCTCCGGATTATGATTTGATCATGTACTGACAATTTGTAATTGAAAGTCAATCCGGGTTAATGAACACCGGTTTACTCCATAATAAGATGGTAACATCAAACCGGGCAGATAGTCTCCGGTTTAGGGTTTGACCGTGTTCCGCCAATTTGTAATTGACAGTTTGAACCGGATTAACAATGTCGGTTTAAAAACGCAACAGAAGTAAAAATTCTGTAGCAAAAAAGAACAGAATTCAAGCAAAGGCAAAATAAAACCATTGCAAATGAGGCTTTACTGAGCCGATCAGATGGTGTTACCATGGTCGGACACGACAAAGCTCCCAATAAGGTGTAGCCATGGTTCAAGTCAGCCAGGTCCCCAACTGAAACCGTGGCATTATGCCGATCAAGTGGCGTGGCAATGGTTCGGGTTCGACCAAGCCCCCAAGTGACTCTATGGCCTTAGGCCGATCAAGAGGCGTGACTGGTTCAGACTTGACCATGTCCCCAAGTGATCTGGTGGCTTTCGCCTATCAAAAGGTGTTGCATTGGTTCGGACACGACCAAGCCCCCAAGTGATGTTGTGGCACTAGGCCGATCAAGAGGCGTGGCTATGGTTCAGACATGACCAAGCCCCCAAGTGATCAATAATATGATAAGCCAATAAGGCATGATACCCATGTTTGAACCGCGCATCATGGCAGCAGGTCCTCTTTGGCACCTTTTAACTTATTGTAAGAGAAAAATCCTTCTTGAACCGGGATTTTGAACCGGATATCGAGAGCTTCAAAGCTTTGTGGGAGACATCTTTCCCTTGAACCGGATTTTAAACCAGAATCTTCATTTTCAGCCGGAAATTTTCTGACGGCTTTTAAACTCGAACTTGTGAGAAGTTAATTCCTTTTTGAACCGGAAATTCTTAAACCGGATTTGAGAGCTTGAGAGCTTCGTGGGAGACAGATTTCCCTTGAACCGGATTTTAAACCGGAATCCTTTCTGATGATCCGGAACTTCTTCATTGAGCCGGGATTTTGTAATTGTCATATACTTTCTAAGCCGGAAATTTTCTGACGGCATTCAAATAACAGTATCCTCCGGGACCGGGTTATCTTTCCCTCCATCGTCCTGGGGTTCTTTAAATTTGCTGAAACTGGCAATATTTGCTGAGTCATGTCATCGTAGCCCCCGAGTCTCAAGGTGACTCGAGGAGTTGGCTTGAAACTCTCCATATTTGACCGTGATATAAACCGGCATAACTTGTATATCATTGGTGTTGATAGCACGATGTGAATCCACAGAAGGTTGAGGTGACTACGGCGGGTTATAAATGATCCCTTATGAACCGTGTCAGCAACTCGGCCAATGGTTCCTTCCAACTGGCGATTTGAAGTTAACCAAACTGTAGTGGCGGCGACTTATGCGCCTGCCCATTAAGCCACCCAGTGCAGACGGCGGTTGATAGTATATGATAATTTGCTTCCATTTTATTAAAAGAAAACTGGGCTACCCAAGTTGTGACTTGCTCATGCTCAATAAACAGCTCATGCAGACATGTGCGGCCCGGTATGTTGATGTAGACCAGGCCGCGAGAGACGGACAGCGAAGACGACCGCAGCATCAGAGGCAGCATAGACACATGAGTCGGCCGCAGTGTTGTAAGCCGGCGCAGACGAACAAGTTGTCCTCCGCGTTGTAAACCGGTGCGGACGCATGAACCGCCACGAGGGAAGATGAGCGAGTCGTCTTGGCGTTGTAAGGCGGCGCGGGCGATTCGGCCAAAGGCATTGTAAGCCGGCGCGGGAGTCCGTTGAGCAAGGACGACCACCTGTACCGAATGATGTTGGCACGCCTCAATCTCCGCGGTATAATGGCATAAAAAACTTATCCTATGTAAAAATATTACAGGGCAAAGTAATTGTTCTTTTGACAAAAAACAATAAGTGTTAATAAAATAATCCTTAGACGGATATCACCTGATGCCTGTGAATGATAGATGATAGCAATGCTCCATACGGTCGGGCGAGTTAATTGCAGGCGCGGTAAACCGCGCGGACGGCGAGTCAATCGCGTGCGCGGTTCCGGCAAGCGTATGTAAACCGGTGCGGACGCGTGAACCGGCCACGAGAGCGGATGGGCGAGTCATCCATGGCGTTGTAAGCCGGTGCGAACGGGCGAGTTAATGTAAACCGGGCCACAGGGACGGCGACTTGAGCGCGTTCATCCACCGGGCGATATAACACGGATGAAACGCCGGTGCAGAACGTTGTCATCGCGTGCTCTGTACCGCAATATAACACCTCATTTGTAATGAACAATTGTCCCGCATTAAAAAGTATCGCAAGCCAAAGTAATTGTTCACATAAAAATTAATATGCGCTGAAATAAACCAGACGGATATCACCTGACGTTTTTTGTTTGGACAACGGATGATCTGTCCGTAGATAAATTTTTCTGTACTGTTACTGAATTCCCTTTGATCCATATATGTATCCAAAGCATATTTGCGTCGATCATCTCAAGGACCTTGCCAAATGCTGCCACAGCTCTCACCCTCGATATCTTGCTAAGCTTTGATAAATAGTGCAGCCGTGTTTGACTGATCAACAATAACCAGTCTACAGCCGTGCGTACAACTCGCCAGTAGTCATCAAACCGTTTTTTTTGTACTCTACTTTTCCTCCAACGGGGCAGCCAACGCACCCATAAGATGCATCTGGAGAGAGCCAGGCGCCGCGAACTAGTAATCATGCGCCACTGATGGATTCAGGGTGAAGTGACCCAGAACATAACAGAACTGCAGCCCCACAGCGAAGGCACGGGGCAACTTGACGCCGGGAGCAGTGACTTGAAGGTGTATGGTACGGAGGAGAACCGGCGGTTTGAGGCGGCTCGGGGCGAGTTGAGGTGAAGGTGGTGGCCGACCGGCGAGCGGGACGGCCCAGACGTAGTCGGAGGTGGCTCGGAGCTGCTATAGTTTGCTTGTCAGAGGTCAGCAAGGGTGGATCGAGGCGCTTTGGCGATTTAACGGAGACGGGGGTGATCCGGCGACCTGAAGAGGCCGATTTGAAGAGGCCAGGCAATTCAGGAACAGATGAAACCTGAAGCTCGAGCGGCAATTCATCTGCGTTGAGGGTGGAGCGGCGACTTACTGTGTTGGCGGTTTTGGGAACGCATCCAGGATAGCCTCGTGCCGGTTCACTCGCAGCGTGACGAGCAGGGCCGGCTCACGGGGCTCGGGAGCCGGGTCGCCTGAGTGGAGGCGCGGCGCAGAGGGCCGCGGCGGTTTGGGCGTCGATGCCTTGGCGGTTTGTGTGGGTCAAGGAAGTATGCCGGGGGTGATTCGTCAGCAAGGTCATGGAGATTCAGATTTGGAGGCGCCGTAGAAGGAACCGGGCGCAACACAAGCGCGGTCGAGGAGCAACACAACATCGGAGAGACGACGGATTGTGGCAAAGGCGCTGGCGAGGGTGTTGACGCAGGCGATCCAGCGATGCAGCGGTTTGAAGACAGGCGTCGTCCGCGGTTTGAAGATAGGCGTCGTCCGCGGCGGCTCAGCTCAGAGCAACCAGGAGCAGAGGCCGCGCGCAACACGGGGGAACTTGGCGGTTCGGTGACACTCGGACGGGTGGAGCGGCAGGCCCAGGGAAAAGCGACGCCGGCTTCGAGGGGAGGCGGCGACCGGCCAGGCACAGCTACGGCCACTGGGAGAAGCGACGCCGGTTTCGAGGAAAATCGGCGACGGGCCAGGTGCAGCTGCAGCCACGGCGGCAGGATGGGGGCACCGAGGCCGAGCGCGGCCAAGGGGCGGCCAGCGACCCGACAGAGGAGGCAAACGCGGACGGGCCTCGGCGAGCGGAAGGAGCGAGACGGCGCAGGGGCGCGACAGTGGCCGGCGTGCAGCTCAAGAGGCCGAGGCGTCTTGCAAGAGGGAGCGGGTATGGAAACCCGGCTGCAGCTGTAGAGTCGAGGCAAACCGTTGTGGCGACAGCGAGGCGCATCCCGGTTTGATATGAGGCTCGGGGTCCAGGTCAACGAAAGAATCCAAGCCCGCGGATGACTCGTTGAACTCTGAAGCAGATCCACGCCCATTAACCTTCTCCTAATCGTCGTCGGTGTGGCGCCGGAGATTGAACCTGTTGATCTGTCAGTCCGATCTGGTGTTGTAGTCTTTTTCCCAAATATGCATGCTCACGTAAAGCAGTTTCAACAAATATTATTTCTTATCTGGACAGATTTGCCTCCTCAAACTCTGAGCTTTAATCATGAATAGTACGCAAGTACTTGATGGAGCAACAACGAAGTAGTAGTATTGCCTTCTCACGCCCATGTTGATAAGGATCGATCTGACCCGGCATACTGTGGCTACAGAAAAACTCCTGTCGGCCTCAGCGGTACGCGTTTGTAATAGTAAAACTTGGTCTTCTATTCGGATTCGACGGATCGCGTTGCATCGGTGACGCACCAGAAAACCCTATTTTTTTTTCTTTCAACGCAAATCTCATAGATTGCAAGTGCAGACCCTTCCAATCCGGTTCTTCTTGATCCAGATTTTCACGAACTTCTCGAAACCCTGGGAAAGATCCCTCCAAGAACTCAACACCACCGTGCGCAGGCCCCACGGTGGGCGCCAACTGTCGTGGAATTAACACGTCAGATGTCCTTAGTGTCAGGACTTAGTCGCGAGGCCAACGCATCTATGTGGTAGCTTGAGAGGGGTTGAGCGGAATCGAGAGACGCAACACAAGACAGGGATTTAGACAGCTTTGGCCCCGGAAACATCATCCGTAAAAACCCTACATGCTGTTTGAGGCTAGGTCTCATTATGATCACGAGGAGTCGCCGATAAACCGCTCTCCTCTTTGTGTCTAGCCCTAAGTTTGTTTCTTGTTTGTCGCTTGTCCCTCTTTGGGGAGCCCTGCCCCTCCTTATATATGTTGAAGGGGCGGGTTACATGTGGAGTCCTATTACGATTAGGATTACTCTATTACAAGTGGAGTCCTAGTCTTGCTTCCTTCGTAGGAGAATAGTCCTTACGCTTTCCTTATAAACCGGCCCACCATTAAACGTGAACCGGCCTTCTGGGCCTTGGGCCTTGTCATCCGTCTGTCCCGTGTGCCGGATCACCAGTGAGTCATAATGACCAGGTGGGTTGCTTGTAAACCGCCAGTCGTATGGTCGCCGATGAATCGCCAAGTGCCAGCCGGATCTTAGTAAACCGCCAAGTCCGGCCGGGTTATACTTCCGGCCGGTTTACGCCGCGGGGTATATCCCCGACACCGGGTGTTCAGGATTTCCCAGGGCACGCATAAGCTCGTCGTTCTCTCTGTTGGGCTGGAACACCCCTGATCGTGCCTCTTCTATTGCAACAAGTATCGCATCGTCGGCTCCGTTCAGACATGCCTTCTTGAAACTTTGCTGTCTTCGGTCCAACTCCCCCATGCGCATAGAACCAAGTCCGCACTGGGGCCAGCTCTTAGTAACCGGAGTGACACCTGCATCCTCCATCTCTTTCTCAGACTTATCCCACTTAGGCATTGCAACCGCGCAGCCACCTGGCCCCAGCTTATGGAACTTATCCTTTTTTTCGGCATTCTTCTTGTTTATTCTCGACCGTTCCTTAGCTAATTCTGAATCCTTGAATTTCACGAAATCGTCCCAATGAGCACGTTGGTTCTCTAGTGTTCCCTCGAATCTCGGAGTCTTCCTTCCTCCCTTGACGTACTTGTCCCATTCACGATTCTTGTGGTTCTTGAATGCAACCGCCATCTTCCTAAGAGCAGCGTCCTTGACTTTCTGCACATCGCTTCGTGAAATGATCTGGTAGGGTGAAATGTTCCATGAGAGTATCCCAAAGCAGATCTTTTTGATTCTTGTCGACAAAAGTAACATCTGGACGTGGAGCAGCGTCCTCTTTGCCTTTTTGTCCTTTGTCTTTTGTTAGCTCTCTCCATTCTTGAAGGGAGATCGGGAGTTGGTCCTTCACAAGAACTCCGCACTGACGAATGAACTTGTCCGCAATCTTCTTAGGCGCTAATGGTTCGCCATTAGGTCTGACTGCCTCGATATTGTACTTTAGCCCTCCTTCAACTTTTTGTTCGGGCCTCGTTTCGTCCTTTTGCTTGAAGATTTGCTCGACCCGGATGGCTGAAAGAACAAAGATCGATTCGTTAATATATCTTCAAGTCATTTAAAACATGTGATGATCACCAGAAACCTGCTTATATAAATATATATACCTCGCCGGTCTTTGTTGTTTCAGGATCAACATGTTCTTCGTCATCGTCATAATCGTAGTTCATGACTTCATCAATTCGGTCGTCGCGATCGAATATCATATCACCCTCTCCGTGTTGTTTAGAAATTGAGCCGTCATAATCTTCTTCATTCTGATTATCATCGGCCGCGATCATATCGAACATGGTCTGTTCTCCTCTCTGTCGGTATTGTGCGCCATAGCTTTTATTTAACTAATTCAAAAGAAATATAAAACAATTTAGTATTCAAATTACATCGTCTCGAATAATAGATATAATCTCGAATACTTTGTCTAGAATAATAGATACAATCTCGAATACATCGTCTCGAATAATATATAATATTGAATAGTACATCACTGGCTAGCTAATTAAAGATCGAATACTACGAAGAATCTAGGACACTCGTGGTTCCTGCGTCATGGGCGGTGGACACCCAAAGAGAAGGAACCCTCACAGGATCATAGCTGATGTGAGATCCTCAAGATCTTGCCAGGTATTGGAGAACCTGCCGCCCTCTAACGCAACCATGTAGCGATGGACGTGCTCGTCCTCCTCCCTGACACGGCGACGTACCTCCTCCGGCGGGGCCGGGTCCCTCCGCACCGAGACTGGCCCACGCGAACACCACCAAACGAGATCAGGGTCGACGACGGGACCCGGGGCCGGGTTCCTCATCAAGCGGCGCGCCCCTCCAGGCAGTACCTCCCAGTGCCAGCCCGGCGGAGCCCAGTCCTGGACATGGGCCGGCTGGACGTCGTGGCGGACGGGTCGACGACGAGGATGCGGGCCGGGCATCGTCGATAACAAATACTAGCTATATGCCCGCAATAATAATATTTTTTTAATGATTGGATTTTGATAACTAAAATTTATAACATTTCTATTATTTCAAAAATCTATATACTATTTCATACTAATTAAGCATCTAACACTAAAAACATAAAAAACAATTTCTATACATCCATTAAAAAACAGAAAAACAACATTATATAAAAAAATTCCATACTAATTAAACACTAATTATATCCATCTAACATGCATTCATACATATATACTAGTGAAAAACAATAATCTAAAAATCTAAACTAATTAAACATACAAAATCTAAACTAATTAAATATATACGTGTATGTGTGTGTGTTCATCATGCTTGTGTGTGTGTATGGGCTCGGGGAGGGCGGCCCATGGTGGCCGCTTGAGGCGAGGAGAGGGTTAGAGGGGAGAGCTCACAGCGGGCGACGGGCGACGGCGAGGCGACGGCCGGGGCAGCGACGGGCGGGCGTGTGTGGGGCGGCGACGCAGGGACGGCGCGACGGGAAGGGCAGGGGAGGGAGACGAGAGGCGAGGGCGGGGACGGGACGGGACGGGCGGCGACGGTGACGGGTCGTGTGGCGTCGATTGATCGAGGCGGCGGTTCAATGGGGAAACAGAGGAGAATGAAATTTTTCAAGTGTTGTATATATAGAAGGCACCTTTAGTACCGGTTGGAGCCACCAACGGTACTAAAGGTCTGTTTTGGCTAGCCCAAGCAGCGGAAGCGACCCCTTTAGTACCGGTGGTGGCACAAACCGGTACTAAAGGCCCCTTTAGTAGCGGTTTTGCCACGACCGGTACTAAAGGGGTCTTGCTAGCAGCAGTCGGTGCGGCAAGTTTAGTCCCACTCGCTAGCCGAGGGCGACCGCACTGGTTTATAAACCCCGTGCGGTCGCTCTCGAGCTCCCCTCCAAAGCAGGCCTCTGGGCCTACGTGTTCTTTGTTGCCTGTTGGCGCATTTTGGCCTTTTGGCCTGCATCCCGCCCAACACAGGTTCGGTTTCTAGTCGTATGCAGGCCGCCACGGCCTAGTAGGCGGGCTTTTTTTTGCTTTATTTATTTTTGTGTTGTTTTTGTGTATTTAGAGTTTCTTTGTGAATATTTTTGCTTTAGGTACAAAAATTACAAACATTCTGTTAGTGCCCGTAGTTTTCAAATTTGAATAGTTTAAATTTTGAATTATTTGAAATTAGTGTGAATCACTAGTTTGTGAATAATTTAACTTTAAAAATCAGTAAAGGCATGAAAGAATTTGTTTGCACATAAAATTTCTTCGCGTTTCAAATGCCAAAACACATAAGTACCCTAACTATTACAGAGATTCCCCTCTGGGTGTGAAACACAGAAGAAAGTGATGATAGTGAAGCCGATCACATCCTAGATCTTTGGGTGTGAAACTTTTTCTTCGCGTGTGTCCCTTTGCACCGTAACCATGGAAAATCTTCATCATTTAACGGGATGCTCGGGTCAATATTCACTGTGAATGGAGAAATTTCATCAAACTTTTCATAATCTTCTGACTTGTCTGTCTTGTCATCCACTCCCACGATGTTTCTCTTCCCAGAAAGAACTATGTGCCGCTTTGGCTCATCGTACGATGCATTCGCTTCCTTATCTTTTCTTTTTCTTGGCTTGCTAGACATGTCCTTCACATAGAAAACCTGTGCCACATCATTGGCTAGGACGAATGGTTCGTCTGCATACGCAAGATTGTTGAGATCCACTGTTGTCATTCCGTACTACGGGTCTTCCGTTACCCCGCCTCCTGTCATATTGACCCATTTGCATCGAAACAAAGGGACCTTTAAACCACATCGATAGTTAAGTTCCCATATGTCCTGTATATAACCATAATATGTTTCCTTTCCCGTCTTGGTTTCTCCATCAAAGCGGACACCACTGTTTTGGGTGGTGCTCTTCTTATCTTGGGCGATCGTGTAAAATGTATTACCATTTATCTCGTACCCTTTGAAAGTCATTATATTCGAAGATGGTAAATGGGACAGCAAGTACAGGTCATCTTCAATAGAGGTGTCATGCATGGTACGTGTCTGCAACCAGCTGGCGAAACTCCTGGTTTGTTCACGTGTAATCCAGTCATCGACCGCTCCGGTGTTTGGGCGTAGCAAATTCTTGTGTTCATCCATATACGGAGCCACCAAGGCGGAATTCTGTAGAACTGTGTAGTGTGCTTGGTGAGAGAATGTCCGTCCATACATATTATTTGTTCCCCTCCTAGCGTGCCTTTTCCATCCAGTCTGCCCTTATGCGCGATTCAGAACACCAATCGGCTTAAGGTCAGGAATAAAGTCAATACAAAACTCAATGACCTCCTCATTTTGATGGCCCTTGGAGATGCTTCCTTCGGCCTAGCACGGTTATGAACATATTTCTTTAAGACTCCATGAACCTCTCAAAGGGGAACATATTGTGTAGAAATACAGGACCCAAAACGTTAATCTCTTCAAGATAGGTGAACTAGGACGTGCGTCATGATGTTGAAGAAGGATGGTGGGAACACCAACTCGAAACTGACAAGACATTGCACCAAATCATTCTATAACCTTGGTATGATTTCTGGGCGATTACCTTCGAGAGATTGCATTGAGAAATGCACATAGCTTCACAATGGCTAATCGAACGTTTTCGGTAGAAGCCCCTCAATGCAACGGAAGCATTGCGTCATAATCACGTGGCAGTCATGAGACTTTAGGTTCGGAACTTTTCTCTGCCATGGTTATTATTCCCTTTATATTGACGAAGCCGACGGTACCTTAATATCGAGCAGGCATTCAAAGAAGATTTCCTTCTCTTCTTTGGTAAGAGCGTAGCTTGCATGACCCCGATATATGCCGTCTTCTCCGTGCATACGTTGCTGGTCCTCCGTGCCTCGGTGTATCTTTTGTCTTCCCATACACGCCCAAGAAGCCAAGCAGGGTCACGCAAAGATTCTTCGTCACGTGCATCACGTCGATTGCGGAGCGGACCTCTAGGTCTTTCCAATATGGCAGGTCCCAAAATATAGATTTCTTCTTCCACATGGGTGCACGTCCGTCAGCGTCCTTTGGAACAGGTTGTCCGCCAGGACCCTTTCCAAATATCACCTTCAAATCCTTGACCATATCATGTACATCAGCACCAGTACGGTGGCGAGGCTTCGTCCGGTGATCCGCCTCACCTTTGAAATGCTTGCCTTTCTTTCTTACGGATGCCTGCTCGGAAGAAATCGGCGATGTCCCTGTACACATTCTTCATACAACTATTCAAATATATCTGTCGGTATCATCCAAACAGTGCGTGCATCCGCGGTATCCCTTGTTTGTCTGTCACGAAGGTTACCGAGAGCAGGCCAATCATTGATGGTCACGAACAGCAACGCCTTTAGGTCAAATTCTTCCCCCATGTGCTCATCCCACGCACGTACACCTGTTCCATTCCACAGTTGTAAGAGTTCTTCAACTAATGGCCTTAGGTACACATCAATGTCGTTGCCGGGTTGCTTAGGGCCTTGGATGAGCACGGCATCATAATGAACTTCCGCTTCATGCACAACCAAGGAGGAAGGTTATACAAACATAGAGTCACAGGCCAGGTGCTATGGTTGCTGCTCGCTCCCCAAAAGGATTAATGCCATCTGCGCTTAGACCAAACCATACGCTCCTTGCGTCATCTGCAAACTCCTTCCCGTACTTTCTTTCGATTTTCTCCACTGCGACCCATCATTGGTACTCTCAACTTTCCGTCTTTCTTACGGTCTTCTCGTGCCATCGCATCGCTTTGGCATGCTCTTTGTTTTGGAACAACGTTTCAACCGTGGTATTATAGGAGAATACCACATCACCTTGGCAGGAATCTTCTTCCGGGCGCTCTCCTCGACATCACCATGCTCATCGCGGCTGATCTTATAGCGCAATGCACCACATACCGGCAAGCGCTCAAATCCTCGTACTCACCGCGGTAGAGGATGCAATCATTAGGGCATGCATGTATCTTACGCACCTCTAAACCTAGAGGGCAGACAGCCTTCTTTGCTTCAGACGTACTCTCGGGCAATTCGTTGTCCTTTGGAAGCATATCCTTTATCATTACCAGCAACTTTCCAAATCCCTTGTCGATACACCATTCTCTGCCTTCCATTGCAGCAATTCCATGTGGTGCCCAGCTTTTTCTTGTCACCACGCAATTGGGTACAACAATTTTTGTGATCCTCTAACATGCGCTGCAACTTCTTCTTCTCCAAATCACTTGCAGTTTCTCTTTGCATCGGCAATGGCCCGACCTAGATCATCAACGGGCTCATCGATGCCTCTTCTTCAACTTCTTCCCGCATTGCCGACCCAACTTCTTCCGCATTACCGGCTCAGCTTCTTCCCCATTGTTGTATCATCGTATTCAGGGAACCCATGGCCAGGATAGCTGTCATCGTCCTCTTCTTCTTCATTGTCTTCCATCATAACCCCTCTTTCTCCGTGCTTGGTCCAAACATTATAGTGGGGCATGAAACCGACTCAAACAGGTGGACGGAATGGTTCTTGACGAGAGTAATTGCGACCATTCTTACAGCCAGCACATGGAAAAGGCATAAAACCATCCGCCCGCTTGTTTGCCTCAGCCGCAAGCGAGAAAAGTATGCACGCCCTCAACGAACTGGGAGAGCATCGGTCATCGTACATCCATTGCGGCTCATCTTCATTACACAACAATCGAATAGACCAAATTAATACAAGTTCATACATAAAGTTCATACAACACTTAAATGCAACAAACAAATAACTCTCTAGCTAAAGCATTTAAATGCAACAACAAATGCGATCAAGATCGCAACTAAGGTAACAATTGATCCAACAGCATAATGATACCAAGCCTCACTATCGATGGCATATTTTCTAATCTTTCTAATCTTCAAGCGCATTTTCTCCATCTTGATCTTGTGATCATCGGCGACATCGGCAACATGCAACTCCAATTCCATCTTCTCCCCTCAATTCTTTTCAATTTTTCTTTCAAGTACTCGTTTTCTCTTTCAACTAAATTTAACCTCTCGACAATAGGGTCGGTTGGAATTTCGGTTCACATACCTCCTAGATAAAAATATCTATGTCAACTTGATGGGCATAATTTGTCATAAACACGAAATGCAACAAATAGTTTTAAAAGAGAATATACCACATCCGAATCATAACAAGGACGAGGGCCGACGGGACGGATATCAAAACCATGGCACTATGTATAACAAACAACGACGGGTAAGATAATTATTATACGAGTAACTATATATCCAAATCACAGAAACATCAATTTTTATATAAAATTCATGAACAAGAGGCTCACCACAAGGTGGTGCCGGCTGACGGACGGTGCGGGCGATCGACGGTGGTTACGACAGAGATTTAGAAGGCACTAAGTAAACCACACCTACATATGAAAACTAAGTGTTATTTTGACCTCAAATTGCATATAAATCAAATACTAGCACATATATATATATTTCCTCCCAAATTACTAAACTCACAAATTAATAACTATATGAACCAATGCAAGAGCTAATCTAGCAATGAGAGATGAAAGGACAAAGTTGCTAACCTCTGTGATCACTTGAATGGATGGGGGCCTTCAAATCTTGACAAATTTTGGGCAAAATGTGTGATGAGCTCGGGGAGAAGAGGAAGAACAGAGAGGAGAGGAGAGGGAAAGGGGAAGAACAGAGTGAGCTGGACGAAGGGTTTATATGCAGGAGGACCTATAGTACCGGTTCGTGGCACGAACCGGTACTAAAGGTGCTGGAGGGGGCCGAGACTGACAACATCCTGCCACCACCCTCATTAGTATCGGTTCGTGGCACGAACCGGTGCTAAAGGTTAGCCACGAACCGGTGCTAAAGGCTAGCCGTTGGAACCGGCACTAATGTATACATTTGTGCCGGCTCTAATACAAACCGGCACTAATGTGCTTCACGTTTGACCCTTTTTCTACTAGTGCCTCCACCAAAACTGTACCCCGGCATCGCTCAAAAAGCATGAAGCCACGGGGGAACGCGCCGGACTTGCGCGATATATTGGAGGACAAAGCAAGACAATCCAGATCTATCTATGGATCACGTGGGCGCCCCAAGACCCACGACGAATACCGTCGCGCCGGATATAACTACTCCGGCCGGGCCGAACACAGCAGACAACGCTCTCTCGAGCTACGTCGCGATATTGCCCAATACAGAGGCGCCGCACACCCACTATGCTTCACTGACAAAGTAATGGATCATCAAATCCCTGAAGGGTTTAAACCCGTTAATATCGAATCCTACGATGGCACAAAAGACCCCGCGATTTGGATTGAGGATTATCTTCTCCATATACACATGGCCCGCGGCGACGACCTTCACGCCATCAAATATCTCCCGCTCAAGCTTAAAGGACCAGCTCGGCATTGGCTTAACAGCCTGCCCGCAGAGTCAATTGATGTTGGGAAGACACGGAAGCCGCATTCCTCGACAACTTCCAGGACGCGTATAATGCGACCACCGGACGCAGATGACCTAAGCCACATAATCCAGCAGCAGACGAATCGGCCAGCAATTCTGGACACGGTTCTTAACAAAGAAAATCAAATCGCCGATTGTCCGGATGCAGAGGCCCTCACTGCCTTCAAACATAACATCCATGACGAGTGGCTGGCCCGGCACCTAGGACAGGAGAAGCCGAAATCCATGGCAGCCCTCACATCACTCATGACCCGCTTCTGTGCGGGAGAGGATAGCTGGCTAGCTCGCAGTAACAACCTCAGCAAAAACGCTGGCAGTCCGGATACCAAGGACAGCAATGGCAGGTTGTGTCGAAACAAAAACAAACGCCGCATTAACGGCGACAGCAACGAGGACACGACAGTCAACGCCGAATTCCGAGGCTCCAAGCCCGGTCAACGGAAGAAGCCATTCAAAAGAACTACTCCGGGCCCGTCCAATTTGGACCGAATACTCGACCGCTCCTGTCAAATACATGGAACCCCCGAAAAGCCAGCTAACCACACCAACAGAGATTGTTGGGTCTTCAAGCAGGCAGGCAAATTAATTACCGAAAACAGTGACAAGGGGCTACACAGCGATGACGAGGAAGAGACCTGGCCGCCGAACAACAGAGGACAAAAGGGATTCCCCCCTCAAGTTCGGACGGTAAACATGATATACGCAACGCATATTCCCAAGAGGGAGCGGAAGCATGCACTAAGGGACGTATACGCGATGGAGCCAGTCGCCCCAAAATTCAACCCATGGTCCTCTTGCCCGATCACTTTCGATCGAAGAGACCATCCGACCAGTATCCGCCATGGCGGATTCGCCTGCATTGGTTTTAGACCCAATCGTTGATGGATTTCACCTCATGAGAGTCCGATGGACGGCGGCAGTAGCCTGAACCTGCTTTATCAGGATACGCAAGATGGGCATAGACCCTTCAAGGATTAAACCTACAAAGACAACCTTCAAAGGTGTCATACCAGGTGTCGAGGCCAATTGTACAGGCTCAGTTACACTGGAAGTGGTCTTCGGATCGCCGGATAATTTTCGAAGCGAGGAGTTAATCTTCGACATAGTCCTGTTCCGCAGCGGCTATCACGCTCTGCTCGGACGAACCGCGTTCGCAAAATTCAACGCGGTGCCGCATTATGCATACCTTAAGCTCAAGATGCCAGGCCCTCGTGGAGTAATCACGGTCAATGGAAACACAGAACGCTCCCTCCGAACGGAGGAACATACAGCGGCTCTCGCGGCAGAAGTACAGAGCAGCCTTTTAAGGCAATTCTCGAGTCCGGCCGCTAAACGACCGGACACGACCAAACGCGCCCGGAGCAACATCAACCAAGACCACCTGGCACGTTCCGAGCACGCGTAGCAATGCGGCCTCAACCCCAGCCCTCGCAAAATTGTAAGAGAAGCTCTCCGCGTACATAATTATGCCTTGGAGATACCATGGGCATAGGGGGAAAGGCACAACCACAACAGACCCAGAGTGCGGTTCGACCACACCAGGGGCTCCCAAGTGTGTCGCTCTTTTTTCTTTTATTTTTCTCTTTTTTATACAGAACTATGTCCGGCGGCGACCCTGCCGAACTCATGATGCAACAGCCAGGGAAGGACAAAGGCCGCGACGAACACTCAGGTGGTCTCCATCACGAGCATTAAATTTGTTAAATACAAACATTCCGCGGCCTACCCCTGGAGGGAGACGCCTTTAATTCGTCCAATCCCTTGCTTTCCGCACTATTTGTATCATTCCGCACTCATAGCATATCTTCTCGAATAAAATGCAGCACTTTTTGCCTATAATTGCATTACCTTATATATACATATATGTTCATTTACGACATGTTGCATCCGTACATTCTGGTACGGCCAAATACACCAGGAGCTTATGTTCTCTGCATTATGGTGTGATAAAGTCCGTACACTTTCACAAGTGTGGCACCCCGAACTTATAGCATTATATGAATCGGCTCCGAATCATGTCTTGGGTCAATAGTTGGGTTTGCCCGGCTCCCATGTTTGGCACCTTACATTCCGTTCTATCGGCTAAGGTAGCACTGGGAGAACCACTGCGATTGCGCCCCGGTTGAGCCGGGTTAACGCCTCAGTGAAGAAAGCTAAAACTGACTGTCATGATAAGGCGAGAGACTGGTCGCTGTTCGAGAGGTCCTTTCGGGTCCTTAAAGACCTACGCCGCTTCGAGCGAAGTTCCGGATTATGTCCGACGAAGGCGTGGATAGCGCCCCAATTCGGTCCTCCGAATACTAGGGGCTTCGCTGAAATTTAAAATTATAGAATTCTATGGCTAAGTGAGAGTGTTCAAGCATTATAAGTCTGGTTGCCTTGTTCGTTGTGTTGAGCACCTCCCTCGACGGACCCAAAAATGGGAACTAGAGCGCTCAAGTTTATCCCGAACAACCCAGCACTCATGGCATGGGGGCTGAAGCCGACGACTTGCCATCTCTCAGATTTAATAAACGGCCGCACAAAAGGTAATATTTTAAATTAACAAGCGTTGATTAGCGCATATGAACAAAGTTTTCAGCGCACAGGATAACACATTGCGAATTTACTCAAAAATTACATCCCTGGGGCACTCATCCGCAATCTTGCGGGCACCCTTCAGAACAGCCTTATAGTACAGTTCGGGCGTACGATGTTCCTTGCCCGCTAGTGGCGCGTCAGTGATTAGCTTCTCCGCATCCAGCTTGCCCCAATGCACCTTTGCGCGGGCAAGGGACCGACTAGCACCTTCAATACAGGCGGAGTGCTTGATAACCTCCACCTGGGGCACGATCCACCACCCGTCGACGAGGCGAAGTAGCTCCAGGCATGGCCTCTCCAAGCCACAGCCGGACTATGAGGCCCTTCATGGCCTGCTCGGCCACCTTGTGAAGCTCGACCAGCTGCTTCAGCTGGTCGCTAGGGGGCACCGGATGGCCGGTCTCAGCATACTGAGACCAGAAGACCTTCTCCGTTGAGCTCCCCTCCTCGGCTTGGTAGAATGCGGCGGCATCAGACACGCTGCGAGGCAGATCTGCAAACGCCCCTGGAGAGCTCCGAATTCGGGTAAGTAACACGTAATTTACATTCACATGCTTGCTTTGCATGAAAAATGCCTTACCCGCCGCTATCTTCTTCATCAACTCAATCTCCTGAAGGGACTTATAGGCATCGGCCTTGGCAGTTTTGGCACTTTCGAGAGCCGAGGCAAGCTCGGACTCTCGAGTCTTCGAGTCACGCTCCAAACTCTCATGCTTTTCCATGAGAGCCTGGAGCTCTTGCTGAACCACCGCCACCCGCGCCTCTTGCTTTTCTCGCTCTGCCCGTTTCGTGGCCGCATTGCGTTCGGCCGCAGACACGGCCTCCTTCAGGGTCGCCACCTCATTCGTGGCCCCTGCAGTACCCATGTTATCCTTGTTATTTTTTGTTGCAACCTAAATCCTTTTCTGTAAGGTACAAGTTCAAAGTGGTGTTACTCACCTTCTTTGTCCTGGAGCTACTTCCTGGCGCGGCCGAGCTCTTGCTCGGACCGCTCGAGCTCCTGCTTCAATGCACCAACCTCCGCAGTCAGTGCGGCAGAGGTCAGCAGCGCAGCCTGCAACCCATATTGACATAATTTTTTAGCAACCCTGCGTATATCTTTTTTTTAGATCCTCAGTCCGGCTTTTCTTTCCGAACACCGAACCGAGCATCAGGGGCTACTGTCTATGCGGTATTACATTGCATATCTTTAACTTCTTACCTCAAAGCCTGATAGAAGGCTACTGCAGGCTTCGGTCAGCCCGCTCTTGGCGAGCTGCACCTTCTGGATCACCGCACTCATAATAGTGCAGTGTTCTTCCTCGATGGAAGCGCTCTGCAGCGCCTCCAACAAATTACCTGGCGCCTCCGGTTGGACGGAAGCCGCCGGCGTCACGGTCTTGCCCTTCGTTCGAAGGGGCCGCCGGCCGGACTCCGGAACCACTGCGGGTTCCGATGTGGAGTCCGGCGCAAAGTCCGGGAGGACGCCTTGTGGCGCCTCCGGAGCCTCACCCTGACGGGTCCCTTCTTGGGCTCCCACCTCGGCGTCCTCGGCGTCGCGAGGGGTGGAGGCGGTCGGGATGGAGTCTACATCCGACGGAGTCAACGACCCGCTCGATGAAGC
Organism: Aegilops longissima; assembly: GCA_021605205.1. Classification (NCBI taxonomy): domain Eukaryota; kingdom Viridiplantae; phylum Streptophyta; class Magnoliopsida; order Poales; family Poaceae; genus Aegilops; species Aegilops longissima. Next base: position 846,893,680 of record CM038677.1, read on the forward strand.
GGGGAGATCATCACTGGCCGGACTACAGGCAGCATGCGGCATCAGAATGACACTATGTGACACAGAAAAAGAAATTATAAATCATTCAGGAATCCGGATACTTACGATCTCGCCGGAGGCCTGGCCCTTTAAGGCCATTCTTCCTCGCCAACGTTGATGTTGGCAGAGTTGTCCGGGGGAATAGTCCTTCCCCTCTTGGACCCTTCGGCCTCCCCTGTTGGGGAAGCCTTCCTCTTCCTCTCTCCCTCCTCTGGGAGAGAGTCCTCTTCCTCCTCCTCATTTTCGGGGGAGGAGCCCGCCCCGGAGTCGTCGGAAACCTGGAAACGGGTACTCTTTCGAGCACCCGTGGCCTCCTTCTTGGCCTTCTTCTCCGGCACCACGTGCGGTGCCGGAACCAGCAGCCTCGCTAGACGAGCGTCTACTGGATTCTCTGGCATAGGAGCCGGACAGGTAATCTGCTCCGCCTTCCTCATCCAGTCCTGTCAAAGGAAAAGGGGAAATTAAAACCCACATAGAGTCAAACTATGAAAAACAAGTGTCCCGTAAAGGGGTAGAATCACTTACCTCGTCGGCCTGGCGCCGCGAGTGAAATCCGCGATCTTCAGTCGCGGATGCGAAACCGGCGCCCTTGAACAGCACCTTCCAGGCGCCTTCGTACGTCGTGTCGAAGAGCTTGCTCAGCGCCTGGTGCTGTTCCGAATCGAACTCCCATAGGTTGAATGCCCGCTCTTGGCATGGGAGAATCCGGCGTACGAGCATGACCTGGACCACGTTAATCAGCCTAAGCTTCTTCACCAGCTTCTTGACACAGGCTTGGAGTCCCGTCAGCTCCTTCGAACTACCCCACATCAAGCCCTTCTCTTTCCAGGAGGTGAGCTGCGTGGGGGTACCAGATCTAAACTCGGGGGCCGCCGCCCATGTAGGGTCACGCGGCTCGGTGATATAGAACCACCCCGATTGCCACCCCTTGACGGATTCCACGAAGGCCCCTTCGAACCAAAGGACATTGGGCATCTTGCCCAACATGGCGCCTCCGCACTCCGCTTGAGTGCCCTTCACTACCTTCGGCTTGACATTGAAGGTCTTGAGCCACAAGCGAAGTGGGGCTGGATGCAGAGGAAGGCCTCGCATTACCCACGATAAACGCCGAGATGTTGAGGATGAAGTTGGTGCGGATCATGGAAATCCAGGCCGTAGTAGAACATGAGCCCCCGGACAAAGGGATGTAGTGGAAAGCCCAGTCCGCGGAGGAACTGGGGAAGAAAGACGACCCTCTCATGGGGCCTGGGGGTGGGGATGAGCTGCCCCTCGTCGGGCAGCCGGTGCGTGATGTCGCTGGAGAGGTATCCGGCGCCGCGCAGTTTGGCGATGTGCTCCTCCTTAACGGTGGAGGCCAACCATTTACCTCCGCTCCGGACATGGTCGGAGAAGGTTGAGACGAGATCTTGTGAACTTGGGCGCTGGAGCTCGAGTCTTGGAGATGGATAAGCAAAGGAGGAAGAAGGCGAGGTGAGAAGGTGAATCCTTATCCCTTATATGGGCGGGCGAAGTCTCACGCGCCCCCACCGCCTGGTAAAACTCGCTTATCCCCAAGCGTCACCATCAATGGCGCGGTTGGGTTACCCGTCCGTATTGATGAGAATACGGATTAAGGGAAACACGATCTCTGCTTCGACAAGACGTGCCAAGGAAACCGCTTCGCTAAATGCGCTGAGGTGGTAAAGTAAAAAACAATTCAAGTAATGGCTTGGTAGTGGTGTGACGTCATGCCACAGAAAACGTCAGCAGATTGAACTTGTGTATATATTATTATTCTCTCTATGGTGGAATGTGGAATTTATTTTGCAGAGCCGGACACTATTCTGGTGTTCACAATCTTCTATCATTTGGAGGAGGAAACCGCCTTGCAATGCCAAGCAATATACGCGCCGGACTTATCGTCATTGAAGCCTGGTTCAGGGCTCTTGAGGAGTCCTGGATTAGGGGTGTCCGGATAGCCGGACTACCATCATCAGCCGAACTATCATCTGCCGGACTATCATCATCGACCGGACTCCAAGACTATGAAGATACAAGATTGAAGACTTCTCCCCGTGTCCGGATGGGACTTTCCTTGGCGTGGAAGGCAAGCTTGGCGATACGGATATGTAGATCTCCTACCATTGTAACCGACTCTATGTAACCCTAGCCCTCTCCGGTGTCTATATAAACCGGATGGCTTTAGTCCGTAGGACATCATCATCAACAACCCTTACAATCATACCATAGGCTAGCTTCTAGGGTTTAGCCTCCTTGATCTCGTGGTAGATCTACTCTTGTAAACATCCACAATATCAATATCAATCGAGCAGGGCGTAGGGTTTTACCTCCATCAAGAGGGCCCGAACCTGGGTAAAACATCGTGTCCCTTGTCTCCTGTTACCATCTGCCTAGACGCACAGTTCGGGACCCCCTACTCGAGATCCGCCGGTTTTGACACCGACACCGCCCCTTCCGGGGAGGCCGAAGGGTCCAAGAACGGAAGGACCCTTCCTCTGGACCACTCCACAACGGCCGCCTACAGCGAGGAGGAGTGGCTACCTAGGGCCAAGCCCCTGGCAAAGTCGTAAGTATCCGGATACCATAATACTTCTTGCGTGTTTCAGCTTTATGGCTTCTTATTATGTCAAAATATGTTTGTGCAGTCCGTCCAAAGCCCACATCGACCTATCCTCCTCGGATGGGTCCTTGAGCTCGTCGGAGATGAAAAACTATTCGCTCCCGACGGCCTCTACTCCCGGCCCGCGGATGACACCGAGGTGTTATCTCAAAGGATACCGGGCTAGGGAGAGGTAGTTCTGGAGACGCCTCAAGGCGAAACCCCTGATGACGGGCTCATGGGGGGGGGGGGAGGGGGAAGATCCCCATGGATTCTGAAGAGGGAGGCCGCATCAAGCTTGGCCCCCAGCCGGATATTGCGCCGGAACCTCCAGTGGTTCCGGATTCAGGCAGGCAACCCCTCGCCAAGGGGGGCGAGCCGCCTGTGCCGATGACCTCTGTCCATCCAGAGGCATCGGATAACTTGGTGGAAGCGCTTCAGAGCGCTTCCCTTGATGAAGGACATCGTACTCTTATGAGTACGGTGATTGCGAAGGTTCAATCTGCCAAAAGCGGATTGACCGAAGCCTGCGCCAGCCTCCTAACAGGCTTTGAGGTAAGTAATTTAAACTCTGGGAAAGTATCATAGTATAGATAGTAGCCCCTGATACTCTATTTGGTGTTCGGAAAGAAGGGCCGAATAGAGGATCAAATATTATTCCCAGGATTCTAATCATATTATGTCTATGTGAATAAGCAGGCGTCGCTGCTGGCCGCCGCCGCCGCCACTGCAGAGGTCTCCGGACTGAGGCAGAACCTGGGGCGGGCCGAAGAAGAGCTCAAGAGGCAGCTCGAGGAGAACAAAGGTAAGTAATACCCCGTCTGAATGTTATATAAAGGAAAAAATCGTTGATGCTAATAGAAGCACGATGGATTTTACTAGGGGCAATGACCGAAGTGGCAGCCCTTAAGAAGGCGATGTCCGAGGCCAAGAACAAAGCGACCAAGGAGCGCACCGAGCGCGAAAAGCAAGAGGCTCGGGTTGATGAGGTCCAGCAAGAGCTCCAGGATTTCGTCAAAAAATTCGAGTCCTTGGAGCGTGACTCCAAGACGCAAGAATTGGAGCTTGCGAAGGCCCGTCAGAGCGTGCAAGACGCCAAGGTCGAAGCCCAGAAGGCCCTCCAGGAAATTGAGGCGGCCAAGAAGATAGCTGCAAATAAGGCTTTCATTATGCAAAGCAGGCATGTGAAGGATACTTTCCTTTTACCTACCCGAATTCGGAGCTCTCCAGGAGCATTCGCAGATCTGCCGCACAACATCTTTGATGCCGCAGAGTTCTACCGGGCTGAGGAAGGGAGCTCGACGGATAAGCTGTTTTGGTCCCAGTATATTGGGGCCGAACATCCGATGCCCTTGAGTGACCAGCTGAAGCAACTGGTCGAACTTCACAAGGCGGCCGAACTGGCCACGAAGGACTTCATAGTCCGGCTGTGGCCTGGTGAGCCCCTGCCCAGCAGCTACTTCGGCCTTGTCAAGCGGATGGTGGATGCCTGTCCGCGGCTGGAAGTCATTAAGCGGTCCGTCTGCATTGAGGGTGCATGCAGGGCTTTGGCCCGTGCGAAAGTGCACTGGGGAAAGATGGACGCCGAGAAGCTCGTGACAGAGGGGCCGCCGAAGGGCAAGGAGCATCGCCACCCCGAACAATACTATGACAATGTCATTAAGGGTGCCCGCCTTGTGGCGGATGAATGTACCAATGATGTAATATTTGAATGAATGTACTCATGTCATCCTGTAATATGAAAACGAGTTCATGTGCGCTATATGGCGCTTGTTAATTCAAAATATTACCTTCTGTGCAGCCGTTTATAAAATCTTGAGAGTTGACAGTCGTCGGCTTCTGCCCCCATGTAACTAGTACTGGGGTGTTCGGGATAAATATAAACACTCTTTATCCAAATTTTTGGTCCTTTTAAGGAGGTGTTTAACGCAGCGAACAAGGCAATCGGACTATACAGTTTTATCGCTCTCACTTGGCCATAGAAGTCTACAATTTTAAATTGTGGCGAAGCCCCTAGTATCCGGAAGGCCGGACTTGGGGGCGCTATACATGCCTAAATCGGACGAGGCTGATTCCTCGCCTGAAGCGGAAAAAATCTTTAAGGATTTGAGACCTCTCGAACAGGGACCAGCTCTCGCCTTATCATGACAGTTAGTTTTCGGCTTTCTCTACTGAGGTGCTCGTCCGGAAGAACCAGGACACAATCACAGTAGTTCTCCCTGCGCTACCTTAGCCGATATAGAGGAACGTAAGGTACCAAAACATAGGAGCCGGGCAAACCCAACTATTGACCCAAGACATGATTCGGAGCTGATGCATATAATGCTATAAGTTCGGGGTGCCGCATTGTCGAAAGTGTTCGGACTTGACTTGCCATGTTATGGGGTACACTGAAGCCCCTGGCAAACAGGTTGTGCGAAAATGCACGGGTATAATAAATAAGCAGTAGAGGAAAGGGGTAAATAAATGTAATAGTAAGCTGATGTTGTACACTATTTTCCCTTGCTATTTAAATGATACGTCAAAGCGTACATATACAAGTAGTGCAGTAAGCAAAATATGACTGTTTGACACATCCTGACCAGGAGCGGGCTGTATGCGGGTATGTAAAACAGGTATAACGATCGTTATCAGAGACCACCTGAGGATTCTCTTGGGCGCCCCAGCTTCTTGTACTCTTGGTGTGTCCGTCCCGCAATATGTCCGATAGTCTGTCTATCGGAGGAGCCTCCCGAAGATGAGGACCTGAAAGAAAAAAGGTGCGTGGGTCCTGGGGCGGTCGAACCGCACTGTGGACCGTGTCATAGTCGTGCCTCCGCCTATGCCCATGGTATTTTAAGTGCGTAATTATGTACACGCGACACATATTTCGCCGCTTGTCTGGGACTAGGATGGAGGCTGAATTGCTAATCGAGCTCTGAGCATGCCAGATTATCCTGTTGCGGGGTACTCCGGACTCGCTTGACGGTGTCCGGGTTCTTTATTGCCGAATAGGCTGTTTGCCTAAGAAGGCTGCTTTGTACTTCCGCCGCGAGGGTATGTGATACGTCCATTTTGCATCATGCTTTTATATCGATATTTATTGCTTTATGGGCTGTTATTTCACGTTATGTCACAATACTTATGGCTATTCTCTCTTATTTTACAAGGTTTACATGAAGAGGGAGAATGCCGACAGCTGGAATTCTGGGCTGGAAAAGGAGCAAATATTGGAGACCTATTCTGTGCAACTCCAAAAGTCCTGAAACTCCACAGAATATCTTAAAATAAATAAAGAAAGATTGTCGCCAAAGATGAAGGCCAGAGGGCCCACACCCTGCTCACGAGGGTGGGGGGCGCCCCCCTGGGCGCGCCCCCCTACCTCGTGGGCCCCCTGGTGGCTCTCCGATGCCCATCTTCTCCTATATGAATTCTTTCGATGAGAAAAAAAATAAGAAGCAACCTTTCGGGACGAAAAACAATCCGCCGCCACGAGGCGGAACCTTGGCGGAACCAATCTAGGGCTCCGGCGGAGCTGTTCTGCCGGGGACACTTCCCTCCGGGAGTGGGAAATCATCGCCATCATCATCACCAACGCTCCTCTCATCGGGAGAGGGCAATCTCCATCAACATCTTCACCAGCACCATCTCATCTCCAAACCCTAGTTCATCTCTTGTATCAAATTCTTGTCTCCAAGTCCGGGATTGATGCTAGTAGGTTGCTAGTAGTGTTGATTACTCCTTGTAGTTGATGCTAGTTGGTTTACTTTGTGGAAGATCATATGTTCAGATCCTTTATGCATATTATTACCCCTCTGATTATGAACATGAATATGCTTTGTGAGTAGTTAAGTTTGTTCCTGAGGACACGGGAGAAGTCTTGCCATTAGTAGTCATGTGAATTTGGTATTCGTTCGATATTTTAATGAGATGTATGTTGTCTAGCCTCTAGTGGTGTTATGTGAACGTCGACTACATAACACTTCACCATTATTTGGGTCTAGAGGAAGGCATTGGGAAGTAATAAGTAGATGATGGGTTGCTAGAGTGACAGAAGCTTAAACCCTAGTGTATGCGTTGCTTCGTAAGGGGCTGATTTGGAATCATAAGTTTCACGCTATGGTTAGGTTTACCTTAATACTTTTGTTGTAGTTGCGGATGCTTGCAATAGAGGTTAATCATAAGTGGGATGCTTGTTCAAGTAAGAACAGCACCCAAGCACCGGTCCACTCACATATCAAATTATCAAAGTACCGAACGCGAATCATATGAACGTGATGAAAACTAGCTTGACGATATTCCCATGTGTCCTCGGGAGCGCTTTTCCTATTATAAGAGTTTGTTCCGGCTTGTCCTTTGCTACAAAAAGGATTGGGCCACCTTGCTGCACTTTATTTACTGTTGTTGCTCGTTACAATTTACCTTATCACAAAACTATCTGTTACCACTTATTTCAGTACTTGCAGAGAATACCTTGCTGAAAACCGCTTATCATTTCCTTCTGCTCGTCGTTGGGTTCGACAATCTTACTTATCGAAAGGACTACGATAGATCCCCTATACTTGTGGGTCATCAAGACTCTTTTCTGGCGCCATTGTCGGGGAGTGTAGCTCCTTTGGCAAGTGGAATTTGGTAAGGAAAAATTTATATAGTGTGCTGAAATTTTCTGTCACTTGTTACTATGGAAAGTAATTCTCTGAGGGGCTTGTCCGGGGTATCTTCACCCCGTCCGGTAGAGCAAAGAGTTGCTCCTCAACCTACTGAACCTATTGAAAATGAAACTCCTTTTGAAGTTCCTTCGGGTATGATGGAAAAGCTGCTGGCTAATACTTTTACAGGAGATGGAAAAAAGCATCCTGATGAACATCTACTCTATGTGGATGAAGTTTGTGGATTATTTAAGCTTGCAGGTATACCCGATGATGTTGTTAAGAAGAAGGTCTTTCCTTTATCTTTGAAGGAAGACACATTGACATGGTATAGGCTATGTGATGATACGGGATCATGGAACTATAAAAGATTGAAATTGGAATTTCATCAAAAGTATTACCCTATGCATCTTGTTCATCGTGATCACAATTATATATATAATTTTTGGCCTCGCGAAGGAGAAAGCATCGCTCAAGCTTGGGGGAGGCTTAAATCAATGTTATATTCATGCCCCAATCATGAGCTCTCAAGTGTGACAATTCTTCAGAATTTTTATGCTCGGCTTTCTGATAACAATCGCACCATGCTCGATACTTCTTGTGCTGGCTCTTTTATGATGAAGACTATTGAATTTAAATGGAACTTATTGGATAGAATTAAACGCAACTCTGAAGATTGGGAGCTCGACGAAGGTAAGGAGTCAGGTATGACGCCCAAGTTTGATTGTGTTAAATCTTTTATGGATACCGATATTTTCCGTAAGTTTAGCACTAAATATGGACTTGACTCTGAGATAGTAGCTTCTTTCTGTGAATCTTTTGCTACTTATGTTGATCTCCCTAAGGAGAAGTGGTTTAAATATCATCCTCCCATAGAAGTAAAATTAGCTGCACCTATTTAAGTTGAAGAAAAGACTGTCACTTATAGTGATCCTATTGTTCCCACCTCTTATGTTGAGAAACCACCTTTCCCAGTTAGATTAAAGGATCATGCTAAAGCTTCAACTGTTGTTCGTAAAAGCAATATTAGAACTTATACACCTCCTGAGCAAGTTAAAGTAGAACCTAATATTGCTATTGTTAAATATATCTTGTCTGATAATATTGATGGGCATGTTATTCAATTCTGTGGTGAAACTGCTAGAATTGCTAAACCTTGTGCTAAAGATAAACATAGACCTGTGGTAGGCGTGCCTGTTATTTCTGTTAAAATAGGAGATCATTGTTATCATGGCTTATGTGATATGGGCGCTAGTGCTAGTGCAATACCCATTGACTTATACAAAGAAATTATGCATGATATTGCACCTATTGAGTTAGAAGAAATTGATGTCACAATTAAGCTTGCCAATAGAGATACTATTTCACCAGTGGGAATTGTTAGAGATGTTGAAGTATTGTGTGGGAAAACTAAATATCCTGCTGATTTTCTTGTTCTTGGTTGTCCACAAGATATATTTTGTCCCATTATATTTGGTAGACCCTTCTTGAATACTATTAATGCTAAGATAGACTGCGTAAAGAATGTTGTTACTATTGGCTTGGATGATATGGTTCACGAGTTTAATTTCTCTAAATTTAGTAAACAGCATCGTGAGGAAGAATTGCCTAGTAAGGATGAAATATTGGTCTTGCTTCTATTGCCGTACCTCCTAGTGATCCTTTAGAACACTATTTGCTAGACCATGAAAATGATATGTTCATGAATGAAAGAAGGGAAATAGATGAAGTATTCTTTAAACAGGAACCTATTCCGCAACATAATTTGCCTATTGAAGTCCTAGGGGATCCTCCTCTACCCAAGGGTGATCCCGTGTTTGAGCTTAAACCGTTGCCTGATAGTCTTAAATATGCTTATCTTGATGAAGAGAAAATATATCATGTTATTATTAGTGCTAACCTTTCAGAGCATGAAGAAGAAAGATTATTAAAAACTCTGAAAAAGCACCGTGCCGCTATTGGATATACTCTTGATGATCTTAAGGGCATTAATCCCACTCTATGTCAACATAAAATAAATCTGGAAGCGGATGCCAAACCAGTTCGTGATCCTCAACGATGTTTGAATCCTAAAATGAAAGAAGTGGTAAGAAAAGAAATACTCAAGCTTCTGGAGGCAGGTATAATTTATCCCGTTGCTGATAGTTAGTGGGTAAGTCCTGTCCATTGTGTCCCTAAGAAGGTAGGTATTACTGTTGTCCCTAATGATAAAGATGAATTGACCCCGCAAAGAATTATCACAGGTTATAGGATGGTAATTGATTTCCGCAAATTAAATAAAGCTACTAAGAAAGATTATTACCCCTTACCTTTTATTGATCAAATGCTAGAAAGATTATGCAAACATACACATTATTGCTTTCTAGATGGTTATTCTGGTTTCTCTCAAATACCTGTGTAATTTGAAGATCAATCAAAGACTACTTTTACATGCCCTTTTGGTACTTTTGCTTATAGACGATGCCTTTTGGTTTATGTAATGCACCTGCTACCTTTCAAAGATGCATGATGGCTATATTCTCTGATTTTTGTGAAAAGATTTGTGAGGTTTTCATGGACGACTTTTCCGTCTATGGTTCCTCTTTTGATGATTGCTTGGGCAATCTTGATCGAGTTTTGCAGAGATGTGAAGAAACTAATCTTGTCTTGAATTGGGAAAAGTGCCACTTTATGGTTAATGAAGGTATTGTCTTGGGGCACAAAGTTTCTGAAAGAGGTATTGAAGTTGATAAAGCCAAGGTTGATGCTATTGAAAAGATGCCATGTCCCAAGGACATCAAAGGTATAAGAAGTTTTCTTGGTCACGCCGGGTTTTATAGGAGGTTCATTAAGGACTTCTCAAAAATTTCTCGGCCTCTAACTAATTTATTACAAAAGGATGTACCATTTGTCTTTGATGATGATTGTGTAGAAGCATTTGAAATAGTTAAGAAAGCATTAGTCTCTGCACCTGTTGTTCACCCACCTGATTGGAATTTACCCTTTGAAATCATGTGTGATGCTAGTGATTATGCTGTAGGTGCTGTTCTAGGGCAAAGAGTTGATAAGAAATTAAATGTTATCCATTATGCTAGTAAGACTCTAGACAATGCTCAAAGAAATTATGCTACTACCGAAAAGGAACTTTTAGCAGTTGTGTTTGCTTGTGATAAATTCAGACCCTATATTGTTGATTCTAAAGTAACTATTCACACCGATCATGCTGCTATTAAATATCTTATGGAAAAGAAAGATGCTAAATCTAGACTTATTAGATGGGTTCTCTTGCCGTAAGAATTTGATTTGCATATTATTGATAGAAAAGGAGCTGAGAACCCCGTTGCAGATAACTTATCTAGGTTAGAGAATGTTCTTGATGACCCACTACCTATTGATGATGAACAATTAAATGTCATAAGCACTTCTCGTAGCACCCCACGGTGTGCTGATTATGCTAATTATATTGTTGCTAAATTTATACCACCTAGCTTCACATACCAACAAAATAAAAAGTTCTTTTATGATTTGCGACATTACTTTTGGGATGACCCGCATCTTTATAAAGAAGGAGTAGATGGTGTTATTAGACATTGTGTGCCTGAGCATGAACAGAAACAGATCCTACGCAAGTGTCACTCCGAAGCTTATGGAGGACACCACGCTGGAGATAGAACTGCACATAAGGTATTGCAATCCGGGTTTTATTGGCCCACTCTCTTCAAAGATGCCCGTAAGTTTGTTTTCTCTTGCGATGAATGTCAAAGAATTGGTAATATTAGTAGACGTCAAGAAATGCCTATGAATTATTCACTTGTTATTGAACCATTTGATGTTTGGGGCTTTTATTATATGGGACCTTTTCCTGCCTCTAATGGATATACACATATTTTAGTTGCTGTTGATTACGTTACTAAGTGGGTAGAAGCTATTCCAACCAGTAGTGCTGATCATAAAACTTCTATTAAAATGCTTAAGGAAGTTATTTTTCCGAGGTTTGGAGTCCCTAGATATTTAATGACTGATGGTGGTTCACACTTTATTCATGGTGCTTTCCGTAAAATGCTTGCTAAATATGACGTTAATCATAGAATTGCATCTCCATATCACCCACAGTCTAGTGGTCAAGTAGAATTGAGTAATCGAGAGCTCAAATTAATTTTGCAAAAGACTGTTAATAGGTCTAGAAAGAATTGGTCCAAGAAACTTGATGATGCATTATGGGCCTATAGAACTGCATATAAGAATCCTATGGGTATGTCTCCGTATAAAATGGTTTACGAAAAAGCATGTCACTTACCTCTCGAACTAGAACATAAGGTATATTGGGCTATTAAAGAGCTCAACTATGATTTCAAACTTGCCGGTGAGAAAAGGTTATTTGATATTAGCTCACTTGATGAATGGAGAACCCAAGCTTATGAAAATGCTAAGTTGTTTAAAGAAAAAGTTAAAAGATGGCATGACAAAAGGATACAAAAGCGTGAGTTTAATGTGGGTGATTATGTATTGCTATACAACTCTCGTTTCAGATTTTTTGCAGGAAAACTTCTCTCTAAATGGGAAGGTCCCTACGTTATCGAGGAGGTCTATCATTCCGGTGCCATAAAAATCAACAACTTCGAAGGCACAAATCCGAAGGTGGTAAACGGTCAAAGAATCAAACATTATATCTAAGGTAGTCCCATAAATGTTGAAACCAATATTATTGAAACCGTAACCCCGGAGGAATACATAAGGGACACTTTCGAGACCATTTAGGACTCGAAAGGAATAGGTATGTGAATGCAGTAAGTATACCGACTCCAAAACAATTTTTAAGGCAATATTTCTCTGTTTTGGAATATTTAGAAAAATAGAAAAATAAGTGGAAGTCCAGGAAGGACACGAGGCCTTCACGAGGGTGGAGGGCGCACCCTACCCCCTGGTCGCGCCCCCCTACCTCGTGAGCACCTCGTGTGCCCTCCGGACTCCGTTTTCTAGCACGATATGTATTTTGGTCGGTAAAAATTCATTATATATTCTCCCGAAGGTTTTGACTCCCGTATCCCGCAAATATCCTCTGTTCTTGTTTTGAGCTGTTTCTGCTGCAGATTAGAGCAAGTTGTCTTCTCAAGAGTCAGTCGGGGAGAGCCGGGTATCTAATCCGGCACCGGAACCAAGGGCACACAGCGATGCTGACCACTTTGGGCCAGCAACGGAGGAAGATATGGAGGCCGACTTGATGAGAGTAGATGCCATGGAGGATCAAGAAGTCACCTCTCGCCTCCGAGCTGGGTTTACGATGGGGGAACTGAAGGAAATATGCCCTAGAGGCAATAATAAAGTTATTATTTATTTCCTTATTTCATGATAAATGTTTATTATTCATGCTAGAATTGTATTAACCGGAAACATAATACATGTGTGAATACATAGACAAACAGATAGTCACTAGTATGCCTCTACTGGACTAGCTCATTAATCAAAGATGGTTATGTTTCCTAACCATAGACATGTGTTGTCATTTGATTAATGGGATCACCTCATTAGGAGAATGATGTGATTGACATGACCCATTCCGTTAGCTTAGCACTTGATCGTTTAGTATGTTGCTAATGCTTTCTTCATGACTCATACATGTTCCTGTAACTATGAGATTATGCAACTCCCGTTTACCGGAGGAACACTTTGGTACTACCAAGCGTCTGGCGTAACTGGGTGATTATAAAGGAGTACTACAGGTGTCTCCAAAGGTACTTGTTGGGTTGGCGTATTTCGAGATTAGGTTTTGTCACTCCGATTGTCGGAGAGGTATCTCTAGGCCTTCTCGGTAATACACATCACTTAAGCCTTGCAAGCATTACAACTAATGAGTTAGTTGTGAGATGATGTATTACGGAACGAGTAAAGAGACTTACCGGTAACGAGATTGAACTAGGTATTGGATACCGACGATCGAATCTCGGGTAAGTAACATACCGATGACAAAGGGACAACGTATGTCGTTATGCGGTTTGACCGATAAAGATCTTCGTAGAATATGTAGGAACCAATATGGGCATCCAGGTTCCGCTATTGGTTATTGACCGAGAATGGTTCTAGGTCATGTCTACATAGTTCTCGAACCCGTAGGGTCCGCACGCTTAAGGTTTCGATGACAGTTTTATTATGAGTTTATGAGTTTTGATGTACTGAAGGAGTTCGGAGTCCCGGATGAGATCAGGGACATGACGAGGAGTCTCGAAATGGTCGAGACGTAAAGATCGATATATTGGACGACTATATTCGGAGTTCGGAAAGGTTCGAGTGATTCGGTATTTTTGAGTACCGGAGAGTTACGGAATTCGTATTGGGCCTTAATGGGCCATACGGGAAAGGAAAAAGGGCCAAAGGGTGGCGCCGCCCTCCCTTGGACTAGTCCGAATTGGACTAGGAGGGGCGCCCCTTCCTTCCTTCTCCTTTTCCCTTCCCTTCCTTCTCTCCTACTCCTAATACATGGAAGGGTTCCTAGTTGGACTAGGAAAGGGAATCCTACTCGGTGGGAGTAGGACTCCCCCATGGCGCCATAGTAGAGGGCGGCCTCCTCCTCCCTCCCTCCTTTATATACGGGGCAGGGGCACCCATGGACACACAAGTTGATCTACGGATCTTGCCTTAGCCGTGTCGGTGCCCACTTCCACCATAGTCCACTTGGTCATATCGTCGCGGAGCTTAGGAGAAGCCCTGCGCCGGAGAAGTCATATCGTCGCGGAGCTTAGGCGAAGCCCGCGTCGGTGGAGCATCAACATCGTCCTGCGCCGTCGTCTTGTGGAACTCATCCCGACACTTTGCTGGATCGGAGTCCGGGATCGTCATCGAGCTGAGCGTGTGCAGAACTCGGAGGTGCCGACGTTCGGTGCTTGGATCGGTCGGATCGTGGAGGCGTCGACTACATCAACAGCGTTGTCATAGCGCTTCCGCTTTCGGTCTCACGAGTGCGTGGGCGGACCTCTCTCTCTCGTTGCTATGCCATCACCATGGTCTTGCGTGATCGTAGGAAAATTTTTGAAATTACTCGTTCCCCAACAGTGGCATCCGAGCCTGGTTTTATGCGTTGATGTCATGTGCACGAGTAGAACACAAGTGAGTTGTGGGCGATACAAGTCATACTGCCTACCAGCATGTCATACTTTGGTTCAGCGGTATTGTGAGATGAAGCGGCCCGGACCGACATTACGCGACGCTTACGCGAGACTGGTTTCACCGCTCCGAGCACTCGTTGCTTAAAGGTGACGGCGGTGTCTGTCTCTCTCACTTTAGTTGAATCGAGTGTGGCTACGCCCGGTCCTTGAGAAGGTTAAACGGAGTCTATTTGTGAAATATCGTTGTGGTTTTGATGCGTAGGTAAGAACGGTTCTTGCTCAGCCCGTAGCAGCCACGTAAAACTTGCAACAACAAAGTAGAGGACGTCTAACTTGTTTTTGCAGGGCATGTTGTGATGTGATATGGTCAAGGCGTGATGCTATATTTTATTGTATGAGATGATCATGTTTTGTAACCGAGTTATCGGCAATGGCAGGAGCCATATGGTTGTCGCTTTATTGTATGAAATGCAACGCCATGTAATTGCTTTACTTTATCACTAAGCGGCAGTGATAGTCGTAGAAGCAATAGTTGGCGAGACGACAACGATGCTACGATGGAGATCAAGGTGTCGCGCCGGTGACGATGGTGATCATGACGGTGCTTCGGAGATGGAGATCACAAGCACAAGATGATGATGGCCATATCATATCACTTATATTGATTGCATGTGATGTTTATCCTTTATGCATCTTATCTTGCTTTGATTGACGGTAGCATTATAAGATGATCTCTCACCAAAATTATCAAGAAGTGTTCTCCCTGAGTATGCACCGTTGCGAAAGTTCTTCGTGCTGAGACACCACGTGATGATCGGGTGTGATAGGCTCTACGTTCAAATACAACGGGTGCAAAACAGTTGCACGCGGAATACTCAGGTTAAACTTGACGAGCCTAGCATATAACAGATATGGCCTCGGAACACGGAGACCGAAAGGTCGAGCATGAATCATATAGTAGATATGATCAACATAGTGATGTTCACCATTGAAACTACTCCATCTCACGTGATGATCGGACATGGTTTAGTTGATTTGGATCACGTAATCACTTAAGATGACTAGAGAGATGTCAGTCTAAGTGGGAGTTCTTAAGTAATATGATTAATTGAACTTTAATTTATCATGAACTTAGTCCTGGTAGTATTTTGCAAATTATGTTGTAGATCAATAGCTCGCGTTGTTGCTTCCCTATGTTTTTATATGTGTTCCTAGAGAAAATTGTATTGAAAGATGTTAGTAGCAATGATGCGGATTGGATCCGTGATCTGAGGTTTATCCTCATTGCTGCGCAGAAGAATTATGTCCTTAATGCACCGCTAGGTGACAGACCTATTGCAGGAGCAGATGCAGACGTTATGAACGTTTGGCTAGCTCAATATGAGCGATACGGCGTTATGAGCGTTTGGCTAGCTCAATATGATGACTACTTGATAGTTTAGTGCACCATGCTTAACGGCTTAGAATCGGGACTTCAAAGACGTTTTGAGCGTCATGGACCATATGAGATGTTCCAGGAATTGAAGTTAATATTTCAAGCAAATACCGAGTTGAGAGATATGAAGTCTCCAACAAGTTCTATAGCTAAAAGATGGAGGAGAATCGCTCAACTAGTGAGCATGTGCTCAGATTGTGCGAGTACTTCAATCGCTTGAATCAAGTGGGAGTTAATCTTCCAGATAAGATAGTGATTGACAGAATTCTCTAGTCACCATCACTAAGTTAGTAGAACTTCGTGATGAACTATAGTATGCAAGGGATGACGAAAAAGATTCTCGAGCTCTTCGCGATGCTAAAATCGGCGAAGGTAGAAATCAAGAAAAAACATCAAGTGTTGATGATTGACAAGACCACTAGTTTCAAGAGAAGGTCAAAGGGAAAGAAAGGGAACTTCAAGTAGAAAGACAAGTAAGTTGTCACTCCTGCAAAGAAGCCCAAAGCTGGACCAAAGCCTGAAACTAAGTGCTTACACTGCAAAGGAAATGGTCACTGGAAGCGGAAATGCCCTGAATATTTGGTGGATAATAAGGATGGCAAAGTGAACAAAAGTATATTTGATATACAGGTTATTGATGTGTGCTTTACTAGTGTTTATAGTAGCCCTGAGTATTTGATACTGTTCGGTTGCTAAGATTAGTAACTCGAAACAGGAGTTACAGAATAAACAGAGACTAGTTGAAGGGGAAGTGACGATGAGTGTTGGAAGTAGTTCCAAGATTGATATGATCATCATCGCACACTCCCTATACTTTCGGGATTAGTGTTAAACCTAAATAAATGTTATTTGGTGTTTGCGTTGAGCATGAATATGATTTGATCATATTTATTGCAAAACGGTTATTCATTTAAAGTCAAAGAATAATTGTTGTTCTGTTTAAATGAATAAAACCTTCGATGGTTATGCACCCAATGAAAATAGTTTGTTGGATCTCGATCGTAGTGATACACATATTCATAATATTGATGCCAAAAGATGCAAAGTTAATAATGATAGTGCAACTTATTTGTGGCACTGCCGTTTAGGTCATATTGGTGTAAAACGCATGAAGAAACTCCATGCTGATGGACTTTCGGAATCACTTGATTATGAATCACTTGATGCTTGCGAACCATGCCTTATGGGCAAGATGACTAAAGACTCTGTTCTCCGGAACAATGGAGCGAGCAAATGACTTATTGGAAATAATACATACTGATGTATGCGGTCCAATGAGTGTTAAAGCTCACGGCAAGTATCGTTATTTTCTGACCTTCACAAGATGATTTGAGCAGATATGAGTATATCTACTTAATGAAGCACAAGTCTGAAACATTTGAAAAGTTCAAATAATTTCAGAGTGAAGTGGAGAATCATCGTAATAAGAAAATAAAGTTTCTACGATCTGATCGTGGAGGAGAATATTTGAGTTACGAGTTTGGCCTTCATATAAAACAATGTGGAATAGTTTCACAGCTCACGCCACATGGAACACCATAACGTAATGGTGTGTCCGAACGTCATAACCGTACTTTATTTTGATATGGTGCGATCAATGATGTCTCTTACCGATTTACCAATATCGTTTTGGGGTTATGCATTAGAGACAGCTGCATTCACGTTTAATAGGGCACCATCTAAATCCGTCGAGGCGACACCGTATGAACTACGGTTTAAACAGTAAACCTAAGCTGTCGTTTCTTAAAGTTTGGAGTTGTGATGCTTATGTGAAAAAGGTTTCACCTGATAAGCTCGAACCCAAATCGGAGAAGTGCGTCTTCATAGAATACCCAAAGGCAACTATTGGGTACACCTTCTATCACAGATCCGAAGGCAAGTTTTTCGTTGCTAAGATGGATCCTTTCTAGAGAAGAAGTTTCTCTCGAAAGAAGTGAGTGGGAGGAAAGTAGAACTTGATGAGGTAATTGTACCTTCTCCCTTATTGGAAAGTAGTTCATCACAAAAATCAGTTCCAGTGATTCCTACACCAATTAGTGAGGAAGTTAATGATGATGATCATGAAACTTCAGATCAAGTTGCTACCAAACCTCGTAGGTCTTCCAGAATAAGATCCGCACCAGAGTGGTACGGTAATCGTGTTCTGGAAATCATGTTACTAGACCATGATGAACCTACAAACTATGAGGAAGCGATGATGAGCCCAGATTCCGCAAAATGGCTTGAGGCCATGAAATCTGAGATGGGATCCATGTATGAGAACAAAGTATGGACTTTGATGGAGTTGCCCGATGATCGGCAAGCCATGTTATATAAATGGATCTTCAAGAGGAAGACAGATGCTGATAGTAGTGTTACTATCTACAAAGCTCGACTTGTCGCAAAAAGGTTTTCGACAAGTTCAAGGTGTTGACTACAATGAGATTTTCTCAACTGTAGCGATTCTTAAAGTCTGTCCGAATCATGTTAGCAATTGCCACATTTTATGAAATCTGGCAAATGGATATCAAAACTACATTCTTTAATGGATTTATTAAAGAAGAGTTGTATATGATGCAACCAGAAGTTTTTTGTCAATCCTAAAGGAGCTAACAAAATGTGCAAGCTCCAGCGATCCATCTATGGACTGGTGCAAGCATCTCGGAGTTGGAATACACGCTTTGATAAGTTGATCAAAGCATATAGTGTTATACAGACTTACGGTGAAGCCTGTATTTACAAGAAAGTGAGTGGGAGCACTACAGCCTTTCTGATAAGTATATGTGAATGACATATTGTTGATCGGAAATAATGTAAAATTATTCTGCAAAGCATAAAGGAGAGTTTGAAAGGAGTTTTTAAAGAAAGACCTCGGTGAAGCTGCTTACATATTGAGCATCAAGATCTATAGAGATAGATCAAGACGCTTGATAAGTTTTTCAATGAATACATACCTTGACAAGATTTTGAAGTAGTTCAAAATGGAACAGTCAAAGAAAGAGTTCTTGCCTGTGTTACAAGGTGTGAGATTGAGTAAGACTCAAGACCCGACCACGGCAGAAGATAGAAAGAGAATGAAAGTCATTCCCTATGCATCAGCCATAGGTTCTATAAAGTATGTCATGCTGTGTACCAGATCTATTGCATACCCTACCACTAAGATTGGAAAGGGAGTGCAATAGAGATCTAGGAGTAGATCAATGGACAGCGGTCAAAATTATCCTTAGTAGAATAAGGATATATTTCTCGATTATGGAAGTGAAAAAAGGTTCGTCATAAAAGGTTACGTCGATGCAAGTTTTAACACTAATCTAGATGACTCTGAGTCTCAATCTGGATACATATAGAAAGTGGGAGCAATTAGCTAGAGTAGCTCCGTGCAGAGCATTGTAGACATAGAAATTTGCAAAATACTTACGGCTCTGAATGTGACAGACCCGTTGACTAAAATTATCTCACAAGCAAAAACATGATCATACCTTAGTACTCTTTGGGTGTTAATCACATAGCGATGTGAACTAGATTATTGACTCTAGTAAACCCTTTGGGTGTTGGTCACATGACGATGTGAACTATGGGTATTAATCACATACAGATGTGAATATTAGTGTTGAATCACATGATGATGTGAACTAGATTATTGACTCTAGTGCAAGTGGGAGACTGAAGGAAATATGCCCTAGAGGCAATAATAAAGTTATTATTTATTTCCTTATTTCATGATAAATTTTTATTATTCATGCTAGAATTGTATTAACCGGAAACATAATACATGTGTGAATACATAGACAAACAGATAGTCACTAGTATGCCTCTACTGGACTAGCTCATTAATCAAAGATGGTTATGTTTCCTAACCATAGACATGTGTTGTCATTTGATTAATGGGATCACCTCATTAGGAGAATGATGTGATTGACATGACCCATTCCGTTAGCTTAGCACTTGATCGTTTAGTATGTTGCTAATGCTTTCTTCATGACTCATACATGTTCCTGTAACTATGAGATTATGCAACTCCGTTTACGGAGGAACACTTTGGTACTACCAAACGTCACAACGTAACTGGGTGATTATAAAGGAGTACTACAGGTGTCTCCAAAGGTACTTGTTGGGTTGGCGTATTTCGAGATTAGGTTTTGTCACTCCGATTGTCGGAGAGGTATCTCTAGGCCTTCTCGGTAATACACATCACTTAAGCCTTGCAAGCATTACAACTAATGAGTTAGTTGTGAGATGATGTATTACGGAACGAGTAAAGAGACTTACCAGTAACGAGATTGAACTAGGTATTGGATACCGACGATCGAATCTCGGGTAAGTAACATACCGATGACAAAGGGAACAACGTATGTCGTTATGCGGTTTGACCGATAAAGATCTTCGTAGAATATGTAGGAACCAATATGGGCATCCAGGTTCCGCTATTGGTTATTGACCGAGAATGGTTCTAGGTCATGTCTACATAGTTCTCGAACCCGTAGGGTCCGCACGCTTAAGGTTTCGATGACAGTTTTATTATGAGTTTATGAGTTTTGATGTACCGAAGGAGTTCGGAGTCCCGGATGAGATCGGGGACATGACGAGGAGTCTCGAAATGGTCGAGACGTAAAGATCGATATATTGGACGACTATATTCGGAGTTCGGAAAGGTTCCGAGTGATTCGGGTATTTTTCGGAGTACCGGAGAGTTACGGGAATTCGTATTGGGCCTTAATGGGCCATACGGGAAAGGAGAAAAAGGGCCAAAAGGGTGGCCGCCGCCTCCCTTGGACTAGTCCGAATTGGACTAGGAGGGGGGCGCCTTCCTTCCTTCTCCTTTTCCCTTCCCTTTCCTTCTCTCCTACTCCTAATACATGGAAGGGTTCCTAGTTGGACTAGGAAAAGGGGAATCCTACTCCCGGTGGGAGTAGGACTCCCCATGGCGCGCCATAGTAGAGGGCCGGCCTCCTCCTCCCTCCCTCCTTTATATACGAGGGCAGGGGGCACCCCATGGACACACAAGTTGATCTACGGATCTTGACTTAGCCGTGTGCGGTGCCCCCTTCCACCATATTCCACTTCGGTCATATCGTCGCGGAGCTTAGGAGAAGCCCTGCGCCGGAGAAGTCATATCGTCGCGGAGCTTAGGCGAAGCCCTGCGTCGGTGGAGCATCAACATCGCCACCACGCCGTCGTGTTGACGGAACTCATCCCGACACTTTGCTGGATCGAGTCCGGGATCGTCATCGAGCTGAACGTGTGCAGAACTCGGAGGTGCCGTACGTTCGGTGCTTGGATCGGTCGGATCGTGGAGACGTACGACTACATCAACCGCGTTGTCATAACGCTTCCGCTTTTGGTCTACGAGGGTACGTGGACGGACACTCTCTCCTCTCGTTGCTATGCCATCACCATGGTCTTGCGTGATCGTAGGAAATTTTTTGAAATTACTACGTTCCCCAACAGGAACTACATAGCTCAGCTATTCCAAACTCAGTTATCCCTTCCAATGTTAGATTTCTTTCTTATGAAAATATGAGGAGGAGTGTCTCTTGTTCTCCCGCAGCTATGCAACACCCTTGGGTGCAAGGAGCTTTAGCCGTTACAGGAAAGCTTCACAAGGAAATAATGGACCTCAAGCAGCAAGCCGATAAGCTCGAGGAGGAGAACCGTATCTTGAGGGGAATCATCGCCAAGAATATTACACCCACAACAAAGAAGGAGATATAATCACATGGGTATGGGCACTCCCCTTGGCAACTGCCAAGCTTGGGGGAGGTGCCCCGGTATCGTATCACCATCACAACTCCTATCTTTACCTTTTTCTTAGTTCGATCATATTAGTAGTATCTTGAATTAGTAGAATAAAGTTTATGGCATGATCTAGTTTTGAGTTTTGCTTTATGATCCCTCTATGTAATCGAGTCCGTGAGCTATATATAATAAAGTTTAGTGTTGAGTCAAGGGCTTGATTGTTTTGCCATGATCTTGGCTGAATAAAAGAAAAAGAATAAAAAGAAACAAAGAGTTCATATTGATCTTATTGAGAGTAATGACTTCACATAGAAAAAGTATGATGATTAAAAGTTGTTGGGAGTTGGCAAATATAGCTTTGGTCATCGTTGCAATTAATAGGAAGTAATAAGGAGAGAGAGGTCTCACATATAGATATATTATCATTAACATATTTTATGATTGGGAGCACTCATTAAAATATGACATGCTAAAGAGTTGATGTTGGACAAGGAAGACAACATAATGAGTTATGTTTTCTTGTATCTGAGATAAAGTATGTTGTCATGGATCCTCTAACATGTTGAGCTTGCCTTTCCCCCTCATGCTAGCCAAATTCTCAGCACCAAGTAGAGATACTACTTGTGCTTCCAAATACCCTTAAACCAGTTTAGCCATGAGAGTCCACCATATCTACCTATGGATTGAGTAAGATCCTTCAAGTAAGTTGTCATCGGTGCAAGCAATAAAAATTGCTCTCTAAATATGCATGACTTATTGGTGCAGAGAAATAAGCTTTGTACGAACTTGTTGTGGAAGTAATAAAAGCGATGGACTGCATAATAAAGTTCCACATACAAGGGGCAATATAAAGTGACATTCTTTTGCATTAAGATTTTGTGCATCCAACCATAAAAGCGCATGGCAACCTCTGCTTCCCTCTGCGAAGGGCCTATCTTTTATTATTATCTCCTACCTTATGCAAGAGTCACGGGGATCTTCACCTTTCCTTTTTCATTTTGTCCTTTGGCAAGCCCAGCATGTTGGAAAGAACATGATATATATATATCTAATTGGATGTAGGGGAGCATGAATTGTTATTGTTGACATTACCCTTGAGGTAAAAGATTGTGGGGCAAAACTATAAGCACCTATCTTTCTCTGTGTCCGATTAAAACTCCGTAACCACAACTATTGCGTGAGTGCTAGCAATTATGAAGGACTAAGTGATAGTTGAGTATGTGGACTTGCTTTTAAGCTCTGACATAGACTCTTTCCGATTTATGATAAATTGCAATTGCTTCAATGATTGAGGTTATAATTTGTTGGTGCCCAATAAGGTTTCTGATTCATACTTTTGCATTGTGAAAAGATCATCACTTGAACATAAGTAATCATATGACAAAATCTATATATGTTGCTGTTATGAGAATAATCATGATGCCTTCATGTCCGTATTTTATTTTTTATCGACGCCTCTACTGTAAACATGAGGACATATTTATTGTTATCGGCTTTTCGCTTGAGGACAAGTGAGGTCTAATCTTGGGGGAGTTGATACGTCCATTTTGCATCATGCTTTTATATCGATATTTATTGCTTTATGGGCTGTTATTTCACGTTATGTCACAATACTTATGGCTATTCTCTCTTATTTTACAAGGTTTACATGAAGAGGGAGAATGCCGGCAGCTGGAATTCTGGGCTGGAAAAGGAGCAAATATTGGAGACCTATTCTGTGCAACTCCAAAAGTTCTGAAACTCCACGGAATATCTTAAAATAAATAAAGAAAAATCGTCACCAAAGATGAAGGCCAGGGGGCCCACACCCTGCTCACGAGGGTGGGGGGCGCGCCCCCTACCTCGTGGGCCCCCTGGTGGCTCTCCGATGCCCATCTTCTCCTATATGAAGTCTTTCGATGAGAAAAAAATAAGAAGCAACCTTTCGGGACGAGACTTCGCTGCCACGAGGCGGAACCTTGGCGGAACCAATCTAGGGCTCCGGCGGAGCTGTTCTGTCGGGGACACTTCCCTCCGGGAGGGGAAATCATCGCCATCATCATCACCAACGCTCCTCTCATCGGGAGAGGGCAATCTCCATCAACATCTTCACCAGCACCATCTCATCTCCAAACCCTAGTTCATCTCTTGTATCAAATTCTTGTCTCCAAGTCCGGGATTGATGCTAGTAGGTTGCTAGTAGTGTTGATTACTCCTTGTAGTTGATGCTAGTTGGTTTACTTGGTGGAAGATCATATGTTCAGATCCTTTATGCATATTATTACCCCTCTGATTATGAACATGAATATGCTTTGTGAGTAGTTACATTTGTTCCTGAGGACACGGGAGAAGTCTTGCTATAAGTAGTCATGTGAATTTGGTATTCGTTCGATATTTTGATGAGATGTATGTTGTCTAGCCTCTAGTGGTGTTATGTGAACGTCGACTACATAACACTTCACCATTATTTGGGCCTAGAGGAAGGCATTGGGAAGTAATAAGTAGATGATGGGTTGCTAGAGTGACAGAAGCTTAAACCCTAGTTTATGCGTTGCTTCGTAAGGGGCTGATTTGGATCCATATGTTTCATGCTATGGTTAGGTTTACCTTAGTACTTTTGTTGTAGTTGCGGATGCTTGCAATAGAGGTTAATCATAAGTGGGATGCTTGTTCAAGTAAGAACAGCACCCAAGCACCGGTCCACCCACATATCAAATTATCAAAGTACCGAACGCGAATCATATGAACGTGATGAAAACTAGCTTGACGATATTCCCATGTGTCCTCGGGAGCGATTTTCCTATTATAAGAGTTTGTTCCGGCTTGTCCTTTGCTACAAAAAGGATTGGGCCACCTTGCTGCACTTTATTTACTCTTGTTGCTCGTTACAATTTACCTTATCACAAAACTATCTATAACCACTTATTTCAGTACTTGCAGAGAATACCTTGCTGAAAACCGCTTATCATTTCCTTCTGCTCCTCGTTGGGTTCGACACTCTTACTTATCAAAAGGATTGCGAGTATGACACCTTTGAAGGTGGTTTTTGTAGGTTTGATCCTTGAGGGGTCGATGCCCATTTTGCGCACTGTATCCTGATAGAGCAGGTTCAGGCTGCTGCCACCGTCCATGAAGACTCGTGTGAGATGGAATCCGTCGATGATGGGGTCAAGGACCAATCCGGCCGAACTGCCATGACGGATGCTGGTAGGGTGGTCCCTGCGATCGAATGTGATCGGGCAAGAGGACCATGGGTTGAATTTTGGGGCGACTGGCTCTATCGCATAGACGTCCCTTAGTGCACGCTTCCGTTCCCGCTTGGGAATATGGGTTGCGTATATCATATTCACTGTTTTCACCTGATGAGGGAATTTCTTCTGCCCTCCTGTGTTCGGCGGCCGGGGCTCCTCGTCATCATCGCTATGCAGCCCCTTTTCCTTGTTTTCGGCATTCAACTTGGCAGCCTGTTTAAACACCCAGCATTCTCTCTTGGTGTGGTTGGCTGGTTTGTCGGGGGTGCCGTGAATTTGACATGAGCGATCAAGTATGCGGTCCAAACTGGACAAGCCCGGATTGTTTCTTTTAAATGGACTTTTCCGCTGTCCGGATTTTGAGCCTCTGAATCCGGCATTGACTGTCGTGTCTTCGGCGTTGTCGCCATCGCTGCGACGCTTGTATCTATTGCGTCGTGGCTTGCCGTTGCTATCTCTGGCATCTGAATCGCCGGAGTTTTTGGGTGTGATGTTGCTACGAGCCAGCCAGTTGTCCTCGCCCGCGCAAAAGTGGGTCATGAGTGTCATGAGGGCTGCCATGGATTTTGGCTTCTCTTGGCCGAGGTGTCGGGCGAGCCATTCGTCACAGATGTTATGCTTGAAGGCTGCTAAGGCTTCGGCATCCGGACAGTCGACAATTTGTTTTTTTTTGGTTAGGAACCGAGTCCAGAATTTCCTGGCTGACTCTCCGGGCTGTTGGATTATGTGACTTAAGTCATCAGCATCCGGTGGTCGCACGTAAGTGCCCTGGAAGTTATCAAGGAATGCGTCTTCCAGATCCTCCCAACTGCCAATGGAGCTTGCTGGCAGGCTATTCAGCCAGTGCCAAGCCGGTCCTTTGAGCTTAAGTAGCAGGTACTTTATGGCATGTAAGTCATCGCCGCGGGCCATGTGAATGTGTAGGAGAAAATCTTCAATCCATACCGCGGGGTCTGTTGTGCCATCATATGATTCAATGTTTACGGGTTTAAACCCTTGTGGGAATTCATGATCCATAACTTCATCACTGAAGCATAGGGGGTGTGCGGCGCCTCTATGCCGGGCTACATCTCGACATAGTTCAAATGAATCTGGTCGGTTGTATTCGGCCTGGCCGGACTTTGGTTTATTGTATCCGGCGTGACGGTCATCCGTAGATCCGTAGTTCGATCTTGACTGTCCTGCTTTGTTTTCTAATACATCTCGTAGGTCCTTCATGTAGCTCCGGACCTTAGTATTATCATTTGATTGGCGACGGGGTGCGGTCTGGACTTCGGGCTGGTATGCCGCTTTGTCTCGGCCACGGGGTGGTCGGTCAGCCGCATCATGCGCTGGTAGTGTGGGCTTTAACGCCTCCTCCTCGAGTTGAGGTAGCAACCTGCGCTTTGGGTAACTTTTGGTAGGGCGCTCGAGTCCGTATTCCTCGGTAGCTAGGACCTCGGTCCATCTATCAGTTAGCAGATCTTGATCAGCTTGGAGCTGTTGCTGCTTTTTTCAGGCTTTTTGCGGTGGCTATAAGCCGGCGCTGGAAGCGCTCTTGCTCGACGGGATCCTCAGGCACGATGAATTCTTTGTCGCCAAGGCTCACTTCGTCTTCGGAGAGAGGCATGTAGTTATCATCCTATGATTCTCCATCCGTTGCCTGTTTCCTTAGGGCTAGCTTGCCCATCCCCTTGCTCGGCCTGCTCAAAGCCTGGCTGGGCGGGATTGTTTTCGTCTTCGGCACCATCCGGATTATTGTCTCTTGTGCCAGTATCACTATTTTTGCTATGGCGGGGCTTGGAGCGGTGCCTATGACGCCGGTGCCTAGATTGCTTCTCCATGCGGTTATCTTCCTTTGCCTCATCGCCATTGCTTTCTTTGGGGGTGTCCACCATATATATATATATATATATATCATATGGCGAGGTGGCTGTCCAGCGCCCTATAAGCAGTGGTTCCTGGTCTTCTCCTGCATTGTCGTCCATACCGTCGATGTCTTCAGAGTTGAAGTCAAGCACGTCGGTTAAGTCATCGACAGTGGCTATTAAGTGGGTGGTGGGTGGGGAACGAATTTCTTCGTCGTCCGCTTCCCACTCGAGCCGGACATAGTTCGGCCAAGAATCTCACGACAAGGAAAGAGACCTTAATGAATTTAGCACATCACCCAAGGGCGAGTGTTGAAAAATATCCGCGGAGGTGAACTCCATGACTGGTGCCCAATCAGATTTGATAGGCACGGATGTACGCAGTTCGGATCCTGTGGCCGGAGACGAGTCCCAGGGTCCGAGAATACCATCCTCACAGAAGGTGTCTTCAGTGTTCAGCTCCAACGCCGATGAGTGTTCGGCCTCTGTGGCATGGTCTATCCACCCGTCCTCGGAGGACGCGATCTGCTCCGGATTGATTCCCGGCGCCACCGCAGGCGCGATCTTCCGAATACTGTCCGATGGCAGATCAAAGTCATGCCCGTCGTGACCGCTCGGCGCACCTGACATGGGCTCGAATCCGTCGAAGATCAAGTCTCCGCGGATGTCGGCAGTATAATTTAAGCCTCCAGATGGCCAAGCGAGTTGGCCCGCAGTACGAAGCCGCCAAATACGAAAGATATGTCTGGGAAGGAAAACCTCCCCCTGGACTGCGTCGTTGAAGATGATTGAAGGAGCCATTAAGCCTTATTGCAATGACACAGTGGAACTCTCAATGAAAGCACCAATAGAATCCCGAAAATCTCTTCCTCTCAATGAAAGCACCAATGTCGGTGGCAAAACCGGCGGATCTCGGGTAGGGGGTCCCGAACTGTGCGTCTAAGGCTAATGGTAACAGGAGGCAGGGGACACGATGTTTTACCCAGGTTCGGGCCCTCTCGATTGAGGTAATACCCTACTTCCTGCTTGATTGATCTTGATGATATGAGTATTACAAGAGTTGATACCACGAGATCGTAGAGGCTAAACCCTAGAAGCTAGCCTATGATTATGATTGTTCTTGTCCTACGGACTAAACCCTTCGGTTTATATAGACACCGGAGGGGGCTAGGGTTACACAGAGTCGGTTACAGAAAAGGAGATCTACATATCCGAATTGCCAAGCTTGCCTTCCACGCAAAGGAGTCCCATCCGGACACGGGACTAAGTCTTCAATCTTGTATCTTCATAGTTCAACAGTCCGACCAAAGTATATAGTCCGACTGTCCGAGGACCCCTTAATCCAGGACTCCCTCAGCTGAAGCAGGTTTTAACCCTAGCATGTTAATTCCATGCCAGATGGGAGTAGGAAAGTGGTGTGTGTGTGTGTGTGTGTGTGTGTGTGTGTGTGTGTGTTTTCTTGTTGTTTGTTGTGAGAGAGATGTGATGGTCCGCCACACGGACATAGTTGACGACGATGGCACCAAGGTCAAAGGTCTAATGTACACGAAATTGAGGTTGTTGTCGGCCGAACCTCCCTGACAGTGAGCACGTCGATGCGGCACCGAGTGCCAAATAGCCCAAATATAGGCCACCAGGGGCGCCTTGTCGAGCAGACGGAAGCATTGCACCTCCTTCGCAACAGCCATGCACATTCCTGGAGGGGGGGACACAGTGGCTATAGCAAGGGTACAAGATAGTATCGTAAGAGAGACCCGGTGCGCCGACTGCCATATGCATCGCTACAGCGTTTTAGGTCGGTATGGTGGCAGTTGCTGGTAATGTTTGTTATGAACGAGAGTGCCGATAGGAGGAGGAATGACAAATGCACGCATAACCATCAAACCTACCATCACGACCTCAAACCCCCTTTAATGGTAAAGATAAGTCTATTTTAAGCCGAGAAATAACTCTTGAAGTGAAATTTAGTCTGGTTTAAATGAGTGTATATGCAACGACATGTAAATCGCCCCCTTAGGCATTTTTTGAGTTGATGTGGCAAATGGATTAGATGGTTTTGACCGAAATAAGAACCGGGACTAATGGGGGCATTAGTCCCGGTTCGTGCACCCAGGGACCACGTGGGTCATTTGTCCCGGTTCGTCTGGACCTTTTAGTCCCGATTGGTGCCATGAACCGGGACTAAAGGGTGCGATGCCCATTAGTCCCGGTTCGTGGCACCAACCGGGACTAAAGGGTTAGACCTTTAGTCCCGGTTCGTGCCACGAACCGGTACTAATGGGGTTTGAGGCATTAGTACCGGTTCATGGCACGAACCGGTACTAAAGGTCCCATTTTCAAACTCCCCCCTGTGGATCGCCTTTTCAGTTTTAAAAAAAATAAAAGAAAATGATGAAAATGTCAAAAAAAATAAAAGAAAATAAATTTTCCATGTGATATATGATCTAGTTGTTGGGAAAATTTACAAATATGAATTTCGACTTTATTTGCAAAATCTCTCTAGAATTTAGTAAAATGGGCATAACTTTTGCATACGAACTCGAATGAAAAAGTTTTTTATATGAAAAATCATCTACTCGAAAAGTTACATCCAAATTTAACCGGGAGAACCCCGTTAAACATTTTCAAAATCCTCAAAAACCTAACAGAAAAAAAGTTACGGGCCTTTTTAGATCTAGAGTGGAAAAAATCAAAAAAAATTCAAACTGTGGTCAAACAATGGTCAAACTAATTATTCTACAATATTAGTGTTACTAAATAATTATTTCAGTTATTTTGAATTTTGGTCAAATCTGGTCAAACTATGGTCAAACAATGGTCAAACTATGGTCAAACAATGGTCAAACTGATTATTCAAGAAATATTAGTGTTACTAAATAATTATTGTTTTTTAAAACAATAGTTTCAAACTCAAACAGTGAAATATGTCACTTCATGCTCAAGCAAAATTCCTGAAGGTTAATAGGATTGACATCTTACTATTGTCAGGAAAACAACAAGTGCAGACTTGGAAACGAGGGAGAATAGAACCCGGAAGTTAAGCGTGCTCAGGCTGGGGGAGTGGGAGGATGGGTGACCATTCAGGAAGTTAGATGATTTCGAATGATGAGGGGTGATTAGAGATTAGAGGATAAATTGAGTAGTGATGAGGGGTGGTGATTAGAGATTAGAGGTTAAAATAATTCAGAAATTTAAAAATAAAAAAAAATTCAAAAACAAATTCAAAAAAAAAAATCGTAAAATTTCCTTTAGTCGCGCCAGTTATATACAATAGCAGGTGATTTTGGACAATTAAAATCTCTCGCTGTTTGAATACTACTAGCTGAAAGCCCTGTAGTATACAGTACGACAGGCTCCAAAGAAAGGTGTTTCCAACAAGGAGACTGGTCTACTGGGAGATGTTTGCACTTTGCAAGCACTCCTATCAGCTCAGTTAGTAAAGGTATTTGCACCTTCCAGAGCAATATAGGGACCGCCCTGTCAATTTTATGTGCAAGCCGCGCACATTACTGTGGTCTTGTGCTACTCATTGGCTGAACAACGGGCGCCGTTTCCAATCTGGACCGTAGAACCATTCTACAGCTGCTCCCCCAAGAAATCCTCCCAGCTGCACGAATGTGAAACAATCCAAGTAAGCTAGCCAATCAAGCACATCATCTGTTGCCAAAATTAACGAACTCTGTAGAAAATTGTATGGGAGACATACATGTGCCCAGTTGTCGAGGCGCTGCCTAAGAAGGATGCCGATACCCTATCAAATGGAACACATGAGACGTGCAAATGCATGGGAGGCAACAAAAGTAGACGACAAAACACAAAGACAAATATCAAAATTAGTACCAGATTTATTAGAACCACAATTTTAACACTCTCCAAAACTTCCTCTCCGTTTCGGAAAAGTTCTTTGTGCCTCCATATATAAACAACATATGCACCGACCTGAACATGAAGATAGAGGAAGGTTAACCAAACAGTGAGATGCAAGAAATTTCTAGTGCACAAGTACAACAGATAAAACCAACCACATTACATGCCAGTTTCAGTCAAGATGTGAGGGATACAAGGTTTGGCCATTCAGAATAAATCTGTATTATGCAAGTTGCTTTTATGTTCTTGGACTAAACATGTGATGCAGCAACTATTGATGCGGAACAAATACTAAGGTCCCAAGCCTCTGTCACTAGAAACAGGGGGACTTACACCTTTGAGCCCTGAATGAAGGTGAATTGGCATTTTTTCTGTTCATTTAGATCAGTATATTCACCTTAAAAGATGGATCCTGAATTAGTTAGGAAGACTGGTTGGGCAGCTCTACACTTCGGAAAGTACCCATGCCTAGTATAGGCAGAAAAAATTAAGCAGTACACATCGACATTGCAGAGACATTACAAACCTTCCCTCCAAACATCTCCTCCAGCTTTATCATTAGATATCGCTGGCCCCGGATTTTTTAGAAGAGCAAGACAAATTTTGCATTCAGAAATAGTAAGCTCTTGGTGAAGCCTCCCTACTTTGGCTGTGCATAGAGATGTTTCTAAGATGAACAAGCACCTACGAAAACTCAAGGTCCCATTAAAAGTTACAATCTTCATTGGGTATTAAGATAGGGTTTAGAAAAAGTTAAAGCGTATCGAAATGGAAAGGTAGCCAAGAAAGAGTGTGACTAGTTCAAAATAATGTCATGTTCCTTGCGAATTAAATATGAATTAAGCACTATAGGGTCAAGCACACATGATCTTTGTATTGAATACAAACAAAATGAGGACACACCTAACCTCTACATAGTTACACACAGCCAACACCAACACCAACACACACACACACACACACACACACACACACACACACACACACACACAAAAGCCAGCAAACACAAAGTCATATAAAATCAAAGCTATGCCTAGGCAAGAGGAAAAAAAACCAAAGCGATAAATGTACTGATGGACATACCAATCCACAGATAGCCCCAGATGCACCAACACCATATGTGCGTGCGGAGCTAAACCAGTAGCTCATTAGTGAACCTGTTATAGTTGCAAGAATGAATGAATAAGAAAATAGATAGGGATGACATAGTAGGATGGGTTATATCATAAACAGGCTAAAGACAATGAAACATGTACCTGATAGTGCCGAAGTGCAATAGATGGCTAGAAATCTTCTAGGACCAGCATCCTTTTCCACCTTTGGCCCAATGCTAGCCAAAGAGAGTGTATTGAACTGTATCATCATGATGATGATCGAAAGTTAGCGCAATTGCCATTCTGTAGAGAATAATTGTAATCTCAACCAGAGACAGGAACACATACAGCAATGTGAAGAGGACCTCGATGAAGGAGAGCTGGCGTAGCCAGGCGCCAGATTTGCCCATTACGGATCGGGTCGTTTACCTGCGTAGCAAATAATTGTTGCATTCGGCAAGCATTAGACGGACAATACATCGACAGAATATATATACACAATGGAAAGGAATTTTCGGCCGATAGAAGAACAAACCCTAGATCCCCACTTAGTAAGCTTCCTTTTCGATGCTATATCTGCCACATAAACCCTTCGACAACGCAATCACAACCAAAATAAAGTAAAAAAAAGATCAAGAAAGGTGCAAAGAAGCAATAAATAAAAGGAAATCACTCAAGCATTGGTACATAATTGAATTTAGCATTGTGAGACTCACATGAGATTAACAGCGATAATGCCATCAGTCCATCGCCTCTTCTCGTTGTTGCTTCCATTGTCATGCGGCCACATGGGCAGCGATGTCTGGTAAAAAAAGGGGAAAGCAGAAGCGCAGACAAAGGATGCAGAGACCGCGTTGGCTACCGCCCCGAGACCGAGGCGGCGGGGTGGTTTAGACTGCGATGAATGTGATCCTCCGAACCCTCTCCGCGGCATGACTTGATGAGGATGCCCCACGCCCTATATATGGAGCGTGTGTGAAATTCACATCCAGATTGATTAAACCACGCTCGAAGGTTATAAATGACTAATTTATAATTTACCAAAGCTACCACGTTCACGTAGGCAACATGTGACGTCCGTTGCAAAACCCGCAACGTAGTAGGGAGTGAGAGATAAAAGGGAAGAAACAGTACCTGTGACGGCGATGGCGAGCGGTGGAAGAGACCACTGGCTTGGTGGGCGGCCGGAGAGGAGGAGCCTGGAGTAGGACGCCTGAGGGAGCGGAGCAGCAGCCGCGCTGCCATGGCCATGGGATGATGGGACCGTCGTAGATCAGGTGCAGGAGGCCTTTCGTTTCGAGATTCTGTGGGGAGTAGAGGGCTGCCTCCGACTGTACCTGGTTTAGCACTCCGATGGATTGGAGAGGAGCATGCCGGCCGGAGAAGGGGGTGGTCGGAGGGAGGCGAACTTGGGGGCGACGTCCAGGCGGGCCGTTGGAGCGCAACGGATTTGGGACTAGGAGAGAAGAAGGGGATCAACTTGAGGAACAAGAAAAGACGGGAAAAGTGGAACGGAGGAACGCACGGCATGGCCAAACGGTCTAAAACCTACTACTCCCTCCGGTCCTTTTTACTTTGCATATTAGCTTTGTCTGAAGTCAATCTCATCCAACTTTGATCAAGTTTATATAAAAATTATTGACATTCAGATAACAACACCAATATCATTGGATTCATCTCGGAATATATTTTTGTATTATATTTGTTAAATATTATATATGCTTATAATTTCTAATAAAAATTTGGTCAAACTTAGCACAGTTTGACTTTCGGCAAATCCAATGTACAGAGTAAAAAGGACCAGAGGGAGTACTACATCTACATGTCTCCAACCGCTTATATATACAACGCTGAGTGCTTATCCACTAGTGCTTAAGGAGAGAGAGTGTAGTTGCGTCCCCAAATAACTTTTGTCTTGCAACGGAGGGTGCTTCACATTTTTTTCGAAAAGAGGGGGTCGCCCCAGCCTCTGCATCAGAACAATGCATACGGCCAAAGAAGGGTGCTTCACATAGGTGCTTCAATACCGTTAGTTTGCTTAGCCCTGACGTGAAAACAGCAGTTTCCTCTCCTAAGCATTTGCTAGCACCGGTAGCCAAAGTTTGCTTCCGTCCCTCTCTCTAAGCACCTGTGCAAGCACCTACACGAAAATAAACCTGTTTTTTTTTTTTTGCTGAGGCACCTGTGTAATTGTACAGGGTCTTAACACGGAGTGCTTTCTGTAGAAACGCACACACCGAACGATTTCTTCGTCTGGGATATGGGCGGGCCCATGCAAGCATCGAGCGAGCCTCAGCCAAGCCAGAGAGGGCAAGGAAGACGTGGGATAAGGGTTGCCTGCTGGGCGAAGCGCTCGTCCAGGCCACCCATCGAAAGGTGAAGAAGGATCACGATCAGCAACGAGCTCCCGAGTTTGCAAAATTTGTTGCCGTTGGACTTGATCCTCTGAAAAAAAAACGCCCACCGGGCGGTGATGGTGCATAGCTCGGTGTTGAGGGCAGAGATGCAAGTGTCGCGGTCGTCTTGAATGAGAGGACGGAGCACGACCCAGATGTGACGTGCCATGGCACTGACCTTGACGACATGATTAAAGAGCTTGGTGAGATGTGGGTGTACAACCACTCTATATATGATGGCGATGTCATCCTTGAGCCAGGGTTGGTTGTGCGTGGCGAGGACAACGTCATTGAAGATATGGTGGAGCACAAAACAACGGCCAAGATGAATCTTTTTTTTTAAACGGAGGCATAAGATTTGCCTCGTTTAATAAATAAGAGAGCCAAGATGAATCATGAACATCAAAGAGATGGTGCCAATGGTAGAAACTGTGTCTGTTGAGATTGAGGACGATGAGAGTGGAAGGAGTAGTGTTAGTAATGGTGTCCCTGTTGGAACAGCCCAGGAGGAGGAAGAACAATCATGCACACAATTCAAGGAAGAGGAAGATGCACTCACTTTGGCACACGCACATAGTGCCTTTTCAATTGTATGACTTCTCGCCACTTAACACAACAACAAATACATGGCTTAGATAGTCGGACTCACTTGGCTATCACACAGCCACTAACCACTAGCTAGCATGCACACATGCACGGTCAAGCCACACATACTTACTACACTAGATGCATGCTGGATAGCGGTCGATGTGTTAAGTAATGGTAGTAGATGCAGAAACGAGCACACTAAAAATTCCACAATGTGTTCAATTTCTTATACCATTTATGCTTCAATCGTTTCAACTTCTTTCTTGCATGATAGAAATAAAGGAGCGCATACACATATTTTTCACATCACCTTGTCATGCATGAATGGGCCACATAAGCCTCTGCGATTTACCTTGAATTATTGGAAGAAAATATGAATTATTATATGGGCTAGACCCAATAATTCCAACAATCCTCGACCAGATCCCAGAGGGACATAAATTTGCTTATGGTTCCAAAACATTGTTTATATATCGATATTTTAGTGGAGACTGTTAAGTTGAACTTCCAGCTAGAACTCCACGCTACACTTGTTCACAACTTTAACAGTGCACTACGTCTTGAACTGCAAGTTTTCTGTAAACAAGTTTCATGTAAAACCCTCGATCGATACTAGACCACTGAAAACTTTCCCCCCTGTAGGAGCATATATGTCAAACTCCAGGCCCCTTCATGAGTTTATTAGAGAACACCCAACTCTCACAGACTACGACGTTTAACAGTCTAACTCATATAGGTGTGCTTTTCTAGATGTTCCGTAGGACAACATCTTTGCCTACCCAAGCTACATAACTCATTTATACAGTACATATGTGTGTTTTTTCTAGATGTTCTTTCTAGATTTATTTGAACTTTCTGGAAATCATCGACTCACATAACTCAGACTGCTTTACTTTTTGTCTTTTCAACCAATATACAGTACATGCGTATTAATCAGTGGCCATTAACTGCAACATGGACCGATATACCACGTCACACAACTGTCTCAATCAATTTTATATAGAAAATGTCCATAAGTCCTACTGCACATTCTGTCTAGTACGTTATACAAAAGAATCTTCAAACTTGTACACAGTTTTATATTTGGAGGTCATAGGTTCTGATTTCGCCTCAGGTCTACAAAACCTAGGACTGGTCCTGCCAACACTGATATCGATACCAAACAGACCCGCAAAAAAGAGAAGAGACACAAATTGAATTTGATTAATTGAATCTAAATTGAGAGGGATGCTCGATGATCATCACGACTGAGGATTAGGGCACCTTCCATGCCTACTCGCAAAAAAACCCCGCATCTGTCTGCAGACATGGACCCGGGAGACAGTCATCCAACTGTAGTCGCATTCTGTCCACTAGCAAATTCAAATTCAAATCTACGATGATCCACACAACGCGGCAGATCACATCGGCGCTGGATCGCATCCCCGATCACAATAAAAAAAAGGCAAATATGCTTAGTTTTTACATGCCCAAATCCAAAAGAACATCAGTCTGTGCATTTCCGCCCTACCGGACCGGCCGTCCCAGCAAGATGCTTCCTGATCAAGGAGGTGTCGTCGTCGCCGAATAGGCAGCCTCCACGACTGCGTCCACCTCCGCCTCCGCCGCGTCCTCATCTTGCACCGCCGCCAACAGATCTTCATGCCGCTCCAACATTTGATACCAGACGAATTGCACAATAATTCTAGCGGTGAAATCCAAACAGTCGATATTCAATGTCAACATCTTGGCATCCTCCACATTGGCGGTTATCTTCGCCCACTTTTCCTTGAGCGCGGCCTTCTTCTCCTCGCGCGCCGCCTTCGCCTCCTCGATCATGGTCCTCCACTCTTCGAGCTTGATCTTCTTCTCTGTCACATCCATCAACTGCGTGAATCTCTCCGCCTTCTGCTCCTCCTTGATGTCCGAGCTCCACACGCATGTATCTTCCTTCTTCGCCAAGATCTCCTTGAACCTTTCTGTCAGCTTGGCCGCCGCAACTCCTCCTCCCACTTCTTGCCCCGCATATTTCTTCTAACCTTCTTCGGCGGTTCTTGGGTTGGGTGGGTAGGTTCACCGGTTTCTTCCTCATTGACTTGGGCGGCGGTCTTGGCAATGAAAAGGTTCCACTTCAGCTTCCCATTGAACTTCAAACAACAATGCATGACGGTGAAGGACTTCTTCTCTAACTTCTTGTACACCACACAAGCATGAGTAGGCTACAAAAGTGAAACATCGCATGTCTGTCTAGTGAGAAAAAACAATACATGTCCGGCTAGTGATCGACAAAAAAAAGCATATCCAACTAGTGATCAACAAAACTAGAGCATATCCAACTAGTGATCAACAAAACTAGATCATATCTGGCTAGTGATCAACAAAACTAGAGCATATTCGGTTAGTGATCAACAAAACTAGAGCATATCCGACTAGTGATCAACAAAACTAGAGCATACCCGGTTAGTGATCAACAAAACTAGAGCATATCCTGCTAGTGATCAACCTACTTGCTTGGTGATTTGTGCACCGCTAGGTCACCGTGCGATAAGATCCTTCAAGTGCCCACAATACTTGGAGACGGTCTCTTGGATGGTGTACCATCGATGGTTAAGGGACTTCCACTCACGGTTGCGGATCAATGCGTCGGAATAGGATGTGATGGAACCATATGTGAACATTCCTCCAAAAGGTTGTGCCCTTTTGCTCCATGCCGCGGACATTATCGAGGCTAGTGGTCAACCATGCGTCGCACAACAACTCATCCTCCCGCATGTTGAAGGTTTCTCCTCTACCCTTCTTCTTCAGATCACCTGTTGTATCATCCGAATCATCATCGTCATCGTCGTCGTCCTCCTCCCCCTCACCCCTCAAGATGCTGCTCTAAGGCGGCCTAATTTTGTTGTTGTTGTGTGCCGTCATCGATCTGGGTGTAGGACTGTTGCATGGTCGTATGGGTGTTGTTGCTGGTAGTTGTCGGACTGGGTTGGATTCAAGTCTTTCACCTGTTCCATCCTCGTAGAACCTCATCCTCCCTCCCCTCTGTCGTGGATGATATGGAGCATCTCCCTGTCGGCGTCGTACGCCAGCTCCGCTGCTCTCGGCATTGCAGCAAACAACACGTGACCATCCATATGCTCTCCGCCCGCCGTCCTCGCCTGGATGAGCGTTGGCAAACAATACTCGGAGAAGAGCGGCGCCGCGTTAACATCGACGATGTAAGGAACCGTACCGGAGGGGTTTGCGGGCTGCTTGGCGGCATAGGAGTAGTAGTACGGAGGCTTCTACGGCTCCGGCCATAGCGCCATCAGTATTGTGGGCGTGCTCTTTTGGTGGCGTCTGCCACGGCCTCGCCGACTGCCCCGTCGGCCCCATCCGCCATGCCCATCACCACCACCAAGCCCACCGACGGCCAAACGCTTCCTCATCCTCTCCTCATTTGCGGCCTACGCTTTTGATGCGTCGATTTTGCCTCATCTCCGAGCTGATCTTTTGGGCAAGCGTGATGCTTGGATCCTCCGCCGCGTCCCTCTCCGACAGGTTCTCCGACGGATCCATGCGTTGCCGGCGGAGGGAAGGAGAGAATTGGGCGGAGAGCGACGGGGAGTGGAAGACCAGAGTAGGGGACTTTGGCGCGAAAACAATGCGCCATGGTACAAAAGCGCGGGCTTGGCCTTACTTTTGGGTGGGGCGGGGGGGGGGGGGGGAGGGGGCGGAGAGCGACGTTTCGCGTATGTCCAGACTCCCGCAAACCTCCTCCATGTTTGTCTCTGATTTGTGAGAGAAATCATGTCCGGACCGCTTAGTGGACCGATACGGATCGGCGTTGGATGGCTTTCATGATCCGGACGGTTGCGGGGTTTTTTACGGGCGGGCGTGGAGTCGTCGAGATCTCCTTAATAATGAACAAAGGTCGTCGCGATCAGATCCGTGAAATACGAGTCAGTTTTCAGCTTTCACGGTTAGAACGCTCGTCGACTCGACTCACAAGTCACACGCCAACGCCACACACCACACGAACCTTCCCCCGTACAACACGACACACGAGCCGACCCGACCCGCCACACCGGTTCGCCAATCCCCACCCCGCAAACCAAAAGAAATCGCCCCCATCGACCCCGGCGGTTCTCCCCCGCTCCCAGATCACCTCCAATCGCCGCTGGAACCCCCACCCGCCGTCGACAAGGTCTGACCCCCCGGGGCCCCAGCCAAGATGGTACTCGCGCAGCTGGGTGGGAGCATCTCCCGCAGATGAGAAACACCACGGTGATCGACGAGAAGGTGCTCGGGGAGTGCCTCAACGAGATCTCCCGCGCGCTCCTGCAGTCCCACGTCCATTTCAAGATGGTCCACGACATGCGAACCAACATCAGGAAGATCGTCAACCTCGAGACCCTCGCCGCCGGCACCAACAAGCGACACATCATAGAGATGCTCCCGCTACCTAGCTATCCATTCCTGCGCTAATTCGCGTGCCCGGGGGGACTCCAGCTGATTAGGAGGCTGATGCCCTTGTTTTTTTTTCTGCGCTGCAGGCCGTCTTCACGGAGCTCTGCAACATGCTTTGCTCAATCCCGGGAAGCCGACCTTCACCCCCAAGAAGGGCAAGCCCAGCGTCGTCATGTTCGTCGGGTTGCAAGGTCGGTCCGACTCACCAACCAACCTCACCTGCTTGCTCTGTTTTTTGTTCTCCACCAATCACTGAATTCCAATCGCTATATATGACTGCTTACCTGTATATAGTTTTGTCAACAACTTGTAATGACCCAGGAATTCCAGCAGTTAGCTGTAGCCTTGTAGGTGCTAGATCTGATGCCTTGAGAGTTATTGCTGTTTCTGTTTCCTGTTCCATTTTACTAGTTGCCCGTACTTGAGATATCTGGACATCCGTTTCAGCAATACTGGCACATTATTCTACCATCCTGTGATACACCACTTATCACAGTATCCATATAAAAGGATCGGTATATTGCTGGGTAGTTGCAGTATAGCTGTCACGGGAATGGTGGGCCCCGTCCAGAGAAGCCCAACCCAGCTGGAGCGACCCAGGAGGAAGGTGTAAGTGCATCTAGTGCCACCCCTAGTTGGTTTTGGAGTATTGACGACAAATGTGGTTGAGGGACTAATGCGTTTGTGAGAATTGCAGGATAACGCAGGTAGTGTCCCCCATTGATTCGGTTTACCTACCGGAGATGACCCCTAAAAATGTATGAAGACATTGACGACAATGGTGGCATGTGAAGATATTCACATTGAAGACTATGACATGAGAAGACATTGAGTGAAGACTATGGAGCGCGAAGACTGTGTCGTTTCGTTGTTTCCTTTTCTTCTTTGTTGAGTCATAGGAACCACCGTACTGTTAAGTGGGGTCCAAGTGATCAAAGTCAGAATGACTGAAGTGATG
The DNA here is from genome assembly GCA_021605205.1 of Aegilops longissima. Taxonomy (NCBI): domain Eukaryota; kingdom Viridiplantae; phylum Streptophyta; class Magnoliopsida; order Poales; family Poaceae; genus Aegilops; species Aegilops longissima. The sequence continues at coordinate 846,933,580 of CM038677.1, forward strand.
CTCAACCCAAATCCTATGTCTTCGAGCGAAGACAATGAGAGCAAAACTTATCCAGAGCTGGATGAGTCAGCTTTGCTTGTAGCCCAAGTAAAGTTGCCGTGTGTGTTTGAAATCTGACCGTTGGAACACGTGTCAGTTCCTTAGTGACCCAGGGTCATTTCGGACATATCAGGTCGGGTTGCCTAGTGGCTATAAATAGCCCACCCCCTACACCATAAATTGGTGGCTGCTCAGAGTTAGTGCACGACTTTTGTCGTTTGAGAGCAACCCACCTCGAAGCCTTTGAGAGAGAGAAATCCTTGCGAGGACAAAGCCCAAACACCCAGAGCCAAAGAGTGTTAGGCATCACTGAAGTCTTTCTGTCTGTGTGACCTGAAGACTTATTACACTTGAGGATTGTGAATCCTCCAGCCGGTTAGGCGTCGTGTTCTGAGCATCCAAGAGTCATTGTGGATTGCCGGTGAAGCATGATCTGTGAAGGTTCAAAGTCTACCTTGAAGACTTACCAGAGTGATTGGGCGAGGACTGTGTGTCCTTAGCTCAAGGGGAATAAGGTGAAGACGCGGTCTTCTAAGTTGAATCTCAGCCTCCCTAACCAGATGTACAGTTGTCACAGGAACTGGAACTGGTCCAACAAATCCTGTGTCTTCAACAAGTGACTGGTTCTATCTTCTCCCTCTCCTTACTTAGAGTTTGTCTTCGTGAAGTCATTGCCTATTTGCCATACCTGTTTGACTTCATTGCTTGACTACTTTTGTTGATTGGCTTCTCACTATCTTCCATCTTGATCCTACTACCAAGCTGCTATTAGATTTGTACTTTCACGTTATTGCATACTTGACTATGGTTTGCTTGTTGTAGTTTATCTTCCGTTGCATATCAATTAGGTCATTTCTATTGCTTGTCTTCGAAACATCCGTGTTTTGAAGACTTTCCTAAAAATCGCCTATTCACCCCCCCTCTAGTCGATAACTAGCACTTTCAATTGGTATTAGAGCAAGGTACTCCCTTGTTCTGTGTGATTTGGTTTAACCACCTGGAGTTTTAGCTATGTCGACTGCAGGGATAATCAAAGTCTCCGCTGCTTGCCCCGTGTTCGATGGAACTGACTATCCCTACTTGAAGAATAAGATGCGGATGCATCTTGAAGCCATTGATGTCGACCTCTGGTATGTCGTCAAGAACGGCGTTCCCAAAACTGGTGAAGGTGTCACCCCTGCTGATGTCAAAAAGTTTATTCAACTGGACTCTACTGCAAAGAACATCATCTATGGTCATCTAACCAAAGGACAGTATGGCCGTGTGAGTGCTCTGGAAACGTCGAAGCTAGTCTGGGACTGGCTATCCAAGGTCAACGAAGGCGTCTCAACCCAGAGAGATCAAAGGATTAGTGTTCTTCGCAACCTCTTCAACCGCTTCAAGAGAAACGACAATGAAAATGTCCAGCTCACGTTTGATCGCCTCACTGACATCACAAATGAGCTTCATGCTCTCGGCGCCACTGAGATCACCAAGCATGAAATCGTCAAGACACTACTGAGATCACTTGACAGCTCTTTTGACACCCTTGCCCTCATGATACAAGAACGTCCTGACTTCAAGACACTCGATCCATCTGATATACTTGAGAGGCTCAACACACATGAGTTCCAGCTTTCTGAGAAAAGAGATATCTATGGTCCCAACTATGGCCGAACTCGCGCTTTGAAGGCAAAAGTTGTTTCCTCATCTGAAGAAGAATCCGACTGCGGTTCTGATGATCCTGAAGACATTGGAAAGGAACTTGCTATGCTTGTGAAGAAGTTCCAGAAGTTCACTAGGAAGAAAGGCTTCAGAAAGTCTTCACGATCCAGCTCAAGAAATGATGAAACTTCCACTCATGACTACAAGAAGAGAACATGTCACAAGTGCAAGAAAACTGGACACTATATCTCTGAGTGTCCACAATGGGACAATGAGAACAAGAAGAAGAAGAGCAAGGAATATGATTCTGATGACAAGAAAAGAAGAAATCTTCAAAGTCTTCTTCCAAGTCCTCATCAAAGTCTTCATCTCATAAGAAGAGCTCATCTGGCAAGGCTCGTGCTTTTGTTGGCAAGGAAATGGATTCAGAGGAGGAGTCTGCTTCTGAGGAGGTGGAGGTGGAGTCTGAAGAGGAGTCCGACCCTGGCGTTGCAAGTCTGGCTTTAGCCACAACCTATGTTGCCAAGTCCATCTTCAACACTGAAGACAATGACTTCCACACCAACGCTGAAGCTGATGACAAGGACGACCCTGCTCCCACCTACTGCTTCATGGCACGTGGTGCCAAGGTAAAATCACGTGATGCTTACTTTCAAACATCAAGTGAAGATGACTCTGATTGTGAATCCAAACCCAGCTACAAAACACTTGCTAAAATTGCAACCGAACAACAAAGAGCTATGGAACATACTCAAAAACTATTTGACAAAAGCGATGACCTGTTGGACGCGGAAATGACACGTTCACAGTCCTTAGTTGAAGACATTAAAAATCTTCATGCTAAGTACCAAGAACTTGAAAGTCGTGATGATGATGATGGCACATTCTTATTTCATATAGTTTCAATGTCTATGTATGTTGTAATTGTATAAAACCTATAAAAATATAAATACAGAGTAACTAATCAGAGGAAACAAAAGTAGAGAAAATCTTAGCAGAAGGGGGATTTTGGAGTAGTAGCAGCTTTTGTTTACCAGTAGCGTGGGTCATAGAGCCGCGCTATAGAATATTAGCTGCAACGTAGGTAGGAAACACACTACTGGTAGGTATAGGTAGAAGTAGCCCCGGGTAGAATATGCGCTATTGCTAAAAGTTAGCTGTAGCGCTGGCCCCCGCACTATTGATGGACTCTAAACCCGCGCCACTACTAGGGTTTTCACTTATTTATATTGCCATTCATTTAGAAACAAACCATTACTCTTTCCATATTTACCTTTTATATGTTAACTATCCAATTTTAAGAAAAAGGACATCTTAATATCTAATAGTGGCCTTGTTCAATGTAGCATAACATAAACTTTGTGTAAAATTTTGTGCTGACTATCTTGGAATGTTAGAAAATCCATATGCACATGTGCACGTCTTTAATAGTTAGAAGTTAAATGTCCATATTATTATACTCCATAAATTTGGTGGTTCATATCTTCTTTCATTATGGCTTCCACGCAACATCTTAAAGATGGAATATCAAAATTGCAGCATGTAGGTAGAACTAAATGTCTACATAAATATAGTCCATAAATATTTTGGTTCATATCTTCATGTAGAATAGCTTTCATGCATACAGAGATATATCTTTCAGATATTATATCATACCAGTATCATGCATATATTTTTGATAGGATTACACTACCCTATCAATAACATTTTTAGATCTCATCTTTCCATGCTATATATCATGGCGTAGCCTATTTTGTTATACCTTTTCCTTATTTTGCTTACTTGCCTTTGTGACTATTTATTCTTGAAGACATGGGACATGTCAAGGTGCCAAATCTGATATTCCTTCTACTACACATTCCACTTCTTTTAGTTCCTGGTAAGCGTTTCCTCAAAAAATTATATGAAGAAAAAGGCACTTCCTTAATGTATTTTTTATTTGAAAGATATAAGAGAAATTCATACTCCATGCCCATATTTGTATGTTGTTTCTTGATAGTACATCGTTGGATCTAATTTTTTAAATACCATATTTTCTTTGTTGTTTTGTAGGCTCGCATACCAAGATATGCAGAGTATTCAGCATGAGCTATACCACCCCTTTATGCAAGCCGCGTCAATGTGTTGAGGCATGCCACAATGAGGGGTTTCCCGAAGGGTGGTGTTACATATTAGGTTCTAAACGCATTATAATTTTGTGTGTGTGCGAAAAAGAGTGCTGAAAAAAAGCATGACACAACTCTCACAGGTTGTGTGATGTAATAAGTAATAAGGTTGTGTTGTAGGATAAAGTTACGTTGAGCACTGGCAAAAGTTGAGCCTCTTCCCTATATTCTTCACTTTTTCCCTAAATTAAGTTCAAAGATGACTACTCACTACACATGAATATTTATCACATTTAGAAAAATACTAGTGAAAAATCACATTCTAGGAAATGTGAGATGTAACTTAGACATCGGCGTGAGGCGAGCGGGAAATGGGCGGTGAGGAGGGCACTCTCATGTGGTGATGCCCCCAGGACGTGGGTTCTCCAGCATCCTTTATATGAGTATTATTTGGTAATCGATCACTCCAGCCTCCTATCATTAATTTATCATTACACATTACTAAACCTCAAGTGGGAGCTAATGTACGTTTATACTTGTACTATCACAAGTCACACCGCCATTTTCAAAACAATTAAAATAATCATATTTGAAATTGAATTCCAAGCGGACAAAGAAATTACTACAAAATGGTGTAAAATAATGCAATATATCATTGAGAAATGTTTTTTTGCAACAAGCACCATGAAATGGTAGAGGATTGGAGAGATTTAGGGGGAAATGGCACTATACGAAGGAAAAAAGATTGCGATGAAGATGAGGTTGCCTAAGCCAATGGCGTTTATGCTGGTTACCTTGTGATGTTTTGGAGCTACACCTAGCCACTCGACGAGGCATCACATCCTATTTTCCAAACCTTCTTTATTATCCTGATCCCGATCTGACACGTGTTAATTAGGCACACACACACACACACCCATGCCTCCTGCTCTAAGGGTACCTTCCAAATAGTCTTTCACTAATTTATATTGCCATTAATTTAGACACAAACCATTACTCTTTTCTATATTTACTTTTTATATGCTAACTATCCAATTTTAATAAACAAATGCCATATTAATATATAGTAGTGGCCTTGTTCAATGGAACAAAGCATAAAACATTGTGTCAAATATTGTGCTAACTATCTTGGAATGTTAGAACAAAATTAATAGTCTTTGACATTTAAGTTCTAACTATTAACGATGTGCACATGTGCATATGGATTTTCTAACATTCCAAGATAGTTATTAGCACAAAATTTTACACAAAGTTTTATGTTTTGTTCCATTGAACAAGGCCACTATTAGATATTAATATGTCCTCTTTCTTAAAATTGGATAGTTAATATACAAAAAGTAAATATGGAAAGAGTAATGGTTTGTGTCTAAATTAATGGCAATATAAATCAGTGAAAGACTATTTGGAGGGTACCCTTAGAGCATGAGGCATGGGCGTGTGTGTGTGCGCCTAATTAACACGTGTCAGATCGGGATCAGGATAACAAAGAAGGTGAGAAAAATAGGATGTGATGCCTCATCGAGTGGCTAGATGTAGCTCCAAAACATCACAAGGTAACCAGCATAAACGCCATTGGCATAGGCGACCTCATCTTCATCACAATCTTTTTTTCCTTCGTATAGTGCCATTTCCCCCCTAAATATGTCCAATTCTCTACTATTTCATGGTGCTTGTTGCAACAAAATATTTCTCAATGATCTATTGCATTATTTTACACCATTTTGTAGTAATTTCTTTGTCTGCTTGGAGTTCGAGATCAAATATGATTATTTTAATTGTTTTGAAAATGGCGGTGTGGCTTGTGATAGTACAAGTATTAACGTACATTAGCTCCCACCTGAGGTTTAGTAATGTGTAATGTTAAATTAATGATAGGAGGCTGGAGTGATCGAGTACTAAATAATACTCATATAAAGGATGCTGGAGAACCCACGTCCTGGGGGCATCACCACATGAGAGTGCCTCTGCGCCGCCCGTTTCGCGCTCGCCTCACGCCGATGCCTCAGTTACGTCTCACATTCTAGAATGTGTTTTTCTAGTATTTTGCTACATGTGATAAATATTCATGTGTAGTGAGTTGTCTTATTTGAACTTAATTTAGGAAAAAAAAGTGAAGAATGTAGTCCATAAATGCTTCGAAACATTTTTTGTACATCAGGATCCATGAAAGTCTACATGAGGCTCTAGACTGACTCATTGTCAGCACTACGAGCAGTAAAAGCAGCTGCAACTTCCTGCAGTGCATCTGCCACAGGAGGATCACCTAGAGGCAGATCCAGCACATACTCTTTCTTAGCACTCCTAAGAACAAATCTCTGGTTCCAGATCCAATCCGTATAGTTTCCCCCATTGGCAACCAACTTTTCTTTCTCTAACCATAAGGGCTAACTTGAACATATTGCTAGCCATTGATCTACAACAATAAACACAAGATTCAGTTAGACATTGTCCATAATTAATTTGCACTAGTGTTTTTACCAATTTTGATACAAAGTGCGGTCCCACTCAAATCAATATATCTCATAATTGAAAGTGAATTATTCAAGATCCTGGTCTTTTTCACAACCATTGATGGTTGGATGGTAGCATCACCGATGGCGTGATATTCCACCGGTACGCAAACTTGTCGATCATATGTGCATATGACTCTTGTTCATCTTTCGATGCTTTGTGCTTCGAGCTCAGAATGTCTCTGACAGAACTTCAAGAAGCCGAGTGTTTCTATTGTGAGGTCCTACCTTCACCCGCCTTACACTTGACCCTTCATTTGTACTCATGGTAGCATGACACACCCCCAAAAAATCTATGTGTTGTAGATAGTTGCTACACTAGGAAGAGCACTAACTACATATGTGTTAGGACAAGAGCTCCAAAAAAACTCTGTGTTGGGACAACAGCTCCAAAAGCCCGCATATCCAAAAGTCCCAAAACCTTTAGCATATATAGGTAGTAGGGAGAGAGATACTCCTCCCCTCCTTGAGCCGACCCAATAGGAGGTGGCGCCCGTATCACCATCACTTTTATTATATCTACTTATTTTAGTTCCCTCTTTAGTTATTCGGTGATTTAATCGAATAAAAGTTTAGTATGATCTATTTTTGAGTGCTAGTTTCGTGATCGATCTATCTATCTAATCGAGTTGAGAGTTATATAATAAAGACTGGTTTAAGTTTTGCTTCTTTACTTTAATGTTTCATTGAGCACTATTTTTTAAAATTCAAAAACTTGTCCGTAATTTGAAAACACTATTCATACCATTAAAAATTATTTTGTACAAATGATACATATATTTAAATTTTTACAAATAATGTTGACAAAATGTTCAGTATTTAGAAAATATTGTATTTAACAATATTAATTGTGTGTTTACAAATGTCATCATGTACTCGTATAAATGTTCATGGTGTACTTAAGAATGTTCAACCTGTATATGAATAAACTTCAACGTGTGTTTAAATAAAGTCAACATGTATATAAAAACCACGGTGTAGAAAAAAAAGTAAACCAAATGTGTGGAACCTTTTCAAAATTGTGCAGAAAGTTCTAAAACCTGTCTGTAGAAGGTTCCCAAAACTGGAATATTGAGCCGGCCCACTAAGATGAACGCTTGAGGCTACGCTTCCTTCTGCCTTGCAGTAAGAGAGACGTAGCAATGGCGGTAGCCTATTAGATCGTTGTTGCGACATTTGACTGTGCGTGCTTATCTGTAAGTGAGGCCGCGCTGAAATGGGCCTTGGCTAAAGAACTAGCTTGTCCGCATGTTGGTGCCATTGGAAAGCAATGCTGAGTTGTCTCTTAGTCTTCCCAAGTAGCCAATGAAACAGGGAGATGAGTCCTTTGAATTAGTATGTGAAGTCAAGAGGCATTATCTTTCTTGATGAGGTGTATGTCTAGCATTTTTGCAATCACATTGGCATGATTAAAAATTGACAATTTAGGCAGGTTCTCATATACTAGAGTATGATTTGGTACTTCTTGTTTGAGTTGGGAGATGTAAAATACCAGACGAACCAAGCTCCACCATACCAACTTCAATTTATATGCAGCAAGACCAATTCGTTTCATGATTTAAGAAGGGCCAACGTACTCCATATACAGGTTTGGGGGTGGAACATGTACGTTAGAGAACTATTGGCCAGTTGGTTGCACTTGATAACCCCTATATCTGGGGTCGGCGTGAGAGAATAGAACAATGAGTAGATAGGAGACTCCAAAAAATATCCCCATGTATTGCTTTTCATATCACCGCCCAGATTGCTCAAAACGTGACAAACCTCCGCATGAATTCATCATGCTGTAACGGGTCCCTAATTGTGAATAGAAAATTCTTTTCTTGGATGGATGCGGAGGCGACAAATAGGAGAGGTGATGCTTGCGGGAGAGTCGATTAGATCCGGCGCAGTATGGGGGTGGGGGGGTTCGCGTTGGCTACTATTTCGTTCTCTGGTCCTGCAGTTTTTATTTTGTTTTTCTGTGGTTTGCTACTTTTCGGTTTTCTATTTTGGTTCTTTTTATAATTTTTTTCTTTTGGATGTGGTTTTCATATTTTTTTATAGTTTTCTTTGCTATATTTTATATACAGGAAATATATTCAAATAGACATTTTCATTTTCTTTAATATGCTTTGAACATTTTTGTATATAAAGTGAATTGTTCTTATATACATTTTTCACTGTACAATGAACTTCTTTTCTTATTCGGTAGAAAATTTCAATATATGATGGACTTTTCTATAATAGACAACAATTTCGTTCAAAATATATTTTATACGTTTTAGCTCCACAAACAAAGTCCAACACCTTTTTTTTGAGACACCCAAAGTCCAAGGACTGAGGCAAAGAGGACAACCAGGTTGTCGAAGAAAACTATTGACCGCGAACTGGGCAAACGGCCCATTGATTTAACTGTATTATGGCTGAATTTTTTTATCAGCAACTTTTTGAAAATTCACGAATTTGAGAAATTCTGATGAACTTGAAAAGGTTAACAAATTTGGACAAAAATTCATGATTTTGAGAAAATTGGTAATTTAAAAAAATCAACCATAAATAGTTTAACAAATATGAAAATAGTTAATAGATTTAGAAAAATACATACATTTTGGCTAAATATCAAGAATTCCAAACCGAAATTCATCGATTTGTAAAAAGTTCATGAATATCAGAAAACAAGTCGTCGATTTGAGAAAATTTCACCAATTCCAAAAAAAGTTCACAAAATTTAGGAAAATTCAAAAAAATTGAAAAGATGACGTCGATTTGAAAAAGTCCACTAGTTTTGTGAATAAGGTTTACCAATATGAAAGAAACTTTTCAATTGAAAAAAGTTTCACGCATTAAAGAAACAAAGAAAACACCGTTCAATAGAAATTAGGATTGATCGAACAGAAAGAAAGAATAAAAGAAGAAAAAGGCACTAATAAATCACAACATTTGTGGTGTATAGGGTGGTTACCGCAACTTATACGAGATAATAGGATCGCGGGTACGAATGTCTCATTGTGATTTTAAGCAGTTTAACAAACAAATGGTGTGCGCCGATTTGTAGATAAACAGTAACGGACACTGAAGACGCTGAACAGGAAACTCTGCCATAGGGCCATCACGTTTCCTACTCAGTTAGAGATCAGAGTAGAGCTGGGCTTGATCCTATCGCAGCTCTTCCTGGTCTTTTTCATCGAACCATCTTTGCAATCTTTCCTCGTGTACTGGTTTATCATTTTCACATCACCAGACCACCTTTTCCTTTTTTTCTCTCGTTTCCTTAGCGTGTCCGAATTGACCAAATCTTAATATATGTATGTATTCATTTTTAACATTTTCTATCGAGTAGTGGATGAAAACTTATTATTTTTACTATTCCTTCATTCCATGAGCATGACTACATGTAAAAAAAGAACGAGATGCAAAATCATACACCTTGAAACATTTCTTTTTTTTGGCGAAAATCTTTTTTAGGACCTTTTTTTTAGGATTGTGAAATCTTGAAACACCCTGTACTACTCCCTCCGTTCCTAAATATAAGTCTTTTTAGAGATTCTAATGTGGACTACATACAAAGCAGAATGAGTGAATCTAAACTCCAAAATATGTCTATATGTAGCATGAGGATTCGGGAGAAGAAAAAGAAAAACCAGGGATCGACGAGTAGCTGATGTACGTACTTTCTGGTGGCACCAAAATAATAGGCTGAGGAGAGGATATTGTGGTCCAGTCGTCCTTGATTTTCGTTAAACAGGTAGCTGGCATGTCCATTCATTAGGCAGGCACATAAGGTTTTGAAAGCTGGTCAAGGTGGATCGAGAACATCGAACAGTTAAATTTTATGAAGGGGGAGAGACTTTCAGTCTACTTTTTCTTTAACACTAGCAGACAAGGCCGAGACATTCGTCCCATTTGCAACATCAGCAAGCACGAACGAATTGTATAATGTGATCTATGTTATCTGGTGAGTACTGTATAGGATTCTTTTGACCGAACTGAACTGAAATGAGGGAAAGAATTGCTTGCATGGATCTACATAGAGATCTTCCAGAAGCTTACATTCAATTGGGTAGTATTGCGGGAACGGGAAGGCAGACCACACCATGTAACATACACCTACAAGATTACGTCAGAGATGCAAATAAAGTGGAAGATTCTGACAAATCCATTAGATAGAGATGGTTGGGGTATGGAAGGTCTGCCCCTACAGGACTGACCCGGCCGTCACCACTAGGCCATTGGCCGGTTTGGGTATGAACACCGACCATCCTGTATTGGCTTGCATGGATGCAACCTCTTTGCATCCAAAAAGAAGAAGAAAATGGGCCCGGTCTTTAGTTCTAGTCATCGGTCCAAGTCTTGCAAACAAAGGAGAGGACAGAAATTGAGCAACAGACGGCCAGCTACTCTACGTGCGTTTTGAATGTAGATACCTGAGGAACCCGGTCTAGGTCAGATGCAAAATGACAATAGCGCAAGTGACCATCATATACATTTTATCATCTTGAATTGTCCATCGATCCATCTCGATCAATTGAGAATTATATCGCGCGTGATGCAAATGGAGCTCGTGCTTCGAGGCTAGCTTCGTCGGCGGTATAAACATTTACCCCCCCACACACACACACACACTACAGTCCCGGTGTTTTCAAGATGATCTATGGAAGGGCAAAAAACGAAGTATAATGAGTGGCGGCGCACTGCCCGAGGATGATTCGCTCGCCGGTGCGGGGCCCATAAGAAAGTGTCTAGAGTTGCTGCAAAGAATCAATCAATATGAGTATTATCCTCAATTCCTCGTGGTATAGCACCCAGACTAACTTGAGCTTGAGCTAGCAGCTAGGCCTAGGCTAACGTGTGTGGCAAGCACGTAAGACGGCCAGTCATAATCAGTCTTGCACACCAATATAACGGCGGCAGTAAAGCTAACTTAAGGACAGGCTACTTGATCAGCTGACAGGGAATGATGTGTAAACATGCAACCGAAATATGCTTATGGACTCGTGAGTGGGGGTGGTCGCCAATTAGCTAACTTAAGGACCGTGTCTCTTCTTATTCTCAGCCGACCAAATCGACCGCCAGCACCACCACCCCCCGGCTAGCCGTGTAGCCACCCCCACGCGCAATCCATGGCTTTTCACTCACTTGTACTAGAAGAGATCGATTAGTGTGTCTCTAACCTGTCACGCTCAGTGCAAAAACTCGACTGGTGGATGTGATCAGCCATGAATGTTCATGCTTTCTGGGTTATATAAATAGGGGCCCAATCAAGCTTTCATAGTACTACTACTGCATTTGCAATCCAGCGCCTCGTTTATCTCTCTCTCTCTCTCTCTCTCTCTCTCTCTCTCTCTCTCTCTCTCTCTCTCTCTCTCTCTCTCTCTCTCTCCTGTACCAGTAGACGGGCACAGAAAAATGATGGAAAATACACGGATAGAAGCCAATCCTGAAGTGCACTCAAAGATACCATGCTGGCCTTTGCATTCATGCCCCTAAAACTTTCATTCTCACAGCTATAGGCAGCATCCACTGCAGGTCCTTTTCATTCCTCTTTTCTCCTCTATCTTCTTGCATTCCAACTTTACATTACAAGCTAGACCAGAATACCCACATTCCATGCCATCAAGTGCTTGCAATCAGCCTATTACAACTGTACTTTGTCCTCAAAAAATCAATCCAGGACATGATTGCACTAGTTAGACAGATTTCGTGTGGGCTACATAGGCTGCTGGAGCTAGATTGCAATATAAATAGCAATTCATATTGGCCTGCGCATACATATGTGTGCTCTGCTCTGCTTGGTGTCAAGTGTCTATGGTGACCACCTCTCTAGATCACTAGCTATCTATAAAGATCTTCTCTTCTTCTCTCTAGTCCACATGCATAAATATATACATGATCGATATCGCCACTGTTCTTCCTCTCTGCACACAGCTACCTACAGCCAGTAGTAAAAAGTTGAAAAGGTTGCGCTCTTGATTTCAGTTCACAGGAGAGCTAGATGCTAGCAATGAACAAACATCGTCAGGAGGAGTCGTGTGTTCCCCCAGGGTTCAGGTTCCACCCAACAGAGGAGGAGCTGGTGGGGTACTACCTGGCTCGGAAGGTGGCCGCCCAGAAGATCGACTTGGACATCATCCAGGAGGTGGATCTCTACCGGATAGAGCCATGGGACCTCCAAGGTACAAACAAATTTTGGCAGTTGATGTTGGAATATGTATACGTGTGGCGTTCTATTGATTCAAGTTACTAATTAATAGTGGTGTTTCTGCAATTAACGAGGGTGCAGAGAGGTACGGCGGCGGCAGGGGTGGAGGCGGAGCACGGCCGGATCAGGAGGACCAGTCGTCGTCGGAGTGGTACTTCTTCAGCTTCAAGGGTCGCAAGTACCCCAGCGGCACACGCACCAATCGTGCCACGGCGGCAGGGTTCTGGAAGGCCACCGGCCGTGACAAGCCGGTAACCTCATCCAAGAGCCAGGGCGTAATCGGCATGAGGAAGACACTCGTCTTCTACAGGGGCCGCGCACCCAACGGTAGGAAGACCGACTGGATCATCCATGAGTACCGCCTCCAAACAAGCGAGCACGCGCCCACACAGGTATGCAATTCTTCAGTTCCTATTCTTCATCCTCCATCTCCACCGCTTCTTTTCCAAAATCTCAACTGCTTCTTTTCCCTCTTCCTCTTCTTCTTGAGTATTTATTGATGAAAAAAAATAACGTCGCCTTTAAAATATGCTATTAGCGTGCTATAGCAGGCTGTTAGTGAGACACTGACTTATTTAGCGAGACTTTTCTCAGAACGTTCTAGCGTGCTATCAGCGACACTATAGCATGCTATTTTTTTCACTCAGAATTTAGTGTTGATGATGATGATCATTGTGATGAAGCAGGAGGAAGGTTGGAAGGACGTGGATTTTTAGAACAGCTGCACCCCGGCCCTGGTATCCTGGTTGTCCAATATTGCTTTAAGATCTGTGCAACACAACTAACTTTTCGTATGAAAATTTCTCTTTTTTGTTTCTCTCACATAAAAGATGTCTTGAAGTTCAAACCTTTGCAGCGTGGCAAAGCTTTCCGTTCCTAGAAAACTTTGCTACGCTGCAAAGGTTTGAATTTCAAAATATGTTTTATGTGAGAGAAACAAAAAAGAGAAATGTGTTTGCACGAATCGCGATGCATAGAATGGATGGCTAGATAGAGCGGGCCCGGGTGCAGCTGTGCTATTTTATATTTTCGAGGAAGGTCCAGGCGTTCCAGAAGCCGACCCCAAACCAGAGGTCATCCTACATCTTCCCCGCATACTCTGCCGCTCCACATCTCGGTGGCTACTACAATGCGCGGCCCTGGCTGTATGACCAAGGCGGGAGCCTCAGCTTCCCCAGCCAGGGTGCCCCGTACTTCTCCTATGACCCGCTGGAGAGCAAGCAGAGCATCTTCAGCAACATCCCGCAGCTCATTGAGAGCCCGCAGACGACCACCGCCGTTGCTGGTTGCGGCGAAGCCGGCTTTGACGTCGTCCAGCAGGGACATGCGGCAACCGGCGTTGACTGGAATTTCCTGCACAGCTTGCTGTCAACGTCGCTGCTCCACGACTCCGCAGCTAGTACCGTGTCACACCTTCAGCTCCCCTCGTGAGGCCTTGTTTGGTAGGAATGGATTTGAGAGGTTTGGGGAGGAGGGGATTTCAGGGGATTTGGTGAATCCTCCTCTTCCACCCAATCCCCTCACATCCCTTTGAAACCTGAAATCCCTCTCCCGTCACAATCCCTTCCATATAAAACACTGTTTGGTAGGCAGGGATTGCCCTATTGAGTTAAAATGGTATAAAACAGTTAAAAATCCATCATAGCAAGACGAACTTGCTATAAAATTATGAATGACACCTAATAAAACTGTGGCAGCAGTTCTTCACATCTTGACTTGGAATCAGTATCTCATCACATCAATATCAATCACATCACAGAAACATAATCTATCATAGCTCACAATCAATTATATTTTTACAAACCAAGCAAGGGTGAGAATGATGTTGTCCTACAGATGAATTGACAGCGAGTTCCTCTTGACGACGGACGAGCCTTCCTCCGACAGACTTGGAACCTCAAGAATCTGCAACACAGCAAAGGTATTTACACCTTCTATAAACAAGGGGAGCGTAATGCTGTATTACTATTGAGTCAAGGAAATATAACTGCTAGCTACCACTTCAAGCAAATGATGTTCTTCAAAACACATTTATTAAACTGCAGAACACAATTTCTGAGTTGTGTCACACCGATGGGTGGAGATATTAATAAGGCTTACATCTAGCTCCTATCTTGTTAAAAATTACCCCCTCCGTCCCACATATAAGACGCTTTTGCAAGCATATTTAGCTTGCAAAAACGTCTTGTCTTGTGGGACAAAGGGAGCAATAAAATTGTTGTATCTTCACATGGAGCTGGATGAATTTCCTAACACAAGAAAAATCGTGTATATGCACATATGCTGCTAAGATATACAGAAATCAGGGGGACAACTGTACTATCCATACCAAAGGGCAGAAGGAATACACATGCAGTGATGTGAAAATACTACTGCATTATTCAGTTTTGAGTCAAGTTGTGCCTCAAACGGAAAACATCAGCCATTAGGCTAATAAAAAATATAGGAAAAAAATAAATGAAAAAACTGATACAAACTAGTAAATTATTGTATGTCCTATAATCTCATGTCAATCATTGTAAATCATCGTCTCCAATCAAAATATGCTAAAATTAAATAGAGGCCTATAATCTCATGTAGGATTACATTTAACCTTTTTCTCAGTATTGAGGACCTACATGTTTATACAGAGCCAAAACTGCTAGAGTAAACTTGTTGTCCTGTAGACAGTTGAAGTGGTCGTGGACTGCATTGTTACAGCCATAATCACTTCATGTAGTGACTAGTGTCTACCCAACCAGCTTCAGGTTTTAGTAACTGGACCCAAGAAGATTGACCAGCCAGCGCTATTTTTCCTCCTCTCTGCAGATCAGATGTGACCTCCACACATGCATGTACTAGTGGTAATAAGTTGAAAAGGTTGTGTTCTTGATTTCAATTTAGAAAAGAGCTACCAGGCAGGGCGGATAGATGCTAGCAATGGACCAGCACCATCAGGAGTCTTTTGTTCCCCCTGGCTTCAGGCTCCACCCCACAGAGGAGGAGCTGGTGGGGTACTACCTGCCCCGGAAGGTGGCCGCCCAGGAGATCGACCTCGACATCATCCAGGAGGTCGATCTCTACCGGATCGAGCCATGGGACATGCAAGGTACCAACAAATTCATCTGAATTTTGGCAGTTTATCTTGCACATATACGGTCTTTTCTTCTATTCAAGTTATTAATTAACAAGAACAATGGTCTTTCTGCAATTTACATCAGTACATCAGTTCTTAACATGTCCATACATCAATTGGACTGAAACTACGTCAGAATACAAAAAGGGGCAACTTCAACTTGTACATTACCTTCAGTACATGACATGTTACCCATATCATGTACACGAGAAAACGCAGAAAAGATTGATCCCAAAACTGTTGAATGTCATTGCAGAAACAAGCACGGCGCCACACACAGGGAGGGTTTGATGAGCCAGGCAGATATGAGGCACCGCCTGGTTGGGTAACACAAGAAATAGCACCTGGATACTTCAACAATACAGGCAGATTTCAAGCTACACCAGAATCATTAGAAGCACGGTCTAGTTCTTCTCTGCAGCAAACACCGATAGCTGGGTATACAAGCTTTTCAACCGCTGGGGTGCAACAACGTCTGCAATGTCCTTAGAAACAAATATTTTCCTTCCCTAGCACATGCAGAAAGGCAAGGACACCCATGCTTCCACCTGTCGCTCCATCAACATCAATCATCAATGCTGCAAAAGCGGTTGCGACGGGAAGGCCAGGTGACAGAGACAGGAATGTTCAGCACTCTAGAAGGGTGCAGAGTACAAGATATGAGCCATATAGACAGGAGCAACCTCACAACGAATCTGAGGCCAGACGACCGTACAATGAGAGACAGAGAGCTTCATCAACATTGCTCCCTACAAGAGATGCATTGTAGCATGTGCCGAGGATGACACAACGCGCGCCCATACACGAGGGTGAACAGCAAACACCGAATGCAGCACAAAGCTATACACATGTAAGTATATATCCATTAAGAAAAAAAAATACAAGCACAGTCCACCCCCTAGTACTGTGATAACCCATCTAACATTTTCATCACTGTGTTTCTGTTTGCTCACTGTTGCGTGCAGCCAACTAACATTGAAGCTTACGTTCTGCCAAGGCTAGAGATGTGCTTAGAAACTTACGAATAAGCAAAGAACTTCTACAACGTCTATGCAAAGCACGCGGGTTTTGCTGTCAGGGAAGGCCCCAAGGTTGAGAACATATAATCTACCTTTATTGCATGTGCTATGGAGTCTATGAATCGAAGGTGTCGGAAGCAAATAGACAGCGGAACAAGACCATAGCCAGGACTAACTGCGGGGCTAAAATGAGGATGAAGAGGGAAAATGATGGAACATTTGTCGTAAAAGAGATAATCCGGGAACACAACCACAGGCTACAGCTCACCCCGGAAATGCTTGTCTTTTTGCATTCCCACCAAAACTTTGACAAGACGATCTTGGAGTATGTCAAATACCTGCAGTTCAAAGGCATTGAACACACGCAAATCATGAGCATACTGGGCGGCGATGACCCTGGTAGCTACTTCCTCGAAATGAATGCGAAAGACCTAATTAACATGTAAGTACAAACTTGTTCTCCTCCCAAAAACATTATAATAGCATAAGGTAAACATACAACGTGCTCAATATGTGGAGGTTTATATGTCGTAATTTCAAAATATTTATACTAAACTTTTATGTTTATTCCTAACTCATTTTATCATATCACATGAAAGTATTTTTATAACTTATGCCAACAAGTCTAATGATAATGTTGATAAATAAAAAAATCATACTAGTCATACTGTTTGTTGTTTAAAATATGCATGTACTATGCACATTTTAATCATTTTAATGTAATTTATATTAGCTTTTTGGACACATTGCACCTTATAGATATATTTAAATCGAATCCTATAAATGTATGAAAAGAAGGAAAAACACAATTTGCTCTTTTTCTTGGATTCATTTGTGGTACTTGCATAAACATAGATTATACATTTATTTGATTGTATCCTTAAATAATTTTTTAGAGATCTCCAAAGATATGGTCTTCAAATATCCTGATAGCAACTTCTAGTTTCTTATTAGGTATACATTAATAGAAAATTCTGGATTAATAAATCTATATCTCTATACCAATATAAAAAGAGCCAAAGGGGCAGATCCAACAAATCTCAGCCATCAAGCAACATCAATCCAACGACCGCTCAACATGTTTAGCGTGCAATTAATAACATACCAAATATAGACTATAATTAATAACCTACATAATATTAACATGCAATTAATTTTCTCCCACATATGAACATGCATTGCACGTACGCATGGTTAGGACATATCAGAAGCCGCATACCTAGAACTAGAAAAAGAATGTCATGCTAAATGCCATCCCAAACGGTTGTGATTCTTCATTTTATAGTGATGATGCTATTTGGAGGTGGACTTTGGGTTCTGGCTGTGGGCGGTGCTCGGTCGAGGGCTCCGACTTAAGCTAGGACTTCAACTTCTGTAGTGGATGCTATGTTGGATGAGCTTTTTTTAATGGAAGAAAAGTAATGAAATATGTGATGGCTACTGAATAACCTCCTTTGATTTTTTAATAATAAACCATTTGACCTTTTTGTTCGTTCGCCAAATCTTCTTCAGTTCTATCCAAGCCCAGTTTTGTCTTTATCTTTGTGGAAGGATGATGGGTTTTTATGTTGGATGATAGGATGCTCTATGTTTGATATGATGCTATGTTGGATGATATGATGCTCTATGTTTGATGTTGATGCTATATGTTTGATGTTGATACTATATAGTTGTTTTGATTATGTGGATGATATTGTAGCTCTAGGATTTTTAATTTGCAGGGCAGAACAAAATCGGAACAAAAAAAGACCAAAACGTACAACCATCAGTATAGCCTTGGTGTATCACTAATTGCTGACACGTGGCACATATGCCGACGGGAGGCCGTCGGTACACTAGGTATGCTGACGGCCTCTCTGTTAGCATATATAACCACTAGAGTTATCATATCATGACATGTGGCACTCTACGCCGACGGTATCACCGGCGGCATATCTCCGCAGGTATGCCGACTGTATCAACCACATGGGCCACCAACCCCTGCCACATGGCAGTAGCCGGTTGTTGCATGTGTCCGCCAGAGCTTGATGGCCGCACCGTCAATCTTTTGTCGACGGGGCTCTATGCCGGCGGCCAGTGCAGAAGCCGTCGGCATAGGTCCTCTATGCCGACTGCTTTACTATGCCAATGGGCACAGCAGGTTGCAGATGCTATCTATGCGGATGGGACTATGCCAGAGGCCATCATCAGCAAAGGCTATGCCGACAACTTTAGCAGTCGGTGTAGCCGTTGTTTATTTGTCCCATTTGCAACATCAGCATTCAGGAACGAATTGGAAAAGAATTGTGTAATACAATATATGTTGTCTGGTGCATACGTAGGTATCATATACTATATTGGATTCTTTTGACCGAACTGAAACGAAATGAGAGAAAGAAGTCTTTGCCGTTTACGTGCATGGAGATCTTCTAGAACCTTACTTTCAATTGGGTAGTACTCCATCCGTAAGGAAATATAAGATTGTTTAGATTGTTAAAAATACTGATCTGAGAGCATCTACAAACGGACTTGGAAAATCCGGCCCCTCAAACACCCACGGACTTGCCCGGGCGCGTCCGCAGGCATTAACCGGGCACTCCTCAAAAAATGCAATCCACATACGGACACCTCAATTACCATATCTCAAATCCATATACAAACTCATGCAACTACGTCGATGCACACGCATCGTCTGGCTACTCCATCACACTACACTAAACATGCCATCAGACTATCAAATTTTGGCATGTTTGGCTATGGTGGAGTTCATCCACAGTTGCCCTTGCCCTTCCCGTCCTTCCCACGGAAGTATCGGTCAAAGACGCAGTACGGATCGAGCCGGATTTGCTTGTCGCCGGAGCTGTCCTTGCTGTCATTGTCGTCGTCCTCCTCCTCCTCCTTCGGTGGCAGTTCTGCCATGGCACGGACCACCCAATTCTACTCTCGGGCAAGAACGCTGTCGTTTCTTCACAATGCGGGCGTGGATGGCTTCCTGTTCTGCGGCAGCCCACACCGCCGCATCAGCCGCCGCCATTTCCGCCTTGATACAAGCCTCGGCGACCCTTAATTATCCTCTCCTTCCCACTGCGGGCCGCCCGTTTTTGGTGGGACTAATGCTCTGCACGACCAGTGATGGGTAAGGATAGGTGTTCTGGCCAGGACCGCGAGGATCCAGCACCAGAGGACCAGAGTGCCCGATGAGCCGACGTAATGGCGTAACGGCGGACGGATCCATCCGTCGGCAGGGCGCTGTCCCCCTAGGAGCGGCGGAGTGCAATGCAGACCGTCATTGCCTCATCCAACCCACACGAATGACACCCCAATCGGCGGATCCGGACTGGTCGGAGTACGATCTGCTGCCTGCCATGGTGGAGATGGCCGGAAACCGCCGGGGGTGAGCTCGGGTGGCGGAGCGGAGTGAAATGAAGTGGCTAGGGTTTGCTCCGGTGAGAGGATGAGGACGGATATAAGTAGGGTAGGTGGGCCAGCTTGGGCTGGATCCGACGTGGCGGGCCCGCCCGAATGTATGAGGCGGATTTGAGAGGTCTGGTTGTAGCTGCTCTAAGCGCTCTTATGTTTATTTGCGGAGGGAGTATTACGCACAGCCACTCAGTTTGCGCGAACCGAAAGGCAGACCATACCATGTAACATACACCTACTCAATTGCGTGAGAGATGCAAATAAAGTGGAAGATTCTGACGGATTGGCCAGTTTAGCTTCATCCGCGAAATGAACATTTAGCCCCACTACAGTCTTGTGTTTTCAAGAGGATCTATCAAAGGAATAAAAAAGTAAATCAAGGATTCGTCCATGGATTGTTAGTACAACGAAAGTGATATGGCACAAAATATATTTTTAGGACACAAGCATCATCCTATTGTATGAAACGCACGTAGAGTACAGAAGATGACACCAATCAACTCACGCGTCCATCCACTACCGGAAAAAAGATAGCGCTTCTCTTAAGGATGGAAAAGGATAGCCAGGGAGGTGACTGTTATAAAGCGATGCCTCGATATCGACCGGCTGTATCCATGGAGAGATCCCTAGAGACTGGCAGCACGCGTTTCGTGTTGAAATGTATTAGCATTACCAAATAAATCACAAACAGAGAAGTGAGACGAACACTCTCGCTAGTTCCTAGGTTTAGCTAGGGACCCAAATATTGTGTTGTTCAGTGGTAACCACTTCGTGTATATATAGCTTGGATTGTTGGGTTGGATTTCTTCTTAATTACCCCCTCTGTAAACAAATAGAAGACGTATTAGGTCACCTAAAATGTCTTATACATGTTCATTAGTGACGTAAAACGTCATATATTTGTTTACTGAGGGTGTACTTCTTTCGTTCTTAATTCTCACTTGTAGATGGCACGTCCATTCAAATACGTACGTACGGCAGGTTAAAAAAATACGTACGTACGGCAGTACTGCAATGTTACCAGATCGACAAGCGTAATGAGGTGTTCATGTACTGACAGCGGCCGGGTATATTTTTAAAAAAAGAGGATGACCCCCGACCTCTGCATCTGGACGATGTATACAGCCACTTTATTAATAATTCTCACAAGATCTTACAAAGTCATACAACAGTAAGATTAAAGCCGCCGTCTAAGCAACAAACTATCGCTACACCTATCCAGTTGATCAAGGCGCACAGATAGCCTGAGCCTAATATCAAACAGACATCGCAGCCAAGCCTAACATCTAAGACCTAAGACCCCAACCTAGCCACTTGCCGGGTCTGGGGCACACACTGGTCCGACATGCTCTCAAAGACCGCCGCCGCCAACTGCCACCGCTCCATCTTCATAACTGTACTGATGCATCAACCTTGCTCGGTCCAGCTATCGTCAACGCCACCACGGCGCCCAACGGCACCTCATCCCTGCGCGCAAACAGCTGAACACGTCGCGGTCACCACTGATACACCTCAGTACCATGCTGCCAAGTATCACCAGCCGACACAGCTTGAAGCCCTTGGAAGATCTGTTGTGCGTAGCACCTGCCGATCAGGCATGACCAAGCGGAGCACCTGTCGGTCAGGTATCACTTGACATCTCCACCGAAGCTCCGTGCAAGACGAAGTCGCTCCACCTCCTGCCTCTGACTTCCAGCGCTGCTCCACAAAACGATGCTCCCAAGAGAGAAACGACATCGCAGTGCCGCCATCATCCGGTCTGGAACACCAGATCCTAGGGTTTCCTCCGGAGCAATACGAGTGAGTCGACGATAGTCACATGACGATGCCTTCATCAAGGTAACGACGTGGAACGCCGCCATCGCCCGCCGTCGGCTCGGTTTTCACCGGCAACTATGTCTCCCCGACTCGCAGCTGGTGCCAGATGACGGATCCCAAGATTCGAACACCCAGCCTCAGGCCGACCACCTCTGACGGAAGAGATGACCACCATCGCCGGCTGCACCGGTCAAAATAGATCTGATCGGAGGTGCTGCCGACGAGACCACCAGGCCCTCCACGCCGCCATCGCAGATCTGAAGGCAGCATGCACGCCACCGCAGCTAAGCCGGCCGCCGCCGCCTGAAGGGCCATCCGCAACGCCCGCAGCCCTGGCCTCCGCCGCGCCAAGTCGTCGCCGTCCGAGGACGGGCCGGCCACCCGCCGCATGCAGCCATCCGCCGCGCCGCAGATCCCAGATCGATCACGCCACCACACGCCTTGGGGTCCCCCACCCCAGAGACGCGCGAGAGAGGAGATCGTCTGCCACCGCCATCGGCCCCCGGGCTTAGCCCGGCGGTGTCTTCCGGCGGCGGCGGAGGAAGAGGAGGAGGTAGTTTGCGGCGGCGGCGGCGGCTAGATTTCTGGCCGCCCGAGTCGCCTTAGGGGAGGACGACGCGGGGGTCCTACGGTACGGCGTGTAAGGGAAGTACCGAGTACCGAGTACCGAGTACGACAGTGGCCGGGTATACGTACGTTTCTTCTTGACGCATTAATTGTGCGTTGTGATGCTGCATGCTGGTCTCTCATCACGGTTGGTGAAGTGGCACAGATATTTTATTCTGCACACGGGCAGTCGTCTAGCCACGCTCATGCATGCAAAATGGTAACCAACGTAAAGAAAATGCTACCATGTCCACATGATTTGTCTTGAGTTAAAATCGCCGTCATGCAGATCTTGTAGAACTTCGAGTTTGGTATACACCGTCATGCAGATCTTCCAGAAGCTTTCAAAGTACCATCTCTCAGCGTTGTAAGAATGGAAAGGGGAACACACTGTTAGAATATAAATTGTATAGGGATAGGAAAGTGGTTTAACTTGTATCCCTGTCTATCACTTCTTCTCTTCTGTATCTCCTGTAACCTCTTGAGAGGATCATGATCGATCTCTCTCTCTCAAACTTGTACATCAAGACTTTGGCCATATATATACATTGCGGCCCGAGACAAAGGGTTCTACGTTTCCTCATATGGTCATCAGAGCCCTTCCTCTCGTACATCTAGCCCTCGAGAAGGAATCCATCTAGTTGATCGAAAAAGAGAGGAACCGAGATCCAGAAGAGAGGTAACCATGTCAGGCACCACGCCGTCCACCGCTGCTGCCACCATGCCCGCATCCACCATGAGCGCTCTGTCCACTTTATCCACACCTTCCACTTTTGCCTCATCTTCCACCTCCAGCAGCTCGCCCTCTCTCGGTCTGCCTCCATCAGAGAAGCTTACGAGGACGAACTTTCTCCTTTGGAAGGCTGTCGTGCTACCTCAGATCAAAGGAGCACAGATGGAGCACTTCCTCGACGCCACAAGTCCGGCGCCCCCTGCCACCATCACCATCAACAACAATGGGACGGAAGAGCAGGTCTTCAAGTACGCCAGATCGATCTGGTTTGCGCAGTAGCAACAGGTACAAGGGTACCTCATGGGGTCTCTGTCTCGAGAGGTCCTTGCCCAAGTTGCGATGCTCCAGACGCCGCCGAGGTATGGAACTCCATCCATGCCATGTTTGCTGCGCAAACACAAGCCCAGAAGATCAACACGAGGATGGCGCTCACCAATCTGCAGAAAGGTAATCTAACCATGGCAGAATATCTTGGGAAAATTAAAACCCTTACAGATGAAGTTGCCTGCGCCGGTGCACCGCTCGGAGACGCCGAGATCATCTCCCACGTCATAGCCGGCCTCGACATCGACTACAACCCTGTGATCTCGGCCTTGGCGGCGCGGGTCGAACCTGTTACGGTTCAGGAGCTGTATAGTCAGCTCCTGAGCTTCGACGCCCGCCTCAGCATGCTTCAAGGAGGAAATCTGCGCCAGTCCTCTGTCAACGTCGCTTCCCGCGGACGTGGTCGTGGGCGTGGACAGCAGTGGCGCGGATGCGGAAACAGCAGCGGCGGCGGGCGCAGTGGTAACCAGGCCAGGCTCGCCCTGGTGACCGCGGCAACAATGGTGGTGACCGCGGCAACAACAGCTACAACGGCGGCTACAACGGCTGCTACAACAACAACAACCGCCGGCCTAGATGTCAGCTGTGCAAGAAACCGGGCCATGAAGTCATTGACTACTGGCACCGGTATGATGAGGACTTCGTGCCTGATACAAAGCATGCTGCTGCAGCCATGCAGGAGCACAGCGGAGCTGATGGTGACACGGTCTGGTACGCTGATTCCGGAGCTACGGACCATGTCACGAACAAGCTAGAGAAGCTTGCCCTCCGAGAGAGGTATCACGACAATGATCAAATTCACACCGCAAGCGGTGGAGGTGTCGACATCACTCACATTGGTCAATCTTCTATTAATTCCCCTAGCCTTAAACGTGATCTTATCCTTAAAGATGTCCTTCATGTTCCTCAAGCCGATAAAAATCTAGCTTCCATTTCTCGTTTAACCTCTGACAATAATGTTTTCTTTGAAACTCATCCTACCTATTTTTTCATAAAGGATCAGGCAATGAAGGAGCTCATCCATCACGGTAGATGCATTGGAGGATTATATCCCATCACATCAAGAGTCTTTGATCGAAAGCGTCATCGTCAAGTTTATTCTGCCATCAAGCCCTCCTTAGCCAAATGGCACCAAAGATTAGGTCATCCTTCTCCAAATATAGTCAAGCAAGTAGTCAATAAAGGCAATCTTTCATTGTCACGTAGTCCCGAAAGTGAGTCAGTTTGTGAAGCTTGTCAATGTGCAAAGAGTCACCAACTTCCTTATCCTTTGTCAAATAGTGTGTCTCATGCTCCTTTAGAGCTTATTTTCAGTGATGTATGGGGTCATGCAAGAGATTCTTTTGGTCGAAAGAAATACTATGTCAGTTTTATTGATGATTATAGCAAATTCACATGGATATATTTGCTTAAGTTCAAATATGAAGTCTTTTCTGTTTTTCAAGAATTCCAAAAACTTGTTGAAAGACAATTTGATAGAAAGATCCTTGCAGTCCAAAGTGACTGGGGAGGAGAATATGAGAAACTCAACTCTTTCTTCCGTAGCGTTGGCATTATTCATCATGTCTCTTGTCCTCATGCACATCAACAAAACGGTTCAGTCGAACGCAAACATCGTCATATTGTGGAAGTTGGTTTGTCTCTTTTAGCTCATGCATCAATGCCACTTAAATATTGGGATGAGGCCTTTATCACGGCTACTTATCTTATCAATCGTTTGCCTAGTTGAGTCATTGGCAACACTACTCCTTTGGAACGTTTGTTTCATCAAAAACCAGACTATAGCTCTCTCAAAATTTTTGGGTGTGCTTGCTACCCAAATTTGCGTCCCTACAATCGCCATAAACTTGAGTTTCGGTCCACACAATGCCTGTTTCTTGGCTATAGTAATATTCACAAAGGATACAAATGTCTAGAAATCTCATCAGGCCGTATCTATATTTCTCGTGATGTCATTTTTGATGAGACATTATTTCCATTTGCGAAACTTCATCCTAATGCGGGAGCTCTTTTGCGTGCTGAAATCTCACTTCTTTCCGATCCTCTGTCTTCTCTTGATCATGGGGGTGAATTAATTAGAACTGATCATGTGGAAAATTGCATGGAAAATTTTGAATCTAATGTTGATTGTGCAGCCACAGGACATGATTTTATGTGTTTAGATGCAGCCAAAACAGGATCAGGCGCGGGATCCCAGGCAGATTCACCTGGCGCTGCAGCTGCGCGATCCGAGGCTGATCCGTGCCGCAGTCTGACGGGTGCGGGATCCCAGGCGGATCGCTTCGTGTCTCCCGTGACGACCGGTCGGGTGGCCGATAGCCATCCAGGCGCGGAGCCAACCAGCGCCTCTGGTCAGGTGGCCGACAGCCCGCCAGGCACGGAGCCCACCCGCGCGGAGCCCACTAGCCCGCACAGCAGCGCCTCGCCCCGTGCCATGAGTCCCGATGCTGCTCGCGAGGGGGAGAGCGTGTTTGCCTCTGTACCGGACGGATTTTCTGTGCCGGACGGATCTTCTGTGGCTAGTTCTGCAGCAACTTCAGTTCCTCTCCGTCATACACGATCTCAGTCAGGTATTGTCAAGGATTAGAAATATACGGATGGTACAATCAGGTATGATAAACTTAAGCGTGCGTTTCTCACAAGTACCGGTGAACCAACAAATTTGCATGATGCTCTTGCACACAAGGATTGGAAGAAGGATATGGATGTTGAATATGATGCACTTATTCAAAAAAAAAACTTGGCGGTTAGTTCCACCAAAGAGGGATGCTGATGTGATTGACTGCAAATGGGTATATAAAATTAAGAAAAGAGTTGATGGAAGTATAGACAGATACAAAGCTAGACTAGTTGCAAAAGGGTTTAAACAAAGGTTTGGTATAGATTATGAGGATACCTTTAGTCCCATTATTAAATCAGCTACTATTCGACTTGTATTGTCTATTGCTATTTCTAGAGGTTGGAGCCTACGACAGCTAGACGTTCAGAACGCGTTTCTTCATGGTGTTCTTGAGGAAGAAGTGTTCATGCGGCAGCCAACAGGATATGAAAACAAGAACACACCACATTATGTCTGTAAGTTGGACAAAGCATTGTATGGGTTAAAACAGGCCCCAAGAGCCTGGTACTCAAGGCTAAGTACACAGTTGCAAAAGCTTGGGTTTACACCATCAAAGGCAGATACCTCATTATTCTTTTATCATAAGAACAATGTTACTATATTTGTTCTTGTTTATGTTGATGATATAATTGTTGGCAGTTCCAGCTCAGATGCTACAACTTATCTGCTTAGGGATTTAAAGCTGGAGTTTGCTCTTAAAGACTTAGGAGATCTACATTACTTTCTTGGAATTGAGGTCAAGAAGGTAAAGGATGTCATACTTCTTACACAAGAGGAATGTACCACTGACATTCTCAGAAGGGTAGGTATGGAAAAGTGTAAGCCAGTCAGTACACCTATCTCTACTTCAGAAAAACTTACTGTTGAAAGTGGAGAAGCACTTGGGTCAGATGATGCAACAAATTATAGAAATGTTGTAGGTGCATTGCAGTACTTGACTCTTACACGTCTTGATATTTCATATTCTGTTAACAAAGTATGTCAATATTTGCATGCTCCTACTACTGTTCATTGGACAACAGTCAAAAAGATTTTGAGGTATCTTAATTTTACAGAGGGACTTGGTCTTCAGATTGTCAAGTCTTCATCTATGCTTGTGTCAGCTTACTCTGATGCAGATTGGGCAGGGTGTGCTGATGATAGAAGGTCAACAGATGGTTTTGCTGTGTTTCTGGGAACAAACCTAGTGTCATGGAGTGCAAGAAAACATGCAACAGTCTTACGATCAAGCACCGAGGCTGAGTATAAAGCTTTGGCTAATGCAACAGCTGAAGTAATGTGGATTAAGACATTGCTACATGAACTTGGAATTAAAGTTCCACATGCTGCAAGATTATGGTGTGATAACATTGGTGCAACCTATCTTTCAGCTAATCCTGTTTTTCATGCACGGACGGAACATATTGAAGTTGATTTTCACTTTGTCAGAGAAAGAGTGACACGCAAACTGCTTGATATAAGGTTTATTCCAACAGGTGATCAACTTGCTGATGGATTCACAAAGCCTCTGACAATGAGGAGGTTAGATGATTTCAAGTACAATCTCAACCTTGGCAAATAGGGTTTAGATTGAGGGGGGGTGTTAGAATATAAATTGTATAGGGATAGGAAAGTGGTTTAACTTGTATCCCTGTCTATCTCTTCTTCTCTCCCGTATCTCCTGTAACCTCTCGAGAGGATCATGATCTCTCTCTCTCTCTCTCTCTCTCTCTCTCTCTCAAACTTGTACATCAAGGCTTTGGCCATATATATACATTGCGGCCTGAGATAAAGGGTTCTACGCTTCCTCATACACACAATGCAATGCACAGTATTACATACCGAACAAATGCAAAATGGTTTCATCAGATCTAGTAGATAGATATCGAGAGATCGAAGGGCCCCACGAAACCGACCAACTCTTTAGAGACATTAATCTGAACACTGACCAGCCTACTTTGCACTATGCGGCAACAGAAAGGGATAGTGGAGACACAAGCAAGCATGCAAACCAACAGAAGAAACCAGGGGCCGCATGCATCTTTTCGATGCAGAGGCCGCGGGATGACCTTCTTTTCAAAAAAGAAAAAAACCAACAGAAGAAGAGACCACCAAAAAGCAGAGGACAGAAAGAAACTAGAATGCAGTTTAGACCATCTTATTTTCTGGTTCCGGTCATCTATCCAAGACTGACTTAGCTACTCAATCTTGCAAATTATCTAAAAGGTGGCGTGGCCAGAAAGCTGCAAATAAAAGGCCCATGATCAATATCTAAGACGTACTCCTACGTGCGTCTTGGCGTGGAAACGACCTGAAGAAATATTAATCAACAGTGCTAACCAAGGCGGAGATCTTCCGAGATCCGACGAAGACAGAAAGAAATGGCTCAGGATTCTTCTTTGACCAGTGACCAAGACGACGCGCCTGATTGATGTCCATGTCGTCATCATTGTTTGCGTCTCGCCATCATGTAACGTCTGGTGCAATAAAAACGATCTCGACTGCAACTTATGAATAGTACTCCCTCCGTCTAGGTGAGTAAGTCATCTTAGGTTGTGCACCATGACCAAGGAGGAGAGAAAAACGAGAGACATTAATGTCTATTTGCTAATTAATAGTATTGCATGCAATGAACTAACCACTGCATGTCGTGTTTGATAGTCTCAAGTCATTAAAAGCATGCACACCCTCATCTCTTATTGGTTGATATGTCAAGAAACAAGAAACGAGGTAGAAGTTAATGCACCGCGCCTAAGTGTTTTGGGATTATTTGGTTTTCGTAAGATGACTTACACACCTAGACGGAGGGAGTAGTACTCCGAGTAACAGCTACCGTACGCTCATTCGTCCGTTCTCCAGATGAAGAAACGGCTAGAATCAACTAATTAGGAGTAGAAGCCAATTGAGAACCGTGATGTGATAGCGGCCGGCATTGATCGATGCACGCGTATGTATTGATTGGATCGAATGTGTGGCCAGCCATGCATTGCATCCGGTCATGGTGGGGAGTAACTTAGACATATGTGACTAATCTATATTACCACCTTCATAGTCGGGAGTAACATATATGTAGGAGTATCATGCAAGCCATCATTTATTAAGATGTAGACTCATTTTGCCTTGAGATGTGTTATGTTACAGTAACATATTATGTTATTCCAACCATCTCTCTCCTCATTAAATATATGCCATATAAGCAAATTTTTCTTGGGATGTGTTATGTTACTTGCTATGTTACTCCCACTATGAGCAGCCTAACTCAGCAGGCAGTTGCTATCTTGTCTTGATGACCTGCGATGGGTGCTTGCACTTCGGAAGTTTGGAGGCCAAGGAGAGGAAGAAGGAGTATGTCTCTTCGGCTCGAGCCAATCCAGCTGTTCCCGAAATGCCGGACGCGCATATCAATTGGCCTCCATCGTTTTCTTCCAAAGTAAGACATGGAAAAGCGTTGCCAAGTTAAACCCACGGTGTGATCTGAACACGTGGAATGCAAATCAGGTTCATAGTAACCCAATAATCGAGTACGTCAACAAAAATATCACGCATCCACATTTGAAATAAATCGTATGTATAGAGGACGAGTAAAAGCATGCACATAAACTATAGTTAACTAGCAATTTGTACGTGCTTTGCACGTCAGATCATTATGTGTAAACCACTAAATAAAACATTAAGCATATATATGCTTTCAAATGAAGATTCTGTTTTTCTAGCAGGAACTCCGATAAATTTTTATATAATTCTCATCAACAAACAATAATGCAACAATGTTCTTGAAAATGGTTGAGCTAGGCCTTCGTTTTATTTTCCAAAAGAAATATTATTGACAAATGTCATGAAATATAGTTTCTCATGTTCAATCTTGAAATATAGGGAAAATATGTTTTATGTAATTCATTTTTAGCTTTCCATTTTCCTGCTTTTCCCACCACTAAGTCAGATTTTTTTTTCATAATATATATTCCTTTTTGTGTCATAATCTCTATTTTTTTGACTGGTTTCATAATGTCTATTTTAGTCTTGTTTCCTTGAGATCACCGTGTTTGAAACAGCTAAGAGACTATTTTAAGAAAGTAAAGAAAAAACAAAGTCTAAATTTTAAATGTATTGTTTGAATATTTTTCTCTACTGTCATCAATGTTGACATTTTATCTTTCCGATGGAGTAAAAGCAAGAAATGCTTCCGTGCATGCATCGAAAGGATGAACTGTGTCATCAATGTTGACATTTATCTTTCCGACGGAGTAAAAGCAAGAAATGGTTCCGTGCATGCATCCAAAGAATGAACTGCTACAGAGTAAGAGTACTGTACTGCTGTAGGCTGCCAATCTCTGTATGCACATGTATCGAGATACTTCTAGTGTGTAATGGAGTTCACATTGCCGGTGCACAAACACATGGCTTGATGGCTGGAACTCACGTGAAAGTTCTGTAGCAAGAGTCACATCAGATGGGGCGGATGGCAGGCAGGCCAGAATTTCACACCTTGAATCCCTTGCATACTGGCCATAGGATCGCTAGATCCAACGGCAAATGTGATGCCACGATTTCACAAATTCGAATCAATTAATTTACAACCGTCTGATTGTAAAGATCCAACGGTTCATATGTTGTCTTACTCGTACACTATATAGTAGTATAAAAAAATAAATTTGAAAACTCATTTTTGTGGTGTTTGCTTTACTAAAACATATTTACTGGCATGGATTTTCTGACATTGATCTTGCCTCTAACTCAAGGCAATGTTCATGTACACAAGTAACAGGCATAGTAGCGCAGAGGGCTATGTCAGGAGGAGTGACCCCCTTCGCCAATTCTTCATCTCGCCGGCTTCCCATCCCCTGCGTCCCTCTCCTAGGCGACACAGGGAAACCCTAGCCGCCCCCGCCGCCGGCCTTCCTCCACCCTCCCCTCCCCCTCGCCGTCGCCAAGAGCTACCGCTTGGCAAAGCCCAGGCAGTGCCGGCGGCGGCGGGGCTTCTCCCCTGCGCGGCTTACCTTCTTCCTCACGGCGGCTCAGTCTCTCCAGTGGGCTTGGTGGCGCGGCGCTTCGAGGCTCCGAGGGCGGCTTGCTTTGTGGCAGGTTAGAGGGCCTGCCCCCGTCTGGTGGTGCCGCCTAGACAGCGGCTGCGGCCTAGGGCTCTTGACCCCAGATTGGATCTGGATGGTGCTCGGGCCTGGCCGTAGCTACTAGGGAAAACCTTATACACAGAATCTTACCAGCAACGCGGTTCAAAAACAAACGCTACTGCTACTTAGTAGTTGCACGCTTCAAAAGAGCAAGCTACTAATACCGAGTTAGCAGTAGCGTGCTAGTGGAAAAGAGCGCTACTACTACAATTGCCAGGGCGTTGCCTCCAAACTATGTATTGTAGTACCACCCTTCCCATAGACGTGCTACTGCTAATGTACTTAGCAGTACCGTGTTACGCCAACACTCGCTACTGGTAAAGTATCATCCCCTCTCGCGCCTAAGTTTAGTCCCATACTGCTAAGCGAACAGGGTGTTTACCACCTTAAATACGTTAATTCACAAACCATCACAAACACTTGGTCTTCATTGAACTCTATGTGTAGGACCTGTGGCCGTTAAAACCGGGGAAGATTCCTATTGATAATTTAGATTCTACACAAAAAGATCATTGATGACTAATGTATTTTTGATTTCTTTTACATGCTTAGCCTTAGCAGTAGCGTGTTTCGTAGAAGGCACTACTGCTACAGGCATAGCAATAGCGCGTCTTCTGCTAAAAGCGCTACTGCTATGGAGTTTAGCAGTAGCGCTTTATCCTATCCAGCGCTACTGCTAAGTTCAATTTTACCTTCCCAAACCGGCCGCCCCCACTCTCCCTCTCCACTCTCACTCCCCCGCACTCCCCGTCGTCTGCTACTGCCGCCATTCCCTGACCACCGTCGTTGACCGCCGCCGCCGCCGCTCCTGCTCCTCCTCCACTGAGGTAATCCCTCCTCCCTACCGCGCCCCTCCCTCCTCCCTCCTTTTCCGGCCGCCCCCTCCTTCCTCCCCCCTCCTCCTCCGGCCACCTCTCCACCTCCGGCCGCCCCCTCCTCCCCTCCTCGCCGCTCCTCCTCCTCCCCCTCCTCCTCCTCCGGCCGCCCTCCCTCTCATCCTCCTCCTCCTCCTCTCTCTCCCTCCTCCTCCTCCTCCTCCTCCTCCTCCTCCCTCCTCCCTCCTCCCAACCCCTCCTCCCTCCATCTCTCCTAAACCCTAAACTTTTTTGTACTGTTCTTGTATAATGTAGTTTTTACTGCTTTTTAGTAAGAAAATTAATTGTTTTTTATAGTAAGTGCTTAGTTGAACTAGTTGAATTAATAGAACTATTTTATTTTTAGTAAGAAATTTAGGTATATGAGATTTGATGATCGAATTAAAATTTTACTATAGAACTAGTTTATTTTTAGAAAGAAAATTAATAGAACTAGTTTATTTTTAGTAAGTGCTTAGTTAAACTAGTTCAATAATAGAACTAGTTGATTTTATGTCATTATCACTTTGTCATCAAAGAATGCTATATGAGATTTGATGATCTAATTAAAATTTTACTCGGTGGCATATGCAGACTTTGTACAGTCGTGTCCCCTTGGAGTGATCGTCATCCGAGCTACCTCTACTTCATCTACACCCGAGTCGGTGAGCTAAAAGTCCATCTCCTCTTTATCCACTCCTCGGTGTGTTGAATAGAGTAGAACTAGGGTATTTAGTCGGTGAGCTCATGTGCGGATGCTTATGATAATTGATCCGGATGGAATTGCCAGTTTAAGCATGCATCATTGTATGTGTATGAACATCTTTGTATCGCTGGGAAAATTCGAGAGGCCTATGTTTTGCCGGAGTGTTGATTCATTTCCGTTCTGGCAAATTTCAGGCGCTCGATATGTCCTATTTAAGCAAAGGTCATGCTGGATTTTTTCATGAGTTTAAGCATGACTTGTGCTAGAATATGTAGAAAATACCGAGTGCCCCAGATTTGTGTGTTGAGTTCCTGGTAGTTGCCTTCGATCGATTTTCAATTAATGTTTCAACTATGAACATAGAAAATGTCTGACGACGAAACGGATTTCGGTATTTGCGAATACTGTGAAGATGAGCGCGGCCTGTGCGACAGAATCTTCCTAGTTAATGATAGGCGCTTCAGCATCAAGCTAGACGAGAACTTCGAAGTGGATACAGTAAGTCACAACGACAAGTCTTTTTTCGTAATTAAGCATGATTTCTCCTTCATTTGCTTCAACTTATAATTTATTTTTTTTCTATTATACAAGCGTATCCCCTGCCATGCAAGAGTTTTTGTCTTGGATAAGATAGGTTTTAGTCCTATAAAAATTATGGAGGTAAAGAGAGCTTACTTGAAGACCGAGCATGGTTATAATTTCGATGCAAAATTATACAATGCAGACACCAACACCTATTTTGAATGCAAAACTTGGCAATCACTATGCAAGGCTTATGCATTTGAGTCTGATATGGTTATCCCCTTTGATATTCATCCAGAAGATGATATTGGAGGTAATAGAGACATCTGGGTCGATGTGTAGACGCCTCCAGTTCTACCATTATGTGAGTTTCTCAACCATATTTATGTGTTCGATATTGTTTATTCGAAAATAGTTGCCAACTAATTTCTGTTGACAGCTT
Source organism: Aegilops longissima (assembly GCA_021605205.1). NCBI lineage: Eukaryota > Viridiplantae > Streptophyta > Magnoliopsida > Poales > Poaceae > Aegilops > Aegilops longissima. The sequence continues at coordinate 846,967,325 of CM038677.1, forward strand.
ATTTCCATTCAAGCACACATGTCCGACGCTTGGTAGACATGACCGTCCGCTGTCCCGGGGCTGAACTAAACTGCGAGGAGATAAGTCATTATGTTTCATGGCTTCAGGATCTTGATGCTGTCAAGACAAATTATTTTCCTGGACTTAAAAATCTTAGTACTCAAAACGTGCGACCAATAGTGTTCGTATTGAACTACGGTCACATCTATTTAGGAAATATGGTAAGATTTTTTACTATTTGTCCTCAGTGCATCTATTGCATACATTATTTTTTGCTAAATATGTTACTATACGATGTTCTTCAACAGGGACTCCCAATGATAGTCCTGCCTCAGTGGATCGAGACTAAAGGTCGCATGTCAATGGTTAGCTTACGACCAAGACATCCTACATTGCACATGAGTGCATTCAGGATTTCTAAAAACCGAGGAATGCTTAATAGTGAAAGACCAGAGCAGAATTGTGAATGCTCGCAGAGAAGTACTAGGGGCAGCAATCAGAAGCGCAGCCTACGATTAGGAGACAGGTTCATCTGCATGCTCCAATATGATGAAGCAGGAGTGCTACACATGTTCTATGCTATTGTACCTGAGAGAGAGCAGCAGGAGTGATTAGCTAGCTAGAATAAGTTTGAAGATGATGATGTGCTATACACTATGACTATGCTGATTAAATAGCTAGTGTTGGTGGTAATAACTATGATGCTTATTATTAACTAAGTTGGTGGTGATTAGATAGCTACACTATGACTATGATGATTAAATAGTGGTAATGACTATGATGATTATTAGCTAGTGTTGTTGGTGATGATATGATGTAAGAGTTTTTATATTAATATGATGATGATGACGACGACGACGATGACGATGATGATGATGATGATGATGATGATGATGATGATGATGATGATGATGATGATGATGATGATGATGATGATGATGATGATGATGATGAGCTATTATATCATTGGGTGAAAGAACCGCGGATTAGTTTCAAGTGGATGGATCGTAAGTGATCAAGTCATGGATTATCGTGATAATCCATGACTTGATCACTTAGGATCCATCCACTTGAAATTAATCCACGGTTCTTTCACCTAGTGATTTAATAACTCACTACGATGTAAAAACAATCTCTAAATTGCTACTGTATGCAAACTTGTATAAAGGTGTATGAATAATGGAAAAAAATAGAATACTGAATAGTAGTAGCGCGAGCTTTGAGACGTGCTACTAGTAATTACCAGTAGCGCCAGTTCCACCATGTGCTACTCCTAAGTAGATATAGCAGTAGCACGTGTCAACACACATTACTGCTAACCTTTAGCTGTAGCGCCGTAGCATTAGCGCAGTTACCTGCGCTACTGATAGGCTTTTCCCTAGTAGTGGCCTGTCAGGTGTGGTGGCGGCGAGTCTCACGGCCTCTGGGCATCATGGATTTGCCGGCGGCAGCATGTGCTCAGCCTGGTGGTGGCGGCGGCCGTGCACGGGAGTTGGATTCCTTCGAACAGATCAGGGTGAAAACTTGCTTTCGGCTACTGCCAACGCCAGCGGTGGCGGCGCTATGTGCATCTTTCCCCCGTGGAGAAGTTCAAGGCCACTCTCTGCTACCTCCGGGGGAAACCCTAAATCGGATGATCGGATGACGGCGGCGCTCTGGTGTCGTTCCCCCCTTGGGGGTGTCATTCTTGGAGGTACACACGTGATCGAGGGACTAGAGGACGGATTCTTTGGTGGAGCGGTGCGTCATCTCACTCTTTGATGGCGGCGGGTCTCGGCGGCATGGTGCTGTGGTGACTCGACGTCCAATGCGCGGAGATGGACTCGCAGAGAAGGGTGACGCGGTCTGGCGTCGATGGCAGCTAGACCGGGCAAGGTAGATGCAGCAATACAACTCTGAAGATGGATTGGTGGCAGGTGGCTGCGGCGACCTCATACCCGGCAAGCGTCCTGTTTGAGGAGTGCGCCGGACCGGTGGGTGACCCATACCCGGCAAGCATTCTGGATGAGACCTCAGGTCTTATATGTTAGGTTTGGCTGTGAGGTCTGTTCGGTATTAGGCCCAGACTGTCAGCATCCCTTCATCAATTGAATTGGAGTAGCGACAGATATTGCCTAGACGGTGGATTTAGTCTTACTGCTGTATTACTTTGTAAGGTCTTATGTGAATAATTAATAAAATGGATGCATGCATCGTGCAAATGCAGAAGCCGGGGGTCTTCCTCCTTTTGAAAAAAATGTCTGGAAGAGTGAAAGGCATGTTAAAGGAGTAATGAACTCTGTCCGACTAAGACGAGCCGAGGCACTCAAACAAAACAAGTGCACACAGAAACGCCCCAAGAGGTGCGCTCGGGGCGCACCCCAGCAACTAGTGTATAGCCACAAGTCGAGATCAACTTGCAACTGTCACTGAACCATTCTTTGATTTATCAGTCGGACCACGACTCCTAGTTGCACTGCCCAATTGGGCATGTCACGTCTGGGCTGGGTGAGCGTTTCACAAGTAAGCTCGACTCAATCGACACATTTCTCAGTCTTGTTCGCAGTCTACTTCCATTGGTACGGATGCGAGTTTAAAATTGTTAGAGCATCTCTAGCAGACCCCATCGTCGACCCGTAAAACTCATTTACAGTTCGTGAAAAAACGGTTTTGCGTGCTGGCGCGGGCGCCGGTCGAGCAGACCTTGCATAGCGAAACTATAAAACGAAATATTCGCGGACATTCCGTTTTACAGTTCTGCTATGCGTTGTCTGCTTTGTCGGCGCCCGCGCCGTCCCACATATCAGATGCGTTTTGATCTGAATTTGACACATATGCTTCATATTCAGGATTACTAATTTAATATAAGAAAAATGTCAATATTGTAATACAACAATCATCGAAATTACAATATTATTCAGATCACCGAAACAAACTAAATAATTCAATACAAAACTTGTCCCGAATACAAATCCCACATGAATTGAATGAAATGAATGGAAATGGAATGGGTTACCGCCCAGCCCTTTGCCAATGGTGCTCAGTGAGATCCTCCTGAAGCCGAAAGTGGGTCTTTGCATTTTCAATCTCCCTGTAGGTCTGAAGGAAAACTCTAATGCGGTTAGGGTGTCTAGCTGGTTTGACACGGCTACCACATTGTCATAGAAGAACTCCAAGTTCATACCTCTCTCATCTTCGAGAATCATATTGTGAAGAATAATACAACATGTCATGATGTTTTTCAAGGATTGCGTGTCCCAAAAACAAGCAGGACAACGAAAAATGGCAAATCTAGATTGCAAAACCTCGAATTCTCTTTGAATGTCTTTTCGGGCTGCCTCTTGTACCCTTGCAAATTCACATTGTTTCCTAGTTTGGGGGTCTTTGATGCTCTTGACAAATGTGCACCAAGAAGGGTAGATACCATCTGCAAGATAGTACCCCTTTGTGTATTCATGCCCATTGATAGTGTAGTTGCAAGCAGGAGCATCACCACTATGAAGCCTAGAAAATAAATGAGACCATTACAACACATTGATATCATTTAGAGTACCCGGCATACCAAAAAAGCAATGTGAAATCCGTGGATCCTCGGATGCTACGGCCTCTAGTAAAATTGTTGCCTCACGAGACTTTCCACAATACATTCCCTGCCATGCCTTCGGGCAGTTTTTCCAAGTCCAATGCATACAATCAATGCTTCCTAGCATGCCAAGCCAACCTCTTCTATAGATGCCATCAATTGTTTTGTGTCTTCCTCGTTGGGTGGCTGAATATATTCAGGACCAAAGACACATATGATCTGTTTGGCAAACCTATGCACTGACTCAATTGTCGTATCTTCACCAATGCGAAGGTACTCATCGACATAGTCAGCCGGAATGCCGTATGCAATTACCCGCATAGCTGCCGAGATTTTTTTATATGCACTAAATCCCTTCAAGCCCGCGGTATTTCTTCTTTGAGTAAAGTACCGACAGTTGGCCTCGCAAGCTTGCACTATTTTTACAAAGAGGGATCGACGCATTCGGTACGTTCTCTGGAAGAGGTGCGGCGGATATGTTGGATTGTCCGCGAAGTAGTCTTGCATCAACATCTCGTTCCCGAGATGGCGATTTCGAGGAAAGCAAAGACAGCCGATGGTTGATGCTCACCTTCTCTTTCGGTTCTCATCTTCGTGCCCCTTCACGGCGAGGGCCATCACCAACGTCTGCTGCTGATAGTTGACAAGCAGCGTGTCAACATCCGAGTTTTCCGAATCGGACGAATCCTCGAGCAAAAACTTCTCACAGGGGCTCAATTCCATCTAAATTCACAAATACGAACACCGTATTAACCAACTATGCATACCGCATCCAAAAGCACAAGCACAAGTACTCAACGGCGGCTCGAGGCGGTGGCTCTGCGGTGGTCGATCCCGAGGCGGCGAGAGTGACTAGGGATGGCTCAGGGCGGTGGCTCTGCGGCGGTGGATCCCGGGGCGGTGACGGCTACTAGGGGCGGCTCGGGGCGGTAGCCCTGCAGTGGTGGATCCCGGGGCGGCGACATCACCTAGGGGCGCTTGGATCGGTGGATCTGGGGAACCGGTGATGCGGCTAGGTGGAACAAGGCGAAATTCTCCGTCATCAGCCTCCAGTTCAAACCGGATATAATTCGGCTGTGAGTCCCCCGCTAAGGAGAGTGTTTTTAATGAGTTTAGCACATCGCCTAAAGGTGAGTGCCGGAAGATGTCCGCGGAGCCGAATTCAATGATCGATGACCGATCAAGCTCGACGTGCGTGGACGCGCGTGGTTTGGAACCTGTAGCCGGAAACGAGTCCGAGGTTCCGGTGGCGCAGATTCCACCCGAGGTTGGGTCTGTGTGCGGCTCCAACGCCGCGGAGTCCGCGGCTTCCGTGGCGGGGTTGAGCTTCCCGTCCTCGGATGGCGCGATCTTCTCCGGATCTAGGGCCAGATCGGTTACAGGCGCTATCTCCTGGGTGTGGTCCGATGGCAGATTTAAGTCATGTTCATCGTGGTAGGAGGGAATGGCTGTCGTGGGCGCGAATCCATCGAAGGTCATGTCCCCGCGGATATCAACGACGCAGTTCAAGCTTCCAAATCTGACCTGATGGCCAGGGGCGTAGCTGTCGATCTGCTCTAGATGGCCAAGCGAGTTGGCCCGCAGTGCGAAGCCGCCGAATACGAAGATCTGTCCGGGGAGGAAGCCCTCCCCCTGGACTGCATTGTTGTATATAATTGATAGGGCCATCGGACCTTTTGAAGACTACGCAACGAAACTCTCAATAAAAGCACCAATGTCGGTGTCAAAACCGGCGGATCTCGGGTAGGGGGCCCCGAACTATGCGTCTAAGGTCGATGGTAACAGAAGACGGGGGACACGATGTTTACCCAGGTTCGGGCCCACTCCATGGAGGTAATACCCTACTTCCTGCTTGATTGATCTTGATGAATATGAGTATTACAAGAGTTGATCTACCTCGAGATCATGATGGCTAAAACCCTAAAAGTCTAGCCTGTATGACTATGATTATGATCGCCTCTACGGACTAAGCCCTCCGGTTTATATAGACACTAGAGGGGACTAAGGTTGCACAAAGTCGGTTACAGAGAAAGGAATCTTCATATCAGGGCACCAAGCTTGCCTTACACGCCAAGGAGAGTCCCATCCGGACACGGGAGAGAGTCTTCGGTCTTGTTGTAGGAGATATGCCCTAGAGGCAGTAATAACAATTATTTTGTATCTCCAAAGTTTGTGATGAATTTTTAGCTTCCATGCTATAACTGGAATGATTCTCGAGTCTACAATATCCACGAGGCTTGGAGGAAAACTCATGTGCACGTGTGGTATACTAAATGGTAAAATGTATTCCTAGTCTTGCCTCTAAGACTGGGTCATGTATTGCATGCTGATCATATTTTACTGATCATGGGCATGTCTATGCTGGCAATTATGAGGGCACGATGTTGGTAGAACACTTGTGTTGAATCGACCCAAATTGATGATATGCTATGAGATTATTTTCATCACAAGTTTATGGTTAGTATCATTGAGATAGTTAATGTTTGCATAATTCCTTAGACCATGAGAGTATCAAGTTCCTTCGTGCTTGCTTCGTGAAGTTTGGGGTTTGTTAAACGTCATCCGTAACTGGGTGGCTATTACGGCGGCTTACGGGTTCACGGAAAAGTATGGGAAGTAACAAGATAGCTCAAGATTGGGATTTGCTCCTCCGACGATGGAGAGAAATTCTCGGGCCCTCTCGGTGTTACGGTATCCAAAATCGTCTGGCCAGACACCTTGTGATTTGATCACTGGTATGCTAGAAAACGGAAACGAGAAAAGAGAACAAAACCGGTAACGAGGTAACTTGCATGGTGGATAAATTGTTCATCCACAGGGATGCAAAAATCTCACCTCGGGTGTTTGTGACATATCGCGAAGCAACAGGAATAGCTCACTGCAACTGGAGGTTCACTTGAATATTTATTTGTGTGGGTATAGGGGTCAATATGGGTGTCCACGGATCCGATGTTGATCATTGATCGGAAGGGGTTCCGGGTCATGTCTATACTTCACCGAACCTATAGGGTCATACTCTTAAGGGTCATCTATTTGCTGAATACTAGACAGAGAGCCTGAGAGAAAATCACCGAAAAAGTTTTGGACACCGGAAAGGTTTCGGACAGCGGAGTCGTATCGCAGAGAGAGGTCATCGGATAAGTTTTGATGATACCCAAAAGATGTTTCGAGATATACTATTAAGTCAAATTGGTTTCGGCACATGCCTGATAATTCTTGGAGGGTGCCAGAATCATTCTGGAAGCTTTTTGGAAAATTCTGAGATAAAAACCGGAAATGTTCCAGAGCTGCCGGAGCCACTTCAGATGCGTTTAGCAGATGAAAATCACAACATCTTAATTGTTTCGGAACGTGTTGAAAATTATTTTAGTGGGTACTGGAAATGTTCTTAGCCCACATAAATATTTTCAGTTCGAACGGACGCTAAAAAATGTCGTCGTGAATAGTGAAAGTGCTTTTTGGGATATTTATGTAGAGCCACCTTTTTGGACTTGGTCAAAGTTCTAGAAGGAAGTGGCTTACAAGGGAAGGAACCCCATTTGGGGGGCCCCTAGGGGTGGCCGGCCATGGGTGGTGGAGCTCCTTGGAGCTCCACATGGCATCCCATTTTGACCTTAACACCCTCATGTGTGACCTAATGCATGGGGTTTTTTGGTAAAATTGTGGAGGCACACTACCCCTTGGTTTTCCTATAAATAGAGGAGGTGAGGGCTGTCATCTATTCATCCCTTGATCTCATACACATGCCATGCATTATCTGGCTTCTCTCTCCCTCCTAGCGAAATAGTTTCGTAGAGCTGAAAGGTTGTCTGGGTTCCGGCAGGAACTAGTTCTGGACGGCGAAGCCCTGCCGGATAGCTGACATCGTATGTGTGCAACCCCGTAGAGAGATTGTAGTTTCGATCTTTTGACCGAGGGGCTGTTTCGAGGGTCCTCCCGAAGGGCTGTCCGCGACATCGTCCGGGGGACTGTCCGACCCCCTCCCGAAGGGCTGTCCGGAGAGAGAGTACATCCTCGCGGTTGGGAGGTTGTAAATCCTAGCTGTGGGGATCTGCACCGACGATCTGCACCGACTATTCTTTCGCCGTGCTTCGAGTAGGTACGGATCAGATCAAACCTTGTATGCAGTCTCCATATTGGTCCTGGGCGTGCTCACTATACCGAAAATTTTCGTTTTCCGTCGCGTTCACCTACAGTGGCATCAAGAGCCGTGCTATGCGTAGATGCAGGTTGCGGTCTAGAATACATGGAGATGTATGGGTATTGCATAATATAATTTGGAGTAGATGAGATCTATTGCTGAAAATTATTTATGCGGGTGACAGATGAAATCTGTTACCCGACGTTCTTGTTGCTTCCCTAGGAGTTGCGTTTGCTCAATCTCGAGACAGCATGGTGGAATTTGACAAAGTTCTGGCAATCCGTGATCCTGATTGATCATGGAAGTGCTATCAGTTCTTTGGGTTCTGCCATAGTCAAAAGAAGGATGAAATTCACGGATGAAAGGGCATTGCAGATATGATCTGCACGGGGGTCATGCGTATGACGAAGTTTAGTATGGGGCTCGAGATTTAATTATATCGTGTTTCATACATCCCGAGATGTTAATCTAGCAACTTGAATAATCATACTTGATGATAAAACGTTGGTAGCTACGGTTTAAGCCAAAACCTTAGAAGCCACGTAAAATAAAATTTTGCATAAACCGATTATAGGCGTCTAACTTGGTATTGCAGGATGTTTTGCATGTGATGTGGTATAGCAAGCTCATATTCAATTTGATTATGTATGAGATGACTATATAATGTAAATTAACATGACCTGCGTGTCATGATTCGGCATGATGGCTGGAGCCATATGATTGTCACTTTAATGACCTGCGTGTCAACCTTATGTGATGCATTTATTTTATCTGCTATGGAGATAGCAATATTATCTGATGCATCGACAAGGTGGTCGCGATCTTCGCGAAGGTGAACACCGACGCGAATGCCGAAGACGAAGAAATGAAACACTTCTCCGTCAAAAGGGGCTATACCATATCATGCTATTATTAATTGCCTGAGATGTTTATCCCTCTTGATGCACCCTTCCTGTTTGCGCGGTAGTCGCTTTTTATTAGGGTGATCTCTCACTTCAAAATATCAAAGTAGTTATTGTTCACCCAAGTGTAGCACCGTCTGTAATTCGTATCTTTTTGGGGTGCGCCATGTCCAGATGGGTACGAATGAATCGAGAGGAATGAGGCGGATGAGGTCAGACCTCGCAGCAAGATCACTTGGTTGTCTTTGACGTTCAGGCAGGATAGTCCTGAGCTCGGAACACACCCATCGAAAGATGAACAAGAGTCACATGGAGATGTGATCAGCAAGTTTGCCTACCAATTGAAATTCTCGTCATCAGTGATGTCCACATGAATGGCATTGAATCGAAATGTGGGTCTTGTATCACTCATAATCAATTTTGAGAGATATTGATTTGAGTGGGAGCGCACTTTAGAATAAAATTGTTTATTCACAAGTGCTTTTTCATTATAACCAAAGTCTAAGTGAAACTTGTGTTTTCGTTGTAGATCAAATGGCTTGCAACACCGCGTTCAACTTAGGCCCAATGTTAGAGAAAGAGAAGTTATCTGCAACTAGAAACAACTATGCGGACTGGGTCCACAACCTGAGGATTGTCCTCAGGAGCGCTAAGAAATTGTATGTGCTAGAGTATGATCTTCCTGCTAAACTTGCGGCAGAGGCCCCAGAAGATGTAAAAAATGTCTGGGCTACTAAGGATGATGATCACAACTTAGTGCAGTGCCTCATGCTAGCTTGCGTGAGTCCAGAGCTTCAAAAATGTTTTGAATTCCATAAACCCCTTGGTATGATCCGGGAATTGGATGCTCTGTACAAGGAAACCGTAGAGTCTGAACAATATATGATATCATGAAGGCTTTGATGGATTGCAAGATGGCTGAGGGTAGTTCAGTTGGCGAACACGTGGTCAAAATGATTGGCTATGTTGAAAGGCTTAAAGCCCTGGAATTTCCACTTCCACCTGGCCATATGATGGAGATGTTGCTTTCTTCACTCCCCCCGTCTTACGACGGTTTTGTCATGAACTACACCATGACAGGGATGGAGAAGACACCGGAAGAGGTGCTCGCCATGCTGAAAACTATAGAAGGAGGACTGCAGAAAAATCGCAAGCAAGTGTTGCTTGTGAATAAAATCGCGAGTTTCAAAAAGAAGAAAGGCAAGCCAAAGAAGGGCAAGGGCACCGGTAAGACCGTCTCCCAAAGCAACTTTAAGGGCGGAGCCAAGAATGAAACTGAGTGCTTCTACTGCAAGGGCACATGACATTGGAAGAGAAACTACAAGAAGTATCTGGAAGATAAAAAGTCCGAGAAAACCGAAAAAGGTATAATTGTTATACAAGTTAATGTCATTGATGTTTTGTTTGCTAGCGAAAATTCTAAGTCTTGGGTATTTGATACCGGATCGGTTGCTAACATTTGCAACTCGATAGAGGAACTTCAGAAGGTGCGCAGACTGGCAAAGAATGAGGTCGTGATGCGGGTCGGGAACGGCGCTGGGATCGCCGCTCAAGCCGTCGGCATTATGCCTCTATGTCTCCCTTCGGGATTTATTTTGGAACTTAGTAACTGTTATCTTGTTCCGGCATTGTGTAGAAACATTATCTCCGGATCATGTTTAGTGCACGATGGGTATTCTTACAAGTGTGAGAACAATGGTTGTTCACTTTGTTGTAAGGATATGTTTTATGGATTTGCACCCATTGTTGGGTGCCTTTTCATACTAAATCTTGAATGTGGAAATGATGTCCTTAACGTGAATGCTAAACACCTTAAGAAGACTGATACCACCACCACTTACATATGGCACTGTCGACTTGGCCACATCGGGAAGAAACGCATGCAAAAACTCCAGTCAAATGGAGTTTTGCCATCTTTTTATTTTGAATCATTCGACACATGTGAATCTTGTCTGATGGGGAAAATGACCAAGACGCCGTTCACGGGTCATCCTGAATGGGCGGGTGAATTATTGAAACTAATACATAGTGATGTATGTGCTCCAATGAACATAACCGCACGGGGTGGGTGTTTTTACTTCGTGACTTTTACTGATGATTTAAGTCTGTATGGCTATATCTACTTGATGAAGCATAAGTCGGAAACCTTTGAAAAGTTCAAAGAATTTCAGAATGAGGTAGAAAATCATCGTGACAAAAAGATTAAGTTTCTGCAGTCTGATCGCGGAGGCGAATATCTTAGTCATGAGTTTGGCCAACATCTGAGTGACGGTGGAATTGTTTCACAACTTACGCCTCCCGGAACCCCACAGAGAAACGTAGTATGGGAACGACGTAACCGAACCTTGTTGGACATGGTAAGGTCGATGATGTCTCTTATGGATCTTCCGATATCTTTTTGGGGTCACGCACTATTCACTGCCGCTCACACATTAAACAGAGCACCGTCTAAATCTGTTGAGACGACACCATACGAGTTATGGCATGGGAAGAAACCCAATTTGTCGCATCTCAAAGTTTGGGGTTGTGAAGCTTATGTAAAACGTTTACAACCGAGCAAACTCGATCCAGATCAGACAAATGTAACTTTGTAGGTTATCCCAAGGAAACCGTTGGGTATTTCTTCTACCAACCCTCCGAGTGCGAAGTGTTTGTCGCTAAAAACAGAGTATTTCTCGAGAAAGAGTTTCTCGCAAAAGAATTAAGTGGGAGGACAATACAACTTAATGATATTAGTGAATCTTCGGCAACTGTTGATATGGCTAAGGAACCGGAAGAAATTCCGCTAATTATCCCTACAACCGAGCCGGAAGTTGTCGCATGTGATGCAGAGACTTCAGACAAAGTTGTAACTGAACCGCGCAGATCAGGTAGGGCTATCCAGCCACCTGAGTGGTTTCATAACAAAATCTTCATTCTTGAAGACGATGAACCTGCGCACTACAAGGAAGTGATGGCGGGGGGCAGCTCAAAGGAATGGCACAAGGCCATGAAATCCGAAATGGAATCCATGTACGAAAACCAAGTTTGGAACTTGGAAGAACTTCCAGAAGGCGGAAAGCCCATTGGTTGTAAATGGATATTCAGAAGAAAGACAGATGCAGATGGTAACATTACTATCCACAAAACTAGACTTGTCGCGATAGGGTTCACGCAAGTTCCAGGAGTGGACTACGATGAGACTTTCTCGCCCGTAGCTATGCTTAGGTATGTTCGGATATTACTAGCAATTGCTGCTTATTTCGATTATGAGATATGGCAGATTGATGACAAAACGGCTTTACTAAATGGAAACCTCATAGAGGATGTATACATGATATAACCAGAAGGTTTTGTCGTTCATAAGGATGCTGGAAACGTATGCAAACTTCAGAAAGTCATTTATGGTCTGAAGCAAGTGTCAAGGAGCTGGAACATTTGTTTTGATGAAGTGGTCAAAGAATTTGGCTTCATCAGGAATGACAAAGAATCTTGTGTTTACAAGAAGTTTACTGGGAGCGCAAAAGCATTTCTAATCTTGTATGTGGATGACATATTATTAATTGGAAATGATGTGAATTTCCTTAGCGAAATAAAGGACTCGTTGAAGAAAAAAATTTCAATGAAAGACTTAGGCGAAGCGGCATATGTATTGGGCATCGGAATCTATAGAGATAGATCAAAGCGTCTGATAGCGCTTAGTCAAAGCACGTACATTGACAAGGTGTTGAAAAGGTTCAACATGGAGAACTCCAAAAAGGGCCTTCTCCCCATGTCACCTGGCACAGTGCTTTGCAAGAGTTAGTGTCCTCGGACTCTCGATGAGAGACTACAAATGAATGATGTTCCATATGCCTCGGCAGTTGGTTCTATTATGTATGCCATGCTATGTACAAGACCGGATGTTTCCTATGCGCTAAGTGTTAGCAGCCAGTACCAAAGTGATCCAGGATTGGAACACTGGGCCGCTGTCAAGGGTATTCTTAAGTACCTCAGAAGGACCAAGGATTTACTCCTCATGTATGGAGGTGATGAAGAGCTCATTGTAAGTGGTTACACTGATGCAGGCTTCATGACTGACCCAGATGACTTCAAATCTCAATCAGGCTATGTTTTCATATTGAACGGTGGCGCAGTGGATTGGAAAAGTTCCAAACAAAAGACTGTGGCGGATTCTACGACGGAGACGAAATATGTTGCTGCTTTAGAAGCCTCCAAGGAGGCGGTATGGATCAAGCAATTTCTTGAAGACCTTGGTGTGGTTCCTAGTGCCCAGGACCCGGTGGAGATCTATTGTGATAATAGTTGCGCCATGGCTCAGGCAAGGGAGCTAAGTTCGCACCATAAGACAAGATATATTGAACGCAAATATAAAATCATTCGACATCATGTCGAAGTGGGTTTAGTGAAAGTACACAAAGTTCACACGGATCTGAACGTGTCAGACCCGATGACAAAGCCTCTACCACGAGCAAAGCATGAGCAACACCGGATAGCCATTGGTGTTAGGGAATCCATGTAACTAGATTATGACTCTAGTGCAAGTGGGAGTCTGTAGGAGATATGCCCTAGAGGCAGTAATAACAGTTATTTTGTATCCCCAAAGTTTGTAATGAATGTTTAGCTTCCATGCTATAACTACAATGATTCTCGAATCTACAATATCCACGAGGCTCGGAGGAAAACTCATGTGGACGTGTGGTATACTAAACGGTGAAATGTATTCCTAGTCTTTCCTCTAAGACTGGCTCATGTATTGCATGATGATCATGTTTTCCTGATCATGGGCATGTCTATCCTAGCAATTATGAGGGCACGATGTTGGTAGAACACTTGTGTTGAATCGACCCAAATTGATGATATGCTATGAGATTCTTTTCATCACAAGTTTATGGTTAATATCATTGAGATAGTTAATGTTTGCATAATTCCTTAGACCATGAGAGTATCGAGTTCCTTCGTACTTGCTTCGTGAACTTTGGGGTTTGTGAAACGTCATACATAACTGGGTGGCGATTACGGCGGCTTACGGGTTCACGGAAAAGTATGGGAAGTAACAAGATATATAGCTCAAGATTGGGATTTGCTCCTCCGACGATGGAGAGATATTCTCGGGCCCTCTCGGTGTTACGACATCCATAATCGTCTGGCCAGACACCTTGTGATTTGATCACTGGGATGCCAGAACATGGAAACGAGAAAAGAGAACAAAACCGGTAACGAGGTAACTTGCATGGTGGATAAATTGTTCATCCACAGGGATGCAATAAATCTCACCTCGGGTGTTTGTGACATATCACGAAGCAACAAGAATAGCTCACTGCAACTGGAGGTTCACTCGAATATTTATTCGTGTGGGTATAGGGGTCAATATGGGTGTCCACGGCTCCGATGTTGATCATTCATCAGAAGGGGTTTCGGGTCATGTCTATACTTCACCGAACCTATAGGGTCACACACTTATAGGGTCATCTATCTGCTGAATACTAGATAGGGAATCTGAGAGAAAATCACCGAAAAAGTTCCGGACACCGGAAAGGTTTCGGACAGCGGAATCGTACCGCAGAGAGAGGTCATCCGATAAGTTTCGATGTTACCGAAAAGTTGTTTCGAGATATACTATTAAGTCAAATTGGTTTCGGCACATGCCTGATAATTCTTGGAGGGTGCCAGAATCATTCTGGAAGCTTTTTGGAATTTTCTGAGATAAAAACCGGAAATGTTCCGGAGCTGCCGAAGCCACTTCAGATGCATTTCGCAGATGAAAATCACTAAATCGGAATTGTTTCGGAAGTTGAAAATTATTTTTGTGGGTACTGGAAATGTTCTTAGCCCACATAAATATTTTCAGTTCAAACGGACGCTGAAAAATGTCGTCGTGAATAGTGAAAATGCTTTTTGGGATATTTATGTAGAGCCACCTTTTTGGCCTTGGTCAAAGTTCTAGAAGGAAGTGGCTTACAAGGGAAGGAACCCCATTTGGGGGGCCCCCTAGGGGTGGCCGGCCATGGGTGGTGGAGCTCCTTGGAGCTCCACATGGCATCCCATTTTGACCTTAACACCCTCATGTGTGACCTAATGCATGGGGTTTTTTGGTAAAATTGTGGAGGCACACTACCCCTTGGTTTTCCTATAAATAGAGGAGGTGAGGGCTGCCATCTCTTCATCCCTTGCTCTCATACACATGCCATGCATTATTTGGCTTCTCTCTCCCTCCTAGCGAAATAGCTTCGTAGAGCCGAAAGGCTATCTGGGTTCCGTCAGGAACTAGTTCTGGACGACGAAGCGCTGCTGGATAGCTGACACCGTATGTGTGCAACCCCGTAGAGAGATTGTAGTTTCCATATTTTGCACGAGGGGCTGTTTCGAGGGTCCTTCCGAAGAGCTGTCCACGACATCGTCCGGGAGACTGTCCGACCGCCTCCCGAAGGGCTGTCCGGAGAGGGAGTACATCCTCGCGGTTGGGAGGTTGTAAATCCTAGCTGCGGGGATCTGCACCGATGATCTACACCGACTCTTCTTCCGTTGCGCTTCGAGTCGGTACGGATCAGATCAAACCTTGTATGCAGTCTCCATAGTGGTCCTGGGCGTGCTCGCTATACCGAAAATTTTCGATTTCCGTCGCGTTCCCCTACACTAGTATCCTCACAGCCCATCAGTCCGGCCCACATACCATGGTCCGGACGCCCGAGGACCCCTTAATGCAAGACTCCCTCAGGCTCCACCCGCGCGCGATTCCGCCCGCAGATTTGGCCTGAATCGCCGACGGCGGACGGGCGGAACGAATGGCGGGCGGCGGCGGAAGGGGGTGGTGAAATGGCACAGGCTGAAATGTCCCTGCCGCCAACCGCTTACCTGGGATACGGGGCACCGCCGGGTCGAGGGGAAACCTGCGTTTTCGCGGGTTGGGGATGGGATTTTACCACGCCCCTCAAATTTTTTACGGGTCTGACACGTTTGCGGGGTCTGGTGGGGCAACATTTTACGTGCTGACGCGTATTTTGGCGGTTATTTTACGGGTCGGAGCCTTTTACGGGGTCTGCTAGAGATGCTCTTAGAGCTACACTTGTCTAGGCACTCCACTTAGTGGACATTTACACTTCTTTTTTGTCACTACAATAGTGAAGTACTACCATATTCTGACGGGGCTGGAGCCAGGAAGTAAACTAGTAAACAATGAAGAGACAGGGTTCACAAAAAAAGATACTCACTAGGCACCTAGGGACGCAAAGTACATAATGCACGATTGCTGTTGAAATTTCATGACGTACTTCCCGAATACAAAGTGTTGCTCTTCTCAATTAATATTTATGCATAACGTCTATCTAACCATTTGAGATCACCGGAACAATCTGAGACCAATCTACCTCTTTTTATTGGGAGATTTGTTCTGGGACCAACCTATCGCTGACAAACATCCAAAACCATGAATGCTGGGCAATTTTTGAAAGTCGCTACTAGAATTCCAAATGTTGCCAAAAAAGGAAAGTCCCAAATTAGAAATTTTCGAAACCGAAAAAGGGTCAAAATCGACCGGCTGGGGTAATCACTAAGTAACCCATGCACCAAGATAAGGTTGGGAGCTACTCCAAGGATACAAGATAAGGTTGCTGTCAAAATTTGGGAGCTACTCCAAGGGTACAAGATAAGGTTGCTGTCAAAGAAGGGAAAGGAGATTTTGATCAAAACGGTGGCCCAAGCTATTCCCACCTATGCCATGGCTTGTTTTGACCTGACGAAGGGCCTTTGCGATGACATTTTCACTATGATATGCCGCTTCTGGTGGGCAAACCAAGATGAAGAACATAAGCACCACTGGGTGGGTTGGGAGAGAATGACTTTGCCATAAGAGCAAGGCGGTCTTGGATCTCGGGATCTTCACGCTTTCAACATCGCCATGCTAGCACGTCAAGTCTGGCGCCTTCTGCAAGCTCCTGACTCCCTCTGCGCCCGTGTCCTGCACGCCAAGTACTACCCCAGTGGAGATCTTCTATCGGCGGTGCCAACACCGGGAATTAGCTATGTTTGGCGTAGTATCTTGCAAGGAGTCCAAGTGGTCAAGGAGGGTATGGTTTGGAGAGTGGGCGACGGGCAGCAGATACACATATGGCATTATCCATGGCTGCCGTCGGGGCCAGTACGTTTCCCGCACTCCTTTCGGGGGGCAACTTTGTTGGCAAAAGTCTCCGAACTCATTGACCCGGATTCTCACACCTGGAATGAGCAGCTAGTGCAACAAAATTTCAGTGCGGTGGATGCATAAGTAATCCTAAAGATACCAATATTTGAGCACCACGAGGATTTTGTGGCTTGGCAATTTGACAACAAGGGTCTGTTCTCGGTAAGATCGGCATACAGGGTTTATACTGACATGCTCCAAAGACAACGACCGCGCCCGCGTGGCGAAAGCTCGTCCGGGGGAGAGGAGGACCGAAGAATGTGGCAACAGCTGTGGAAGGTGCGAAGTCTTGGCAAGATACATCACTTTATGTGGAGACTGGCCCACAACAGCCATCCTCTTTTGAGGAATCTGGAGCGAACCGGCGTGCAACTGGAGACGGACTGCATGATATGCCACCGGCTACAGGAAGACGAAGGCCACCTGTTCCTTCGTTGCAAGGAAGTGAAGAAGATGTGGAAGGCGTGCGGTTTAGAGCAGACACGGCAGAAGCTACTTTCTTGCCAGTCACCGCGCCAACTCCTTAACCTCATTGTTTCCTTGCCGGAGGATGAGAAACTACATACTATCTGCCTTCTGTGGATGTGGTGGACGGAGCGAAACAAGGCAAACCACAATGTCCAAAGAGCTACGATCCAGTAGTTCGGTTTCATGATGGCAAACACATTGTTGAATGGCGCCTATATTTTGGGGAGCAGGGTAATAGCAAAGCAAAACCAAAGCCCAGCTGGACCTGCCCGGCCACCGACGTCGTCAAGATCAATATCGATGGGTCTTTTGATACGGGGTCTCGGCACGCTGGCTGGGGTTGCATCGCTCGGGATCACACTGGAGAGGTGATCTTTGCTGCGGCAGGCAGCCTAACACACATGTGCGAGGCCCTACATGCGGAAGCGTGTGCCCTGATGCATGCAATTAAGCTGGCTGAAGAGAATGGCATGGGACGTGTCGTTTTCGAGACGGACTGCAACGACATCTCTAGACTGGTCCACCCTGGGCGCCCTGTTCTGTGAGATCAAATACCTCCTTCAGCTTGGTTTTATTGAGTGGAATGTCTCCTTCTGCCCTCGCGTGTGTAATGTTCCTGCCCATGAACTTGCGGCTATTGGTAGGCGGGAAGACAATGCCGGCTACCACGTGTGGTCGGTAAACCTCCCTAGAGTTGTATCCGATGCGGTGACTGCTGATTTGGCTGGTCCACGGTTGGAATGCAAGGTGTTCCAATTCAAAAAAAAAAAAAGTAACCCATGCACCCTTTGTTTTTTTAAATAACAGCTGCAAGGAGCAATATCTACCACCAATGATTATTGACAAAATTCAAACCATGAGATTACAGAACATAAAAGTACAAAACAACACACTGGAGCTTTGATGAACGTTTAGAGCAGGCAAAATGGAAAGAAAACTAAACATAAAAGCACTACTCAAGGTACAACGTGTGAACCAGATACAAGCGTGCCAATATCCTGTGCCCAAGAGCACCAGACGTGTCTCATACTAGATGGATCGGCGCGCTCCACCTTGCCCGACTATAGTTGTGTTGTTCGCGTGGTCATGTTCTGTTTATGGTGGGTAGGAGCGCATGTCGGCATAGACCATATCTCCTTTTTTTCTTGATGAGACACTAGTAGGGAAAAGCTTATAGGTAGAGACTTAGCAATAGCGCTTATGAGAGAAGCCCTCATGAAGCTTCACGCTCTATCTAAACCATTCAGTTTGCGTCAAGATTCATTGCTATCCTTATATAGGAATTTCCCTTTTTTATTTCTTCCACACAAGAGAGCATCTGACCTTGAAGCTTATTATGTCAAGTATACACAAGTGCCACTCTTTGTATAATTTCCGAATTTTTATGACATAATTTATTTTCAATTTTCTAACGAGTTGTATCATTTAAAAAATTTCTATTGCACCAAAAAAACATTTCTGCACATGGTAGTACCTGTGTGATGTTGTTCTACAAAGTATCAATTAAAATGCTCTTTATTTTTTGCGAGAAACAAAAAGGAGAAGTTTGGCCGCACAAACTTTGATGCACAAATGGACGCTCAAGATTGAAGGTGTAGTGGTATGTTAGTACAATCACCACTTTCACTGGTGGAAAAAAGGCCTTTGGTCGCGGTTCGCAACTGCCATTAGTCGCGGTTGCGCAACCGCGACCAAATAAGCGCGACTAAAGCCCCCCACCTTTAGTCGCGGCTGCTTAAGAACCGCGACTAACGGCCCGTCCATGTGGGCGCCAGGCTGGCCGTCAGGCGGAGGACCTTTAGTCGCGGTTCTTCTCGCCAACCAGCGACTAAAGGCCGCCACAGGTTTAGGGTTTTAGCCCCCCTAAACCTGTTTTCTGTTTAATTTGTATTGTTTTATTTCTTTTGTGCTTTATTTTAATTTTGAAGGAGTTTCATATATTCTACGGTACTACATACATGCATATGAATGTACAATTTCAAATAAATTTGAAATTAGAACCAAAAGAATTCAAGAGGAATATACAATATATATTCAATATCATCGGATGACCATATACAATTTTGAACAAGTTTCCATACATGATTTAATGCATATAAAGTTCTACGTCCTCGTAATAGTGTTCTCCTTTAGGATGGAGGACTTCCCTGCTGAACCATCCAGCTAGTTCCTCTTGAAGTGGTCGGAAGCGAGCTTCTGGACTAAGCATCCACCGGAGGTTATTCCTCTGAGCATTGGTATCACTCGGAACCCGCTCAGAGGTGTATCTCCGGATCATCTCACATACATAGTATCCACGTAGATTGGTCTCCGGTGGCTGAATATCCCCAGCATTCTTAGCCTTTGACCTTTTGAATTCTAGCTCTTTTTTGAATTCACCGACCTTTGTATCTACGAACCGTCTCCAAACCCTACGAGGCAAAGAAAATTAAATGAACAAGAGAGTTATTAGTTACTTGATATTAGGAAATGAACGAAATAGGCCGATCGATATAGAGCGCAAATGAATGAAAATAATTACTTCTGCAGCATTCTTCTCATGCCGCCCCAAAGCTTTGGATCCATATTCAGAGAGTCGTGGACGAGACATTCGAGGTGTTAACTTTAATTACTAGCAGAATCCAGTGGAACCTGCGGACACGATACATGCACAGTACGTCATGCATAACTCATCGATTAGCCGGCCACATACCATGCATGGAGTAAACAAAAGAGAATGTGCTCAAGACAGAAACACTCACCCAAAATGGTAAGGAAATAGAATATCACTTTTGAGTTCCTGCTTTGTAAGAAACTGCCACAGGTCTGCCTCCATGTCGGCGGGGTGACGCTCCAACACATGTCCATTAACGATGTGTGGGTCAATGAACCCAACATCATGGATGTTCCTTACTCTGCATTCCTTAATCTTCATTCTGCATGTATAATAGCGGACACAATAATATAGTTAGGACATATATATAGTGCAGGCAATATGAACGAGATGGGGTAGAAATTAATAAATCACTTACAGAACGTAGCAACTGATGATAGATTTGTCGAGCTCGCGCAGATTGAAAAGCTGGAACAATTCACTCAGTTCAATTTGTACATAGTAATGTTTGAAGTGATGCTCATGTCTAACTTCCGCATAAATATATTCTTTGGCGTTTTATTTTTATGTAACCCTTGTACCATTTCAGCAGACCTTTCATTTGTGGAGGTAGATCCTTTTCCTCGCAGGCTCGACGAGAGGCCCATTCTTGACATATGTAATTACTACCTCCTTCACTGGCGCCTCATCAAGGCCTAACAGTTCACGAAGAGTAATACCTAAGTTGGCGCTTGTTCTCGCACTCGTTACAGTCAATCCTGTGCTGCCGCAGCTTGTATGATCTCGGGGCATCCGGACGGCGGCTTCCACTATAAGCGGGCAATCGATTGTTTACTTTGTTCCCGAGCTGGGCAACTTGTTTCCGCTTTTTACTTTCGGCCTTCTCCGCTCTTTGTTCTCCTTGAACATGAGTGCCTGCCTGCAAGTTCACGTGCATAGTCGTTAGGCAGATTCTTCGCGGCTTGGGACGGTGTGCTCAAAATGACTTAGCCCACTTCTTTTGCTCATCGAAAATACTGGCTTGGGCTCGGGCTCTCTTTTCTTCTTGCAGTCCGCCTTCCATTTCTCCAAATCAGCAGCAGCGGCGCGCCGACTTCCTCGGCACTACGTTCCCAAGGCCTTGTGGGGAGAGGCTTCAGTGATGGCTCCGGTACCTTTGTGGTCTTAGGTACATAAGGGTCCGGGTTAATAATCCAGGACTGCTTCTGCTTCTTTGCCGGAGGTGGATTGGGGGGCGGCGTCTGATCACCCGCCAGACGAGGACTGGGGGGCGGCGGCTGATCACCCACCGGACGTTGTGGACTGGGGGGCGGCGTCGGCTGACGTGACGGAGGTGTAGGTGAACCGCCACCACCACCACCACCACCACCGCCGCCACCGCCACCACCACCACCGTAGGGGGGTGGACTTGTTGTCCTTGGCGCCTCGCCTGGAAACTTGATAAACTTCTTTTGCCATAGAATGAAATGGCGCTTGACATCTCCAAGTCTTTTCTCCCCTTGGTGTAGCAATGTCAATCTCAGGTCCTCAAACCCTTGGACTATGTCCTCCACCGTGACACGAGCATAGCCATCTTGAATGGGGTTGTTGTGGTGGAGTGCTCCTGTAAACATGGTAAAGCACTGCCGATGGCTACCTTCATGGACATGTTCCCGATAGGATAATACAGATGACATTCTTTCATCTCCTTTATATCGCCCACGGGTAGCGAGGAGGCTCCGGTGCAGTAATTTCGACCACCGAGGCTCCGGTGCAGTAATTTCGACCACCGAGGCTCCGGTGCAGTAATTTCGATCGTCGGTGCATCTGCACCAGCCGGTGGGGCCTCCGTGGAAGCCACGCTGCTTCTCCGCTGCTGGCTTCCGAGATCCGCTGGATGATCTTCATGCTGCACCGAGCTGCATCTCTTTCGCTACTAGTACACTCATGGTTTTCTTCATCACATCCATTTCCGATGCCAACCGCGCCACAACATCTGCTTCCCGATCCATCTTTCTCTTACGGCTTCAGAATCCGTCGGGTCATCGCTCGGGGAACCCTATTTTCCACGGAATGTGCCCCATGCCTCGTACACGTCCTCCGTGTTCAGGATTCCCGAGGGCTTTTGTCAGTAGCGTCGTTCTCTCTGTTGAACTTGATCTTCCCTGTTGAGCATCCTCATTGCGTTAATAAGGGCTTGGGTGGGTTTAATTAATTTGCCCGTAAACACACTCCCCTGTCTCGGGTTCAGCGTTCCCCATGCCCGTACCACCAGCTTTTGGCCCTTGGGTCCCATCCTCCGTGCTGGACGGATTCTCGCGCCTCAGCTCGTTCTCCATCTTCTCCAACCTAGGCTCCCAAATGCGATACCCTCCTGGCCCCATAACATGATTGTACTCCTTCTTAGCCGCATTTTCCTTATTTTTTCGATATTTGAATGAACTGCTCCGATTTCTTTTGCTTCACAAATTCTGGCCAATCATGTTTCAGTTTCTCATATTGTCCTTTGAAACCGAGTCTTGTTCTGCTTGACAAAGTCATGGGCTAGATTTTGCTTGAATTTCTGGAATCGTCGGCCATCTTATGAAGAGCGAACTGTTTGACTAGCCTCCTCCTCTCCTTGTTTTCCTCAATCTTGTTACCCTCCTCATCGAATTTGTTGTATTCCGGAGGTAGAACGAAATGTTCCATAAGCTTCTTGAAGCAATCTTTTTTTGTTCTCTTATCGACAAAAGTGAAACCATCAATTCGTGCCTTCTTTGGCTCATTCCACTCCTGGACGGTGATCGAGACATTGTCTCTAACAATGGCTCCGCATTGGCTGACAAACTTGGTGGCGTTCTTGCGGGGCTCCAGCGGCCTGCCGGTTGCACTGTCGACAACCTCGATGGTGCATGTTTCTCCTTGTTTCATCGTCTTGGTTGCGCCACGCTTTGACGACGTACTCGATTGTTTGACGATCCGCCGAGGGCTAAAATAAGAAAGAGTCGCGCGTTAGTACACATATTTATTCAAATCAGTTAGTTTGTATCACCGAGGCTCAATGTATATATATACCTCGGCGCCGGAGGTGGTTGCTACTTCCATTTGAAGATCGCGTTTATCGACGCTTGTTCGGCATCATCTTCTCGACGGCGCCTTCATCTTCACCGTCAAGGTTCAGATAAGAAGAGATATCATCTTCTTCTTCTCCGGTCGGCACATATAGAATATCGCCGTTTATGATGCCGAACATATGTGCTTCACCGTCCGGATCATAGTTGTCCATAATCGGGTCAGCTCTATCGTCCGCCATTATGTCAGTCCTGAAAACATGTAGTAAAAACAAATTAATTAAGTGAAGAAGGGGGGCGGTGGCGGTGGTGGTGGTGAAAGGGCGGTGGCAAAAGGAGGGGGCGAGGAAGGGGTGGGAGAGGGTGTCGCGGTAGAGCGCGAGACGGGGCGGCAGACGACGGCGTCACGGAGAGGGAGGCGAGGACAACACACATGTATAACCCTCGCCGCCCCCTCTCGATCCCAAAACAAACACCGCGCGCATCGCCGCCCCCCTCGCCGCCCCCTCGCCGCCCCCTCCATTTTATTTTTTTGTTTTTCTTTGGCCGGTTTTCTGTTGTTTTTTGTTTTTCACTTTATATGTATTTTTGATTTTATTTCTCTTTCAAATTTCGTCAAATTTTCTTATAAAATTCTAAATTTTTGAACTTCCTTAAATTGACAAACTATTTCAAGCTGTGAACTTTTTCCGATTCCAGACACTTCTTTTTCCAAAACACGTGAACTTTTTTTCAAAATCCTGAACTTTTTTTAAAAAATCGATGTACATTTCGAAAGAAAATCGAATTTATGTCAAACTTGATGAACTTTTATTTCCAAAATTTATGATCTTTTTTCATGGCTGATCAACTTTTCAAATTTGTGAACATTTTTAAAATTGAAGAACTTTTTTTGTAATTCCTGAACCATTTTTAAAAATCTCTACAATCTCTCATCACTCTCTCATGGCTTCCACCGCACCCACTCTAACCTACCAGCAGGTGGAGGAGCTTTGCGCCTCGAACTACCCTTGTCCACCGGGCTACCGCGTCCCCACCGGCTGGAGCCTAAGCGCCGCGGCGTGCCGTCCCTCCCGTCCCTCGTGGTACTGCTACCGGGCGGCCATCACGAACCACTACTACCTCGACCTCACGCCGTAGCAGCGGATGAATCTCGCTGGCATCCCGATAACCAGCATACTTGGGACGCTTCTTCATCAATCGGCGTGAGAGGCGCCGCCAGTATGAGGAGGACGGTCTGCCTCCTGGGAACTTCCACGAGGCCGGCCGTCGGCTATGGTGGCATGGCCGGACTCTGCAGAGCGTCATGGACTACATCACGGCGGCGATATCCCCCGCCTGCGCTACCCTCGATTCGAGCCATTTAGCGCTGCCCGACGACAGCGACGACAAAGAGCGACGACAGCAGCGACGCATTTACGGCGGCAACTTAGAAGGCGGCGACTACCAGTACAACGACGACGGCGGCTATGAAGACTACTTAGTATGCATATTATACGCCTAGGCAGGAGTATGACTAAATCACTCCAAATTTCATGTATCATCAGTGGTATCTCGAATCATTCGAAAATGGACACCAAACACATCACGGGTAATATAATTCACATGATCCATTCAACAAAGTTTGGTGCAATAAATTATTACACATCATTTCTTCCCTTGTGTCCCTGCTTGCTTACGATTGTGCCGTATCCATGGAGCATCCTCATCATTTAACTTAATGCTTGGGTCGGTGTTCACTTTGAAGGGCGGAATTTCAGCAAACATATTATAATCTTCTGACATGTCTGTCTTGTCCTCCACTCCCACGATGTTTCTTTTCCCTGAAAGAACAATGTGGCGCTTTGGATCATCGCATGATGTACTGATCGTTTTCTTATCTTTTCGTTTCCTCGGTTTGCTACTCATGTCCTTCACATAGAAAACCTGAGCGACATCTTTCGCTAGGACGAATGGTTCGTCAAGGTAACCAAGATTGTTGAAATCCACGATTGTCATTCCGTATTGCTGGTCCACCTTTACCCCACCTCCTGTTAGCTTGAACCATTTGCACCGGAACAAAGGGACCTTAAAGGAGGGTCCATAGTCAAGTTCCCATATCTCCTCTATGTAACCATAATATGTGACCTCTTGCCCATTCTCGGTTGCTGCATCAAAGCGGACACCACTGTTTTGGTTGGTGCTCTTTTTATCTTGGGCGATCGTGTAAAATGTATTCCCATTTATCTCGTACCCTTGGAAAGTCGTTATAGTCGAAGATGGTGTCTTGGCCAACATGTACAGCTGATCTACAACATCATTGTCATTCATTAAATGTTTTCTCAACCAACTGCCGAAAGTCTCCATGTGGGCCTTCCTAATCCAGGATTCAGGCTTCCCCGGGTTGTCAGAACGTAAAATATTCTTGTGTTTCTCAAAGTACGGAGCCACCAAGCTGGAATTGGTCAGTACAGTGTGGTGTGCTTCAGTCAGAGAATGGCCGTCCATACATATCGTTGATTTCCTTCCGATCGTGCCTTTTCCACTTAGTCTCCCCTCGTGCCGCGATCGAGGAAGACCAATCGGCTTAAGGTCAGGAACAAAGTCAACACAAAACTCAATTACCTCCTCATTTCCATAGCCCTTGGCGATGCTTCCTTCTGGCCTAGCACGGTTACGAACATATTTCTTTAATACTCCCATGAACCTCTCGAAGGGGAACATATTGTGTAGAAATACAGGACCGAGAACGAAAATCTCTTCGACTAGGTGAACCAGGAGGTGCGTCATAATATTGAAGAAGGATGGCGGGAACACCAACTCGAAACTGACAAGACATTGGATCACATCGTTCTGTAACCGTGGTAGAACTTCTGGATTGATTACCTTCGAGAGATTGCATTGAGGAATGCACATAGCTTCACAATGGCTACTCGAACATTTTCGGCAGGAGCCCCTCAAAGCAATCGGAAGCAATTGCGTCATAATCACGTGGCAGTCGTGAGACTTCAGGTTTTGGAACTTTTCTCCGCCATGTTTATTATTCCCTTTATATTGGACGAGAATCCAGACGGGACCTTCATACTGCTCGGGCATTCAAAAAGATGACCTTCTCTTCTTTGGTCGAGCGTAGCTGGCACGACCTTGAAACCATTCCGGATGCGGTCATCGTGGTCTTTCAAACGTTGCTGGTCCTGCCGTGCTTCCTTTGTATCATTTGTCTTCCCATACACGCCCAAGAAGCTTAGGAGGTTCACGCAAATATTCTTCGTAACGTGCATCACGTCGATTGCAGAGCGGACATCTAGGACTTTCCAATATTCTAGCTCCCGAATATAGATTTCTTCTTCCACATGGTTGCGTGCCCGTCTGCCAGCCCTTCGAACTGATTGTCCGCCAGACCCTTTCCAAAGATGACTTTCAAATCCTTGACCATATCAAATACCTCAGCACCGGTCGTTCGCAGAGCTTCGCCGGTGATCTGCCTTGCCGTTGTAATGCTTGCCTTTCTTTCTTCTTGGATGAATTTTGGAAGAAATCGACGATGCCCAAGGTACACGTTCTTCTTACAATTTGGCAAATGTACACTTCCAGTCTCATGTAAGCAGTGCGTGCATGCATTGTATCCCTTATTTGACAGTCCCGAAGGTTACTAAGAGCAGGCCAATCGTTGATGATTACGAAAAGCAACGCTCGAGGTCAAATTCCTCTTGTTTGTGCTCATCCCACACACGGACACCACCCACAGCTGTAAAAGTTCATCAACTAATGGCCTTAGGTACACATCGATGTCGTTGCGGGTTGCTTCGGACCTTGGATGAGCACGGCATCATAATGAACTTCCGCTTCATGCACAACCAAGGAGGAAGGTTGTAGATGCATAGAGTCACGGGCAGGTGCTATGGCTGGAGCTCGCTCGCCAAAAGGATTCATGCCATCCGTGCTTAGAGCAAATCTTATGTTCCTTGCGTCAGCTGCAAAATCTTTGAACCATCTGTCGATCTTTCTCCATTGCGCTCCATCTGCGGTGTGTCTCAACTCCCGTCCGACTTACGGTCCTCTTTGTGCCATCGCAACAACTTGGCATGCTCTTTGTTCCTGAGCAGACGTTTCAACCGTGGTATTATAGGAGCATACCGCATCACCTTGGCGGAACCCTCTTCCTGGGTTTCGGCCCTCAACATCGTCACCGGGTCATCGCCTCGATCTTATAACGCAATGCAAAGTGCATACCGGCATTCATTCAAATTCTCGTATTCACGCGGTAGAGGATGCGATCGTTGATGCATGCATGTATCTTCGAACCTCTAAACCTAGAGGGCAGACAACCTTCTTTGCTTCAGACGATCTTGGCGGGCAACTCGTTATCCTTTGAAACATATTCTTCAACATTTTCAGCAAGTTTTCAAATGCCGAGTCAGCTACACCTGCCTCGCCTTCCATTTCAGCAAATCCATTGTGCAGCCCAGCCTTTTCGACCATCATCGCATCCGGGTACAGCGCCTTTCTGTGATCCTCTAACATGCGATCCAAATTCTCCTCTCCTTTTCAGTTTCGCAGCGTCTCCGTGCATCAGCAATGGTCCGACCAAGATCATCAACGGATCATCACGTGCCTCTTCTTCACCTTCCCTTCACCTTCACATCCTCCATGAAAGTATCACCGAAATGAGCAAGATAGCTTTCATCGATGAAATCATCCCTTCTTCATCTTCTTCCATTATAACCCCTCTTTCTCCATGCTTGGTCCAACAATTATAGCTTGGCATGAAACCGTGCAAGCAGATGCATGTGAACATCTCTTGAGGAAGAGTAACCCTTCGATTCTTACAGATAACACATGTACAGATAACAACCCCCCGCTTGTTCGCATTAGCCACTACGAGGAAATCTTTCAAACCCGTAGTGAACTCGCGGAGAGTCGGTTACCGTACATCCATTGCCGATTCATCTGCATTATTATAATATAAAATATATAATTAACCATCATGCATTTGTTAAACTAACTAGCTACAAACAATATAAATTAAACAATGAACTACACACATGCATATTTTATCAATGACACATCAAAGGTTCATCAAGTTGCTAACCGCGATCGAGGAGTGTGGCTCCAACACTTCATGTCATGTTTGTTTCATGCTCTTGGGGCATTTCATCAAACACCTTATGTGCATAAGAGGAACCAAAAGCAAACCTACACCCACTTGTGAAGAGAATGGCTCCAAATGGCTAAGTGTTGGCTGCTGGATGGGTATATATAGGGGAGGGGCTTTAGTTGCGGTTGGCCTGGCAAACCGTGACTAAAGGTGCCGAAAGCCTTTAGTCATGTTGTCCTGGCCAACCGCGATTAAAGACCTCACGCGGCGCCACTGGCCACCGCGCACAGGCCCAGCCTTTGGTCGCGGTTCACCTCGAATCATGACTAAAGGTCCCATTAGTCGCAGTTCCTACAGCTTCGCGACTTATGGGGCTGGACGGAAGCCTGTTTTTCCACCAGTGTTTCCTAATGACGAAAAACATTTAAAAAAATTTTGGACTGAAATCCAACCAGAATTCTAGGAAACTTGGCGTAAGTTTGGTATCCTTTATGCAGCTAAGTCATGTGGTAGAGAAATATTTTGACAAGAATTCAAATAATTTTCTATATTACTATCTTACTAAAAGGACGGGATTTTTTCAATGTAGTGGTGAAATTTCATCGAACGTATCCAAAAAGAGAGAAGTGCATAATTCAATCCCGTACTATTGCCCTAGTCTAATTTATAACCCGAACTCCAATACCTTCTAAATCACAACCCCCAACTCTCAAAACCGGTCATGATTCAACCCTTCTCTCCCCTATTGACCCGTCTTGACCAGTTTACTGGTGAAAAGTGAATTAAAAATAAGTAAAAAATATTCAAAATTTAAAAAAAAAAATAATTTTTCACCGGGTGAATAGTAGAGTCAAAAAAATACTTGATTTTTTTCAGTTTCGGAATTTTTCCGGGGTGAACAGATAACTCAAAAAAATACAATTTTTTAGAAAAAAAACCATTTTTTGCATTGAAGATGTCTCAAAGCATGAGGTTCATGCCAATTTGCACCGCGTTCATTTTCCTTCAATAGCCTGTCATATTTTGCCAACAATCTGGCGCATCTACACAATCTTTCTCATATTTCGCTCTCCACATCCGCGTATGTCATATCCGGCACCA
The DNA here is from genome assembly GCA_021605205.1 of Aegilops longissima. NCBI lineage: Eukaryota > Viridiplantae > Streptophyta > Magnoliopsida > Poales > Poaceae > Aegilops > Aegilops longissima. The sequence goes on from CM038677.1 coordinate 846,996,359, forward strand.
TATATATCCATACTAGACATGCAACGTGAGCTACTCTATGTGATCAAACAACGTCCAACAAAATCGACTGCAAACGGGCAACAAAATTGGCTGAAATGGAAATTCAACGAGCTTAACATCATCCAAAAGATCATCGCAGTTCGTTGCCGGACAAGTTCTTAAACATCAAGAACTACAAACGATATAAACATAGGAAGATGAGTGGTATCACCACTTCCGCGCCAGGCCTTTGCCCTTCTGGTCACTGGCGCAGCTGTAGGCGTCTGTGGCTGGTGTGGATCTTGGGTGTCGTCGGAGGGGGTGGAGCTATATGCCTCATCCCTCTCCCTTGCCCGCTGCCTCTCGCGGCGGGCGGCGCACACCTTCGATCCCGGAGTGCATGTGCGAGACTTTATGGTTGCCAATAAGGATAAGGAAACGACTCTCTTGCCTTATCATCCCATGTAAGTCATTCACGCATTGCCAATATAACACATACATCCTTTCGTATGGAGACTAATTTGAAGTGTACTTATTTTGCGCAGCGAGGGACGCGCTGTCCTCATCATTCTTTTCCCGCAAGTCTCACACGCCATATATTACGACATGTCCAAGAACATACAGAAGAAAGATTACACACATATAAAGAGTGTTCTGGATAGTGCTATCCTGAGCTTCGGCTTGATGGGGGCCACATTATTATACTCCATAAATTCGGTGGTTCATATCTTCTTTCATAATGGCTTTCACGCAATATCTTACAGATGGAGTATCATAATTGCAGCACGTAAGTAGAACTTAATTGTCTACATAAATATAGTCCATAAATGTTTTGTTCATATCTTTATTTAGAATAGCTTTCATGCAGACACATAGACATATCTTTCAGATATTATATCATACTAGCATCGTGCATATATTTTTGATAGGATTACACTACCCTATCAATAACATTTTTAGATCTCATCTTTCCATGCTATATATTATGGCGTAGCCTATTTTGTTGTACCTCTATCTTATTTTGCTAACTTGCCTTTGTGACTGTTTAATCTTGAAGATATGGGACGTGTCAATGTGCCAACTCTGATACTCCTTCTACTACACATTCCACTTCTTTTAGTTCCTGGTAAGCGTTTCCTCAAAAAAAATTGTGAAGGAAAAGGCACTTCCTTAATGCATTTTTTATGTTTGAAAGAAATAAGTGAAATTCATACTCCATGCCCATATTTTTATGTTGTTTCTCGATAGAACTTCGTTGGATCTAATTTTTTAAATACCATATTTTTGTTGTTTTGTAGGCTCACATACCAAGATATGCAGAGTATACAGCGTGAGCTATACCACCCCTTTATGCAAGCCGCGCCAATGTGTTGAGGCATGCCACAAGGAGGGGTTTCCCCAAGGGTGGTGTTACATATTAGGTACTATACACATTATAATTTTGTGTGTGTGCGAAAAACAGTGCTAAAAAAACATGACGCAACTCTCTCAGGATGTGTGATGTAATAAGTAATAAGGTTGTGCTGTATGATGAAGTGACATTGAGCACTAGCAGAAGTTGAGCCTCTTCCCTATATTCTTCAGTTTTTTTTTCCAAAATTAGGTTCAAAGATGACAACTCACTACACATGAATATTTATCACATTTAGCAAAATACTAGGAAAAACATCACATTCTAGAAATGTGAGATATAGCGGCTGAGGCATCGGCGTGAGGCGAGCGGGAAACGGGCGGCGCGGAGGGCACTCTCATATGCCGATGCTCCAAAGAGGTGGGTTCTCCAGGATCCTTTATGTAAATATTATTTGGTATTCGATCACTCCAGCCTCCTATCATTAATTTATCTTTACATATTACTAAACCTCAAGTGGGAGCTAATGTACGTTTATACTCATACTATCACAAGTCACACCGCCATTACAAAACAATTAAAACAATCATATTTGATCTCGAACTCCAAGCGGACAAAGAAATTACTACAGAATGGTGTAAACTAATGCAATGGATCATCGAGAAATAATTTGTTGCAACAAGCACCTTGAAATGGTAGAGGATTATAGAGATTTAGGGAAAAACAAGGCACTATATATACCAAGGAAAAAAGATTGCGATGAAGATCGCCTATGTCAAAGGCGTTTATGCTGGTTACCTTGCACTGGTGGAAAAAAGGCCTTTGGTCGCGGTTCGCAACTGCCATTAGTCGCGGTTGCGCAACCGCGACCAAATAAGCGCGACTAAAGCCCCCCACCTTTAGTCGCGGCTGCTTAAGAACCGCGACTAACGGCCCGTCCACGTGGGCGCCAGGCGGCCGTCGGGGCGGAGGACCTTTAGTCGCGGTTCTTCTGGCCAACCGCGACTAAAGGCCGCCGCAGGTTTAGGGTTTTAGCCCCCCCCCCCCCTAAACCTGTTTTCTGTTTAATTTGTATTGTTTTATTTCTTTTGTGCTTTATTTTAATTTTGAAGGAGTTTCATATATTCTACGGTACTACATACATGCATATGAATGTACAATTTCAAATAAATTTTAAATTAGAACCAAAAAGAATTCAAGAGGAATATACAATATATATTCAATATCATCGGATGACCATATACAATTTTGAACAAGTTTCCATACATGATTTAATCCATATAAAGTTCTACGTCCTCGTAATAGTGTTCTCCTTTAGGATGGAGGACTTCCCTGCTGAACCATCCAGCTAGTTCCTCTTGAAGTGGTCGGAAGCGAGCTTCTGGACTAAGCATCCACGGAGGTTATTCCTCCGAGCATTGGTATCACTCGGAACCCGCCAGAGGTGTATCTCGGATCATCTCACGAACATAGTATCCACATAGATTGGTCTCCGGTGGCTGAATATCCCCAACATTCTTAGCCTTTGACCTTTTGAATTCTAGCTCTTTTTGAATTCACCGACCTTTGTATCTACGAACCGTCTCCAAACCCTACGAGGCAAAGAAAATTAAATGAACAAGAGAGTTATTAGTTACTTGATATTAGGAAATGAACGAAATAGGCCGATCGATATAGCGCAAATGAATGAAAATAATTACTTCTGCAGCATTCTTCTCATGCCACCCCAAAGCTTTGGATCCATATTCAGAGAGTCGTGGGACGAGACATTCGAGGTGTTAACTTTAATTACTAGCAGAATCCGGTGGAACCTGCGGACACGATACATGCACAAGACGTCATGCATAACTCATCGATTAGCCGCCACATACCATGCATGGAGTAAACAAAAGAGAATGTGCTCAAGACAGAAACACTCACTCAAAATGGTAAGGAAATAGAATATCACTTTTGAGTTCCTGCTTTGTAAGAAACTGCCACAGGTCTGCCTCCACGTCGGCGGGTGACGCCCAACACATGTCCATTAACGATGTGTGGGTCAATGAACCCAACATCATGGATGTTCCTTACTCTGCATTCCTTAATCTTCATTCTGCATGTATAATAGCGGACACAACAATATAATTAGGACATATATATAGTGCAGGCAATATGAACGAGATGGGGTAGAAATTAATAAATCACTTACAGAACGTAGCAACTGATGATAGATTTGTCGAGCTCGCGCAGATTGAAAAGCTGGAACAATTCACTCAGTTCAATTTGTACATAGTAATGTTTGAAGTGATGCTCATGTCTAACTTCCACATAAATATATTCTTTGGCGTTTTTATTTTTTATGTAACCCTTGTACCATTTCAGCAGACCTTTCATTTGTGGAGGTAGATCCTTTTCCTGCGCAGGCTCGACGAGAGGCCCATTCTTGACATATGTAATTACTACCTCCTTCACTGGCGCCTCATCAAGGCCTAACAGTTCACGAAGAGTAATACCTAAGTTGGCCGCTTGTTCTCGCACTTCATACAGTCAATCCTGTGTTGCCGCAGCTTGTATGATCTCGGGGCATCCGGACAGAAGGCTTCCACTATAAGCGGGCAATCGATTGTTTACTTTGTTCCCGAGCTGGGCAACTTGTTTCCCTTTTTTACTTTCGCCTTCTCCGCTCTTTGTTCTCCTTGAACATGAGTGCCTGCCTGCAAGTTCACGTGCATAGTCGTTAGGCAGATTCTTGCGGCTTGGGACGGTGTGCTCAAAATGACTTAGCCCACTTCTTTTGCTCATCGAAAATACTGGCTTGGGCTCGGGCTCTCTTTTCTTCTTGCAGTCCGCCTTCCATTTCTCCAAATCAGCAGCCGCGTCGCCGACTTCCTCGGCACTACGCTCCCAAGGCCTTGTGGGGAGAGGCTTCATGATGGCTCCGTACCTTTGTGGTCTTAGGTACATAAGGGTCCGGGTTAATAATCGAGGACTGCTTATGCTTCTTTGCCGAGGTGGATTGGGGCGGCGTCGATCACCCGCCGGACGAGGATCGGGGCGGCGGATGATCACCCGCCGGACGTTGTGGATCGGGGCGGCGTCGGTGACGTGTGAGAGGTGTAGGTGAACCGCCACCACCACCACCACCACCACCGCCGCCGCCACCACCACCACCACCGAGGGGGTGGACTTGTTGTCCTTGGCGCCGCCTGAAACTTGATAAACTTCTTTTGCCATAGAATGAAATGGCGCTTGACATCTCCAAGTCTTTTCTCCCTTCGTGTAGCAATGTCAATCTCCGTGTCCTCAAACCCTTGGACTATGTCCTCCACCGTGACACGAGCATAGCCATCTTGAATGGGGTTGTTGTGGTGGAGTGCTCCTGTAAACATGGTAAAGCACTGCCGATGACTACCTTCATGGACATGTTCCCGATAGGATAATCAGATGACATTCTTTCATCTCCTTTATATCGCCCACGGGTAGCGAGGAGGCTCCGGTGCAGTAATTTCACCACCGAGGCTCCGTGCAGTAATTTCGATCGTCGGTGCATCTGCACCAGCCGGTGGGGCCTCCGTGGAAGCCACGCTGCTTCTCCGCTGCTGGCTTCCGAGATCCGCTGGATGATCTTCATGCTGCACCCGAGCTGCATCTCTTTCGCTACTAGTACACTCATGGTTTTCTTCATCACATCCATTTCCGATGCCAACCGCGCCACAACATCTGCTTCCCGATCCATCTTTCTTACGGCTTCAGAATCAGACGGGTCATCGCTCGGGGAACCCTATTTTCCATGGAATGTGCCCCATGCCTCGTACACGCCCTCCGTGTTCAGGATTCCCGAGGGCTTTTGTCAGTGCGTCGTTCTCTCCGTTGAACTTGATCTTCCCTGTTGAGCATCCTTCATTGCGCCAATAAGGGCTTGGGTGGGTTTAATTAATTTGCCCCGTAAACACACTCCCCTGTCTCCGGTTCAGCGTTCCCCATGCCCGCATTCACCAGCTTTTGGCCCTTGGGTCCCATCCTCCGCACTGGACGGATTCCTCGCGCCTCAGCTCGTTCTCCATCTTCTCCAACCTAGGCACCCAAATGCGATACCTCCTGGCCCCATAACATGATTGTACTCCTTCTTAGCCGATTTTCCTTATTTTTTTCGATATTTGAATGAACTGCTCCGATTTCTTTTGCTTCACAAATTCTGGCCAATCATGTTTCAGTTTCTCATATTGTCCTTTGAAACTGGAGTCTTGTTCTGCTTGACAAAGTCACGGGCTAGATTTTGCTTGAATTTCCGGAATGCGTCGGCCATCTTATGAAGAGCGAACTGTTTGACTAGCCTCCTCCTCTCCTTGTTTTCCTCAATCTTGTTACCCTCCTCATCGAATTTGTTGTATTCGGAGGTAGAACGAAATGTTCCATAAGCTTCTTGAAGCAATCTTTTTTGTTCTCTTATCGACAAAAGTGAAACCATCAATTCGTGCCTTCTTTGGCTCATTCCACTCTGGACGGTGATCGAGACGTTGTCTCTAACAATGGCTCCGCATTGGTCGACAAACTTGGTGGCGTTCTTGCGGGGCTCCAGCAGCCTGCCGGTTGCAATCGTCGACAACCTCGATGGTGCATGTTTCTCCTTGTTTCATCGTCTTGGTTGCGCCACGCTTTGACGACGTACTCGATTGTTTGACGATCCGCCGAGGGCTAAAATAAGAAAGAGAGTCGCGTTAGTACACACATATTTATTCAAATCAGTTAGTTTGTATCACCGAGGCTCAATGTATATATATACCTCGGCGCCGGAGGTTGTTGCTACTTCCATTTGAAGATAAATGCGTTTATCGACGTTTGTTCGGCATCATCTTCTCGACGGCGCCCTTCATCTTCATCGTCAAGGTTCAGATAAGAAGAGATATCATCTTCTTCTTCTCCGGTCGGCACATATAGAATATCGCCGTTTATGATGCCGAACATATGTGCTTCACCGTCCGGATCATAGTTGTCCATAATCGGTCAGCTCTATCGTCCGCCATTATGTCGATCCTGAAAACATGTAGTAAAACAAATTAATTAAGTGAAGAAGGGGCGGTGGCGGTGGCGGTGGCGAAAGGGCGGTGGCAAAAGGAGGGGCGAAGGGGTGGGATAGGGTGTCGCGGTAGAGCGCGAGACGGGCGGCAGACGACGGCGTCACGGAGAGGGAGGCGAGGACAACACACATGTATAACCTCGCCGCCTCTCGATCCCAAAAAACACCGCGCAGCCGCCCCCTCGCCGCCCTCGCCCGCCTCCATTTTATTTTTTGTTTTTCTTTGGCGGTTTTCTGTTGTTTTTTGTTTTTCACTTTATATGTATTTTGATTTTATTTCTCTTTCAAATTTCGTCAAATTTTCTTATAAAATTCTAAATACATAGCGAGCAAGTGCATAACAGGTCAATGACAGAGCTAGACGTGTTCTAACATGGCGCTTAGGCGATACCGCGTGAAGGGGAAACATCAGGAAAGTTTTCCGGTTCCCGACGTCTGTCGAGACAGATGAACCGAGAGGAAAGTTTGCAGGTTCGATAGGTTAGGGGTGTGTGGCGGACGAACGGTCTGCGTAATCGATTCGCCTCGTCGTTCGAGCAACTTTCATGTACAAAGTTTTTCCATCCGAGCTACGGTTTATTTTCTATGATTTTCTAAAGTTTTATTGATATATTGTAATTAAAACTAATTCGAGAATAAAGATTAAATTGCTACGTGCACACACAAAGTGTACACAGCAAAGCAGCATAGAGGCTGACAGGTGGGGTCTGTTGACCGCTTGCACAGCGATCAAGCGAGGCTGTTGACTAGTCAAAGGGACAAGGGACCGCATGTCATTGACTCTGTTTAACTAATGACTATTAGTGTTAACATAACAGTTTTAATTTGGTTAATTAAACTCAACTATTTAAGTTAATTAATTTAGTTAATTAATTAATTAATTAATTAATTAATATATTTTTATTATTCTTTTTATATCATTTTTAACCTTTTGGGGTGGGACCCCGCTGTCATAGGCACAGGGCCTATCAGGCGTCAGATTCTGGGTGGGCGTCTGGGCGCCACCTGCTAAGGCGCCGCCCAGCCAACCGGGCGCGGGGCGCGCCAGCGTTGGCAAGACGGGCGCGGCGGAAGAGGCCACGGGAGCAAGCAACGGCGCGCCCAAGGCGAGGGCGAAGCGGCGATGGCGAAACTAGCAGCAGCTAGTGGGAGCCGCCCAGCGGCGGGAGCGAAGAGGCAAAGCGCGCTTTGGGCGCTGAGGGACGTCAGTGGGAGCGACGCGACGCGCCGCCCGCCAGGCGGGCGCGGGCGACGGGACGGTAAAGTAGCAGCGCAGCGAGGGGGGAGACGGACGGGCCCGATGGGGAGCTCACCCGTTGGCGAGAAGAAGCGGCGGCGCGGGAGGACCGACGGCGAGAGGCGGGACGGGCAGTCCGCGCGACGGGGCGAGGATGACACAGTCCCGGGGGAGGCGGCGCTGCAAGGTCGTGGGCGACCCGGCGAACGACAGCGAGGGCGAGGGCGACGGCGGGCGGCGTCGAGGGCGCGGCAGAGACGAACAGGCGGGAATCGGAGAAGACGAGAATCGATCGGAGCCTTGTATTTATAGCCCGCCCCCCTTTAGTCGCGGTTGGCGACGAGACCCGCGACTAAAGGTACCCTTTAGTCGCGGGTCGCCTGCCCAACCGCGACTAAAGGGTTTTTTGGCGGGTTTTTTGCGTTCCCGCGCCCCACCTTTAGTCGCGGTTGGTCTGGCCAACCGCGACTAAAGGCCGCCGCAGGTTTAGGGTTTTAGCCCCCCAAACCTGTTTTCTGTTTAATTTGTATTGTTTTCTTTTTAATTTGTATTGTTTTCTGTTTAATTTGTATTGTTTTCTTTTTAATTTGTATTGTTTTCTGTTTAATTTGTATTGTTTTATTTCTTTTGTGCTTTATTTTAATTTTGAAGGAGTTTCACATATTCTACGGTACTACATACATGCATATGAATGTACAATTTCAAACAAATTTGAAATTAGAACCAAAAAGAATTCAAGAGGAATATACAAATAATATGTCAAAAATAAAACTAATTCAATTCAATATGTTAAAATACAAATAATATATCAAAAATTCAGAAAAATAGAACTAATTCATTTCAAAATTCTAAAATACAAATAATATATCAAAAATTCAGAGAAGTTCTTCCGGCCGCCTCTGTCTTCCCACAAGTTCTTCCGGCCAGTCTTCCCGCCATTCTTTCCGCCTATGTCTTCCGCCATTTCTTCACGCCTCTATCTTGGCAGACGATGCTCCTTTTATAGGCACGGCGCCGCTTCTGCTTTGTCTTGTTCCTCCGACAGTAGGCGTAAAGGCGCTACCCATGCGTCCTGTCTAACCTTTAGTCCCGGTTGCACCAACCAGCCGGGACTAAAGGTTAGATGACCAGCTCTGGATTCCTCTTCTTCCCGCCATTTCTTCCCTGTCTTCCCGCCTCTTTCTTCCCGCCACTTTCTTCCCGCCACTTTCTTCCCGCCTCCTGTCTTCCCGCTCCCATTTTTCCCGCCATTTCTCACTACATATATGTAGCCCGGCTTGGCCAGCATTATCACACATCTCTACAATCTCTCATCACTCTCTCATGGCTTCCACCGCACCCACTCTAACCTACCAGCAGGTGGAGGAGCTTTGCGCTCGAACTACCCTTGTCCACCGGGCTACAGCGTCCCCACCGGCTGGAGCCTAAGCGCCGCGGCGTGCCGTCCCTCCGTCCCTCGTGGTACTGCATATGGCGGGCGGCCATCACGAACCACTACTACCTCGACCTCACGCCGAGCAGCGGATGAATCTCGCCGGCATCCCGATAACCAGCATACTTGGGACGCCTTCTTCATCAATCGGCGTGAGAGGGCGCCGCCAGTATGAGGAGGACGGTCTGCCTCCGGGAACTTCCACGAGGCCGGCCGTCGGCTATGGTGGTATGGCGGACTCTGCAGAGCGCCATGGACTACATCACGGCGGCGATATCCCCGCCTGCGCTACCCTCGATTCGAGCCACGGCGCCGCCCGACGACAGCGACGACGACAAGCAGCGGCGGCGGCGGCGGCAACTTAGAAGGCGACGACTACCAAGACAACGACGACGGCGGCTATGAAGACTACTTAGTATGCATATTATACGCCTAGGCAGGAGTATGACTAAATCACTCCAAATTTCATGTATCATCGGTGGTATCTCGAATCATTCAAAATGGACACCAAACATATCACGGGTAATATAATTCACATGATCCATTCAACAAAGTTTGGTACAATAAATTATTACACATCGTTTCTTCCCTTGTGTCCCTGCTTGCTTACGATTGTGCCGTATCCATGGAGCATCCTCATCATTTAACTTAATGCTTGGGTCGGTGTTCACTTTGAAGGCGGAATTTCAGCAAACATATTATAATCTTCTGACATGTCTGTCTTGTCCTCCACTCCCACGATGTTTCTTTTCCCTGAAAGAACAATGTGGCGCTTTGGATCATCACATGATGTACTGATCGTTTTCTTATCTTTCCATTTCCTCGGTTTGCTACTCATGTCCTTCACATAGAAAACCTGAGCGACATCTTTCGCTAGGACGAATGGTTCGTCAAGGTAACCAAGATTGTTGAAATCCACCATTGTCATTCCGTATTGCTGGTCCACCTTTACCCCACCTCCTGTTAGCTTGAACCATTTGCACCGGAACAAAGGGACCTTAAAGGAGGGTCCATAGTCAAGTTCCCATATCTCCTCTATGTAACCATAATATGTGACCTCTTGCCCATTCTCGGTTGCTGCATCAAAGCGGACACCACTGTTTTGGTTGGTGCTCTTTTTATCTTGGGCGATCGTAAAATGTATTCCCATTTATCTCGCACTTTGGAAAGTCGTTATAGTCGAAGATGGTGTCTTGGCCAACATGTACAGCTGATCTACAACATCATTGTCATTCATTAAATGTTTTTCAACCAACTGCCGAAAGTCTCCATGTGGGCCTTCCTAATCCAGGATTCAGGCTTCCCGGTTGTCGAACGTAAAATATTCTTGTGTTTCTCAAAGCACGGAGCCACCAAGCTGGAATTGGTCAAGATAAAGTGTGGTGTGCTTCGTCGAGAATGGTCATCCATACATATCGTTGATTTCCTTCCGATCGTGTTTTTCCACTTAGTCTCCCCTCGTGCGCGATCGAGGAAGACCAATCGGCTTAAGGTCAGGAACAAAGTCAACACAAAACTCAATTACCTCCTCATTTCCATAGCCCTTGGCGATGCTTCCTTCTGGCCTAGCACGGTTACTTAACATATTTCTTTAATACTCCCATGAACCTCTCAAGGGGAACATATTGTGTAGAAATACAGGACCGAGAACGAAAATCTCTTCGACTAGGTGAACCAGGAGGTGCGTCATAATATTGAAGAAGGATGGCGGAACACCAACTCGAAACCGACAAGACATTGGATCACATCGCTCAGAACCGTGGTAGAACTTCTGGATTGATTACCTTCGAGAGATTGCATTGAGGAATGCACATAGCTTCACAATGGCTACTCGAACATTTTCCGCAGGAGCCCCTCAAAGCAATCGGAAGCAATTGCGCCATAATCACGTGGCAGTCGTGAGACTTCAGGTTTTGGAACTTTTTCTCCGCCATGTTTATTATTCCCTTTATATTGGACGAGAATCCAGACGGGACCTTCATACTGCTCGGGCATTCAAAAAGATGACCTTCTCTTCTTTGGTCGAGCGTAGCTGGCACGACCTTGAAACCATTCCGGATGCCGGTCATCGTGGTCTTTCAAACGTTGCTGGTCCTGCCGTGCTTCCTTTGTATCATTTGTCTTCCCATACACGCCCAAGAAGCTTAGGAGGTTCACGCAAATATTCTTCGTAACGTGCATCACGCCGATTGCAGAGCGGACATCTAGGACTTTCCAATATTCTAGCTCCCGAATATAGATTTCTTCTTCCACATGGCTGCGTGCCAGTCGGCCTTCGAACTGATTGTCCGCCAGACCCTTTCCAAAGATGACTTTCAAATCCTTGACCATATCAAATACCTCAGCACCAAGTCGTTCCGCAGCTTCGCCGGTGATCTGCCTTGCCGTTGTAATGCTTGCCTTTCTTTCTTCGATGAATTTTCGAAGAAATCGACGATGCCCAAGGTACACGTTCTTCTTACAATTTGGCAAATGTACACTTTCAGTCTCATGTAAGCAGTGCGTGCATGCATTGTATCCCTTATTTGACAGTCCCGAAGGTTACTAAGAGCAGGCCAATCGTTGATGATTACGAAAAGCAACGTCAGAGGTCAAATTCTCTTGTTTGTGCTCATCCCACACACGGACACCACCCCACAGCTGTAAAAGTTCATCAACTAATGGCCTTAGGTACACATCGATGTCGTTGCCGGGTTGCTTTCGACCTTGGATGAGCACGGCATCATAATGAACTTCCGCTTCATGCACAACCAAGGAGGAAGGTTGTAGATGCATAGAGTCACGGGCCAGGTGCTATGGCTGGAGCTCGCTCGCCAAAAGGATTCATGCCATCCGCATTTAGAGCAAATCTTATGTTCCTTGCGTAGCTGCAAAATCTTTGAACCATCTCGTCGATCTTTCTCCATTATGCTCCATCTGCGGTGTGTCTCAACTCCCGTCCGACTTACGGTCCTCTTTGTGCCATCGCAACAACTTGGCATGCTCTTTGTTCCTGAACAGACGTTTCAACCGTGGTATTATAGGAGCATACCACATCACCTTGGCGGGAACCTCTTCTGGGTTTCGCCCTCAACATCGTCACCAGGGTCATCGCCTCCGATCTTATAACGCAATGCAAGGCATACCGGGCATTCATTCAAATTCTCGTATTCACGCGGTAGAGGATGCGATCGTTGATGCATGCATGTATCTTCGTAACCTCTAAACCTAGAGGGCAGACAACCTTCTTTGCTTCAGACGATCAAGCGGGCAACTCGTTATCCTTTGGAAACATATTCTTCAACATTTCCAGCAAGTTTTCAAATGCCGAGTCAGCTACACCTGCCTCTGCCTTCCATTTCAGCAAATCCATTGTGCAGCCCAGCTTTTTCAGACCATCATCGCATCCGGGTACAGCGCCTTTCTCGTGATCCTCTAACATGCGATCCAAATTCTCCTCTCCTTTTCAGTTTCGCAGCGTCTCGTGCATCAGCAATGGTCCGACCAAGATCATCAACGGATCATCACGTGCCTCTTCTTCACCTTCCCCTTCACCTTCAGCATCCTCCATGAAAGTATCACCGAAATGAGCAAGATAGCTTTCATCGATGAAATCATCCCCTTCTTCATCTTCTTCCATTATAACCCCTCTTTCTCCATGCTTGGTCCAACAATTATAGCTTGGCATGAAACCGTGCGTCAAGCAGATGCATTGAACATCTCTTGAGGAAGAGTAACCTTCTGATTCTTACAGATAACACATGGACAGATAACAAAACCCCCCCGCTTGTTCGCATTAGCCACTACGAGGAAATCTTTCAAACCCGTAGTGAACTCGCCGGAGAGTCGGTTACCGTACATCCATTGCCGATTCATATGCATTATTATAATATAAAATATATAATTAACCATCATGCATTTGTTAAACTATACTAGCTACAAACAATATAAATTAAACAATGAACTACACACATGCATATTTTATCAATGACACATCAAAGGTTCATCAAGTTGCTAACCGCGATCGAGGAGTGTGGCTCCAACACTTCATGTCATGTTTGTTTCATGCTCTTGGGGCATTTCATCAAACACCTTATGTGCATAAGAGGAACCAAAAGCAAACCTACACCCACTTGTGAAGAGAATGGCTCCAAATGGCTAAGTGTTGGCTGCTGGATGGGTATATATAGGGGAGGGGCTTTAGTTGCGGTTGGCCTGGCAAACCGTGACTAAAGGTGCCTAAAGGCCTTTAGTCGCGGTTGTCCTGGCCAACCGCGACTAAAGACCTCACGTGCGCCAGCTGGCCACCGAGCGCCTGGCCCAGAGCCTTTGGTCGCGGTTCACCTCCGAATGCATGATTAAAGGTCCCATTAGTCATGGTTCCTACAGCTTCATGACTTATGGGGCTGGACGGAAGCCTGTTTTTCCACCAGTGTTGTGATGTTTTGGAGCTACACCTAGCCACTCGACGAGGCATCACATCCTATTTTCCTCACCTTCTTTATTATCCTGATCCCGATATGACATGTGTTAATTACACACACACACACACACACACACACACACACACACACACACACACACACACACACACACACACACACACACGCCTCCTGCTCTAAGGGTAGCCTCCAAATAGTCTTTCACTAATTTATTGCCATTAATTTAGACACAAACAATTACTCTCTCCTATATTTACTTTTTATATGTTAACTATCCAATTTTTAGAAAAAAATGACATATTATATCTAATAGTGGCCTTGTTCAATGGAGCAAAACATAAAACTTTGTGTAAAATTTTGTGCTAACTATCTTGGAATGTTAGAAAATTCATATGCATATGTGCGCGTCTTTAATAGTTAGAAGTTAAATGCCCACATTATTATACTCCATAAGTTTGGTGGTTCATCTCTTCTTTCATAATGGTTTTCATGCAGATTGATGCAAATCTTATAGATGGAATATCAGAACTGCAGCATGTAGGTAGAAGTTAAATGTCTACATAAATATACTCCATATATGCATGATGCTATTATGATATAATGTCTGAAAGATATGTCTCTGTCTGCATGAAAGCTGTTCTAAATGAAGATATGAACCAAAACATTTATGGACTATATTTGTGTAGACATTTAAGTTCTACCTACATGCTGCAATTCTGATATTCCATCTATAAGATGTGCATCAATCTGCATGAAAGCCATTATGAAACAAGAGATGAACCACCAAATTTATGGAGTATAATAATGTGGGCATTTAACTTCTAACTATTAAAGACGTGCACATATACATATGGATTTTCTAGCATTCCAAGATAGTTAGCACAAAATTTTACACAAAGTTTTATGTTTGGCTCCATTGAACAAGGCCACTATTAGATATTAATATGTCATTTTTTCTAAAAATTGGATAGTTGACATATAAAAAGTAAATATAGGAAAGAGTAATTGTTTGTGTCTAAATTAATGGCAATATAAATCAGTCAAAAAAAACTATTTGAGCAAATCTCCGGCGTAAGCGCGAGCATCTCGACGATGGGTCTCCTTGATTTCGGCGGCGTTGGAGGATTCCGGCTGAAGGAAATATGCCCTAGAGGCAATAATAAAGTTAATATTTATTTCCTTATACCATGATAAATGTTTATTATTCATGCTAGAATTGTATTAACCGGAAACATAATACATGTGTGAATACATAGACAAACAGATAGTCACTAGTATGCCTCTACTAGACTAGCTCATTAATCAAAGATGGTTGTGTTTCCTAACCATAGACATGTGTTGTCATTTGATTAATGGGATCACCTCATTAGGAGAATGATGTGATTGACATGACCCATTCCGTTAGCTTAGCACTTGATCGTTTAGTATATTGCTAATGATTTCTTCATGACCTATACATGTTCCTGTAACTATGAGATTATGCAACTCCCGTTTACCGGAGGAACACTTTGGGTACTACCAAACGTCACAACGTAACTGGGTGATTATAAAGGAGTACTACAGGTGTCTCCAAAGGTACTTGTTGGGTTGGCGATTTGAGATTAGGTTTTGTCACTCCGATTGTCGGAGAGGTATCTTTGGGCCTTCTCGTAATACACATCACATAAGCCTTGCAAGCATTACAACTAATGAGTTAGTTGTGAGATGATGTATTCTGAACGAGTAAAGAGACTTACTGCAACGAGATTGAACTAGGTATTGGATACCGACGATCGAATCTCGGGTAAGTAACATACCGATAACAAAAGGAACAACGATATCGTTATGCGGTTTGACCGATAAAGATCTTCGTAGAATATGTAGGAACCAATATGGGCATCCAGGTTCCGCTATTGGTTATTGACCGAGAATGGTTCTAGGTCATGTCTACATAGTTCTCGAACCCGTAGGGTCCGCACGCTTAACGCTTCGATGGCAGTTCATTATGAGTTTATAAGTTTTGATGTACCAAGGTTGTTCGAGTCCCGGATGTGATCACGGACATGACGATGAGTCTCAAATGGTCGAGACATAAAGATTGATATATTGGAAGCCTATGTTTGGACTTGGAAAGGTTCGGATGAAAACAGGAAGTTACGGAACACCGGGGTTACGGAACCCCGGGGTCTATGGGCCTTGATGGGCCATAGGGAGAAGAGGAAGGGCCGGCCAGGGCAGGCCGCGCCCCCCCCTCTAGTCTGAATAGGACAAGGAGAGGGGGGCCCTTCCTCTTCCCTCCTCCAATCCTAATCCAACTAGGAGGGGGGAGTCCTACTCCGGTGGGAGTAGGACTCTCCAGCACGCCTTGGCTGGCCGCACCCCTTGCTCCTTTATATACGGGGCAGGGGGCACCCCAGAGACACAAGTTGATCTACGGATCGTTCCTTAGCCGTGTGCGGTGCCCCTCCACCATATTCCACTTTGGTCATATCGTCATGGGCTTAGGCGAAGCCCTGCGCCGGAGAAGTCATATCGTCGCGGAGCTTAGGCGAAGCCCTGCGTCGGTGGAGCATCATCATCGTCACCACGCCGTCGTGCTGACGGAACTCATCCCCGACACTTTGCTGGATCGGAGTCCGGGGATCGTCATCGAGCTGAACGTGTGCAGAACTCGGAGGTGCCGTACGTTCGGTGCTTGGATCGGTCGGATCGTGAAGACGTATGACTACATCAACCGCGTTGTTATAACGCTTCCGCTTTCGGTCTACGAGGGTACGTGGACGGACACTCTCCCCTCTCGTTGCTATGCCATCACCATGGTCTTGCGTGTGCGTAGGAAATTTTTGAAATTACTACGTTCCCCAACAGTGGCATCCGAGCCTGGTTTTATGCGTTGATGTCATGTGCACGAGTAGAACACAAGTGAGTTGTGGGCGATATAAGTCATACTGCTTACCAGCATGTCATACTTTGGTTCGGCGGTATTGTGAGATGAAGCGCCGGACCGACATTACGCCAGACGCTTACGCGAGACTGGTTTCACCGCTTGAGCACTAGTTGCTTAAAGGTGACGGCGGGTGTCAGTTTCTCTCACTTTAGTTGAACGGAGTGTGGCTACGCCCGGTCCTTGCGAAGGTTAAAACAGCACCAACTTGACAAACTATCGTTGTGGTTTTGATGCGAGGTAAGAACGGTTCTTGCTCAGCCCGTAGCAGCCACGTAAAACTTGCAACAACAAAGTAGAGGACGCCTAACTTGTTTTTGCGGGCATGTTGTGATGTGATGTGGTCAAGACGTGATGCTATATTTTATTGTATGAGATGATCATGTTTTGTAACCGAGTTATCGGCAATCGGCAGGAGCCATATGGTTGTCGCTTTATTGTATGAAATGCAACGCCATGTAATTGCTTTACTTTATCACTAAGCAGTAGCGATAGTCGAGAAGCAATAGTTGGCGAGACGACAACGATGCTACGATGGAGATCAAGGTGTCGCGCCGGTGACGATGGTGATCATGACGGTGCTTGGCGATGGAGATCACAAGCACAAGATGATGATGACCATATCATATCACTTATATTGATTGCATGTGATGTTTATCCTTTATGCATCTTATCTTGCTTTGATTGACGGTAGCATTATAAGATGATCTCTCACTAAAATAATCAAGAGGTGTTCTCCTGAGTATGCAACGTTGCTAAAAGTTCAGAGTACCTGCACACCACGTGATGATCGGGTGTGATAAGTTCTACGTCCATCTACAACGAGTGCAAAACAGTTGCACACGCGAATACTCAGGTTAAACTTGACGAGCCTAGCATATAACAGATATGGCCTCGGAACACGGAGACCGAAGGTCGGCGTGAATCATATAGTAGATATGATCAACATAGTGATGTTCACCATTGAAACTACTCCATCTCACGTGATGATCGGACATGGTTTAGTTGATTTGGATCACGTAATCACTTAGATGACTAGAGAGATGTCTGTCTAAGTGGGAGGTTTTAATATGATTAATTAAACTTAAATTTATCATGAACTTAGTACCTGGTAGTATTTTTGCTTGTCTATGTTTACTGTAGATAGATGGCTCGTCTTTGTTGTTCCGTTGAATTTTAATGCGTTCCTTGAGAAAGCAAAGTTGAAAGATGATGGTGGCAATTACACGGACTGGGTCCGTAATTTGAGGATTATCCTCATTGCTGCACAGAAGAATTACGTCCCCGAAGCACCGCTGGGTGCGAGCCTGCTGCAGAGAACAACGCCGAAGTTGTGAACGTCTGGCAGAGCAAAGCTGATGACTACTCGATAGTTCAGTGTGCCATGCTTTACGGCTTAGAACCGGGTCTTCAACGACGTTTTGAA
Source organism: Aegilops longissima (assembly GCA_021605205.1). Taxonomy (NCBI): domain Eukaryota; kingdom Viridiplantae; phylum Streptophyta; class Magnoliopsida; order Poales; family Poaceae; genus Aegilops; species Aegilops longissima. The sequence continues at coordinate 847,014,184 of CM038677.1, forward strand.
CGTCATGGAGCATATGAGATGTTCCAGGAGTTGAAGTTAATATTTCAAGCAAATGCCCGGATTGAGAGATATGAAGTCTCCAATAAGTTCTATAGCTGCAAGATGGAGGAGAATAGTTCTATCAGTGAACATATACTCAAAATGTCTGGGTATAATAATCACTTGATTCAACTGGGAGTTACTCTTCCGGATGATAGTGTCATTGACAGAATTCTCCAATCACTGCCACCAAGCTACAAGAGCTTCGTGATGAACTATAATATGCAAGGGATGACCAAAACAATTCCCGAGCTCTTCGCAATGCTAAAAGCCGCGGAGGTAGAAATCAAGAAAGAGCATCAAGTGTTGATGGTCAACAAGACCACTAGTTTCAAGAAAAGGGCAAAGAAAGAAGAAGGAAACTTCAAAAGAACAGCAAGAAAGTTGCTGCTCAAGAGAAGAAACCCAAGTCTGGACCTAAGCCTGAAATCGAGTGTTTTTACTGCAAGCGATGGACCTTCGGAAGCGGAACTGCCCCAAGTATTTGGCGGATAAGAAGGATGGCAAGGTGAACAAAGGTATATGTGATATACATGTTATTGATGTGTACCTTACTAGAGCTCGTAGTAGCACCTGGGTATTTGATACTGGTTCTGTTGCTAATATTTGCAAGTCGAAACAGGGACTACGGTATAGACGAGCACTGGCAAAGGACGAGGTGACGATGCGCGTGGGAAACGGTTCCAAAGTCAATGTGATCGCGGTCGGCACGCTACCTCTACATCTACCTTCGGGATTAGTTTTAGACCTAAATAATTGTTATTTGGTGCCAGCGTTGAGCATGAACATTATATCTGGATCTTGTTTGATGCGAGACGGTTATTCATTTAAATCAGAGAATAATGGTTGTTCTATTTATATGAGTAATATCTTTTATGGTCACGCACCCTTGAAGAATGGTCTATTTTTATTGAATCTCGATAGTAGTAATACACATATTCATAGTGTTGAAACCAAAAGATGCAGAGTTGATAATGATAATGCAACTTATTTGTGGCACTGCCGTTTAGGTCATATCGGTGTAAAACGCATGAAGAAACTCCATACTGATGGGCTTCTGGAATCACTTGATTATGAATCACTTGGTACTTGCGAACCATGCCGTATGGGCAAGATGACCAAAACGCCGTTCTCCGGAACGATGGAGCGAGCAACTGATTTGTTGGAAATCATACATACTGATGTTTTTGGTCCAATGAATGTTGAGGCACGCGGCGGGTATCGTTATTTTCTCACCTTCGCAGATGATTTGAGCAGATATGGGTATATCTACTTAATGAAACACAAATCTGAAACATTTGAAAAGTTCAAAGAGTTTCAGAGTGAAGTAGAAAATCATCGTAACAAGAAAATAAAGTTTCTACGATCGGATCGTGGAGGAGAATATTTGAGTTACGAGTTTGGTTTACATTTGAAACAATGTGGAATAGTTTCGCAACTCACGCCACCCGGAACACCACAGAGAAATGGTGTGTCCGAACGTCGTAATCGTACTTTACTTGATATGGTGCGATCTATGATGTCTCTTACCGATTTACCGCTATCGTTTTGGGGATATGCTTTAGAGACGGCCGCATTCACGTTAAATAGGGCACCATCTAAATCCGTTGAGACGACACCGTATGAACTGTGGTTTGGCAAGAAACCAAAGTTGTCGTTTCTTAAAGTTTGGGGCTGCGACGCTTATGTGAAGAAACTTCAACCAGATAAGCTCGAACCCAAATCGGAGAAATGTGTCTTCATAGGATACCCAAAGGAGACTGTTGGGTACACTTTCTATCACAGATCTGAAGGCAAGGTTTTCGTTGCTAAATTCGGATCCTTTCTAGAGAAGGAGTTTCTCTCGAAAGAAGTGAGTGGGAGGAAAGTAGAACTTGATGAGATAATCAGTATCTGCTCCCTTATTGGAAAGTAGTTCATCACAAGAAACGGTTCTGTGACAACTACACCAATTAGTGAGGAAACTAATGATGATGATCATGAAGCTTCAGATCAAGTTACTACTGAACCAGAGGTCAACCAGAATAAAATACGCACTGAGTGGTACGGTAATCCTATTCTGGAAGTCATGTTACTTGACCATGGCGAACCTACAAACTATGAAGAAGCGATGGTGAGCCCAGATTCCGCGAAATGGTTGGAAGCCATGAAATCTGAGATGGGATCCATGTATGAGAACAAAGTATGGACTTTGGTTGACTTGCCCGATGATCGGCAAGCCATTGAGAATAAATGGATCTTTAAGAAGAAGACTGACGCCGATGGTAATGTAACTGTCTACAAAGCTCGACTTGTTGTGAAAGGTTTTCGAATGGTTCAAGGGGTTGACTACGATGAGACTTTCTTACCCGTAGCGATGCTTAAGTCTGTCCGAATCATGTTAGCAATTGCCGCATTTTATGATTATGAAATTTGGCAAATGGATGTAAAACTGCATTCTTGAATGGATTTCTAGAAGAAGAGTTGTATATGATGCAACCAGAAGGTTTTGTTGATCCAAAGGGTGCTAACAAAGTGTGCAAGCTGCAGCGATCAATTTATGGTCAGTGCAAGCCTCTCGGAGTTGGAATAAACGCTTTGATAGTGTGATCAAAGCATATGGTTTATCTGAGACTTTTGGAGAAGCCTGTATTTACAAGAAAGTGAGTGGGAGCTCTGTAGCATTTCTGATATTATATGTGGACGACATATTATTGATTGGAAATGATATAGAATTTCTGGATAGCATAAAAGGATACTTGAATAAATGTTTTTCAATGAAAGACCTCGGTGAAGCTGCTTACATATTGGGCATCAAGATCTATAGAGATAGATCAAGACGCTTAATTGGACTTTCACAAAGCACATACCTTGATAAAGTTTTGAAGAAGTTCAAAATGGATCAGGCAAAGAAAGGTTTTTTACCTGTATTACAAGGTGTAAGATTGAGTCAGACTCAATGCCCGACCACAGCAGAATATAGAGAGAAAATGAAAGATGTTCCCTATGCTTCAGCCATAGGCTCTATCATGTATGCAATGCTGTGTACCAGACCTGACGTATGCTTAGCTGTAAGCTTGGCAGGAAGGTACCAAAGTAATCCAGGAGTGGATCACTGGACAGCGGTCAAGAACATCCTGAAATACCTGAAAAGGACTAAGGATATGTTTCTCGTATATGGAGGTGACAAAGAGCTAGTCGTAAATGGTTACGTCGATGCAAGCTTTGACACTGATCCGGACGATTCTAAATCGCAAACCGGATACGTGTTTTTATTAAATGGTGGAGCTGTCAGTTGGTGCAGTTCTAAACAAAGCGTCGTGGCGGGATCTACATGTGAAGCGGAGTACATAGCTGCTTCGGAAGCAGCAAATGAAGGAGTCTGGATGAAAGAGTTCATTTCCGATCTAGGTGTCATACCTAGTGCATCGGGACCGATGAAGATCTTATGTGACAATACTGGTGCAATTGCCTTGGCAAAGGAATCCAGATTTCACAAGAGCACCAAGCATATCAAGAGACGCTTCAATTCCATTGGGGACCAAGTCCAAGTGGGAGACATAGAGATTTGCAAAATACATACGGATCTGAATGTTGCAGACCCGTTGACTAAGCCTCTTCCACGAGCAAAACATGATCAGCACCAAGACTCCATGGGTGTTAGAATCATTACTGTGTAATCTAGATTATTGACTCTAGTGCAAGTGGGAGACTGAAGGAAATATGCCCTAGAGGCAATAATAAAGTTATTATTTATTTCCTTATACCATGATAAATGTTTATTATTCATGCTAGAATTGTATTAACCGGAAATATAATACATGTGTGAATACATAGACAAACAGATAGTCACTAGTATGCCTCTACTAGACTAGCTCATTAATCAAAAATGGTTGTGTTTCCTAACCATAGACATGTGTTGTCATTTGATTAATGGGATCACCTCATTAGGAGAATGATGTGATTGACATGACCCATTCCGTTAGCTTAGCACTTGATCGTTTAGTATATTGCTAATGCTTTCTTCATGACCTATACATGTTCCTGTAACTATGAGATTATGCAACTCCCGTTTACCGGAGGAACACTTTGGTACTACCAAGCGTCACAACGTAATCGGGTGATTATAAAGGAGTACTACAGGTGTCTCCAAAGGTACTTGTTGGGTTGGCGTATTTGAGATTAGGTTTTGTCACTCCGATTGTCGGAGAGGTATCTCTGGGCCTTCTCGGTAATACACATCACATAAGCCTTGCAAGCATTACAACTAATGAGTTAGTTGTGAGATGATGTATTACTGAGCGAGTAAAGAGACTTACCGTAGCGAGATTGAACTAGGTATTGGATACCGACGATCGAATCTCGGGTAAGTAACATACCGATAACAAAAGGAACAACGATATCGTTATGCGGTTTGACCGATAAAGATCTTCAGTAGAATATGTAGGAACCAATATGGGCATCCAGGTTCCGCTATTGGTTATTGACCGAGAATGGTTCTAGGTCATGTCTACATAGTTCTCGAACCCGTAGGGTTCGCACGCTAACGTTCGATGATAGTTCATTATGAGTTTATAAGTTTTGATGTACCGAAGGTTGTTGAGTCCCGGATGTGATCACGGACATGACGAGGAGTCTCGAAATGGTCGAGACATAAAGATTGATATATTGGAAGCCTATGTTTGGACTTGGAAGGTTCGGATGAAAACAGGAAGTTACGGAACACGGGGGTTACGGAACCCCGGGGTCTATGGGCCTTGATGGGCCATAGGGAGAAGAGGAAGGGCCGGCCAGGGCAGGCGCCCCCTCCCCTCTAGTCCGAATAGGACAGGAGAGAGGGCGCGCCCTTCCCTCTTCCCCTCCTCCAATCCTAATCCAACTAGGAAGGGGGAGTCCTACTCGGTGGGAGTAGGACTCCTCCAGCGCGCCCGTTGGGCTGGCCGCACCCCTTGCTCCTTTATATACGGGGCAGGGGCACCCAGAGACACAAGTTGATCTACGGATCGTTCCTTAGCCGTGTCGCGGTGCCCCCTCCACCATATTCCACTTCGGTCATATCGTCGCGGAGCTTAAGCGAAGCTCGCGCGGAGAAGTCATATCGTCGCGGAGCTTAGCGAAGCCCTCGTCGGTGGAGCATCATCATCGTCACCACGTCGTCTTGTGGAACTCATCCCCGACACTTTGCTGGATCGAGTCCGGGATCGTCATCGAGCTGAGCGTGTGCGAGAACTCGGAGGTGCCGTGACGTTCGGTGCTTGGATCGGTCGGATCGTGAAGACGCGTCGACTACATCAACCGAGTTGTTATCGCGCTTCGCTTTGGTCACGAGGGTATGTGGACAGACACTCTCCCCTCTCGTTGCTATGCCATCACCATGGTCTTGCGTGTGCGTAGGAAATTTTTTGAAATTACTACGTTCCCCAACACCGGCACGCACGGTGAGGCATCCATCCTTCCATGATGGCCAGATGGGCGGAGCGAGGTGGCACGGCATCGACGGCCTTCACCCCCAGCGGCGGCGTGCGTCGAGGAGTCGGGGGCTCTAACATGAGGCGCGGTGCCCCTCTCCCATGCATGGCGGCAGTGGCCTCCCACCGGTGGCAGTTACGGATTTTCTCACGGCGGATCTGAGTTCAGCGGGTCTCCGACGCTGCGGGTGGTGGTCGCGGATGCCGACGCAGGGGATGGTGCGGGTAACATCAGGACGCCGACGTGTTGCGCTCTGGTTTGTTTTCTCGCCGATGCGGAGCTTGCTGCACTGACTGCCCAACCCAGGCGTTGGCGAAGTCTCGTGTCATGGCAGCCACTACTTCTGCTGATGCGTGTGCGGCCAGGTATTGCCACTAGTTTCTGATGATAGCATTTGTAGCGTACAGACATTACAGCCATGCCGATTCACCACTACTTCTGCCTCCCATTTTAGTGTCAATTGATGCTGGTCCGTGATAGTAGTCCTGGGATAGTAATTGATTTGGGATTTTGGATTTGATTCACTATTGGATTGATGCTACTTTTTCAGTTGTGTAAAAACAGAGCAAATTATCACCAACTGACATGGCAATTTTACAATCTTTTTGTAGCTATCATCTTTTTTAGTAAAACTAGGCACACATCGTCTCAGAGACGACTTCTCCCTCGGACAGGCCTAGGTCCAGCATCTCAACAACCAAGCAATTCATATTGGTATTTTGTCCCTAGGAGCGTTTGTGAGGATGCTATCTGTACCCAACAAACTGTCGATTTCTTCAGTTAAATTGCTAACACCTTAAGTTAATGCTTGAGTAATCCGCGGCAAGTCTTCGCTGCCGGTTGAAGCATGGAAAGCTGCAAGTCGAGGTGGTACTAACAACAAGCGAGACCTTCAGCCACAACAATCAAGCAAGTGCTAGATCACAGGCTACACTAAGCAAGTAAATAACGTGCTTCACACACACTGCCTAGTACAAAGCAAAAACTAAAGGAGAACAGAAGATAACTACATGACCTTCGCTTCACATTATGTGGTAGTCGTCGTGCTTGCAGGGGAGGAGGCCAGATGAGGCAAGCCTAGCCTAGCCGCTGACGACGGCCAAGGGTGCTCGATTGAGCTCGTGGATGATGTCTTGTCTCTCGATAGTTCTTGCACTTTACTACGTTCCCTCTTAAGGCGGGCCACCTTTCACACTAATAATGAGTTTGTTGCGCATTAATCTAGAAAATAGAAGTTCAGAACCTGCACCTCTAACTCTCTGTCGATGATCAAAAAGCTCATTCTTTCGCGATTTTCATTCACTTGCATGTGTTCCCTTGAAGATCAGTGTTATGTCTTAGATTATGTGTTGCTTACTCACTTTGCTAATGCAACATGTCCGTAAAACAAACGGAGACATTCCTTCTTCTGATGAAGCCTTTTCAGATCACCGGAGACTTCTCGACAAGTTGGTGCTGTATGGCCTGGTCATCCAGTTCCTCAACCCCAAAGGTCTGTTATTTATTTCCTTCATGGTATCTCTGCATACTCGCTACTTGCTTCTGCTTACCATGTGGAGGTGTAGATGGGGATTACTGACTTGTTTGTGTCATGTTTTCTGTCGATGCAGTGCAAGCGTCCATCGCCGCAAACACATGGGTGGTCAGTGGGACTCCCCAGACCAAGAGTATGGATCCATCTCACTTCTCCATCATTTGGCCATCATGATGATGATGCAAGTTGTAACATTCTTAGATTGGATTTATGGATGCATCGCTTTAATGCAACATCTAACCCTCATTCGCATCCATTCAAGCGAGATCCACTGGTTGTTATTCCTTAATTATCCTAGTCAATCTGAACAAGTTTATAACATCTCTCTATGCACCCGATTAGTCTTGTATCCCTGAAGCCGTGCACTTTAGTTTGCCCATTCATGACATGCCTGTTGTTAAAACATGTGTTCATTTGCAGCTCCTTTCAATTTTTTTGCAGCTCACTGAATATATTTTTGCAGTTCGTTGTCAGAATCCATGGTGCTGGCCGCGCCGCACCTTTTCCTGCATCTTCTCGTCTGAGGCGAGCACCAGCGGTACGTATCAGCCCTCTTCTTTATGGTGCTGCTAGGTAAGAACTAGGGATCTGTGGCAGCAGCTCATAGATTAGAATTAGATTTGATAATATGAGATGGATTCCTAACCAATTTGCATATTCGTTGGTGATTTCAGTGCTTATACTTATTTGGTTTTGATGCCTGGTCGGACCTTCTCTATGTTAGTTCCTTTGCTTAGCCAAATCAGTTAGGGATATAGCCCATCCATGATGTTGCGAGGTGTTGATTTCCTTCTAGCAAAAATCTTGAGCGTTGGGTATCTCTGGCTGTAAACTGAATCTGGTTCAGTTAAAAACTGCACTGTAAAATCTTGACAACCAGCTTCTAGGTGAAAAACGAGTTAGTTATTCTCAGAATTTCGAGTTGCCTCTATATGAAATTGGTAAAGCAAGTTCCAAGTTTTCCGTAGAGTATTTCTTTGCGTCGTTTGGATGTATGATTTGAGAGCAGCCATCGTTTTAGTTTGATGTCCCGAAAGTTAGTATCCTGAGCGCATTGTCTTCGTATGCCAGTTTACGGCCTTGTAGAGGTTGTTTAAAAAAAGGTTTCAATACGAATTTTGTACAGGGTTTGTAGTACTAGATTGCAAGCCCAATTTTAATACTAGCACTCTCCATGCAACTCCTCAATAATTGTAGTCAATTGGTTGGACAGTCTTCTTGTTTTCATCATTTTTTCTAGTTATATATGTAGTTGGCTGGGATTATAATGCTATCTTTGCTTATTGTTAACTGTCCAAATTGATGTAGGAAGATAAACAGTTGTTGATCGCTTCCACAATTAGCACCAACTAAGTTTCCTTAGATGTTTGCACCTTAGAAAGTGGTATCTGCTTAATATGAAGATCATTTGTCAGTTCTGTATCTGTAATATTACAAGTAAGAATGGATATTGGCTATCAAGAGTCTCAACTTTTATCTCATTTACTGAATGCAGACGCAGCATCTTCACTTCTTTCCTTGCACATTCCTGTTAAGGAAGCAAAGGTAACCCTGCTATCTTGGTATATACAGATAGAATAAAAATATAATACAATATTTGACTCCAATGAAACACATAGAGTTAGTTGTTCAACACGAACGATATGGGAAGTTCTCCTTAAGGGATCACGATGTTTTCCTACTTATATATTCTGCTTGAAGGGATGGCGTTGATAGTGTTGCTACCAGTGCTGCTGTTTTATTTTGTTGAGACTACCAGTGCTGCTGCAGTCAATTAATTACAACTCACACTTGTTGAGGGGGGACTACAACTTAATTCAGTGTCAATGTTCATTGCGAGTTTAGTAGTACCATATGAGGTGAAATAATGTTCTTATAGTTCAAAGCAAGTATATTTAGTTTTGAAGAAAACTAACGGCAATTAATGTGAAAATTAGATATGTCCTATTTGTTGGGGAACGTAGCAGAAATTCAAAATTTTCCTACGTGTCACCAAGATCTATCTATGGAGAAACTAGCAACGAGGGGAAGGAGAGTGCATCTACATACCCTTGTAGATCGCTAAGCGGAAGCGTTCATGTGAACGGGGTTGATGGAGTCGTACTCGTCGTGATTCAAATCACCGGAGATCCTAGTGCGAGCAGACGACACCTCCGCGTTCAACACACGTACAGCCGGTGGCGTCTCCCATGCCTTGATCCAGCAAGGAGAGAAGGAGAGGTTGAGGAAGACTCCATCCAGCAGCAACACAGCAGGCGTGGTGGTGGTGGAGGCGTGGCAATCCCAGAGGGCTTCGCCAAGCACCAAGGGAGAGGAGGAGGAGGAGGCAGGGCTGCACCAAGAGGAGAAGTTCTCATGTGTATGGCAGCCCCAAACCTCAACTATATATAGGGGAAGGGGGCTGCGCCCCTTTAGGGTTTCCCCACCCCAAGGGTGCGGCCAGCCCTAGATCCCATCTAGGGGGCGGTTAAGGGGAGGAGTGCCTCCCAAGTCAAGTGGAGGCCTCCTCCTTTAGGGTTTCCCCTCCCATGCGCATGGGCCTTTGGGGGCTGGTGCCCTTGGCCTATTGGGGTAGGGCGCCCCCTACAGCCCATGCTACTGTATTGGACGTGGTGGAACTATTTCCGGACCTCCGGACCCTCCGAATTCTCCGGAACCTTCCGAAGCTTCCGGTACAATACCGAAAAACCCGAACTTTTCCGGAACCCGAACAACAACTTTCCATATATAAATCTTTACCTCCGGACCATTCGGAACTCCTCGTGGCGTCCGGATCTCATCCGGGACTCGAACAACATTCGGTAACCACATACAAACTTCCTTTATAACCCTAAGCGTCATCGAACCTTAAGTGTGTAGACCCTACGGGTTCGGGAACCATGAGACATGACCGAGGCGTTCTCGGTCAATAACCAACAGCGGGATCTGGATACCCATGTTGGTTCCTACATGTTCCACGATGACCTCATCGGATGAACCACGATGTCAAGGACTCAATCGATCCGTATACAATTCCCTTTGTCTAGCGGTATTATACTTGCCCGAGATTCGATCGTCGGTATACCGATACCTTGTTCAATCTCGTTACGGCAAGTCTCTTTACTTGTTCCGTAACACATCATCCGTGATCAACCCCTTGGTCACATTGTGCACATTATGATGATGTCCTACCGAGTGGGCCCAGAGATACCTCTCCGTCACACGGAGTGACAAATTCCGATCTCGATTCGTGCCAACCCAAGACACTTTTGGAGATACCTGTAGTGCACCTTTATAGTCACCCGATTCGTTGTGGCGTTTGGTACACCAAAGCATTCCTACGGTATCCGGAGTTGCACAATCTCATGGTCTAAGGAAAAGATACTTGACATTTGAAAAGCTTTAGCATACTGAACTACGATCTTTGTGCTAGGCTTAGGATTGGATCTTGTCCATCACATCATTCTCCTAATGATGTGATCCCGTTATCAACGACATCCAATGTCCATGGTCAGGAAACCGTAACCATCTATTGATGAACGAGCTAGTCAACTAGAGGCTTACTAGGGACATGGTGTTGTCTATGTACCCACACATGTATCTTAGTTTCCTTTCAATACAATTATAGCATGGATAATAAACGATTATCATGAACAAGGAAATATAATAATAACTAATTTATTATTGCCTCTAGGGCATATTTCCAACAGTCTCCCACTTGCACTATAGTCAATAATCTAGTTCACATCGCCATGTGATCAACACTGATAGGTCACATCGCCATGTGACCAACATCCAAAGAGTTTACTAGTGTCTGTAAACTAGTTCACATCATCATGTGATTAAGACTCAATGAGTTACGAGGTTTGATCATGTTTTGCTTGTGAGAGAGGTTTTAGTCAGCGGTCCGAACCTTTCAGATCCGTGTGTACTTCGCAATTCTCTATGTCATATTGTAAATGCTGCTTCCACGCTCCACTTGAACCTTATTCCAAATGGTTGCTCCACTATACGTATCCGGTTTGCTACTTAGAGTCACTCGGATAGGTGTTAAATCTTATATCGGCGTCACCTTTCGCCAAACTCTTTATCACCTCCATAATCGAGAAACATGTCCTTATTTACTCCAAGGACAATTTTGACGCTGTCCAATGATCCATTCTGGATCATTCTTGTACTATAGTGACTCATGGCAAGGCACACTTCCGTGCGGTACACAGCATAGCATACTATAGAGCCTACGTCTAAAGCATAGGGGCGACCTTCGTCCTTTCTCTCTTTTTCGTCGTGGTCGAGCTTTAAGTCTTAACTTCATACCTTACATCTCAGGCAAGAACTCCTTCTTTGGTGATCCATCTTGAACACCTTCAAGATCATGTCAAGGTATGTGATCATTTGAAAGTATTATTAAGCATTTTGATCTATCCTTATAGATCTTGATGCTTATTGTTCAAGTAGCCTAATCCAGGTTTTCCATTGAAAAACACTTTTCAAACAACCCTATATGCTTTCTAGAAATTCTACATCATTTTTGATCATCAATATGTCAACAACATATACTCATCAGAAATTCTATAGTGCTCCCACTCACTTCTTTGGAAATACAAGTTTCTCATAAACTTTGTATAAACCCAAAATCTTTGATCATCCTATCAAAGTGCATATTCCAACTCCGAGATGCTTACTCCAGTCCTTAGAAGGATTGCTGGAGCTAGCATACCTTTTAGCATCCTTAGGATCGACAAAAACTTGCTGATTGTATCACATACAACCTTTCCTTACGAAGACTGGTAAGGAAACTCGTTTTGACATCCATCTGCCAGATTTCATAAATGCAGCTAATGCTAACATGATTCCGACGGACTTAAGCATCGCTACGGATGAGAAAATCTCGCCGTAGGCAACTCTTTGAACTTGTGAAAACTCTTCGCCACAAGTCGAGCTTCATAGAGCGGTGACATTACCGTCTCGTCCGTCTTCTTCTTAAAGATCCATTCATCTCAATGGCTTGCCGATCATCGGGCAAGTCCACCAAAGTCCATGCTTTGTTACGATACATGGATCCTATCTCGGTTTCATGGCTTCTAACCATTTGTCGGAATTTGGGCCCACCATTGCTTCTCCATAGCTCGTAGGTTCATTGTTGTCTAGCAACATGACCTTCAAGACAGGATTGCGTACCACTCTGAAGTAGTACGCCTCCTTGTCACCCTACGAGGTACATTAGTGACTTGATCCTAAACTTCATGATCACTATCATAAGCTTCTACTTCAATTGGTGTATGTACCACGGGAACAACTTCCTGTGCCCTGCTACACACTAGTTGAAGTGACGGTTCAATAACCTCATCAAGTCTCCACTATCCTCCCACTCAACTTTTCGAGACAAACTTTTCCTCGAGAAAGGACCCGATTAAAGAAACAATCCCTATTGCTTTCGGATCTGAATTAGGAGGTATACCCAACTGTTTTGGGTGTCCTATGAAGATGTATTTTATCCGCTTTGGGTTCGAGCTAATCAACCTGAAACTTTTCACATAAGCGTCGCAGCCCCAAACTTTTAAGAAACGACAGCTTAGGTTTCTCTAAACCATAGTTCATACGGTGTCGTCTCAACGGAGTAACGTGGTGCCCTATTAAACTGAGTGCGGTTGTCTCTAATGCCTAACCCATGAATGATAGTGGTAATTCGATAAGAGACATCATGGTACGCACCATATCCAATAGGGTGCAACTATGATGTTCGGACACACCATCACACTATGGTGTTCCAGGCGGTATTAATTGTGAAACAATTTCCACAATGTCTTAATTGTGTGCCAAAGCTCGTAACTCAGATATTCATATCTATGATCATATCATAGACATTCTATCCTCTTGTCACGATGATCTTCAACTTCACTCTGAAATTACTTGAACCATTCAATAATTCAGACTTGTGTTTCATCAAGTAAATACACTCAGTATCTACTCAAATCATCCGTGAAGTAAGAACATAACGATATTCACTGCATGCCTCAGCACTCATTGAACTCCACACATCAAAATGTGTTACTTCCAACAAGTTGCTATCTTGTTTCATCTTACTGAAACCGAGGCTTTTCAGTCATTTTGCCCATGTGGTATGATTTGCATATCTCAAGTGATTCAAAATCAAGTGAGTCCAAACGATCCATCTGCATGGAGTTTCTTCATGTGTATACACCAATAGACATGGTTCGCATGTCTCAAACTTTTCAAAAACGAGTGAGTCCAAAGATCCATCAATATGGAGCTTCTTCATGCGTTTTATACCAATATGACTCAAATGGCAGTGCCACAAGCAGGTGGTACTATCATTACTATCTTATATCTTTTGGCATGAAAATGTGTATCACTACGATCGAGATTCAATAAACCATTTATTTAGGTGCAAGACCATCGAAGGTATTATTCAAATAAATAGAGTAACCATTATTCTCCTTAAATGAATAACCGTATTGCGATAGACATAATCCAATCATGTCTATGCTCAACGCAAACACCAATCTCGGTCGTAGAGGGAGCGTGCGATGCTTGATCACATCAACCTTGGAAACACTTCCAACACGTATCGTCAGCTCACCTTTAGCTAGTCTCCGTTTATTCCGTAGCTTTTGTTTCGAGTTACTAACACTTAGCAACTGAACCGGTATCTAATACCCAGGTGCTACTAGGAGTACTAGTAAAGTACACATTAACATAATATACTTCTATCGACCTTGCCAGCCTTCTTATCTACCAAGTATCTAGGGTAATTCTGCTCCAGTGGCTGTTCCCCTTATTGTAGAAGCACTTAGTCTCGGGTTTGGGTTCAACCTTGGGTTTCTTCACTGGAGCAACAACTGATTTGCCGTTTCATGAAGTGTCCCTTCTTGCCCTTGCCCTTCTTGAAACTAGTGGTTTCACAAACCATCAACAATTGATGCTCCTTCTTGATTTCTACTTTTGCGGTGTCAAACATCGCGAACACTTCAAGGATCATCATATCTATCCCTGCTATGTTATAGTTCATCACGAAGCTTCAGCAGCTTAGTGGGAATGACTTTGGAGAAACATCACTATCTCATCTGGAAGATCAACTCCCACTCGATTCAAGTGATTGTTGTACTCAGACAATCTGAGCACAAGATCAACAATTGAGCTTTTCTCCCTTAGTTTGTAGGCTAAGAAAATCGTCTGAGGTCTCATACCTCTTGACGTGGGCACGAGCCTGAAATCCTAATTTCAGCCCTCGAAACATCTCATATGTTCCGCGACATTTCGAAAATGTCTTTCGTGCCTCAACTCTAAACCGTTTAACTGAACTATCACGTAGTTATCAAAACGTGTGTGTCAGATGTTCACAACATCCACAGACCACGTTTGAGGTCCAGCACACCAAGCGGTGCATTAAGGACATAAGCTTTCTACTGACCGCGTAATTGCTACTGTCAACTTTCAACTTTATTTTCTCTAGGAACATATCTAAACAGTGGAACTAAAGCGCGAGCTTACGACATAATTTGCAAAAGGTCTTTTGACTATGTTCAGGATAATTAAGTTCATCTTATGAACTCCCACTCAGATAGACATCCCTCTGGTCATCTAAGTGATTACATGATCCGAGTCAACTAGGCCGTGTCCGACCATCACGTGAGACGGACTAGTCATCATCGGTGAACATCTTCATGTTGATCGTATCTACTATCGACTCATGCTCGACCTTCGGTCTCGTGTTCCGAGGCCATGTGCGTACATGCTAGGCTCGTCAAGTTAACCCTAAGTGTATTGCGTGTGTTCGAGGCCATGTCTGTACATGCTAGGCTCGTCAACACCCGCTGTATGTGAACGTAAGAATCTATCACACCCGATCATCACGTGGTGCTTAGAAGCGACGAACTTTAGCAGCGGTGCACAGTTAGGGAGAACACTTCTTGAAATTGTTGTAAGGATCATCTTATTTACTACCGTCGTTCTAAGTAAACAAGATGCATAAACATAATAAACATCACATGCAATTATATAGTAGTGACATGATATGGCCAATATCATATAGCTCCATTGATCTCCATCTTCGGGGCTCCATGATCATCATTGTCACCGGCATGACACCATGATCTCCATCATCATGATCTCCATCATCGTGTCTTCATGAAGTTGTCTCGCCAACTATTACTTCTACTACTATGGCTACCGGTTAGCAATAAAGTAAAGTAATTACATGGCGTTGTTTAATGACACGCAGGTCATACAATAAAATAAGACAACTCCTATGGCTCCTGCCGGTTGTCATACTCATCGACATGCAAGTCGTGAATCTTATTACAAGAACATGATCAATCTCATACATCACATATCATTCATCACATTCTTCTTGGCCATATCACATCACATAGCATACCTGCAATAACAAGTTAGGCGTCCTCTAATTGTTGTTTGCATGTTTTACGTGGCTGCTATGGGTTTCTAGCAAACGTTTCTTACCTCACGCAAGACCACAACGTGATATGCCAATTGCTATTTACCCTTCATAAGGACCCTTTTCATCGAATCCGTTCCGACTAAAGTGGGAGGCGGCACCCGCTAGCCACCTTATGCACCAAGTGCATGTCGATCGGTGGAACCTGTCTCACGAAAATGCGTGTAAGGTTGGTCCGGCCGCTTCATCCCACAATACCGTCGAAACAAGATTGGACTAGTAACGGTAAGCATATTGAACAACATCAACGCCGACAACTACTTTGTGTTCTACTCGTGCAAAGAATCTACGCAATAGACCTAGCTCATGATGCCTTTGTTGGGGAGCGAGCAGAAATTCAAAATTTTCCCTCGTGTCACCAAGATCTATCTATGGATAAACTAGCAACGAGGGAAGGAGAGTGCATCTACATACCCTTGTAGATCGCTAAGCGGAAGCGTTCATGTGAACGGGTTGATGGAGTCGTACTCGTCGTGATTCAAATCACGGAGATCCTAGTGCGAGCGGACGGCACCTCCGCGTTCAACACACGTACAGCCGGTGGCGTCTCCCATGCCTTGATCCAGCAAGGAGAGAAGGAGAGGTTGAGAAGACTCCATCCAGCAGCAACACAGCGGCGTGGTGGTGGTGGAGGGCGTGGCAATCCCGAGGGCTTCGCCAAGCACCAAGGAGAGGAGGAGGAGGAGGAGGCAGGGCTGCACCAAGAGGAGAAGTTCTCATGTGTATGGCAGCCCCAAACCTCAACTATATATAGGGGAAGGGGGGCTGCCCCTTTAGGGTTTCCCCACCCCAGGGGTGCGGCCAGCCCTAGATCCCATCTGGGGCGCCAAGGGGAGGAGTGCCTCCCAAGTCAAGTGGAGGCCTCCCCTTTAGGGTTCCCCTCCCATGCGCATGGGCCTTTGGGGGCTGGTGCCCTGGCCCATTAAGGCTAGGGCGCCCCCTACAGCCCATGCTACTGTATTGGACGTGTTGGAACTATTTCCGGACCTCCGGACCCCTCCGAATTCTCCGGAACCTTCAGAAGCTTCCGGTACAATACCGAAAAACCCGAACTTTTTCGGAACCCGAACAACAACTTTCCATATATAAATCTTTACCTCCGGACCATTCCGGAACTCCTCGTGACGTCCGGATCTCATCCGGGACTCAACAACATTCAGTAACCACATACAAACTTCCTTTATAACCCTAGCGTCGCCAACCTTAAGTGTGTAGACCCTACGGGTTGGGAACTATGCGAACATGACCGAGGCGTTCTCCGGTCAATAACCAACAGCGGGATCTGGATACCCATGTTGGTTCCTACATATTCCACGATGATCTCATCGGATGAACCACGATGTCAAGGACTCAATCGATCCGTATACAATTCCCTTTGTCTAGCGGTATTATACTTGCCGAGATTCGATCGTCGGTATACCGATACCTTGTTCAATCTCGTTACGGCAAGTCTCTTTACTCGTTCGTAACACATCATCCGTGATCAACCCCTTGGTCACATTGTGCACATTATGATGATGTCCTACCGAGTGGGCCCAGAGATACCTCTCCGTCACACGGGGTGACAAATCCGATCTCGATTCGTGCCAACCCGCGAGACACTTCGGAGATACTGTAGTGCACCTTTATAGTCACCCGATTCGTTGTGACGTTTGGTACACCAAAGCATTCCTACGGTATCCGGAGTTGCACAATCTCATGGTCTAAGGAAAAGATACTTGACATTTGAAAAGCTTTAGCATACGAACTACGATCTTTGTGCTAGGCTTAGGATTGGATCTTGTCCATCACAACATTCTCCTAATGATGTGATCCTGTTATCAATGACATCCAATGTCCATGGTCAGGAAACCGTAACCATCTATTGATGAACGAGCTAGTCAACTAGAGGCTTACTAGGGACATGGTGTTGTCTATGTACCCACACATGTATCTGAGTTTCCTTTCAATACAATTATAGCATGGGTAATAAACGATTATCATGAACAAGGAAATATAATAATAACTAATTTATTATTGCCTCTAGGGCATATTTCCAACTCTATTACCTGGCAATATATAGTTCATCTAGGGTTGGTTGGCAATATATATTATCTAGACATTAATTTCATTTGTTTGTAGCTATCACATAGGCGATCTCTTATTAATAGAAATCACTCACTTTTTTGTTTTCGTATATTTATTCCCGTAGCTACAGTACAACACAACATGCAAGGAAATATATGTCTGCTGAAATTTAATTTAATTTGTTCTTTGCTCTTTACAGAAATCTTGGATTCATAAATGGGAGAAGCATATAAGGGAGAAGAAGATGATTGCAAGGATGGAGAGGGAGAAAATCATTTGGAGGGATAGAATGCCACTGTTTGGTGTTTTTATGCATTTTTGTTTGCTTTCAACTGTGTTTGCACTAGCTGGGAATAAGTGACTAGGCAATAAGTGTAGATGTATGGATATGTATGCACTATAAATCTTCGATTTGGAATGATGTGTAATGCTGCTGGTTTATTACAAATCGAGGCTTGTTTTAGTTGTTAGAATTGTATGCATAAAATGGAATTGATGGATTTTATTTTTTTAATTCCTAATTAGTTAGTAGTAGCGTGGGGGTGAAATGGAGCGCTACTAGTATTCAGGATACTAGTAGCGTGTGGTACTATAGACGCGCTACTACTATTTCGTTAGTAGTAGCGCGGGTGACATCCGCGCTACTAGTAAATGTTAGTAGTAGCGCTGGTTTACCCCGTGCTACTACTAACTATTAGCTGTAGCGCGATACTAGTAGTGCGGGTACCCGCGCTGCTAGTAGCCTTTTTCCTAGTAGTGTTGATTGTTTTAGTTGTTTTGAAATGGCGGTGTGACTTGTGATAGTACGAGTATAAACATACATTAGCTCCCACTTGAGGTTTAGTAATGTGTAATGATAAATTAATGATAGGAGGATGGAGTGATCGAGTACCAACTAATACTCATATAAAGGATGCTGGAGAACCCACCTCCTGGGAGCATCACCACATCAGAGTGCCCTCTGCGCCGCCCATTTCCCGCTCGCCTCACGCAGATGCCTCAGTTACGTCTCACATTTCTAGACTGTGATTTTTTCTAGTATTTTGCTACATGTGATAAATATTCATGTGTAGTGAGTTGTACATTAGGATCCATGAAAGTCAACATGAGGCACTAGACCGACTCATAGTAGTCAACACTACGAGTAGTAAAAGCAGCTGCAACTTCCTACAGTGCATCTGCTACAGGAGGATCACGCAGGGGCAGATCCAGCACGTACTCTTTCTTAGCACTCCTAAGAACAAATCTCAGGTTCCAGATCCAATCCGGAGAGCTTCCACCATTGACAGCCAACTTTTCTTTCTCTAACATAGGGACTAACTTGAACATAAATTGCTAGCCATTCACCTACAATAATAAACACAATATTCACTTAGACATTGTTCATAATTAATTAGCACTAATTTTCAAACCAATTTTAATATAAAGTGCGGTCCCACTCAAATCAATATCTCTAATAATTGAAAGTGAATTATTCAAGATCCTGATCTTTTTCACTGCCATTGATGGTAGCATCACCGATGGAGTGATATTCCACCGGTAGGCAAACTTGTCGATCATATGTCCATATGACTCATTTTCATCTTTCGATGCTTTGTGCTCCGAGCTTAGAATGTTTCTGCCAGAACTTCAAGATAGCTGAATGTTTCTATTGTGAGGTCCTACCTTCACCCCCTTACACTTGACCCTTCATTTGTACTCATGGTGGCATGATACACTCCAAAAAAACTAAGTTCTGTAGACGGTTGCTACACTAGGAAGAGCACTAACAACATGATATTTTCATGTGAGAGATCACCCTAATGATTGACTATTGCGCAATCAAAGGGTGCAAAAAACAAAGGGATAAACATCTCATAAAATTCATAATAGCATGATATGGTATAGCCATTGGCGCCGGGGATGTCGTCATGATTCTCCATGGTCTTCATGAAAGTACTTCGAGGAGATGTTGTAGCCACCACCATGATCTCATGCGCCTGTTGAGCCACCTTGCTCTGGGTCCTCCGTAGCACATCCATCACTCCCGTCGAGAAAATAAAATAACGAGCTTTGAAACACATGTCATAAAAGTGACAATCCCTTGGCTCTAGTCATCATGTCGTACTCCGACGCACATGTCACTTAATGTTATACTGTATAATCATCTCATACATAAACTTCTGTCATGATGAAGGCTATACCACATCACTTGCAAAACCAGGTTAGATGCCCTTTAATCAGTTTGGGAAGTTTTAATTACGTGCCTTCTAGGGTTTCCGAATAACACTATCTACCTACGTCCACCATTAAGGCGATAATTCTTGTTGCTAGATTAACTTTCAGGGTGTGTGAGGGAAGAAACTTAATTAAAAATATCTACCCTCACACTAAACTTCGTCAATCCGTGTTACACCCTAGAAGATCGAACATCTTCACCGCCCTCTCGTGTTTGCAATAGTTCACTATTCTTAACTATGATGAAGTCGAACGAACTAATAGGAGATCATCAACAGCCAGAGCCGTTCGATTGCCAGAACTTTGTGAAGCTACATCATGCCCTCAATAAGCTGATGGAAGCAACACTCAAGGGAAGCATAGCAACAACATCGAACCCTCACTTCCACATGTGATCGAGATCGAATACTGCATCTACTCATCGAATAACCAGGAACACTATGAAGATGTGGTTTGGAGCGGATCGTTACCGACTCCGAATTGCAATGGAAGAAGAGTCGGTGTAGATCATAATTGAAGTCCCTTGAACCGTAGATGAACGATCCCTCAGACCTCCCACGAACACTCCCCTGAACGGAGGACCAAAATCATGACCTCTCCATAGTTTGCAAGGATACCGTCTTCGCGATCTGGCAGCCTTTGCCTTCCAGAGTTAATCGTTCCCAGAGAATTATAGGGAGGAGATTAGAACCACAATGAGCTTCTAATTATGAGGATTAGAGGGTCTAGATCTAGCTCTAATTGGAACAATAACTCCAAAAACCTGCATATCCAAAAATGCCAAAACCTACATATCAAAAAGTGCCAAAAGCTTTAGTATATATAGGTAGTAGAGAGAGAGAGAGAGGCTCCTCCCCTCCTTGTGCCAGCCCTAGGGGGAGGAATCCTTCCCCACGTCAATTCGGCCTCCCAAGGAGGCTAAGGGGGGCGCCACCTCCTATTGTCCCTTGTGGCCAATTATGCTTTCCACCACTTGGCCTTTTAAGGCCCCTTGATATGAAATTAAATATAAAAGCCTCCTAAGTATTATTAGAGCCTTTTATTATTCATTTAACATCGTTGAAAACATTTTCCACCTATATATTATTTATTGGCAATACCCGGTATTGCCTGATAAACTCCGAAATCCTTCTCGTGACTCTGAAATGCTTCTGATTCTGATCATGAATACCTTAAGACTGTGACCTTGTAGGTTCGGTAAAACATAGGCATGAACAAAAGGCCTTTCGTTCAATGACCGATAGTGAAACCATGGACGTCCATATCGATGCCTATGAGTACAAAAATGGCATTTGTGTGAACATTTGGTTATCATGTGCTATTCCCTTCACTTCGCGATACTTAACAAAACCCCATGTGAGATATATGGGTATCCTCTTGCGTCATACACATGCTCACTATACCAGTCTCATTGTTACTGGTTTTGTTCTCTTTCTCATTGACATGTTTCGGCATCCCCATTGAGGGAGTCCTGGATTAGGGGGTGTCCGGATAGCCGGACTACCATCATCAGCCAAACTATCATTTGACGGGCTATCATCATCGACCGGACTCCAAGACTATGAAGATACAAGATTGAAGACTTCACCCCGTGTCCGGATGGGACTTTCCTTGGCGTGGAAGGCAAGCTTGGCGTCTGATATGTAGATCTCCTACTATTGTAACCGACTCTATGTAACCCTAGCCCTCTCCGGTGTCTATATAAACCGGATGGCTTTAGTCCGTAGGACTAGAATCACAACAACCCTTACAATCATACCATAGGCTAGCTTCTAGGGTTTAGCCTCCTTGATCTCGTGGTAGATCCACTCTTGTAAACATCCACAATATCAATATCAATCGAGCAGGACGTAGGGTTTTACCTCCATCAAGAGGGCCCGAACACAGGTAAAACATCGTGTCCCTTGTCTCCTGTTACCATCCGCCTAGACGCACAGTTCGGGACCCCCTACCCGAGATCCGCCGGTTTTGACATCGACATTGGTGCTTTCATTGAGAGTTCCTCTGTGTCGTCACCGATAGGCTTGATGGCCTCTTAAATCAACAACGATGCAGTCCTTAGTGAGACTTTTCTCCCCGGACAGATCTTCGTATTCGGGCGGTAACCGCGCCGGGCCAACTCACTTGGCCATCTGGAGCAGATCGAAGCTCGCCCCTGGCCGTCCGGTCAGGTTTGAAGCCTAAACTTCACGGCCGATATCGCGGGGACTTGATCTTGATGGATCTGAGCCACAGCCGGCGTGCTGCGCTGTCACGATGGGCATGACCTAACTCTGCTGCGGACAGCACCTTGGAGGCCGCTGCGAATCCGCTCCGACCCATAGTCCGGGCCGATCTCTCGGATAGAGGGCGGATGGCTGGACACCGCCTCGGGAGCCGCAACTCCTACGGCGATGGGCGAACACTTACCTTTTCCCGCATAAAGCTCATGACTCGAGGTGCGGACTCCTGCGGACTCGAACCTCCTCGCCCTGCGGTCGAATCCGATTGGCGCCGATCATGGAATTCACCGCTGCGGACATCTTTCAGCTTTTCGCCCTTGGCGATATCATAAATTCACTGAAGCATCTCTCGCTATCCGGAGAGCCTGGCGAACTACTACCGGGATGGTTGGGGCGCGCCAGCGAAGAAATTCAGAGCCCACCCACCACCCGCTTCGTAGCCATCGCCGGCGATTTAACCGGCGTACTCGACTACGACTCCGAAGACATCGGCGGTATGGGCGGCGATGCGGAGACTACAAGAACCGGTGCCTACGGGACCTTTGGAAGACTGCCTCGTCATACGACATATACATGGTGGACACCCCAAAGGGAAGCAACAACGAGGAACAACGAGGCGGCAGAGGATGATCCCGCCGATAAAGAGCCAAAAGCGGCGGCGTGAAGCGCCGCCCTAAGTCCGCCTCGATCAAAGCAGCCTTCCTAACGACCCAGCGATAGAGCAGGGCAAACCAGCGGACGAGTCGGATAATCAACCCTTCACGGAGCAATCAACAGTCCGAAACAACACGAGCATAAGAACATACACAAAAACTCGTCGCCACTGCAAGAAGTTTGAAGAAGGCGAAACAGAAGCTCAAAACAGCGAAGACACGCTCAGAATGAAGTGGAGCAAAGTATTCAAGACTGCGAACAAATACGGCAATGGCCATCAAACTAAGAACTACCGAAGCGCAAGTTGCTGCCAGAATTTGACGAGGAAGCCATAGAGCCTTCACAGTCAAAAAATAAAGAGGCCGCCTGGCCGGATAGACGGCCAGATGACAGGCCCAAAGCGACAAGCGGAGCTGCACACAAGCCGAATTATAATCCTGGGAAAACGGACGGCCCAACTAGGTCCATCTACGAGCCAAAAAAGAGGACCCCAGGAAGTAACACACCACGACAGGTGTTCGAAGACAGCGGCACACCCAAATACAGGGGCGCCGCACACCCACTATGTTTTACCGATGAGGTGTTGGATCATGAATTTCCAGCAGGGTTCAAACCCATAAACATAGAGGCATCTGACGCACAACAGACCCGAGTCTGGATAGAAGATTACATACTACACATACACATGGCTAGAGGAGGCGATCTCCACGCCATAAAATACCTACCCTCAAGCTCAAAGGGCCAGCCCGGCATTGGCTCAAAAGCCTCCCGAAAATACTGTTGGAAGTTGGGAAGAGCTTGAGGGCGCGTTTAGAGAAAATTTTCAAGGGACTTATGTCCGCCCTCCGGATCTGAGCGATTTGAGTCATATAACCCAACAGCCCGGTGAGTCGGTAGCATAAATTCTGGAACAGGTTCCTTACCAAAAAGAACCAAATAGTCGATTGTCCGGACGCAGAAGCCCTAGCAGCTTTTAAATACAACGTCGAGACGAATGGCTCGCCGGACACCTCGGCCAAGAGAAGCCAAGAACAATGGCGCGCTAACAAGCCTCATGGCGCTTTTCGCTAGGAGAAGACAACTGGCTAGCAAGATGCAGCACCAGCGACCCGAGTACATCCGAGATCAGAGATGGAAAGGGACAGTCACGGCGCAGGAAAGACCAGCGCCGGAATAAAGAAAAAATCCCAAAGGGCACGGCGGTCAACGCCGGATTCAAAAGCTCGCGGCCAAACAATACAACACGGCCTCTTAAGGAGAACAGAGACGAGCAATTTAAACAAAATTTTAGATCGGATATGTCAAATCCACAGTACCTCCGGAAGGCTTGCAAACCATACCAACCGAAATTGTTGGGTTTTCAAACAGTCCGGCAGACTCAACGCCAGACACAAAGGGCTCGATGTACTTAGCGAGGGCGATGACGAACCCACCAGCAGAGCACGGAAGTCAAAAGACTTTCCCACAAGAAGTCAAAACAATAAACTTCGCTTCACGTGATAGTACGGAAAGCCAACACGGCACTTGCTAAGACAAGTGTCGCACGATCCACCAGTGGACCGAGATTGGGCGTCAAAACCAATCACTTTCGACCATCCGGATTAGTCCGAAGTATCCGGAGCGCAGGATAGACTGCCCGATATTGGATCCCATAACAGACGGACTGCAATTAACGCAGGTTTTGATGGACGGCGGCGGTGACTTGAACCTGCTATTTCCGGACACAATTCGCAAGTTGGGATAGACCATACTACAATTCGGCATAGCCGCACTTCCTTCAAAGGAATGGCGTCAGGCCCTTACGCCAGGTGCACAGTTTCATTATTACCAGAAGTTGTGTCAGGGTCACGACAACTTCCGACGAAAAGCTAACCTTTCATGTCGCCCCATTTACAAGTAGCTATCAAGCATCACTGGGACGGAAGCTTTCGTCCGCTTCAATGCAATACCACATTCGCGTCTCTTACGCTTCAAATGCCGGTCCACGTGGCATCACTTCATTAAAAGGTCGCTTGGGACCCGGACACGGCTGGGCGAGTCGGAATAAATAAACTAGGGGCTACCTAGCCGCACATCCCTTCACAAGGGTTTGCACATATAAGCCATAATGCGCTAGCATAGGCTCAACTTTCTTAATCTATATTTCAATTTTTATGCACTTTCTCTTTAATTTCCTTTCCAACCAAGTTCTTCTCTTTTTACGAGATGAATAGCGTGCACACCCGTCCAGGATACGGCTGCGCGGAACACGGTAGCGAGGCGTGCAGTAGGGACCCGTTGCAAGGACTCTTTTCGGACTAAGACCCTCGTAAACCTTTCTTACTGTCTCTTGTTGCTATAATCCCTGGTTTATCATTATAACCAGAGTGGAGACTGGCGTTTTGGCATCGGCAGCGCCGGAAGAACCTGCCGTGCACGGACACAAGGGGCTTAGGGCTTTGTTTTGCCGCTATTATAAAGACCGAACACCTTCGGGAGTGTTGGCGTCTCGAGTTAGGCCTTATATGCATCAGCTCGAATCATGTCTTTGGTCAAATGTTGGGTTTGCCCGGCTCCTGTGTTTTGCTGCCTTACGTTCCGTATCATCGGCTAACGCGGCTCGGAGAACTATTGCGATTGTGCCCCAGTTCGGCTGGCGAGCACCTCGATGAAAGCGAAAACTGACTGTCATGATATAGCGAGACTGGTCAACCACTCGATCGACCTTGGGAATGTTTAGGATTCCTCCGCTTTGACGAAGGGCCGTTTCGGCCAGCACATCTGGCGCCCAATTCGGAGGCGCGGTGCGCCCAGGGGCTATGTCGTAGCCCCACCCTCGAACTCCATGGCTAAGTGAAAGTGATAAAGCATTATAGTCCGGTTGCCTCGTTTGCTCGCTACCACCTCCTTTACAGGACCGAGGCGTCGGATTAAGTGTGAAAAGCGCTATTTTTGCGAACACCCCCGCACCTTGTGCGTGGGGGCTGAAGCCGACGACTGCCATCTTTCAGGTTATACACACATATACATGAACGGCCGCATAGGAGATATTCTATTACTTGAACACACAAGTATAAAAGGCGCTTACATCATCGTTTTACATCATATAAACGTTCATTCTAATGTAACATTTTTTGAGCACTGTGACTCTATTACACGAGCACCACGCGATGCCGCCAAAATAGTGCTCGGCGGGTAATCGGTTATCATCCGAACCGGAAGTCGCAACAGCGGTGGCATCCATCTCTGTCAATGTGTCTTCACTGCAGGCGGCGCCATCCGCGCACCCTCTATGCAGGCCGACCGCTTCATCGCCTTGATATGCGGCACCGCCCCAAGAAATTGCTGCAATAAGCCAAAATAACTCTTGGCTGGGGCCTATCCGGCGGATATGAGTCACTATATCCGTCATAGCAAGCCGGACAACCTATTTAGCTCAGCCCACTCAGCCAAGCGGTCGGTCAGCGGAAGTGAGCGCTCCGGACTATGGAATTGAGACCAAAACAGCTCTTAGTCTTGTGATCCCGACTTGAAAATGCACTGCGGCACCCGCCGCTTTTCGCTGCTAAGTCCATATAAGGGTCCTCGGAACCCCACAGTTAGCCCAGCTGAGCATATTTTGGATCCGTAAACCTTGGCGCAGCGAAAAGGCTTACCGGCTATAATATCCCGGCTGGCGCAGCTCTTCCTTCATAGCCCGCATTGCAGAGCGGGCATTCTTGGCTTCTGCGGTGGCCTTCCGCAGGTCTTCTTGCCCTGCTAGGCGCTCCTTCCCAAGAGCCTCATTGCGGTCAGTAGCATCTTTTAACTTCACGGCCATTTCGGCTATCTCTTCCCTGCTCCGGCAGTGTGCGGCCCTTTCGGCCGCTAACTCCTCGGCCGCCCTCGAGGCCGCCGCATCACTCCTTCTGGCCTGCTCCTTGGCTTGAGCAAGTTAGGCCCGAAGGCTCTCCACGGCAGCGGCACTATCTGCATTTCACGCACATGTTGTAAGGAGATAGCTTCGGCTCCCTTACCAAGTGACCGCGCAATAACACTTACCTTGCGACTCATCAAGTCGCCTGTTGATCAGCGTGATGTCCGCATCCGCAGCATCGAGTTGCCGCTTTAGTTCAACAACTCCATCAGTCCGGTTGGCCCCCGGACGACCCGCCACCTGCATCGGCACGACGGGAATTTAAAACCTGCGATTTTGATCCTCGGCACGCTGTCGATTTCGACAACCTACCGAGTCTCGGGGCTACTATCTATCTGAGGCGCATTCTATATGCAAAACTGTTAAAAGGTGTGTCATTTTACGTACCTCAAACCCGCCTGACAAACTCGGCGGCATCGTGCAACCCGCCTTGGCGGATGAAATCCTTTCAATCACCATGCTCATCAATGCGTGATGATCTTACGAGATAAACGCCTTCTCAGCAGATCCTTGAGCCGTACACGATTGGCGCCCGAACTATCCGGCTTTGCCAAACCGGGGCTCCTTCGTGGCGACACTTCAGGCTCGTCCGCCCTATCCGACGGCACCCAGACGGAGGCGTCTCGCTCTCTATCATGTCCGGACGAAGGTCCCCCGAAGACGAGCTCATCTGCGAAGGACGAAGATCCGAACTACAAGGTAAAAACTTTAGTTATCCTCAGAAGCACAAATAGGGATGTCCCTTATTATAAAACTCCTTTGTTTCTACTTACGGCTCATTGGAGGGCTGACTCATTAAGGGAGATTGTGCGGCCGGGGCCTCCCCGGACGCAGGACCCTCCGGCGAAGATTTCTTCCCCCGTTTAGGGGCTTTTGCCCCCGGGTCCTCGGAGGCAGTCCTCTTCTCCCCTTGGGGGGAGAGATTCTCGATCCCCCCTCTTTCAAGAGCCTCCTTAGGCGAGGCAGTAGCTTCCTTGTTTTCCCCTTCGTCTTCCTCTGAAGGCGCAACCTCAAGCATCCGGACCAGCACGGGATCCGGTAGCGGTCTCGGGGAGGGCTGGACACCGTATCAATTTTGCTTCCGCTATCCACTCCTGTGTAGAAGGAAATTGGTCATAAAGCGAATCATCGAAAGGCAAACAAAGCGGTATGTCGGACTTGGAACTACTTACTTGAGTATCCGAGGCGATTGCAGCTTAGTCCAGCATCCTCGGTCAATTCGGACGCACCTTTGCGATCCGAAGGATAAGTTATACATCTCGGTGTCATACCCATGAAGTGTTGAAGAATCCGTGGGCCCTCAGATTGAACTCCCATAGCGGAGAGGGCGGCGTTTGCAGGCAGGAGGCGCCTAATCAGCATAACCTGCATCACCACCACCATATCGATCTCCCTCGTTAGGAGATCTCGAATCCAACCCTGCAGTAGGGGCACGTCCTTTGGCGGCCACCAGTTGAGCCCTTGGTTGACCCACGACATCAACCGTCGTGGAGGTCCCGGCGGAATAGGCGGCGGCTTTTGTCTGCGGCCCCTCGGGCGGTAATATAGAACCACTCTTGCTGCCACAGGCGAACTCCTCTTGGAAGGAGCCAGCGGGCCCACGGGCATCGGCCCTCTTACTTATGGCCGCCCGCCACACTCGCTTGCGCCCCGATCATCTTGGCGCCACATTAAAGTTCTTCAGCCACAGGCGAAGTGAGGGTGGCGGAGGAAGGCCATGAGCGACAATAAATGCGGAAATATGGAGGATGGACTCGGAGCCAAATCGTGGAATTCCAACCCATAATAAAACATGAGCCCTCTCACAAAAGGATCCATCGGAAGCCTAAACCCGGCGGAGGTGGGATCTGAAAGCGACATACTCGCCGGGCTGAGGGTGGGGATGGCCTGCCCTTGGCGGGCAACCTGTCGAAATCTCGTAAGACAGGTACTTGGCCTCCCGCAGCTTTAGTCGTCCTCCTCCGTGACGGAGGAGGGCATCCACCGACCACGGAGGTCGGAACGGACATCGTTGAAGGTCCAAAGCGCTCGAATCTGGAGCTCTAGGTGCTGGAACTTGGAGCGTGGAGAGGATTCGATGGAGGATTGAAGAAAAAGAAACGAGCCTTGGTCCCGTTATAAAGAGGGAGAATACCAAGAGCCGTCTCCGTGGCCGTTTGGGACTCGCCTTCGATAGAGGGGGCGTGGCGAATGGGCGCGGTTGGGTTACCCACGTCCGTATTAATGAGAAGCCCGGATTAAGGGGAAACACGATCTCTGCTTCGACAAAGACGTGCCAAGGAAACCACCTCGCTAAATGCACTAAGGTGGTAAAGTAAAAAACAATTCGAGTAATGGCTTGGTAGTGGTGTGACGTCATGCCACAAAAACGTCAGCAGATTGAACTTGTGTATATGTTATTATTCTCTCTACGGTGGAACGTGGAATTTATTTTGCAGAGCTGGACACTATCCTGGTGTTCACAATCTTCTATCATTCGGAGGAGGAACCCGCCTTGCAATGCCAAGCAATATCTGCGCCCGGACTTATCGTCATTGAAGCCTGGTTCAGGGGCTCTTGAGGAGTCTGGATTAGGGGTGTCCGGATAGCGGACTACCATCATCGGCCGAACTATCATTTGCGGACTATCATCATCGACCGGACTCCAAGACTATGAAGATACAAGATTGAAGACTTCACCCGTGTCCGGATGGGACTTTCCTTGGCGTGGAAGGCAAGCTTGGCGTCTGGATATGCAGATCTCCTACTATTGTAACCGACTCTATGTAACCCTAGCCCTCTCCGGTGTCTATATAAACCGGATGGCTTTAGTCCGTAGGACTAGAATCACAACAACCCTTACAATCATACCATAGGCTAGCTTCTAGGGTTTAGCCTCCTTGATCTCGTGGTAGATCCACTCTTGTAAACATCCACAATATCAATATCAATCGAGCAGGACGTAGGGTTTTACCTCCATCAAGAGGGCCCGAACCTGAGTAAAACATCGTGTCCCTTGTCTCCTGTTACCATCCGCCTAGACGCACAGTTCGGGACCCCCTACCCGAGATCCGCCGGTTTTGACACCGACACCCATGACATAGTCACCTGTGTCTGGCAAGACGATGATGGATGTCGTCACACCGCGAGGGCCCTAAGAATATCTCTCCATTGTCGGCGGAGAAATTCCCACTCTTGTGCTATATAGTCCATTGTAAAACTTCCCGATGAACCTGTAAGTTATCGTTATGATCACTGTGTTACAGATGACGTTTGAGCATCCCCAAAGTTCATTGTATGGTAGGAAGTGATTACAATAATCTCATGGTCTAAGGAACTAATACACACGTTAACGCTCCATGTTATAAGAATTTACTTTTGACGATTGAATCTCAAATTATAATAAGCAATTCTTGGGTCAATTCAATATGATTGTTCTTCTAATGTCATATTCTCAAAGTTTTCTTAGCACTATTGTTACATTTAATGATATCCTGTGATCCGGAAAACATGACCACCAATAGTACTTGAGATAGTTTAGAGGCGAGACTAGGAATTATATTTTAATGTTCATTCCACACGTGCATATGAGTTTTCAACTGGATCGCATATTCCAGGATTATAGCATTTATAGCATAGAGTATAAACTCCAAAACAATGTCTTCTGTTCATGCATGGGGAACCCATGCGACACGTCAACTCATCTAATAGCTCATCAATCATGGTTGGTTCATCAAACATCGTTTTGTAATCCTTAGGCAACTCAACAATATCACCGGGAAGAATATTATCACCCACTTCAGTTTTCAAAGTAAAAATTACACAACGTGATGCATTATAGATTGGGTTTGAAACAATTGAAGTTGAGCATTAGAGATATCATATCACCGAGAAACCCCTGAAGATATGCCCTGCAATTGAACAAACTACCAGCGGTGCTTGAAAACCATATATTTCCGACTCTACTACGTATGTATCTCTTCTATGTGTGTCAAATTTTCACGATTACCGAATGGGTGCCTTTTGGACTGCATCTAAATTGGAGCTGAAATAGTACAATTCAGGTCATAACACTTAGTACTTACTTCATTTAGGTCATGTTTGACATTGCAGTGAAACAGGTATTGGGACTATTAAAATTTGCATTACAAGGTGATACGAATTCAATGGAATGTTCCGATTTCAATGGAATTTTCCGATTTTGAATTCTACCGCTCCTCCTCTTGTCACCTCCAGCCATCACTTGCTCCAAAATGATGCCCCCAGGAGGGAAAGCGATCACTACTAGGGAAAACCCTAGCGGTAGTGCTGGTTTTGTGCTCACTAGTAGCGCGGGTAGGCGCGCTACTAATAAGGCGCTACAGCTACTGCTTAGCAGTAACGCGTGCCCGCACGTGATACTGCTAGGACGAATAGCTGCAGCGTTTGTTCACTCCCACGCTACTGCTAATGTAACTACTGGCAGCGTGTTTTCTCTCCATCTCTACTAGTATTCTTTTTTTATTTTTTTATTTTTAGTTTATTTATTCGCCATCGTACAAATATTGATACAATACCAGTTATGAGGTTTAGATCATTATGTCCATAACAGTGTCAAATGAAGGTGGATTAGGTTCAAGTGGAGGCAATATGTGGTGCATGTCAAAAGTATACTACTAATCCAAACTTGATCTAGTTTGGACTTGTAGTACTTCCGATGTGCACCACATGTTGCCTCCACTTGAATCTAATCCGCCAGCACAAGGTATTTAGTCATCATCATGGTCATTACCACCAACAGTATTTATTTAATCACCACTAACACTAGCTAATAATAATCACCATAGTCATTACCACCAACACTAGCTATTTTATCATCATAGTAATAGTGTAGCACATCATCATCCTGAAACTCATTTCTAGCTAGCTAATCACTCATGCTGCTCTCTTTTAGGTAAAACAACATAAAACATGTGTAGCTCTCCTCCTTGATCAATTTGGAGCATGCAGATGAACCTGTCTCCTAATCGTGGGTAGCGCCCCTGTTTGCTGCCCCCTAGTACTTCTCTGCGCTCCCCCATCACATATTTGGTCCAGTCTTGCACTATTAAGCATCTGTCGCTAATCTTGAATGCACTAAAGTAATCTGTAGGATATCTTGCCCGTAAGCTGATAATACTCATGGTACCTTTAGTCTCGATCCCATAAGGCACAACATTCATCGGGAGTCCCTCTTGAAGAACATCGTGTGGTAACATACTTAGCAATGAAGTTTAGCTTCAAAAATAATGTATGGAAAAGATGCACTGAGGACAAATAGTAAAAATCTTACCATCCCTCCTAAATAGATGTGACCGTAGTTCATTACGAACACTATTGGTCGCACTTTTCAGTACTAACATTTCTAAATCCAGGAAGAAAATTTGTCTTGACAGTATCAAGATCCTCAAGCCATGAATCATAATGACTTAGCTCCTCGCAGTTTAGTTCAGCCTCGGGACAGTAGTAGGTCCTGTCTACCAAGCGGTGAACATGTTTGCTTGCACCGAAATAAGCTGACAATACAAATTAGTTGTCAAATATTTTTGATTAAACAATATCAAAGACATAAATATGGTTGAGAAACTTACATAATGGTATAACTGGAGGCCTCTGCACATCGACCCAGATGTCGGTATTACCTTCAATATCATCTTTCGGACGACTATCAAAGGTGATAACCATATCAGGCTCAAATGCATAAGTCTTGCATAGTGCTCCCCATGTTTTGCATCCAAAATAGGTGTAGTCGTCTGAATTGTATAATTTTGCATGGAAAATATAACCATGCTAGGTCTTCAAATAAACTTTCTTTACCTCCGTAGTATGACTGAAACCTATCTTATCCAATACAAAAACTCTTGCATGGCAGGGGATACGCTAGTAGAATAGTAAAAAAAATATAAGTTGAAGCAAATGAAGCAGATGTCATGCTTAATTACGAAAAAAGACTTGTCGTTATGACTTACTGTATCCACTTCAAAGTTCTCGTCCAGCTTGATGCTGAAGCGCCTATCATCATCTAGGAATATTCCGTCGCACAGGCCTCGCTCGTCTTCGCAGTATTTGCAAATACCAAAATCCTTTTCGTCGTCAAACATTTCCTATGTTCATAGTTAAAACATTAATTGAAAATCGATCGAAGACAACTACCAGGATACTCAACACACAAATCTAGGGCACTCGATATTTCCTACATATTCTAGCACAAGTCATGCCAAAATTCACGGAAAAATCCGGCATGACCTTTGCTAAAATAGGACATATCGAGCGCCTGAAATTTGCCGGAACGGAAATGAATCAACACTCCGGCAGAACATAGGCCACTCGGAGGTGTAACCTGCAAACATGACCGGCCACTTGGATATTGAGCAACACAAGATATACATTTCAAAATATCTTATAGGACTCAAATTAGCATGCATTCAATAAGCATAAATCATCTCATGCGTCCGTACATCGTCGAATATTATCACTAATACATCACGAATAGTGTCATACATATAACATCACTAATACAACTAAAACCCTAGCACACGACGGGTATCGGCGCGGGCGGTGGACACCCATAGAGAAGGAACCATCACGGGATCATAGCTCCAGTGAGATCCCTGGAGAACCTGCCAGGTATTGGAGAACCTGTGCTCCAACGCAAACAAGTAGCGACGGACGTGCGCGTCCTCCTCACTGACACGGTGACGCACCACCTCCGCGGAGTCCTCGAGCCTCTGGACCGTCACTGGCCCACGTGACCGCCACCAAAGAAGGTTCGGGTCAACAACAGGCTGGCTCCTCACCAACTTGTGCCCCCCGGTTGGTAGCGCCTCCCAGTACCACCCCGGCGGAGCCCAGTCCCGGACATGGCCCATCTGGTCAAGCAGGTGTCGTCTTCCGCCGACTCGACGACAAGGATGCGGCATAGGCATCGTCCATGTCGATGCGGGAAAAATTGCTTTAACTAAAAAATAGCAACAAGTTCTTACTAACTAGTTCTATTAATTCAACTAGTTCTTACTAAAAATAAACTTACTATAAATTAAAATATTCTAATACCTAATTAGTACTTAGTTCTTACTAACTAATTAGTACCTAGGAACTACTTCCCTAGTTACCATCTAATTTGATGAACCTATAGGGGTGGAAAGTGGTAGAGGATATTCCAACTATCCAACTATAAAGTGAAATAAGTGGTCAAATTTTACTCGTTTTATGATTCATCTTAGAAATTTGATTCGTTTCCACCCTTACATGAACCCTAACTCATTTGCCGCATCCGCATCCGATTTGTTTCCACTCTTACATGAACCCTAACTAATTTGATGCAAC
Organism: Aegilops longissima; assembly: GCA_021605205.1. Taxonomy (NCBI): domain Eukaryota; kingdom Viridiplantae; phylum Streptophyta; class Magnoliopsida; order Poales; family Poaceae; genus Aegilops; species Aegilops longissima. The sequence goes on from CM038677.1 coordinate 847,048,041, forward strand.
TAAAATATAAAAAAAAACCTAGGCAGAGGTAGGGGAGAGGGAGGAGCAGGCGTGCTCACCTCGGGTGCCTGCGACGAGGGAGGGGCAGGCGGCGTCGAGGTCGGGGTCGGGGCTCGGGCCTGGCGGATGGCGGCGTCGAGGTCGGGGTCGAGGCGGCGTCGAGGCGGTGTTGAGGTCGAGGCGGGCGGCGTTGAATCTGGGGTCGAGGCGCGTGAGGTGTCTTGGAGTGTGGACAGTTGGATTTGGAGGACCGGCGTGGTTAAGAAAGAGGTAGCGATGGCGCGTTCAGGAAGAGCGCTACTGCTCGTTAGCTTCTAGCGCTTTACGGGATACACGCTACAGCTACTCCTTTCTCTTTTTCCCCTTTTTCATTTAGTTTTCTTCACATTTTATTTTTTTTCCTTTCACCTTATTGTATTTCTTTCATTTTCAATTACCTTTCTATTTTCTTTCCATTTAATTTTATATCCTTTAGCAGAAGCGAGTTTAATATAAAATGCGCTGCTACAAAGAAAGTAGCGGTAGCGCGGTTCGTTATAGGTCGCTACTACTATGTGTAGCCTATCGGCTAAGCCGTGGGAATTTTAGTAGTAACGTGTTTAGGGCAGCACGCGCTACAGCTAGAACTTTATCTGCAGCGCGGTTTGCCTAGGCGCGCTACTGCTAGTTAGCACCAGCGTGCTTTTTTTACCCTCGCTGCTGCTAAAGTTCTATGTATAAGGTTTTCTCTAGTAGTGGATACTGAGAACACCATCATGGTCCGATCCGGGACCCAGATCTAGGGTTTCCCCTGGAGCATCGCGAGCCTGATGACGCAAACTGCAACGACGATGAGAAGGAAAAGACATCAAAGATGTTGCCATCGTCCGCCATGACCGTAGTCGGCGCGATTTTCATCGGCAGTTACGCCACCAGGCATGTGCCGCCGGCGTAGCTGGTCCCTTCAACCGGAACAAACTCCAAAAAGATGCCATGAAGAGGGACTACAACGCAAAAGCACCGCCATCGCTCGATCCCAAGGAGATCTAGGGTTTCCCCCGGAGTTGCCCGCGCTGCCAAGGACCAAACAGGGATGATATCCACAGATCCGCCCAGTTGCTGACGTGTCGCACCCGCCACCGCGCCAGCCAGAACCCGAAAACCAAGCCCACGCCTGGGCCCAGATCCGACCGCGCCACTGCCGATCCGGTCACGCCGCCGCCGTCCCTGGCGACCGCGACACCTCAAACCTTGAAGGCCCTTACCGTGAAGGAATGGGATCGCCGGAGCGCCGCCGTCCCCCGCCGTGACGGTCGGCCGCATGCCACGCTCCGGCTAGGGGGCGCCGGCCCGCGCCAGACCCTCACGATTGGGAGGGCACCGAGTCCCCGCCGCCGGCGACGACGGCAAGGCTTTGCCTGGCCGCGCCCTCGGGCGGCGGCGAGGGAGGAGGAGGAGGAAAGGGGAAGGCGGGCCTACGGGATCTGGGGGCCTCACGGCCGCCTCACGGGGTTGACTCGGGAGGGGGAGGGGGTGACTGGTGAAGGCCCTGGCTAGCAATGAATTGGATAACACCGTCAGTAGGTCGCAGTAGCTATCTTATCTTGCTTGGCAGCGATGGCCGGGTGCATGCACTTTGCCACTTTGTGGGCCAAGGAGAAGAAGAAGATACACTAGTGTGCCTCCTCAGCCCAAGCCAACCCAGCCGGTTCCCGAAATGCCAGAGGCGTGCGCGCACACACACACACACACACACACACACACACACGCACGCACACCCCCCCCACACACACACACACACACACACACACATATATATATATATATATATATTTTTTTTTCCATAGTTGCATTTAAGCTAGTCTACCTGCAGTAATTTGGCTCTATCATCTTATGTTTGTAATCCTGCGCAAGAATGTACTAAACCAGGCAAGTCTACATCTGGTTTTGTCCCTCACTCTTGTAATAATAGGATGAATTTCTTCTCGGTGTCTTCTTGACTCAATGTTGAATTTCCGACTGAAATTCAGGATATCTAGGGAATGTTGAATCTCACTGGACCCCCTCCTCCCACCCAGCGAACAGAAACATTCGCTAGCAGGAGTGCGCTAGCGCAAGTGAAAACGAATCAATAGGCGCTTCTTGGCGAAGCTCCTCCCCAAAAGCATCATTGCATGTGCAAAAAATGTTGGATCAATATTTGAACATAAAAGTTTCAAAGCCTAAAATATGACATACATCAAATTTTAGAAATTCCCATGCATTAGAATCTAAAATCTGCCACATCTTATAAGCAGACAAGAAAAAACTTAATTTTTTTGTTCGAACATAACCTTTCATTGTTTTCATAAGAAGATGATGGCAAAAAAGAAAATTCGAAAAGAAAATTATGAAAATAGCCGTCTGTGCTGCCGAGGAGTAGCTCGTGACGACAAGCGTGACCACGTCCCCCCTCCGCGCCCACACACCCCGTTTGCTCTAGCTCGAGCTCCATGTGCAGCACCACTGCAGGGACAGCTGGGCAAAGTCAGGGGGTTGGGGGTGGTTGGGGAAGACAGGGTTCGACAACTAGGGGCATGGAGGAGTAGAGGTCCACACTGGTGGCTCCCTTTGGTGAGGAGGTGACTGGTAGAGGAGGAGGAACAAGGAGGTGGTGCAAAGGGGCAGGCTGCCATATGAACCCTTGAATTCACTGCCCATGGAGAAGTTGTTCCACACAGCCATGGGCTAGGCCGTCGGCTCGTTGTCTCGGCTCTGCAGGAACCAGGGCGCCCCTAGAGCCGCCGCCGCAACCACTGGAACCTCCCATTGTACAATGCTCATGGACCGACCAGGGATCTGGTCGGGATCCGTGTGCTGGCCACCACATTTTGCCAGAGAGTTTGTCGGGATCCAGCTGATTTGGGGATCTCTAGTAGAGAGAAAGTGAGGGAGTGAAATAAGACCTGCGACCACTTCGTGGTTGATGGAGAGCGGAAGCGGTGGGTTGCGGTGTTCGCTCGTCCGGTCTATGGATCGAACTTCACTTGAAAATGGCGACGGATGCGTTCGCTTCTAGTCACTAAATATCTAACATCATATTTCTAGCCTTTTTCATCAATTAACCAGAACGCCCCTCACGTGTCTTGTTCCATGAAAGTATCCATCCACTTGACAAGGATAGTGATCGATGGAGAGACCGACCGTACTGTGTCATCGCCACATACGTGTTCGGTGTTGAATGTACATCTCTTCTGTTAGAAGGGACAGAGGGATTTGATGGAATTAGAATAGTTACTTAGATCACGGTCGGCCCTATAAGGGCCCGACACGATGTTCCTAAGATCGGGGCGACCGAAGAGAGAAAAGCCCGAAGCGCCCGAAATTATCCCCGTCACCCACCTCCCCCCACCCCCAACCTCAGGCTGCCCTGCACGCCTCCCGCCCACGCCTCCTTCCGGGCGCGCCGCCCGCCGCCGTCTAAACACGCCGCGGCCCGCCTCCTCGGCGCGCCGCTGCCCGACTTCTCGGCGCAAGGCCGCCGCCTCGACCACGCCTCCGGCGCCCGACCAGCCCGATCCCGGCGGACCTCCCATCCATGTCCTCTCGGCCTGGCGTACCACCCGCCGCCGCCTCCGTCCCCGCGCACCTCCCACCGTCGTTCCCTCAGCCCGGCGCCGCCACCCCGCCCCAGCGCACCTCCTGTCGCCGTTCCGTCAACCCGGCAGCGCCTCCCCGACCTCGACCTCCCACCGAGCCCAACATGTCTCCGCCACCTGCCCGCCCGGCCTGGGCGCGCCTCCGCCGTTCCCCATCCCGGCGCATCTCCCCTGGCCGGACCTCCAGATGCAGAGCAAATCCCATGCTGTTGCAGGCCGACTGCGCCGCGGTAAGAAGTTCAGTGCCTACTGCTTCGGCCGGATCCATTGCATGTGCGTCGCCGCGGTTGTGCGTGCTCCACCTCTGCACCTCCCCCTGCCGGTGACTACTCCCTCTCCCTGCCAAAGTGCCAATCCTCTGCCTCCCTTCTTTATCTCCACCGTTCTTACCTATGGTGCACCACACCTGTTTGTGTTTATGCCTCAGCGAAGGAAAAGATGGCATCTAACATATGTAGCAAAGTGTGTTCTACGGTTGAAAATGGAACTATGGAAGTTCATATATTGATTCTGTGAGAGTTCAAACTATGTGTGTGTGTGAAATACTTTGACGCCCTCCATTTGTTTAGCGAAATTCCATCAGAGAATTGAACAAAAATTATCGTTTGTTAAAACAAAATAAGTCTAAGCTAAGGCACTACTTTCTCATATGGGAAATGAGATGCCATATAAAAAACAGAAAGAAATTGATTTGTATTTGTGCTTGTACACTATGTATTTTATTTTGTGAAGGTCAAAAGTTCTGTTTGATAAGGTCAAGTGTGTTATGTGTATCTCAGCTATTAAAAAATAGAGCGCTTCAGAATTCATAAAAAAGGATTAAGAAATTCAGACTAATATTTATAAAAAACTCAGATATTCTTACGTAATCGAGAGAAGTTCAGATTGATAATTGCCAGAAGTTCACGTACAACACGGTGTGCATTTTGTATGAAAAAAAGAATAAAAAAGCAAAGGCTAAAAGTTTTTTTGCTAGAAGTTCAAGTGCTCTGTCCGGGTAAGTTCAAAAAATTCTTGTGAGAGAGGTTGAACAAAAATACATGACAGAAATTCAAGATGAAAAAAGCGGGAAATTCAACTACTACACGAAATGCGTTTCAGATAGGAAAATAAGAATAGAAAACAAAAAGCTTAAAAGATTTTGTTGCTAGAAGTTCACGTGCTACTCCCGGTGAAGTTCGAGATCTCTAGTGTGAGACGTTCGACCTTCAGTTACATGTAAAAAACAGGCAAAAAAGACGTTGGTTTACGCATTCACAAATATATTTGAACCGTTGCGAGTATGAAAAACTCATCAACACAAAAAACGTTGCATGTTGTTAATAGCTTTCCATCGGTATATCATTTGCTCAATTACGGTAAGTGGTTGGGAATTACGGGCGAAAAAGATCACGTCAAAAAACCGAGTTAAGTTCAAAACAGACATGCTCTAGAAGTTCAACTACTTCACACAGTGCATTTACGTTTATGATGAACGCAGAAATCATGATCTCGCCATTTTCTAATTTACCTCGAAACGACGGTAATATCATTTGTGTAAGTTCAAGTCCTTGGTCGGAGAAAGTAAAAAAAATTTATTGTGAGAGACGTTTGTACAAAGGGAATATTATTTGTGTAACACTTACGAATGGATGAGAAAATTACAAACAAAAATACGTCCCTGAAGTTCAACGTGAAAACAGCAGCAAGTTCAACTACTACGCTAAATGAATTTCGGATGAAAAACTTTTAAAATCGTCAGCGAGTATGAAAAATGATCAACACGGAAAGTTGCGTGTTTACGCAGCTTTCCATCGATATATCACCCGCTCAATTCCCGTGAGTGGGATTGAGAGCTCTGAGCAGTGGATGAAGATCTACGAGCAAAAAAATCACGTGAAAAACAGAGTGAAGTTCAGGTACACACGCCGAGAAGTTCAGGTTCTTCACGTGGTGCATTTTCGAAGAATCTGTTTCGCGGTAGAGGCAGAACGAAGGATCCCGCCATTTTCGGAATTACTTGAAAACGGCTAGGAATCCGAGAAAACCATCAACATGAAAAAGTTTCGCATTTTCCGTAGCTTTTCAAAAGTATATTATTTGCCCAATTCTGATAAAGTTTGTAGAAATTACGGCGAAAATACGTTTTTCTCCATTTTCAAAACTGACTTAAAACCCTAAAGAATTGGGAGAAACAATACATACCAAAACGTTTCGCATTTGTTCAAGCTTTCCAACGCCATATCATTTGCTGCATTCAGACGCACGGTTAAAAAATTAGCTTGAAAATACGAACTCGATAGGACTTGGACCATTTTCTAAATTACTCTTAAACCATTCAAAACTAGAAAAAAAAATTGAAGATGAGAAAGTAGCGCATTTTCATAAGCTTTCCAACGCCATATCATATGCCTCCATTGGATAAGCTGTTTAGAAATGACATCAAAAAACCGAACTCAGCTGTTCGGTTTACGAAATTTTACGTTTTTTCAAATTATTCTTTAACCAAAGGGAATTAGAAAAAAATTTTAAAATGTGGAAGGAGCGGTTTTGCAGCAGCTTTCCAAGGCCATGTTATATGCCTCATTCCGATAAACGGTTTAGAAATGCGATTGAAATTACGATTCACGTTTTTTGTGTGAAGAAAAAACGGTTTTCAAAACTGCTCTTAAACCGCTTACATTTTGCGAAAAAATTAACTTGGGTCATGATACTTGTGTTCATAGCTTTCCAACGGTATATTGCAAACCCTATTTGGGCAATGTTGTGGGAAATTCAACCTAGCACAGAGGGAAGTTCAGGTCGAACAACTCAGGCAGTAAAATCGCAAAAAACGCGAGTTCTTCACGACCCGAGTGCAAAATCCGCCTATGAGCGAGATTCGTATCTAAAACGAGTATTTAGTTGTTAAAAATCGTTTGAAGATTACACTTAAATCACATGGAACACGACTAACCCGAAAAACTTCGCGGTAGAAGGGCAGTTGCGAAGATAGCCGAAGGTCGGGTTAAATGAGAGAAGTTCAGGCGCGTTACTCACGCAGTTCAGGTTGTGATCAGAATATTATTCCGATCCCGTGATCAGAAAAGCAGTGGTAGTTACCACCACTTGCGTTTTGTATGTTGTATGTAGTATCTGTCGAAACCGAGAGTATGTATGTGTAGTATGTAGTATATAATAATGATTAGGTAGTATATATACTAATTTTTAGGTAGTATGTACCATTTTTGAGTATGCTCATTTTACGTATAAATATATACGTATTTTACAAACATGACAAAAACTATGGGCTCATATGCAATTTTCATGTAACTTGCTTTGATATATCTTAGATATAGTATATGAACATATTTAAAATAATAAAATAGTATATATACTACCACATGGTAGTATATGAGACATGTGGGTAACTACCACGGGTGGTAGGATGAATTTTCCTATATATATATATATATATATATATATATATATATATATATATATATATATATATATATATATATATCCAAAGGCAAGCCGATGGACACCCCTACACACACACACAGTCATGCGGTCGATGCATCGCGGAATCGTGGTTGTAGTGGAAACCGACGAGGTTGCTCGAGAAGGCAGTAGCCCTTTGTGTCGTTTGTCGATGTAACCGAGAGCATGGGTGGTGTAGCCGTGGTCGAGGTAGCCGTGCGAAGAAGGCCGTGGTTGATGTCGAGTCGGGGTGGCCGGTGTCGATGAATAATAAGTCGCCGTGAGCCGCGGGCGCAAGGGGGCGCCGAGTTAGCATGGAAGCAGTGGTGCGCCGGGAAGAAGATGTTGTTGACGACGCGTCGCGACGGGTTTGCCAAGCCCGGGGACACATCATGGACGAAGGCACGCACCAGTGTTGCCAGCACCGGGCATGCGTAGACAGATGAAGACGACGTTGACTAAGCGCCAGGCCCAGGGACACGTCGTGGATGAAGGCACGCATCGGTGTTGCCAGCACTGGGCACGCGGAGACTAGGACCTGCACGAGCTATACGCCATGTCGAGGAGTCGGAGGGGCCAGCAGAGAAGAACTCGACGATGATTGCGGAGTTCATCGGCGTGGGGCCGATGTCGCCCGCGGTTGTCGGAGTAGACGAAGTGGTCGGGGTAGACGACGATGACTCTGGCGACGAGCTGGTGCTGGATGAAGACGAATGAGGTGGACGGGCGGCGGCGGCAGCTACGGAGGTAGCGGTGGCAGCGGCCAAAGAAGAGCGGCGGCGGCGGCGGCTTGACAGCGGCGGCGGCGGCTCGGTTAGGAGTGCGGCGGCGGTGCTCGATGTAGACGAAGAACCCTGACAGCGTGACGAAGACTTGCGCGGACGATGGCGTTCCCACGCCAAGGGAGACGGCGTGGTGCATAGCACGGGAGGTTGATGCGCGGTGACGGCGGAGTGGACCGCGGGCCACGGCTCTACGGCCCGAAGGGGCAACACAGCGACGGCGGGTAGGTCAGGGCGACTGCAGCAAGACCTCGGGGTGGCAACGAGGAATGCGGGCTGCGGCGCTACAGCTTGAAGGGGCGGTGCAGCGGCGGAGCGCGGGTCGGGGCAACCGCGGGGATGGCCTCGGGGCGGCGGCTCGGACCGCCTATCGCGGCACTACAGCCCGTAGGGGCGACGCAGCGGCGACGTGCGAGTCGATGTAGCTGCGAGTAGAACCACGGGGCGGCAGCGCTGCGGCTCGACGGGACGACACAGCGGCAGCCCGACGCTCGATCGGTGGAGAAGCACACTGAACTCGAGGACGATCTTCACGGGACCTGCGGAGGCGCGCGCAACCAACGGGCTAGGTCAGTCGCACGGCGTTGATGGAGCGAAGCAGCAGACAGGTGATCAATCTAACTGCTCAAAAGGTTGAGGACGCGACTGCTGGACGGACGATAAAGCAGGTATAGCTGTGCGTGGCCGGACGTAGCAGGAGGCGCTGCCGGCCAGCGGAGACACGCGCGAGCAAAGACGCCCTAACCAAAGTAGCACTCACGTGCGGTGTATGTGACACAAAAGTGCCATCCAGCCAACGGTGCAAGTACGTGACCTAGGGCCATATGATCACGGCGTGGATCAACTAGCCATGCTCATGCCGAGCGTCAACCAACGCACCAGCACATCTTGCGAGTACGTCACCTAGGGCCATATGCTCACGGCATGGATCAACTAGTCATGCTCATGCCGAGCGTCAACCAACGCACCAGCACATCTTGCGCGACGCGTGCAGCCTGGAGTCCATGAAGGAGCTGATCCAGATGAAGACGAAAGTGTTGGTGGAGGAGCCCGATCGAATCAAGGCGTTGCCGGCCGGCGTAGAGTGACTGACGGACGGGTGCGCGGATGGCGGCCATTAGGGCCATCGCGTGGCACCCGAGGCTGCCGAGTCAGAGAAGACACCGGTGTAGTCGATGTCGAGGTCGGAGTAGAGGCGGGCGAGGGTCGACGGCGGCAATAGGCGACGCAAACCGATCTTAGATCGGAAAAACAAAAAGAAAACACCGATCAAGATGACTGTCGGGAGAGAGAAAAACCCGGAGCAAGAGCTCGGGAAAAAGTCTCTCTAGGGCAGCCGGTCAACACGACCGGCGGATGAACCCTAGGTACGGGCAGCCAGCACGGCCCCCGGCGGCTGTCATGGAGGCCGATCGCTCCGGGGATGGCGCACGGGTGCGGAAGCGGCGGTGGCTAGGGTTTAAGATCGATTAGGCTGATACTATGTTAGAACAGAACGAATGTGCACATGACATCATGTGCACGACGTGCGGCCGATAATAGCTCTGCACCGCCAGATGCTCTTGAAACACAAGTACAAATGGCTGGATGGGAACGTCGTCTGCATGTCGTCTAAATAGTATCGGTTGTATAGCAGTGCTCATGTTAGAAGGGAGAGAGCGGTCTGGTGAAATTGTTATTGTATTGCTTGAGCCTCGTGAGCATATATATATATGAGTACATGATCTACTTAGAGTACAAGACAAGACAGAATATTCCTAATCTATTCTTTCATCAAAACTAAAAAACGACCCTTCAGGTTTGCGTGTTGAATTTTCAGTCACCATAAACTTATATGTCGAGCAAGTAGCAACCAACACAAAACGGAAAATAAATTCAGACATCGATCCTTGTGGTGGATGATGGATGGATTCAGTCAGACATGTATAGCTCCACAGATATAGTCGCCAGTCGAGATCGACCTGCAACTGTCGTGATGATACACAAGATCACTGCACCATTCAATCGATTTATCACTCGGAGCACGACCCCTATCACTAGTAGAAAAACACCTATTAGTCCCGGTTCGCAAGGGCCTTTAGTCCCGGTTCATGAACCGGGACTAATGGGTCGTTACTAATACCTCCTCCCTTTAGTCCCGGTTCTAACTAGACATACTAGCTAGCTAGTAATTAAGCAAACAGAAGATCGTCATGAACATATATATGCATACAGAGAGAAGTGATATCGACCACCTCTCCTTCTCCGAGAGATTGGTCGAAAAACAAATTCTCGTATATCTATCCGACACTACCGGCTACATATATACAATAATTATCTTTTACAAAAATAATCTCCTAACATACGGACGCGTGGTCCACATAGTATTCTCCGTCTTCAGCGATCACGTGGTCAAGAAAGAATGCCGCCAATTCCTCTTGAATTGCTCGCAGGCGATCTGGTGCTAGTAGTTCATCCCGCATATGAAACATCTAATTTTAAGAAGGGGGTCAATACATACATACATATATATATTTACGCACAAATGATGGTAATAAAATAAAATTGTGAATATTGTTATTTACGCACTTCATATTGTTTGTCAGAGTAGCCCCGCTCACAGGTCGTGTGGTGGATGGACTCGCAAATGTAGTATCCACAGAAATCATTCCCTTGTTCCTGCCACAACCACTTTACAAGAAATAGAGGTCAATCAAACTGATAATTAGCAAGCATGTTAAATGGTATTGATGAAACTAGCGCTTGAATCACTAGGAGATGCGTGGAATATGCTACTATAGTACTTACTTTCGGATGTCTAAATTGCAGCTTCTTCGGCAGTCCCGGAGCTTTTTTGGTGAATTTTCTCCAAACCCTGCCATACAAAGAAAACAATTACTTGATATCAGAAATGAACAAAGTTGTTGAAATGGTGGATAATGATCGATTTAACTTACTTCTCGAGCATTTCAGTCATGTCCGCATACTCCTTTGGATCTTTTCGTTTGGAGTCTAAGACAGTTACTACTCCCTGCTCATGCATGCATGCATAACTCATCAATATTACATTACTATAACCTGGACTAATAAGGGAAACCGAATATGCCACAAGACAGTAACACTCACTTGAAGTTCTAAGGAAAGAGTATTATATCCTTGTGTTCATTTATTACCAACGATTGTAGCAAGTTGGCCTCGGTATTTTCGGCATGAAATTCAACCTCAGTTGCATCTATGAGATATGTGTTAATGAACCCAATGGAACCCACTTGTCTTTTCTTCAATTCGGCGATCTTCAATCTGCATAATATAGTGAGGATAATTATAAATACATGCAATGAAAGAGCTGAGTTATATAGAGAAACTTAATGACAGAAGTAGTAGTACTTACGGACAATAGCAGGTGACCGTAGCTTTATCGAGGGCCAATTGATTGAAAAACTGATAGAACTCCTCAAATGGAATAGGCATCAGTTCAATTCCAACGAGGTCATGCTCCTTTTTAACTCTCACATACAAAGTACTCCTCCCCTCAGACTCTCTGCAGGTTTTCATGTACCAATCATGCAATCCTCGCATCATCGTTGATAGAGAGCTTTCATCTTTGACGAGAGGCTTCCCGTACTCGTATCTTTGTATCTGCACCTCCAAGAAATCATAATGTACATCGTCGGGCAGGTAATCTTTAGGATTGCCATAACCGGGCACCATCCTCAGATCGACGATGTCGCTAGCAGGCACCTTGAGCGGGGGGCACGATTGCTTCGCTTGTTCGCCGAGCTGGGCAATTTGTTTCCCAGCTCGTCGTTATTTCATTCTTTGATCACTTTGAGTACGTCCCGACCTCTCCGCTTCGGCAAATGCCTTTCCAATAATGCGATCATAGTTGCCTTTCGGAGGAGACTTGGGTGGTTTCCTCAGGGCAGTCGGAGTGCGCTTCGCTTTCACCGGATCTACCTTCTCCTCCGGAGGTGGACGTCTCTTTGCTTTCAACCCTGCAAACCAGTCATCCACTTCGGTCTGCGCGATCTTTACGTTTTCCTCCTCGGTCCTCTCGTACGGTAACTTCTCTGGAGTCTTCATAGAAGGACCGTATCTGTATTTCCTCCCGCCTTTGGCTGTACTGCTAGACGCCGGCAGAGCAGGCAAAGCGGATGTCTTCTTTTTTGCTTGCTTACGAGGCGGAGGAGAAGGACTACGACGCGCCGGAGCAGCCGGAGCGGCGGCGGGTCTCTTCCGCCCTTGCTGACGAGGCGGAGAAGGAGGAGGCTGGCTGCTCGGGCGAGCCGGCGCAGGCGGAGAAGGAGGCGGAGTGCCGCCACGCGCCGGAGAAGGAGGCGGAGTGCCGCCACGCGTGCCCTGATCGTCTCTTGCCGGAGGAGGAGGCGGTGGAGGAGGCGGAGTGCCCTGACTCGCAGGAGGAGGAGGAGGAGGAGGCGGAGGCGTCCTGTTCGGAAGGTTGATGAGCTCCTTCCGCCATAGGCATGGAGTCTTCAGAGCAGAACCCAGCCTAGTCTCCCCTTCACCGGTAGGGTGGTCAAGCGGGAGGTCCTCAAATCCCTCCGTTATTTCATCCACCATCACCTTAGCATATCCTACGGAATTGTGCGGCGGTGCTAAGTTGTGCCGGGTCCACTAGGATAAACTTGGCCAACAGCCGCCTTGACCTTCAAAGTCATCCATCGCGCCATAATGTGGCAACTTTGAGACTCTGTGATACCATCCACGGGATAGCCGGCAGGAGCCGTCAAAACATGCTCCGGCTGAAGCAGCTCGGTGGAAGCCACGCTGCTTCTCCGCTGAGATGGCAGGGTAGCTTGGGGGGCGGCTTCGGCAGGTCGTTTGCTGTGATCTGCTGCTTCTCGTTCCTCTAGCCCCATTACCCTTTCGTGCAGCGCCTGCAGTTGGTCCTGCTCCAGTTTCTTCCTCCTCTCGTGGGTTTTGTAACCCCCTGTGTCCGAAAAAACAACCTTCCACGAAAGGGAGCCTGGCGTGCCTCGTGTCCGTCCAGGGTGCTTAGGATTCCCTTGGGCCGTTGTGAGCTCGTCCTTCTCCCTGTTTGGAAGGAACGTCCCTCGCTGCGCTGGATCGATATAGTGTCGAAGCTTCCTGACTGGTATTTGCAGTTGCTCGTCCGTCCACTGGCACTTCCCTGTTACAGGGTCCAAGGTTCCGCCAGCCCCGAAGAACCAAGTCCGGCAACGGTCTGGCCAGTACATTGTCTCTGGTTCGATCCCTTTATCAAGCAGATCATGCTCAGCCCTCGACCACTTAGGCCGGGCTTTGAGGTAGCCACCTGACCCCGTGCGATGGTGAAGCTTCTTCTTCGCAACATTTTTCTTGTTTGTCGCCGACATCTTCTTACTCTTTTCCGATGTCTTGTGGGCCACAAATGCGGGCCAGTGATCTTTGATCTTCTCATATTTGCCGATGAATTCTGGTGTTTTATCTTTCTCGACAAACTGGTTCAGCTCTTTCCTCCACCTCCTCATTAGGGTTGCCATCTTCTTAAGAGCAAAAGACTTGATTAATTGCTCTTTAACTGGCTTCTCCGGATCCTCCTCTGGCGGTAGGGTGAAATTTGCCTTCAGCTTAGTCCAAAGATCTTCTTTCGCATATCATTGACATAAGACACCTCGTGGTCTTCCTCCTTAGGATTATACCATTGATGGATGCTGATGGGATCTTGTCCCTAACAAGAACCCTTGACTGAGCAGAAAATGCCTTCCTTGTCCGCATGGGTTCAATCGGTTGGCCGTCGGCGCGATTTCTATGATCTCAAACTTTTCATCCGAGCTCAACTTTTTCTTCGGGCCTCGTCTCCTTACCGAAGTTGTGCTCGATCCGGAGGGCTAGAAATTATAAGGAAGAAAGACGAGAGTAATTAATATGTGTACATATACCAAAATAATGGATGCATCAATTAACTAGTCAGCACGGGCTTAACTAATATATATATACCTGGCCGGACTCGGTTCGGTCACCGGAGCAGTTAGCATGGTCTCCTTCTGCTTGTACCTCCATTGTGTCACCGGAGCCATCATGAACATACCCCCCTCGTGTTGAAGTTTCTTCTTTCTCCTCTATTCCTTTCTTCTTCTTCTACTCTTCTGTTTCTTCTTCTCGCGAGAAAGGAAAATAAGGAAAGGGAAGAAAAGAGGAAGAAGAAAAAAAAGAAGAAAAAAAAAGGAGAAGAAGAAAGGAATAGAGGAGAAGAAGAAAAATAGAAAATTATATTTTTCTTCTTCTCCTCTATTCCTTTCTTCTTCTCCTCTTCTTTTTCTTCTTATTTCCTCTTCTTATTTATTTCTCCTCTTCTTCCTCTCCTCTTCTTCTCCTTTCTTCCTCTTCTTATTTTCCTTTTCCTCTCATTCTTTTAGTATTGCTTGTTTTAAAAATATGTTCAAATAGAAAATTTAAAAAAAAACAAAGGTCTTGCCTAATGCATTGTTCATATGAATATACAAACATTTGCATATTTCTACAATAATTAATATCACCAAAAAAATCTATGAACAGAAAAAAAACATTAATACACATATGAACAAAAATACATATATGAAGAAAAACATGCTCTGAACAATTTTTTATACATTTTGAACATCTACATACACATAGCCACATACATACACATATACATTAAACTAATAAAAGTGAAAAAAAAACAGAGCGGTCTTGGGCTGGCTCTCACAGGGGCGGCTAGATGACGATGGCGGCGGTGGGGGGCGCGGCGAGGCGGCCTTGTGGGCGGGACGACAGGGCAGGGGCTCGAGGCGCGCTGAGGCGGGACGGGCGCTGGCTCGGGAGGCAGCGACGAGGACGGCGGAGGTTGAGGCGACAGCCTTGGCGGCGGCGGCGGCGGCGGCGACGACGGCGAGGTGGAGCAACTGGCGGCGTCGAGGAGGTCGGCGTCGTCGGGGCAACTGGCGATGTGATTCTGAATTTTGCAAAGTGTTTGCTTATATAGCAAAGCCTTTGGTCCGGTTCGTGGCACCAACCGGGACTAATGCCCCTTTAGTCGGTTCGTGCCACTGGCCGGGACCAAATCTCTTTTTCGGCAGCCCAAAGGGCGGGAAGTGGCGGCCTTTGGTACCGGTTGGTGGCACCAACCGGTACCAATGCCCCCCCTTTAGTCCCGGTTGGTGGCACCAACCGGGACAAAAGGCCCCTGTGTTGCACGCGTCGAGGCCAAAGTTTAGTCCCACCTCGCTAGTTGAGAGAGGCGCGCAGTGGTTTATAAGCCCCACTGCCGCACCCCTCTCAACCTCCTCTCCATTGCAGGCTTACGGGCCTACTTGTTATTGCTATGCCTGATGGGCCTGCTGGCCCTGCTGCGGGCCTGAATCCTGGCCCATGGATGGGTTTCTAGTCGTATTCAGGCTGTGGTGGCCCAGTAGGTGGCAATTTTTTTGTTTTTTTGTTTTCTTTACTTATTGTTGCTATTTTTATTGTTTTCTAGTTTTTTTGTTTTGTTTTCTGCAGTATTTATATTCTTTTGTTTTTTGCTTTATTTTTTTAATTCCTTTTGTTTTTAGTTTTAGGAAAATTATAAACTTTCTGTTAGTGTCATTACTTTTCAAATTTGAAAACACTTTTTTTGTTTTTTTTGTTTTCTTTCTTGCTTTATTTATTTTATTTTGTTTCTACTTACAACAAAATACGATGACAAAAAGAATAACATAATTTAGACCCGTCTTTAGCTCTAGTACTAGTCATCAGTCCAAGTCCTTGAAATTAAAGGAGAGGGTAGAAAACAAGATGCGACAATACGTAAATAGGTTAGCTACTCTATGTGCGTATAGATTGTGGTAGAAACCTAAGAGGGATCCGGTCTAGGGAACATGCAAAACGACCGTAGGGCAAGTTGGCCGTCGTATACAGACAGTGCATCGGTCGGTGTCAGTGAGAGTGACTGGCATTGATGAGTGCACGCGTAAACGTGTACATATATCATTGCTAATTCAAAAACAAACAAAGAAGATCCTAGATAGTAGCTTAATCAGCTTGATCTTCATCGAGCGAAGGAGGGAGGCATGTGTGGTCATGGCGTCATCCCTTCTTCAACTCGTAGAGCTATCTTAGTTAACCTCCTTTGTACCGATGGGTGCGTGCACTGTACCAGTATAAATAAACGAGCAAGGAGTCAATAATTAATCAACGAGCAAGAACTATATGTGTGGTGCCGATGGATAGATAGATGGAGTTCAGCCCTGTTCCCCGAATACTATACCAGACGCGCTATTTCACATCATCTTTAACTACACTGAAAGTGATATGGCACAAAATATATATTGTTGGACATTCAAAAAGGTTACTAAACAATAAAACTGATTCAGTACAACCGGATGGAGGGAGTGTGTAGAGAGTAGGGCGTTTTGGTGGCCGAGCTCCATTGAGGCCGAAATTTTGAAAATTACAAATTCAAACTTTTCAGTTTTATAAAATTCTGTAAAATATACATGTATGTAAGGATGTGTATTGTATATGCGTGTCAAATTTACCGATGAAATACTTTTGAGTTTGAATTGCAACCTGTACACAAAATAAATCATGGACTTTGAGCAATGATCAGTACATGCGTTCAACAGCCACATATACTTTTTTACAGACCTCACTTGAACGTATTTCATCATGAAATTATAGACACATGTACATTATGCCTCTAGGTATATGTGTATTTTTTTCAGAATTTAGCGAAACTTAAAAGTTTGAATATTGATTGTTTTTCAAAATTCGGTCTCTATGGAGCTCGTCCTCCATTCAAAAATTTCGGTGCGTAGAAGCCAATATCTTTAGTAATCTATTTTCCCACAAGAAAAGACTAAACAAATGTGATCTTTGCTTAAGTTCCCTTGCTCCCTCCCGGCTGTTTATCATCTTATATATCGCACTCACGCGTACAGGACAGGTCAACAATCAACAATCAAACGCTAGGGACATGAAAATAAAAGGAGACCACAAACTCTTATAAAGCGAAGGATCTTTGGAGACCAACAGCATGCGCTTCATGTTGAAATTCTCGCTCGTTCCGAGCTTTACCTACGTATGAAAATGCGTTGTGTTGTGGTAACCTCTCGATCTTATCTCTTTCGTTCTTGATTCACACTTTTGCAGCGAATTAATCTACTCCCTCCATCTCAGTTTACAAAGCGTGCGCGTATCCCTAGGTCGTCAATTTGACCAATCTAATACAAGTCATATATTACAAAAAATATAACAGTATAAACTCCGGATGTTCTATTTTCAAACGGTATAATTTTTGTGTTATATAGTTTATATTAGAGTGATAAAATTGGCAACCTAGATATACACGCAGGACATGTAAACTGAAACGGTGGAAGTATAGTAGATGGCATGTCGATTCAGTACATGAATGCTACATTAATTGTGTTGTGTGATGTTGCACACATGCAGGCAGGCAGGCAGGCCGGTGAAGTGGCACAAATATTAGTATTTTGGGGGATAGTGGCACCGATATTTATTTATTTTGACCGAAAGTGGCACAAATTTTTTATTCTGCACACGGGCAGTAGTCTAGTCACGCTCATGGATGCAAAAGGTAACCAACCGAAAAAAAATGCTACCATGTGACATGATTTGTCTGAGTTAAACTCGTCGTCATGCAGGTCTTCTAGAAGCTTTGAGTATATACTATCATACAGATCTTTGAGGAGCTTTCACAAAAGTAGTATCTGTCTGTTTTACAAATGGAAAGCTGAACGTGCATTGTAGATTAGGTCATCTTGAAAGCAGACTCTCAAAGCACCTGTATATGTCCTGACCGAGGTGTTCGGATCGTTTTAGTCATTCAACTGGTGGGTCCAAGTGTCCGCGAACCAGTCCACATGTCTGATTTTCGATAAACTGGCCACAGACTTGGAGGGACGTTTGTGGTAATTCGGACATTTGTCTGACAAATCAAAAGCCATCACGTAAACTCTCTCTATCCGGCCACTAGCTGTTCCTCTTTAAGGGAAGATTAGGATGTGAGTTTTGGCAGAAAGTGGCCATGCTTTGGCGGAAGGTGATTGGCTTGTTTCACTTAAGCATTTGGCAGAAGCATTTAGCATCTGGGGAAATCATGAAGGCTTTGACGGAAGCTAATTTTTTTTTTTTTTTTGGCCTCCATTGCTCCTATTTAAGACGTTTGTTGCTCCGCAGTAAAATGCTTCTGCAGGCGGATAATTTATCCATTTTAAAAGATAGCGTTGGAGATGCTCTTACTTACGTAACAAGTGCAATGTGCATTCGGATGGAACTATTAGATATAGAGACAGATGGGAGGCCCCCACAAAAACCGACCAATTATAGAGAGAATCATCAGAACACCGACCAGCTTGCTTTGTACTATGCGGCAACCGAAAGCAAGCGTGCAAACCAACAGAAGAAGTGACCACCACAAAGAAACTAGAATGCTGATTGGACCCGTCTTTCTTTCTTTCTGTGAAAAAGATAATTGGCTACTCGATGTAGCAATTATCTAAAGGGGGTCAAGGACAGAAATCAAAAAGTTCAATATACTACTCCCTCTGTTCCATAATGTAGTGCCTATAGATTTCTTATAAAGTCAAACTTTACAAACTTTGACCAAGTTTATAGAGAAAACTATTTATATATAGAATGTCAAATATATAAAATATGAAAATATATCTTACGATGAATCTAACAACATATGTTTGTCATTCTATATGTAAATGTTTTTCTCAATAAACATGGTCAAAGTTTGTAAGGTTTGACTTTTTTAAAAATCTATAGGCACTACATTATGGAACGGAGGGAGTAGTACGTACTTGCGTTTGGTCGTCGAAACCTGAAGCGAGACTAATCAACAGTGGTAATCAAGGCGGAGATCTTCCGAAATCCGACGCGGACAGGAAGAAATTGTTCAGGATTCTTCTTTGACCAGTGACCAAGCTAGACGCGGCGGGTGTGTCATCGTCGCCGTCGCTGTCGCGTCTAGCCATCGTGTAACCTCCGGAGAAGTACAAACGATCTCAATTGCAACCTAAGAGCATTACTAGTAGAACCCTCAAACTCCCAAATCCTCACTAGTGTTTTAAGGGTCCAAAAATGGTCTTTTTGTGCACTTTTACGGGTTGAAAAACAGGGGCAAAGATTAGAACCCTCAAACCCGACCTTTATAACCGAATATTCCCCATGAACGACGTTGTCGTTCGGGCATACTCGTCGAGCACCTCGTGCACGACAGGCGGAAGGGCGGCGCGGAGGCGAGGGCGGAGGGCGGAGGGCGGGCGGGCGCGGGCGGCGAAGTGGCCGAGGTGGGAGGCGGAGGCGGAGGGCGGGGCGGGAGGCGGAGGCGCGGAGGCACGGGCCGGAGGGCGCGGCGGCGGTCGAGGCGGAGGGCGCGGAGGCGGAGGGCGGGAGGATGAGAGGCCGGGGCGTGAGGCGGATCTGTGCGGTGGGCGTCTGGGAGTAGAAGCGGGCGGGCGGCGGGCGGCGGGGCGGGCGGGCGGGCGGCGGCGGGCGGGCGGGGCGGATGGCGACGGTCGGGGCGGAAAGGCGCTGCCCGAGAGGAGGTGGAGAGGAGGCGGCGGGCGGGGGGCGGCGGCGCGGGCGGCGGGGCGGATGGCGACGTCGGGCGAAAGCGGCAGGGCCATGGCGAGAGGAGGTGGAGAGAGGCGGCGGTCGGCGGCGGATAAGCGGCAGTCGGGGGCGGCGCGGGCGCGGCGAGAAGGTGGAGAGGAGGTCGGCGGGTGGGGGGCGGCGGGGCGGATGGCGACGTCGGGGCGGGGTGAGCGAAGGCCGCGGGGAGGAGGTGGAGGAGAGGCCGGCGGTGGGGGGGGCGGATGGCGACAGTCGGGCGGCGAAGCCGTGGCCGGAGGAGGTGGAGGAGAGGAGGCGGTCAAAGGGCGGCGGCGGCGGGCGGGCGGCGGGCGGATGGCGACGTTTGGGGCGAAGCGAAGCGGCCGCAAGGGGAGGGAGGTGGAGGAGAGGCCGGCGGCTGGGGCTGGGCGGATGGCGACGGTCGGGGGGGCGAGGAGGGCCGCCGCCGGAGGAGGTGGAGGAGAGGCCGACGGCTGGGGGGGGCGGCGGGCGCTGGAGGTCAACGTGGCGGCCGCTGCAACAGGCGACTAGCAGCGGCGGTCGCGGGCGTGGGCGCGGGAGTTGGGAGGATTTTTCTCTCCCGTGCGAGGATAACCGCCTAATGAGGGTTGGGGTAGGTTTTGCTCCCCAACCCTTAGTTTTGAAGGTTGGGAGAGGGTTTGAGGGTTGGACCTTTAAAAAAATTTGAGGGTTTGAGGGTTAAGGGGTTCTAGTCTACGACTTTTCTTCGACGAAATCTGTAAAAATTTTTTAGGGGTTTGAGGGTTTGAGGGCTCTACTAGTAATGCTCTAAGAGCATCTCCAGCCGTTGGCCCCCTCGGCGAGTTTGGTTAAAACACCGCTAAATTCATCCAAACTTCAGCGAGTTCATACATATTTAAAATATTTTACACAAAAGAAAAAAAAAACTAGGCCCGCCGTCGCCTCGCCGCTCCTCGTCGCCCGCCGTCTTTGAAGCTCTACATGTAGAGGCGGCTGTAGAACTGCTGTAGTCGCTGTCATCGTCGTTGTCGTTGCCGCCGCCTCCGCGGTCGCCGTCCCTGTTGCACCCCTCCCCAGGTTGGCGTGGCGAGTTGACGGTCCGGGCGCGTCCTCGTCCTTGTCGCTGTCGAGGATCACCACGCCGTGCTCGCCCTCGCACCTGCGCCTGCGGGCGGCTATCTCCTCCAGGGCTCGGCGCTGCCGGACCATCTCGTCGCGGAGGTAGTCGTCCCGTGCCCACTTTAGGGCCTCCTCGTCGGAGAAGCCGCGCCGGGCTATGGCCTCGTACTCCGCAGGGAGGACGGGCTCCGGCTTCGGCCTGACGAGGACGAGGCGTCCAGAGGCGGGGGATGGGTTGTCGATGCGGACGCCGGAGCTGCGGGTGCGCTGGCTGACCGGTGTGTCCTGGGGCTCCGGCTTGACGGGGGGAGGCAGGGGGAGCCGGTCAAGCGGCCGGACGAGGAGGAGGACGCCCCCTGCCTCGGCGTCCAGGAGCTTCCACACCGACGAGAGAAGGACGGTGGAGCAGGGTACTCCAGCCTGCGCATGTTGCCGCCCTCGATGTACTTGAGGACGGCCTCCAGCGTGCGGCCTTGCACGCCCCACCATTGGCGGCGGCCTTCGTAGTTGAGCCACCCGGAGGGCACGACACCGTCGGTGGCCCCGAGCTGCCCGTGTGGCGCCGACGGAAGTACGGCTCCCACAGCGAGCTGTCGGGGACGTAGCTTGACCCTTCCCTCGCTGCCTGCGGCAGAGAGGCGCGGATGCGCGCGATCTCCGCGCGCCGCGCCGCTCCGATGGGTGGTGGTGGCACCGGGACCGCGCCGACGCTGATCCTCCACGCCCCGGGCACCCGCATGTCCGGCGGGATCGGGTACTCGGCCTCAAACAGGAGCCGAGCTTCGTCCTCGTGAAGGTGTCGACGGCCGAAGCCATTCGCGGCCGCGCCGTCGCCTGGGAAACTCTCGGCCATGGCTATTGAGACGGCGAGGGGAGAGGGAGGAACGGGGGAGGAGCGGCGATGCACTGTATGTGCGTTCGCCGGCGCGCTGGGGCGTCTTATATAGGCGGAGGCGCCGCGCGTACGCGCGGCCGCCGTGCGTACGCGTGGCGCGCGAGGAACGCGCGTCGTCCGGTCTTCACTGCGCCGCCCGTGAGGCATCAATGGAGGAGGCTGACTGGCGCGGTAGCGCGCGACAGCTTTGGCATTGATTCGCCGCGGGAACCGAGGCGATGAGGACGACGAAGCGGCGAGAAGAGCTGAGTGGCTGCCAAGGAGGGCCCGCCGGTTTTCGCGCCAAAAACGTTTTGGCCGACGCCCCCAAGCGCCCCCAGCGCGCCGGGTTCGGCCTGGATCCACCGGCGCCAATTTTGGTCCAAGCCGGCGAAAACTGGGCCTTTGTGGACATGACTGGGCCGTTTTTCGGTACCAGCGCGAAAAAAAGTCTAGGGAGGTCGTTTTGGGGGCGCGGCTGGAGATGCTCTAAGATGAATAGGGTACTCCACCCGGCCGGTAGCAGCTCCAGTATGCTTGTTCGTTCCTTTTCTAGAGAAAGAAAATGCCGGAATCAATTACAGTAGAAGCCAATAATGAGAGTGACCGTCATCTATTGATTGACAGATCGGTGCACGCGTAGTAGTGAAATGTGTGGCCATGAATTGCAGGCAGCATCGATGGACCGTTCAACTCAGCGGGCAGCAGCTATCTCCTCTGCTCGAGCCAATCCAGTCGGTTCGCACAATGCTCGGGCAGCAGCACATGCTTTCAAGTTATACTAGCTCGGTGTGACCTAAACACGTGGAATGTACATAGGGTTCATAGTAACCCGATTATGAACTGTACATAAACAAATCAAGTCTCTACATTTCAAAAAATAAAAAATCATACATGTATAGAGAGGATGAGTAAGAACATGCACATAGCTTATTGTAATAAAATTTACGAAAAGTAATTTTTGTGTGGTACTTGCTTACTAAAAACATCAGAATTGTTCACGTTTTTTTAATAATTTGTGGTACTTGCATACTAAAACGTCAGAATTATTCATGCTTTTTCCTTTCTAATTTGCTCCCACATGTGATGGACTAAAGAGCCACGGTTCGAGTCTCACCACGTCTTGTTTAATTTGAGCATAGCTATTCTCAACTATTTTTTTTAGTATAGATAGAAACGAATGGAAAAGACATTAATTCTCTCTTTTTGATCGTAATGATGGCTTGAATGTCTTGTCATTGTCTCTTCTCTGGACTCAGTTGAATTCTTGCTTGATTTTCAGGAGTTCATGTACAGAAAAATTAAGATAAAATCAGTCGTACTCAGCGGAAGGATCCATCCGCCCCGAAAGGATAGCGATTGCGCCAGTACCATGTATCATCACCGCCTACGCGGCCCATGTTGAATCCACTTTTCTTCAATTCAAAATGGAAAAATGACACTACATTTCCGTGATGAAATTTTAATTACTATATATGCACAGACTTAACTATCTAGCAACCAGCACAAAACGAAAATGCCCAGTGCTGCGTGACTGATGATTGATCTAGCTAGCTCGACGTTTATGTAACCGTCATTGGAGATCGACCTGCAACTGTCACTGGACCATTCATTGATTTATCACTCGAACCACGACTCCTAGTTAAACTTCCCACTGGGCAAGTCATGTCTGGGCTGGACGAGCGTTCCACGCTTAAGCTCGAGTCGATCGACACATTTTTCTCAGTCTTATTCGCAGTCAACTTTAGTTGGTACGTACGTACAGATTCTGAGTTTCGCATGGGTAGAATTACACCCGTCCAGACACTCTGCTCAGTGAACATCTACACTTCTATTTTGTCATGACATACTACCGAGTTACTAACTCGGGCGGAGCCAGAAATTAAACAAGAGAAGGGGGAGACATGGATCACAAAAATAATACTAGCTAGCTAGGGATGAATTGGACCTTGAGAGCAAAATTGGTAAGGTATCGATTAGCCTAGCCATTTACACTTTGTGTAGCTTTGATTCGAAAGGGTGTCTCCTTCAGTTGTCTCTTTCATCCTTAACTCACACTTCTCCAGTGAATTAAAATTTTAGATGACACGTCCATTCAGTACGTACATAAATGGGCGGCAGTACTGCAATTCTATCGATCTGATTATTGGATAAGGGCTTTCGGAGGATGGACGGGAGCGAGAGAGGCGATCCCCCACCTACCAGCAGTAATGGCGCCGCGGCCGCCATTATTGTCACCTCATCCTTATCTCCCCCCGATCCCCAACCCCCACCCCCACACCCCCGAGAGAAGTACTGCATCCCACACCCAACGGCCAGGTCTGACAAACTCGATGGTCGGTGGAGCGCGACGCGGGGCGCGGGCGCGGCGTCTGCGACCCGCGCAGGTGGCAGCACCGCCTCAGCCCCCGTCGCCGGTGGTGACGCTCCCGGAGATCGATGCGTCAGCGCCGGAAGCGATTGCGGAGATGCGTCTGGTGGTGGAAGCGAGATTCCCAATCCGCTCCAAGTGGCCCGAGATTTTCATGGAGATCCTGCGTCGTGTGACATCCGAAGAGCGAGCTCGTTTTGCGGGCGACGACGGCGGGATGGACTACGAGTTCATCTTCTGGGCGATTCAGGAGGCGGAGTCGGAGGATCCAAGGCAGGCGGCGAGATGGGCACGTTTCAAATCGAGCTCCCCTTCAAGGCTCAATATCCGCCCCCACCGGTGCTGCAGCTTTCGTGCTTGCCGCCGGGGACCGTGCTCCCCAGGATTCCTTGAAGCTTCAACAGCCTGGTGCATGGGCTCTGCAGGGTGCCCCCGCTCTGCATGGGCGCAGGAGGATCAGGGGATCTACCCTAGAACCTCCGCCATGGCCGGGTGACCGCGGGGAGAAACCACAGCCTAAGGTACATAGAAATCGTTCCAATCCTTACTCTGATGCTGTCAATATTCGATCTGCTTGTCAATCAATTGGGGGTTCCCAGATTTTTCTGGAAAAGGGGATTCGTAGAAGTCGTGAATCTGATACGATTAGAGGGGTTGCCCCGTTGAGTCCCCAATGTGAAATCTCATCTTCAACATGTTTGTCGCATTCCGTGGTTGAGACACCGGTTCCGGTGGTTAGTTCTAACTCTGACGAACTCGCTTGTGCGAGGAGAGCGGGACGGAGTTCAAATCAGTTGGCTGCTGCGACCGAACCAAAACCCACCCCATCGCCGTTGATCACGGGATGTGTGGTTGAGGGGAAAGCGGGTTTCCGTGAGACGCTTTTGGGTCAGGCAGACGGCTCTGGAGAGGAGGTGGCGAACTTTTTTGGCCAGCTCTGGGTCATCCCCTCCCCGACCCATAGCCGCCGCCTACATAAACCTAGGCCTCTCCCTCCAAACCCTAGATATGCTATCCCCAAATTGTTTTGGGTGAGGAAGGATCTATTTCAATCAAGAAACTTCTCGGTCCAGGATCGCTTCCCGATTTCGTCTTTTGGTCCATTTGACCCTATCCCTACCATCTTCAAGATCTCCACTGAAAACCCTAGGTTTCCTAGATTGTTCGCTGAAGTGGTTAAGAAAGGGATGGAAAACCGGGGCCAGATGCCATAGAGGAATCGTCGGCCGCCTCCGGGGAAGAAGCCCAATCCCCAGGAGGGGAAATCTGCTCCTGCGGCTCCGAGTGCTGCGGGGAAACTGGGTCAACAGGAGGCGACCAAATCCAATCAGGTGACCCCAGCCCAGGTCGTTCCTCCGGTTACCAATGCCCCACCCCCTGTTCCTCCGCCATCAGTGATTCAACCTCTAGATCCTAAGTCCAAGGAGATGATATGCTTCAATTTTAGTTGGCCTGGCCACTATGTGGGGAACTGTGTGGAGTCAAAGAAGTGTTTTATCTGTGCTGGGAGTCATAATGTCAACAACTGTGTTGCTTGGGAAAAACCTCAACCTGCTGCCACTTATTTTGGTAGTGCTGCTTCTGGATTAGGGTTCTATCACATTAAGGTTCCTGTAGCTGCTGAATCTAGTTGGCTTAATTACAAAAACTGTGCTGTTCTTAAGGTGGTTAAAGGAGAGGTCTCTGCCTCTGAACTACAGACCCAGTTAAATGGAATCTTCTGCAAGAATAAGGAATGGCCATGGAAAATCAGAGAGTTGGGAAGTAAGAATTTTTTGCTGAGGTTTCCACCTTGGAAAAATGTGGATGACCTGATTGAGTTCCCTCCTTTTGAATTGCCTGTTGCTGGAGTGTCAGTTAAGATCTGTGAATGGGAAGGTATGTTGGATGAATTTGGGGCACTGACTGAAGCTTGGGTACAGATTGATGGTATTCCACCCAAGTGGTGTGCATGGAAGGTGTTTGCCCAGATTGCTGTCTGCTTTGGCATCCTTGTAGATGTAGATTGGAATGGCATTTTCAAAAGTTTCTATGAAAAAGTTCGAGTTAAAATTGCCTGTAGAGATCCCAGGAAAATTCCCTTTGAGAGACTGGTGGAGATGAAAAAGAAACTTTGCTTACTGTTTTTTACAGTGGAAGGTTTTGAGCAGATTGATGAGAACAATGATGGAGATGATGATGACCTAGAGCTGGACAATCTAGAAGAAAATGAGGAAAATAAAAATAAAGATCCTGAAGAGAAAGAGGACATGGAAGAGGATGAGGACGAGGCAATTGATGAATTGGATAAGGCCAATTTCCCTTCCAAAACCAACAACCAAACCAGTTTGAACAAAAAAATATCTCAGGGGGCTGCTTCTGCAGTGGAAAAACATCCAATTAGCACAGTCAATGACATGCAAACTCTGATGTCAGATGACTATGAGAACTTAACACCCGTGAGGGTATGTGAAGATGAGAGTGATCCAAGTTTGGGATCTGGAAAAGCTAATTTGTTGTCAGTCCATCTAGACTATTGTTCTGAACAACTTTGTAAATTTGAGATGGAAGAATCAGATGGGGAAGAGGATAATATCAACATGGATATGGAATGTTTACCAGAAGATCTAACGCTGGCAATGAACTCTGTTAAGAGATCCCTACTTGATTCCCTGGAAAAGGCAGATACTGTCGTTAAGAAAAAAATCAACAACAAGAACTCACCTACATGGGACCAGTGCTTGCTGTCAAACCAAAGACCAGAACTCATGGGGATATAAAGATCATGGATAAAGCAGCTGCTTATATGAAGAAGAAGAATTTGAAGATTCCAGCCACTTTCAAAGGTAAATCGTTTGCTAACATTGACCCTAATGAACTTGCTTCTTATTCATCTAGGGTGGACTTGTGCATTGGTAACAATGAGGAGGAACGAAGAAACTTAGATGTTTACAATTTGTTGATGATAATCCGGAGATTGTTCTCCCTGACAATTTAGACCTGATAGAAACGAATGATTATACTTCTGGATCTGGACAGAAGGACTCACCAAATGCTGATTCAGTTGGCACTGATGATTCAGCTGTGGTCTGTCCTACTTTGAACACCAAGAAAAAGCCTTGTGGCTTATCCCACCCTTTTAAATTTCAATGATAGGAGCCTTTTGGAATATTCGTGGTCTTGGACAACCTGGTAAAATTCAGTGCCTAGCAGATTTTATCTGCAACAACCAAGTAGACTTTCTCTGTTTTTCAGAGACTAAAAAGAGGTCATTGATGATCATGTCCTCAACAATATTTCTGGTAGGAATGCATTTGATTGGCATTATTTACCTGCTGTAAACACAGCTGGTGGGATCCTTGTGGGTCTCAAAAGTGATCTATTCGAAGTAATTGGTTTTATTAATAAGAAGTTTTGCATTATTACCACTCTGAAAAATAAATCGGACGGTTTTATTTGGCAACTTGTTGCTGTTTACGGTACTTCTTACAATGAGCTTAAACTTGAATTTTTTGCTGAATTGCATGATGTCATGGATGGGCTCGAATACCCAGTTTTATTGGGAGGGGACTTTAATCTTGTCAGATCCACTGCTGACAAGAATAATGGTGTCGTTAACAACCAGTTACTTACCTCTTCAATGACTGGATTAACAAATGGGGTCTTTTGGAAATCAATGTAGCCAATAGAAAATTTACCTGGAGTAATAATCAAGATAATCCCATTTTTGCAACCATTGATAGAGTTTTTGTATCTTTGAACTGGGATGCCCATTTTCCTTTGTCAGTAGTTACTGCATTTCCCCATGTGGGTAGTGATCACACACCGTTGATCCTGGACATCGGGGCTCGGAGGGCGACCTCCCCGAAGATTTTTTGATTTGAAAAGTGGTGGCTT
Source organism: Aegilops longissima (assembly GCA_021605205.1). NCBI lineage: Eukaryota > Viridiplantae > Streptophyta > Magnoliopsida > Poales > Poaceae > Aegilops > Aegilops longissima. The sequence continues at coordinate 847,075,647 of CM038677.1, forward strand.
GACCACCCTGATTTTAAGAAAATGGTGATTGATACATGGAATACCTCTGTACCTGGTAAAACAGCCATAGATATTTGGATGAATAAGAGTAAGCTTTTTAGGAAGAAAGCCAAGGGTTGGAGTATTAACGTTGAAGCAGATATTAAGAAGAGGAAAAGAGAGCTTTTGCTCGAATTCGACATCTTGGACGTTTTCGCCGAGAGGAACCAGATTGGTGACGGAGATAAAACTAGAATGGAAGAGATTAAGAAGGAACTTGCCCTGATCTGGAGCAAGGAGGAAATTGCCTTTTGGCAGCGGTCCAGAGATCGTAGGATTATGGACGAGGACAAAAATAATGCATATTTTCATGCTATGGCTAACCATAGACACAGGAAAAAACATTTGTCTGAACTGATTGGCGAAAATGGCCCTGTGTATACCACCCAGGAAATGTTGGAGATTGCTACCTCATATTACAAAAATCTGTTCTGCTATGAGAACAAACATAATATCTGTCTTGGTCCTTCCTTTTGGAAGGATAATGAATTAGTTACATAGGAAGAAAATGATCATTTACAAAAAAACTTTTCTGAGGAGGAAATTAAAGAGGCAATATTTGGCTCATACGCCCTTGGGGCTCCTGGCCCTGATGGGCTATCCTTTTTATTCTACTAGTCGTTTTGGGATCTTATCAAAAAAGATTTTATGGCCCTGGTCAGAGATTTGGAGGAAGGAAAATTAGATTTACAACGTTTAAATTTTGCTTTGATTATTCTTATTCCTAAAGAACCAGATGCCAGGGAGATGAAGAAATTTCGTCCTATTAGTCTGAGTAACTGCGGTATAAAAATCTTCTCTAAAACTATGACGAATCGGGTCTCCCCTATGGGATGTAGGTTGATCTCCTCTAACCAAACTGCCTTTATTAAAGGGAGATATATCTTAGAGAGCGTAGTTATGGCCCATGAAGTAATCCATGAGATTAAAAAATCCGGCTCGGAAGGTCTGGTCCTAAAATTGGATTACGAGAAGGCGTATGATAGGGTTAGCTGGGATTTCCTGTGTGATATGCTCCAATCGAGGGGGTTCGGCCCCAAATGGATTGCTTGGATTAAGAGCATGCTTATCAATAGCACGTTCAGTGTGAGGATTAATGACACTACTGGCCATACTTTGTAGGTGGGAAAGGACTCAAACAGGGGGATCCACACTCCCCTCTGCTATTTAATCTTGTTGCTGATGTTTTTACAAAGATGCTCAAGAAAGCTGCTTCTCAAAATTTGATTTCTGGGCTTTTGCCCCATGTAATCCCAGGAGGTGTGGTTAGTCTGCAATATGCAGATGACACCATACTCTTCCTGGAAAAATTCACTTAGAAAGCTAGAAATTTTAAGTGGCTTCTGTCATCCTTTGAAAACCTATCTGGTATGAAAATTAACTTCCACAAAAGTGATCTTATGACTATAAATATAGATGACACAATTGCTAGTGAATTTTCTCAAATCTTCTGCTGTAAAAAAGGTTCTTTTCCTATTAAGTACTTGGGAGTGCCTCTGCACTATGACAAGTTGAAAAAAGAAGATCTCCAACCTGTTATTGACAGGATCATTAAAGGGATTTCTGGCTGGCTGGGGAGATATCTTACTTACAAAGGAAAGATTATATTGCTTTGTGCTTGCATTATTAGCATTCCTGCCTACCTCATGTCTGTGATCAAATTCCCTAAGTGGGCTATTAATGCCATTAACTCACAAATGGCTCACTTCTTTTGGGGGGATGTGGGTGATCAACATAAGTACCACTTGGCTAACTGGGGTTTGATTACCAGGAAGAAGGAATTTGGAGGTTTAGGGGTTCCCAATATCAAAGAATATAATATGGCTCTGTTAGCTACTTGGAGTAAAAGATTTTTTACCAACCCTGACTCTGATTGGGCTAAACTTCTTCTCTACAAATATAGAGTTAATTCTCCAAATCTCCTCTGGGCTAAAAGTGAAGGGGGCTCTACCTTTAGGAAGAGCATTACTTGGGCTCTAACTGCTGCAAAAACTTTTTATAGGTGGAAGCTGGGTGATGGTAAACTCATTAGTTTTTGGCATGATGTGTGAGTGGGGGATTGTTCCCTTAAAGTGCAATTTTGGGACTTGTTCAAAATCTGCAATCAAGTGGATTGTACTGTAGCTCAAGTGTGGGATGGCAATGAGTTGAAGTTAACATTTAGGAGGTGTGTTGACAGATCTGGGATGGTTATGTGGAACCAGCTTGTCTGTTTGGTTAAACAATACCCTCTACTAGATGATCTGGACACCCCCATTTGGGGATTAGAAACTAATGGGGCCTTTTCAGTTAAATCTTTTTACAAACAGATCAACTTTGGGGGTGTGGTTCCTAATGTTAGTACAAAAATGTGGAAAATTCTCTGTCCACAGAACATTCATATTTTCTTATGGCTTTGTATTCACAACAAAATACTGACTAGAGATAATCTTGCAAAGAGAAGGGAAGCGGATGATCCTTCCTGCCTGTTCTGTTCTGAACCTGAAACTGTTCAACATCTAATGTTTGATTGTGTGGTGGCCCAACATGTTTGGGGCTTTGTTGCAGAAATCTTCAAAATTGATAACATATCTTGTTTTGATAAAGTTGTGGCCTTCTGGCATATGCACAAAGTTAAAGCTGTTCTGAACCTGGTAACATCTGCTGCCTTATGGAGCTTGTGGAGATTAAGAAATGAATTTTGTTTTCAGGGGCGCAAGTGGAGGAATGTGAATTGCATTCTTGCAAAACTAAGTTGTTATTTGCACCAGTGGAAAGTTCTCTGCGACGATGGGCAAGCAGACCTACTACAACGATGCATCCTGCTGCTGGACAAGCGACGTGGGGAACTCCTCCGGATCGCCTGGAGATGAGACTTGGGGCGACCAACTGAATGATCAGGGGCATCGGAGAGGATAGCGGCAGCGGATCTTCTTTTGATGTCCTATTTTGTGTTGGTTCCCTTCTGATCAACTCAGTCTAAAACTTCTGTATCTTGCGTCCTGGACTTGGTCCTTATTCTTTCTAGCTGTTTGCGCTTTACTTTGAGCTTGATACTCTGGATGATCGTCTTTCCTGATCGTGTAATCTGTGAACTGTTTCGTGCTCTGCTTCAATAAAATGGGGCAGGGGGGTGTGACCCCCTTTCGTTCAAAAAAAAAATTCTACCGATCTGATCGATGAGAGTAATTAGATATGAAAGCGGATTTGTAGCACCAGGGTGCTCCACACCCCTATATGAACATTAAATTTAAAAAATACCGAGAAATTTGAAAGAAAAATATGAGATTTTGGGATATCAAACCTGGGGTCTCGGTCTACTTCCATGTGAAGTTTTGTGAAAAAATACTAGAAAATGTATTTGTGGCAAAAAGAAAAAAAATTCCTATTGGTAGAAAAAGAACTATTTGGGCGGGTTTTGTTCGGACAGTATTTCCCACGCCATGGATACGGTTCCTGGTATTTTTTTCACGAAATTTCACAAGGGAGTAGATTGAGAACCCACATTTGATATCGCCAAATTTCAGTTTTTCCTATTTTTTGGGTATTTTTATGATTAATATTCTTATAGGGATGTGGATCACCCAGGAGCTCCTGTGTATTTTCCGACACTCGTACCACTACAACATACCGTACTGGCAAGGGGCCGGGTACGTGCATTTCTTCAACGCACACGCTGTGCATTGTTGTCCCTTAAAAAAAACACGTTGTGCGTTCTGAAGCAGCATGCATGCAAGCACGCATATGCTGGTCTCACGTCGTCTGGTGCAGTGGTACGGGCATTTTATTATGCAGAGGGACAATAGTCTTGGCATTTACGTGATCGTTGGAGGACCGCTACAAAATCGAACCAACCAGACTCTTTTGCAGGAGCAGTCTACTTAGTACACTGCAACAAAAAAAAGGCGCAAGCAAGCGTGCAAACGAAAAGAAGAGGAGACGACGTACGACAAAAGGCAGACGAGCACAGAAAGAAACAATAACGCAGTTTAATTGGACCCATCTGTTGTCCGACCAGTCATCGATCCGAGACTAGTCATCTTGCAACTAAAGGAGAATGGTGGATTTAGGACATAAATAAATCAGCTAATAAAAGGTAGTAGATGATCAATATAATACGTACTTGTACGTGCATCTTGTCGTGGAAACTCGAAGGCAGGTTAACCAATGTAAACGAGCGGAGAACGTCGTACCTCGTTGGAGGCGACGGTTGCGTGTTATATAGGCAGGGGCATCTCCCTGATAAGCATACAAAGTTGTTGGGATTACATCTTGAGAGATAAGGAAGATCTAGAGAGATAGAGATAAGAAGTTACAACAAGATGGACTCTATCTATCCAGCCAGGCCAGGTTCGGCCGGTACGCCCTATGGGCCTATTGCACTATGTTTAACACCCTCCCATAATCACAACTTGGACAAGTTGAGATTACGCTTAAATTCCTCAAAACTTCTTGTAGGCAAGGCCTTGGTAAATCCATCAGCAACTTGATCTTGAGAATGAATAAACCGAATATCCAACTTCTTGGCAGCAACCCTTTCTCTGACAAAGTGAAAGTCTATTTCGATATGTTTAGTTCGTGCATGAAAAACTGGATTAGCAGAAAGGTATGTAGCACCAAGGTTATCACACCATAAGCATGGAACTTGTTTGCAACGTATGCCAAGTTCCTTAAGCAGAGACTGAACCCAGATAATTTCAGCAGTAGCATTTGCTAGTGCCTTGTATTCTGCTTCTGTGCTAGATCTAGACACAGTGGCTTGCTTTTTAGCACACCAAGAAATCAGATTTGGACCAAAGAACATTGCAAAGCCACCAGTTGATCGTCTGTCATCTAGACAGCATGCCCAATCAGAGTCAGAGAATGCACTGACAAGTGTTGATGATGACTTGCTGAAAGTTAGTCCAATACTCAAAGTATTTTTAACATATCTAAGTATGCGTTTTGCAGCTGTCAAATGTACTGTAGTAGGTGCATGGAGGAACTGACATACTTTGTTCACATCAAAAGAAATATCAGGCCTAGTCAAGGTTAAATATTGTAATGCACCAACCATACTTCTGAACCTGGTGCTATCCTCTTGGTTCAAGAGTTCTCCCTCTGACAAGGACAATTTTTCTGAGCTGGACAAAGGTGTCAATGCTGGCTTGCAACCTTTCAACCCTGCTTTGGCTACAAGATCAGTTGCATACTTTTCTTGCGTAAGATAGAGATCAGTTCCTGCTCTCTTTACTTCAATGCCAAGAAAATAATGCAGGTCTCCCAGATCCTTGAGAGCAAATTCAGAATTTAAATCTTTTAACAATCCTGTGACAGCCTCATCTGATGAACTTGTGACGATAATATCATCAACATATATAAGTACAAATATGGAGGTATTTGACTTATTATAAATGAACAATGAGGTGTCAGATTTGGAAGGAGCAAAACCAAGTGCCTGAAGTTTTGAGCTCAACCTGGAATACCATGCTCTGGGGGCCTGTTTTAATCCATACAAAGCCTTATCAAGCTTGCAAATGTGAAGGGGTTTACTTTTGTCCTCAAACCCAGAAGGTTGTCGCATGAACACATCCTCTTCCAGAACACCATGGAGAAACGCGTTCTGAACATCTAGCTGACGGAGACTCCATCCCCTAGACATGGCAATAGACAAAACAAGGCGAATAGTGGCAGCCTTTACAACAGGACTAAATGTGTCCTCATAGTCTAAGCCATACCTTTGCTTAAAGCCTTTTGCAACTAGTCTGGCTTTGTAGCGATCAATGGTTCCATCAGACTTCTTCTTTACTCTGAAAACCCATTTACAATCTATCACATTTTTACCTTTTCCTTGATATGCAGAGACTAAATGCCAAGTTTTGTTTTTGTGAAGCGCCTGGCACTCTTCTTCCATGGCCTTCTTCCACCGTGGATCATGCAAAGCTTCTGCTACATTACGTGGAACAGTATCTGCATCATGTGTGTTACAAGCATAGCCAAATTTTGCTATATGTTTGTAGTTTTTGGGTTGAATTACTCCCCTTTGAAGTCTGGTCCGAGATGGCGAAGAGGCAGGCAAAGAAGATCCAGCACCTGGAACGGCTGCAGATCCCGAAGACGATCTGTCGGGTGCCTCAGATGTGGGCGCCGAGGCGGGATCTGCTGCGGCCAGAGGGCGTGACGTACTGGAGGATCCGGGCACAGAAGATCCCGCAGCTGCGCCAGCCGCCGTGTCCGGCTCATGATGGGGCGATGATGAGTGGGCCCCCGCAGATGCGGCACGGGATTCCACGCCCGGATCCTGCCGCGGCGCGCGCCGCGTGTAGTGACGCGGTTCGGGGCCGAACCGACCGGACGCAGGCGGCGCGTGGTCCACCCGCGCGGGCGCGCTGGGATTGGCCGGGCCGCTGCTGTCGTGGCGTGGAGCGGGACTCGGTGCAGATTCGTCTGTCCCGTCACGCTCGGATCCCGTGGCTGATGCGCCCTGATCCCGAGGCGGATCTGCCTCGACTGCGCTGCTGCTGCATCCAGGAGGCATAAAATGACAGTTTTGGCTGATTTCTTCATCATTTTCTGTCCCATTTTTTTCTGCTTCATCACAAAACTCATCACCACCATTAGTAGGAGGATTAGTCAATAATTGATCATTAGTAGTAAAACTATCCCCATTATCAGAACCGGTGAGATGAGATAGAAGAAGAAGAATTTCCTTTTGAAGAAGAGCGCCGGCGTTTGGGTGAAGATGCTCAAGAGGAAAAACTGTCTCGTCGAACACAACATCACGGGATATATAGACCCGACCCGTGGATACATCAAGGCACTTAACACCTTTATGTTGTGGACTGTAGCCAATGAAGACACATTGTTTTGACCGGAAAAGAAGCTTGCGATTGTTGTAGGGAAGAAGATTTGGCCAGCACGCACAGCCAAACACTCGGAAGGATTTGTAATCGGGTTTGGTGTGAAGAAGGCGTTCTACCGGAGTTTCATTGTTGATGATTCTACTGGGAAGAATATTAATGAGATGAACTGCGGTGAGAAAAGCTTCATCCCAGAATTTTAATGGCATAGAGGCAGCTGCAAGAAGAGCTAGACCTACTTCGACAATATGCCTATGCTTACGCTCAGCGGACCCGTTCTGTTGGTGAGCATGAGGACACGATATGTGGTGAGATATGCCAATCTGTTGGAAGAAGGAATTGAGATTTCTGTATTCCCCTCCCCAATCAGATTGGATAGCTAGAATTTTGCAGTTGAACTTTCTTTCTACAAGTGCTTGAAAATTGTGAAAAACTTGAAACACATCAGATCTCTTTTTGAGGAGATAAATCCACGTGTACTTACTAAAGTCATCGATGAAGCTTACATAATAAGTGTGGTGCCCAACTGAAGTAGGCGCGGGACCCCAAACATCAGAGAAAATGAGTTCAAGAGGCTTGGTAGAAACACTTGTAGATATAGGATAAGGTAACTGGTGACTTTTAGCACGCTGGCATGAGTCACAAATAGTTTCACAATTACGCTCACCAACAAACGGGAGCTTATTCTTCCTAAGCAACTTCTCAATCAAAGGAAACGATGCATGCCCTAATCTATCGTGCCATCGTGTTGAAGACACTTTGGTGACACCATAGGCTTGTTTATTCAATCTCCTAAGCTCCGGAATCAACGGGTAGAGCCCTCGAACGCATCTACCTCGATAGAGGATTTTCCTCGTGACCTGATCCTTGATCAAAAGAAAATGGATGAAACTCAAGGAATACATGATTATCGAGAGCAATGCGATGAACGGAAAGGAGATTCTTGGATGCACTAGGGACATGCAAAATTTTTCTCAGACGAATATTTTTGTGGGGATTTTTTATTATTGAATGACCAATATGACTAATGCTCATACCTTCTCCATTGGCGGTATGGACTTGGTCTTGCCCGCGATACTTCTCGCGCATGGTCACCTTTTCCAACTCCCCTGTGATGTGATCTGTCGCGCCGCTGTCCACATACCAGTTCGTGTCGACGCCGTAGGAGCCGTCGGCTGCCCCCGCAACCTTCTCATCTTGGGAGGATTCTTCATCCTCCTCGTAGCGGTACCAGCAGTCCCGCGCGGTGTGGCCTGGCTTGCCACAGATTTGGCAGCGCGGGACGTCAGGAGCAGCTCGTGGGCGGCCTCCGCGGCGACCCTTGTTGCTGTTGTTGTAGGGCCGACCGCCGCCGCCGTTGCCGCTGCGTGGAGGAGGGGTGCCATCGCCGCCTGATGGCTTGCCTTTGGTGCGCTGCTGCCCACGATAGCGAGATGAGCTGCCACCGCCGCGTCCGCCGCCACCGCGGCCGCGAGAGGCCGCGTTAGCAGAGGATTTGAAACCTCCACCGGACCCCGCCGTGCTGTAAAGGGCGAGACGCTGATCGAAGTTACTCATCTGGGCGTAGAGATCGTCGATGCTGATGGGCTCGGTGCGGGCGTCGTTGGCGGAGACGAGAGGTTGGTACTCCATGTCGAGGCCGGAGGTGATGTAGGAGATCAGCTCATCATCATCGATGGGCTTGCCGGCAGCTGCGAGCTCATCGGCCAGGGACCTCATGTGGGCGAAGTAGGCGGCTACCGACTGCGTCCCCTTCTGTGCCGTGGAGAGCGCGACTCTGATGTTGTTGACGCGCGCCCTGGATTGCGACGAGAACATGTGGGCAAGGGCTGCCCAGAGCTCGTGCGGCGTGGCTATAGATGTGACCTGCACGAGGATTTCCTTGGTGAGGTTATTGAGCAAGTATCCAAGTACCTGCTGCCCTTCTCTGAACCAGATCGGATAGAGAGGGTTGGGTGTTTTCTCCTCCTTCCCGTCCTTGTCCTTTGTGATGATGAACTGGGCGGGCTCCGGCATCGTCCTGTCGACGTAGCCGAAGTAGCCAGCACCTCTCAGCTGCGGCGTCACCTGGGCACGCCACAGAACATAGTTGGTGCGGGTAAGCTTCTCGGCGACCTGCCCCATGGAGGCGATCTGAACGGAGCTTGAGGAGGACGACATGGCTGGTGGTAGGTTTTGCTAGATGTAGTGGATAGAGGAGGCTCTGATTACCATGTAAACGAGCGGAGAACGTCGTACCTCGTTGGAGGCGACGGTTGCGTGTTATATAGGCAGGGGCATCTCCCTGATAAGCATACAAAGTTGTTGGGATTACATCTTGAGAGATAAGGAAGATCTAGAGAGATAGAGATAAGAAGTTACAACAAGATGGACTCTATCTATCCAGCCAGGCCAGGTTCGGCCGGTACGCCCTATGGGCCTATTGCACTATGTTTAACAACCAACAGTGCGACAATGGCAGATGGTGATCTTCCAAGATCCAAAGAAGACAAAAAGAAGTTCTCCTGGATTCATCTTTGACCAGTGACCAAGCTAGTCGGACGTACGTGGTGCCCTTGCCGTCCATCGTCGCTGTCGCGTCTCGCTGTCAAGTAACGTCTGGTGCAATAGAAACTATCTCGATTGCAATCTATGTATAGTAATACGTGCATATTTTGGTTGGATCAATCAGGATGCAAGGGTGACTGGCATTGATGGGTGCACGCGTATATTTTGGTTGGATCGAATGTGCGGCCCTCCATGCATTGCAGCAAACCGTTCAAACCCGGCAGCAGCTTTCTTTTCTTGCTCTGCAGCGATGGGTGCATGCTCTGTGGAGGCCAAGGAGAAGAAGAAGATGGAGTATGTCTCCCCTCCTCGCGCCAACCCACACGGTTCCTGGAATGCCCGACGGACTTGCGTGCCAATTTTCATCGTCGTTTTAAATCAATTATTTAGCCTGCATCGTTTTCTTAGAAAGTGACACCGAAGATATCAATGAACGAAAATGTTGTGCGTACGACACTTTACCATACGACGCTTGTACTCCCTCCGATCCATATTAGTTGTCTCGGATTTATCTAGATATGGGTGTCTATCCGAATCTAGACAAAGTTAAGACAACTAATATGGATCAGAGGGAGTGTGATGCTATAATATGGAGCCTGCAGAATGGTATATTGCACAAGCCACGCAACAATGTGTGGGGTTTCATCTAGTATATACAGACCCAGACAAAATTTTCTCTAGTTTTCTCACTCACTCTCGTAATGATGGCCTGAATATCTTGGCCGTGCCTTGAGAATTCAACATTGAATGCAACATTAATAAAACAAATTTGGTTATTTTCTTAGTAATTTGTTTACAAAACAATTTATTAGTCGTATTCAATCGAAGGATCCATCCACCCCGAAGAGGATAGCGATGGAGCGAGGGACAGGCCGTACCGTGTCATCACTACATACACGCTCCATGTTGAATCTGTTAGTCCTGGACTGAAATTAAAACTGAAAAAAGATACTGCATGTTCCATGTTGAATTTTAGGTACCATGCGTAATCTTAACTATCTAGAGGAGCATCCCACACAAGATGAATACAACGTCCACGTATTTAACTGTTGGGTTGCGTTGGAGCTCCAACCACGACCCCCCGACGATACAGAAGCTAGACTCGTGTCCACATCCTATACCACAATTCTGCCCTAGGTCTCGCTCGAAGCCTTTTTCGGGTTTTTTCTTGAGCTACTTCAACCTGTGAAAACGTATATGTACACACTGATCCTGACATGTCTGGATTTACTGTGCGTCCGTACACTCTGTACGTGGAGCTAGCAACTGTCTGCGTACGTATTTATGTGTACGTGATCTGGATTCTCGACCGTGCAAGTCCGCCCCAGCTAGCACCATCAATATTCCACCAATCCAGTGTTGCTATGCTCAATTCTCCATCACGGATTACATAGCAATTACAGCGCCACACACTTTTCAGTTTTGTGTACGTCTCACAACTTGCATCCATCAGGATGTACAGTACACTAGTGTACTATAAACCAAGTTAATTATGATTTGTGTATTCCACCTGCCCAGCCCAATGCAGCCGTAACGTAGGATGCAAGCAACACAGTGGAGAAACATACACACAGCTTGCAGTGGTACGCACGTTGCACCCTTGTCTGATCACTGTTTGATTTCTAGTAGCGTTAATTAACTATCTGACGTAAGAGATTTCATTTATTTTGTTGCTGCCTTTTCCAGAAGTGCACTTTGCAGCTTATTTTATTTGAGACCGCAAATTGGTTAGGTGCAAGAGAAAAAATCATGTCACTTGAAATCCAACAGCCGGTGTGTTTCTTCTTCGTCCTGCCAAAATCTTCCTCCTTTGACCCATCCAGCGCCTGCTAGGACACCTGCTGCTGCCATCTGTGGCCGGCGACGCCCCACCTGGGGTGCTGCTGTTGCCAGGTCCATGCCTATAGGTCATTCCCATCCGGGGCCTCGCCAGCGTCCATGGGCCTTGCTGCGCTTGCCTCGTTGCCTCCGTCTTCAGGCCCGGAGCTACGTGTGCAAAATCGACACTTGCGTAACAAGCAGCAAAACTATTTTCTGTCTATTGGTTGGATTATGAATGGATGGCGGCTTATCAGATTAACTAGTCAGATAAGCTGGAACTTTTTCAAGTCACTGGAGTACGTAATTTGCAACATATGTTGTATGGATCCATCTAATCTATGCATAAGATACGAAGCATGCCGCGACATGTCCTGATCAATAGATCGAAATGGGCGGCCACGGGCATGCATGTGCCATGATGTGCACAATCTTCGCAAGTAAATCACGGATTGAGTAGAAGCATTGCAATCACCAAGCCAGACAGCGACAACTCACAACTTCTATAATGTTAAATATACGGTACAGTACAGTGCATACGTAGTATTCCTAGTGCTGTATAAAGACAGCGGGACATGACCTCTAAAAAGAACAGATAGTGTGACAGGATGAGGATGCCATGATTTGCTGCGCACTGCCAGAGGATGATTCGCTCGCCGGTGGCAGGCCCACCAGTAAGTGTATCCTCATTTCCTCATTGTATCTGTACCCACAGTCCCGGACCAACGTGAGAGATAGGAACGCTAACGTGTGTTGCAAGCAGCAGGGAATATAGTAAGTCAGTCTTGCACACCAATATAACGGCGGCGGTAAAGCTAGCTAGCTACTTGATCAGTTGACAGAGACTGATGACTGATGCAGACCGACAGACAACCGAAATATGCTTATGGATTCATGAGTGGGGGTGGTCGCTGCTCGCTAATTAAGTAATTAGTCCATCTTCTTCTTCTTAGCCGACCAAATCGACTACCACCACCACCACCCTGCCTTCTCTAGCTACCCAGTAGCCACCCCCACGCGCAATCCAGGGCTTTTCACTCACTTGCAGAAGAGATCGATTAGCCCGGCCCCAGGCTATGTGTATCTCTACTCTCTAACCTGTCACTGTCAGTGCAAAAATCAGTTGGTGGATGTGATCAGCCAGGGAAGTGCGTGCTTCTAATCTAGTGCTTTCTGGGTGTTATATATAGGGCTCCAATCAAGCTTCCCTAGCTACCAACCTCAGTCTTCCTTACTACTACTGCAATTGCAATTGAGCTCCTCTCGTTTCCCAGCTGCTTAGTTGCATCTTCTTCTTCATCTTCTCCTCGGTTTGGTGAGTCCCCACCCTATAATTAATATGTTTCTATTTGTATATAATCCTATGTACTTTGCATGTCAATTATTTTGTTTTGGTCGAGGGCATCCAGTGAGTTTTGTACACGCTAGCTAGTCATGAGCCCGGCTACTTTTAGTGCAGTGTGGTGTGGTACCAGCAGCTAGCTAGTACGTACTTCCATGTATAGCTATCATATGCTATTAAACCGGAAGAGAAGGGGAGAATATGCACTTGCAGGCTGAAGTGACCACCATATTCCTGCTGGTACTCCTCATAGACTCATCCTAGTACGTAGTCTCTGTTGAGTTTCAATTGAGGTTGAAATTCGTCTCTGGAACCATAGTCCTGCTCGATCAATCGTTGTACCTCCGAAACCATATTCCTCTGCTGGTACTCATAGTACGACGATGCAGTCGAGCTGAGCCTGAAAAATTCGTCTCTGCGAGACCTGTACGTACATACCTGTAGTTCAGTCGTCTAGTCCACCATAAAATTGACCATAGACCAGATCTTCACTCTCTAACCGTAGTGTAGGCCGGCGCAGGAAAATGATGGAAAATACACGGAGAGAGGTTGTGGTGGATGTGTGAGAGGGGAGAGTAATCCTGAAGTGCACTCAAAGAAACCTGCTGGCCTTTGCATTCATGCCCCTAAAAGCTTCATCCTCAGCTATATGCAGGTCCTTTTCATTCCTCTTTTCTCTTCCATCTTCTTCCATTCCCACTTTACATTTCAAGCTAGACAATTCCATGCCATCAAGTGGTTGCAATCACCCTAGATTACAATTGTACTTTGTCCTCGGAAAATTGATCCAGAACATGATTGCAGATTTGCAGTGCACCTATAGTAGATAGATAGACAGATTTGGTGTGGGCTACATAGGCTGCTAGAGTTAGACTACAATATAATAGTTGTTCATATGAGCGTGCGCATTCGTGTCATCTGCTCTGCTTGCTGTCAAGTGTCTGTGGTCACCTCTCATTGCAGTGTTGCACGAGTGCGCCTACCTAGCAGCCATAATGCTCAGGCCCGTCGATGAGGGGGAGCGAGGTGAGCGACCGCACAGGGCCCCCAAAATCGAGGGGCCCCATCGAGAGAAAAATCCCTTCGTACCATCGCTAAAAAACAAGAAAAGAAAACTAACGTACGTGTATACGTGACTACGTGCTGTCTTTGATGCATACGGGAGTCTGGACTGCTGGTGCTAGAGGCCCAAATAACGGACAGAAAAGAAGGTTGGAGGCCCAATAGCAGGATCTGAAGAATACAAGATCGCTTTGCAGACGAACAGGCAGGGGGAACTGCCGTCTAGGTCTCGCGAGCGGCGATCCGGGATTGACGAAGGCGCTAGCAGTCGTGCCGGCGCCAACGCAGTTATGTCCAATCTATTCCTATTGTTGATCGTCTTGCTGCATGAAGACACAACAGCTCTGGACCGCGGTTCCGTTCGTCGCGTCAATCAGAATTGAGGAACACATCCAGGCCCTACGGACTGTGTTTCAATCTCCAAGTGCAAGGTTCCATTTTCAGTTCATTTTCTTTGTATATGAATGATCTATTCATCTACTGATTGTTACTGTTAGAAACTAATTAGATTCTATTTGATCAATGATCACTTATAATTTATAATTTGTTAGGTATTGTTTCTGAATCTTCATCATGTCTACTAGAATTAGGAAAGCATGAATCTGGTACTGCAAAGCGTAAGAAGAAACAAAGACTCGAAGTTAAGGCTCAATCTCTAACAGATTACCTTGATAGGTATTTGGTGAAATCCCGCCAACAAAATTCTGAAAATCACGAATGCTCCTTTTTGGTAGAACATGTGGTCCGTTCATTGCTTTGCAATCCCTTTTATCTTTTTAGCATTACTGTTAATATATATCTAAATAAGGTATAAATAAAACAAACTTGCAATTATATAATAAAGTGAGAGTATGCTTTACGCAAAATAATTTTTCTGTTATGTGAACTGTTTAAAATTTTGGGCCACATTCCGGTTTTCGCCCGGGGCCTCGAATTTCTGGAGACGGCCCTGGGTACTTGCGGTCCTTGAAGCTGAAGAAGTACCACTCCGACGACGACTGCTCGTCCTCCGCCACCTGACACGCTCCGCAACCTCCCCTGCCGCCGCCGCACCTCTCTGCACCATCCATTATTGTTAATATTGAACTTGAACACTATGTACTAAAAACACCACAAGTATTTTGGAACAGAGTGGTACCTTGGAGGTCCCATGGCTCGATCCTGTAGAGATCAACCTCCTGGATGATGGCGAGGTCGATCTTTTGGGCGGCCACCTTCCTGGCCAGGTAGTACCCCACCAGCTCCTCCTCAGTGGGGTGGAACCTGAACCCCGGCGGGGCACACGACTCCTCTTGCTGGTGCTGGTCCATTGCTAGCATCTACCTTCCTACCTGGTAGCAACCTAGCTCGATGTCTTCCGAACTGAAATCAAACGCACAACCTTTTCAACTTACTATTGTGCTAGCTGGTTCACTAATCGATCGATGGTGTATATATGTTGTATGCTGTGGACCAAACAAGAACGAGAGGAAGATCTTTATAGATAGCTAGAGATCCAGGGAAGCATTATCGGCGCCGGCTTCTGGAACGCCCGGCACACCACCCAACCTTCCTCCTGCATCATCATCACCATGATCATCATCAACGCGAGATTCTCAAGAAGAAGAAGAGGAGGAAGAAGAGAAACTGAAGAAAAACCTGTGTGGGTGCGTGCTCGCTTGTCTGGAGGCGGTACTCATGGATGATCCAGTCGGTCTTCCTACCGTTAGGCGCACGGCCCCTGTAGAACACCAGCGTCTTCCTCATGCCGATGACCCCTCGGCTCCTCGACGACGTCACCGGCTTGTCGCGGCCGGTGGCCTTCCAGAACCCGGCCGCCGTGGCTCGGTTGGTGCGTGTGCCGCTGGGGTACCAGAGGCCGTCCTACATCTTCCCTGCATACGCTGCCGCTCCGGGCCTCGGGGGCTACTACGACGCGCGGCCATGGCTGCACGGCCAAGGCGGCGACATCCACTACCTGCAGAGCGCCGCGGGCGCTGCCGGAGCTGGCGGCCTCAGCTTTCCCGGCCAGGGCATTCAGTACTCTGACGACGTGCTGGAGTCCAAGCAGAGTCTCTTCGGCAACATCCCGCAGCTCATCGAGAGCCCGCCGGCGACCACCGCGGTTGCCGGTTGCGCCGACGCCGGCTATGACATCGTGCAGCCGGGACAGGCGGCCGACATCGACTGGAACTTCCTTGACAGCCTGCTGTCCACGTCGCAGCTGCACCTAGAGCAGTGAAGTAGAGTTAGCAGACATACCGTAGCAGCATCGATTTCATTGTATACATCATTTGCTAATAATTAGTATCATTGAGTACAGATAGTAGATGACGTCCATGCGCTTCTGTTGCATTTGGGACACTTAGTTGACACTTGTACCTAGCTACACTGCTCTGTTCCACTTACTAAATCTATGTGTTTAACTCTAGCTTACTCTGTTCTACCTACTGAATCTATGTGTTTTACTGCAGACTACTCAGTTTCACATACTCAATTTCAGGGACATTCGCATGACTTTTTTAAAGGTGGACATGCATAGTAGTATGTGTCGACTCTGTTTTACTCACTGAATTTGTTGAACAGATGATCATCATTATCCAGTGTACGTATGATTCAAACTTTTTGGTTCGCCATACGCATGAAATAATTAAATGTGTGATGAGCCGACGGGGATTAATTAACATCGATCGAGCGCGATAGTGAGTTGATTAATTGAGTTTCCTGTCGATCGTCTTTTCCTGTGTAATTCAATTTTACGCGTCACGGGATTGTAGGTTTGAGTCGTAATTATGTCTAGATGAAGACAGATGGATGGGTCTCCAACTACCCATCGAGTACATATCGAGTATATAACGATATAGTCAACAAAGTGACAGGGAATTGCACTACCTAGCTAAGCACGTATCTTGAATACAAACTGTTGAGTGTGGCTGCTGTATAATAGGTTGATGAATACGTACAATATCGATGGAATACCTACTAAAAAGGAAAGAAAAGAATTTTTGGAAATTAGTTAGTCGAAAACTAAGCAAAAATTTTATTACTGAATTTTGATAAATTCCTGGAAGTAAAACAAACGTGCAGGTATTGCTTTGAAACTTACTCATTGGAGTTTCTATCGTGTGGCAATGGTATTTTGCAAATAAGCCACTGATAACAAATCCTCTTTTCCTGCCGCGATATCACTAGTTATTGTGTTATGTTGCTGGTTTTATTGCCTTCTTTCCCTAAGTATACATGTAATCATATCTACTAAAAATATTATTGTTGTCTTACAAAAATTCTTATCATGGTGTAGTGCAAAATATACTCCCTCCATTTTTTTTACGAGGCCACTATGGAATATACATTTTCCATCTATACAAGGCCACCAACAATAATCGAGACAAATTATTGATATTTTCTCGTACTAACAACCTATTTAATACTTGCATGCATGGAGTCATAATGACAGTCAGCTACTTCCTCCACTCAGTTTCTTTGCATACATGCGGAGTATTAATGATCCTAGTAAACAACAAGAAAAGTTGACTTGTAAAGCAGACATTAAATTTTACATTGCTACATGTATTGTAAGTATGTGGCCTTGTATATAAAAATTGAGGAAGTATTATAAAAATCATATTATATCAGAAACGCAACAAAGCAAAATATGACGCGCAACCGTATTAACCATATACGTGAATATCTGCCACAATTTCTTTCCATTAGATGCACAAAATTCAAAAAGTGCTTAAAGTTATGCTTGTGCTATGCCATGTATAACAATAATTGGTACGGTGTGTGCAAATCAAAAAATGGGAGTATAATGTTTATAATCGACATACAAACACTTCATTATACTTTGTTTATCATGGACCATTCCGGAAGTGATACATGGAGAAAATTAAAATATAAATGGAACATATTATGTAAAAAATATTAAGAATAAAATTATCCGCATTCTAAAAATCATGGCGACCTCTTACTTTCTTTGATAGACTAAATTAGGAAAAAAATTGGAAATGCATAAGGATAACGCTGGTCTGTACTGTGAGTACATCCGTCACCCTCTGTGTGACATCTTGTAAAGTTATCACATTTTGAAACATATTCAGGTGGGGAGCCTCCCCCTCCACCCGGGGTACATTTAAAAATTTCTGGTTTTTGGGTAATATCCCAGGAGCACTCGGTTATTCTTCCGATTAATCTCATTTTGTGTACGTCTTTGTTTGTACGTCCTGGCAGCATATGAGGTGCCAATGGCATCACGATTGGCGTAAATCCATCTAACCTCCTCAGCATCCCAATGATTTTCTTCCAAATGCCGGCGGTGGGTTTTCAAGGGTTTAGTACAATATTTTTATTCCACAGGTCTTCTGAGGACAATGGTACTCAAGCGGTCGATGGAGACATCCTGCAAGTGTAGGTCCTATCAGCATGTCGTTACAGTCATAAGCTCCTCAAAGTTTCAATCATGAAACCAGATCGTCCATGAAATAATACTAACCGAACTCCTTGAAATCATGAAACTTTTGTTCTCATTTTTATGTTTTATACAAATTCCAAAGGGCTGGACACACTTTTTTTAATAAAATCCCAGCAAAAGAAGATGTTTTACCTCTATTTGTATATTTGGATTTATCCTTTGATGTGGGTGGCATAGCATAAAAAATAACCTAGGAAAGGAGAGTCATGTTGTTTTTACTAAAAAAAATCTTACTCTAGAATTTTCTATTCGTGTAATCCTAATCATAAACTAGACATCGCCACCAGGATGTTTTTGAGACCATCAATTTATATAGAAAATGTATAAAGTGTGTTTACGCAAATATCAAAATAAATCCATGAAAACATGCTAGACTGTGTTTTTTTGTTGTTATTTGCTCTAATTTATGGGATTGGATTTAAATCTTTAAGGTACAATTAGTCAAAAAACATCTAATGTCACTTGTATTACAGTCAAGATTAAAATTCTTAATAGTGCGTGCGTATTTTAGACGAGGAACATTAAAAATCTAACATGAGTTTTTATTAATATTTAACAGTGTTATCACCCGTGGGTTGTCATAATTAAGTTATCAAAATAATATTGGCTTTGAAAGCGAGATGATGAAAGTAAGTTAGAAATAACCATAGAAGTTTAGTATAAACATGTCCAAATCGTGACTCCTTAATAACCTGAACAACCACGTTTATAGATAGAATTCATAAAGCCCAACTTCAAACTAATGAAGTCATCAGTTTCTAGTATTTTGCTGCCTAGCAGTACAAAATTACTAACATGTACGAAAACTAAAAGGTTACAAGCAAAGATTGCTCCAAAAAAGAACTAGAACAAGCAGCGGAGCAAAGAGCAAAATAGACAGAACACAAAAAAATGTGTGTATATAAATATAATTATAAAACTGTAATATCTTCGATTTCAATCGGGGACAAACCTGTGTATAGATTCCCTACAATATTTTTTCTACTAAAATTTATGGATGCAAAATTTATGCGAAGTGCTAATACAATATTATTTGCCCTAAAATAATTTATGTAATTCCCTATTGAGTATTCAATTAACTCATGTGCATGTTATTCCCTTTTGTTTGCCATTTTTGAACAAATATTTTTTAGATAATATCTTATTACAGAAATAGTATGAAATTATGGCTTGAAAATGGAGCACAAAGAAGATTAAAACGTGGACTAGGTGCTACTTTTCTACCAGTTGTAATGTCACAATGAGCATGAAACAATCAAGGGGAGGGCTAATAGTCATTGTCGGTGTCAAAACCAGTAGATCTCGGGTAGGGGGGCCCAAGCTGTGCGTCTAAGGATCAATGGTAATATGGGACCAAGGGGACACAACACTACAAAAAAAAGACACATCCGTGACATTTTGGGCTGAACGAATTTTTCCCTGTCATACTTATGACACTTCTATGATGATAATTGTGACAAAACTCGGTATCATCATAGATGTGGTGGGCTCCTACTTCTATGACAAAAAATCATGACAGAAAATGGGCTTTCGTCCTGGGCGGGCCGGAGACGCAGCTGCATGACATTCTTTGGGCCGTCCATGACTGAAAAAACCGTGGTAGAAGCGAGGGCGAGGAAAATTTTGGCGAGTTCCCGGTTATGGAGGGTGGTCGGGGACCGAGCGATGCGTGTTTCTCTCGTACACATACGCGCGTGTGTGCGAGGCGTTGGGCTCTAACTGAACCCGAGTGAGGCGTTGGGCTCTAAAATAACCCGAGCGATTGCACTAGCTACGTTACTGAACCCGAGTGATTCCTTCGCTACTGCTGCTAACTGAAGCCGATCGAACCCTCCTGCCTTCTTTCCTTGATGAACATGAGCATTGTGGGGGGGGGGGGGGGGGGGGGTTGGATGAACAGTTCGGTGGGGTGGATGAACAGAACCCCGTGGTGTAGCCTCTAGATGAACATGAGCCCGATCGAGCTGGTTGGGGCTGGATGAATAGGACCCCGTGGAGGGCTGGTTGAATAGTAGTCGGTGGAGTGCTGGATGAACAGTATCCCATGGAGGGGTGGTTGAACAGGACACCGTGGAGATGACTGGTTGAACATTAGCCGGTGGAGGAGTGCGCGGTGGAGGCTGGATGAACAGTCGCAGGTGGAGGCTGGAGAAGGTCGATGGTGGATGAACAGTAGCCCGTGGAGGCTGGAGGAGGTCGACGATGGAGATGAACAGTATCCCGTGGAGTCCCGTTTTGCGATACGCCACACCCCTCCCGATGAACATGACCCCCATTTCAACCGTAGCGCTCCAACACAAGTCCGTTTCCTTCGTTTTGCGGTACGCCACACCCCTCTCGATCAACAAGACCCCGTTTCGACCGTAGGAGGTCCAACAGAAGTCTGTTTCCTTCGTTTTGCGGTTCGCCAGACCCCTCCTGATGAACAGGATCCCGTTTTGATCGTGGCTGGTCGAACACAAGGCCGTTTCCTACGTTCTGCGATACGTCAGGCCTCGTTTCCAATGGTTGTTCTGTCCAAACCCTCCCAATGAACATGACGACGCATTCCGTTCCGACCCAGCCGGTTGGCTCCCAATGACCACGACAACGACGCGGTTTCTCCGTTCCGACCCAGCCATTTACACGAGCCCTGGTTGTACGTATGCGCGAGTAGGCGTTCGAGACCCCGCTCGTATGTACGTACGTGACCGTATTTACTTTCTTGCACACTGGCCGTTGTACCTACGTGTACATGTTACATGCATGCCTCTACTACAACACGTGCGCGTCTACATTGTACACGTTCGCGGCCAGAATGACAACGCTACGTACGCTTCGACCAGGTGGGTCCAGACTGTCAGACACTTCCTTTTGTGCGAAGATGTAGCTGGTGGGTCCCAGCAATCAGGGGGGCGAATTATTTTTTTCCCGTAATATGGACGCACTTCCTTGCGTGCGAAGATGTAGCTGGTGGGTCACAACAGTCAGGGGGGAAACTTTTTTTCGCGAAATACGGTGGCCCGTACGGTGGGTCCCTGCTGTCAGGTGGAGGAATAATTATTTTGCACGTAATAAGGAGGCACTTCCTTGCGGCCGCCGTGGACCCGGCTGTCAGCCTCTCCACGCATAGTACTCTTCTGATGGAAGTCGTTCCTTGACCACGTTGACCACGCCGCGCCGAGAGCACCAGGGCGGTGGACGACGGAGAGGCCTAGGAAGGGGACAACGCGGAGCGGGGGAAGACGCGGCAGTGGAAGCCCCCGCGGAGAGGAGTACGAGGGTTCACTGGTTTGGCTGCGGTGTGAGGCTGCCGTCGCCGCAGGGCCTAGCCAACGGTGGGAATAGTAGGGGGCGGTGGGAACAGCAGGCCACAGGTGGCAGGAGCATGCGGCACCACCGGCGCTGCTTTGGGCGGCTGGAGCAAGAAGACTAGATGTTGAAGAAGCACTACGGCCGTTGGATGGATGGACATCGTACGGTCACTCAAGCTAGAATCGTTCATATTGACTAAGTTGACAAAGCCTTCCGTCCCCATCAACTTAGCAGGCCCACAAGTCAGCCTCCCACCAAGGTGGGTCCCAGCTACCAGGGGGAGTATTCATTTTTGTGTGCGTAATAAGGAGGCACTTCCTTCAGTGAGAAGATATAGCTGGTCGGTCCGAGCTAATAGCGGTGGGAACTTTTTTTCACGAAATACAGAGGCCCTTTCGGTGGGTTCCAGCTGTCAGGTGGAGGAATCATTATTTTGCGCGTAATAAGGAGGCATTTTCTTGTGTGGGCCCCTACTGTCAGCCTCTTCTGATGATTGTTGTTTGTTGACCATGTTGACCTCGCTGCGCCGAGAGCACAAACGCGGTGGACGAGGGCGAGGCCCAGGAAGGGAACGACCCGGAGCTGGCGAAACCACCGCAGCGGCTGCCCATGCTGAGGGGAGTACGAGCGCTGACTGGTCGGCTGTGGGGTGAGGCTGACGTCACCGTAAATAACAGGATGTGTGGGTGGGTAGAGGGATGGCCTGGCGGCAGCACAGCCAGCCACGGGAGGAGGGAGCAGGCAGTCCTGCCGGCGCTAGTTTGGCGGCCGGAGCAGGAAGACTAGAGATTGAAGTAGCACGACGGCCATTGGATGGACATCCAACAGTCACTGCTCTGTGTTGACTAAGTTGATAAGACCTTCCGTACGCGTCAATTTTTTTTTAAGACAGCGTCATCGTTAACCTAGTAGGCCCAGAAGTCAGCCTCCAAATCTGTGGAAAACAGCATACAGCCTATTAGCCATTATTTTCAATAATTTACAGCCCATTTGCTAATTCGTAAAGATATTTGAAACCCATATTCTTTTTATTAGCATTGGTCCATGGCGGCAGCACTGTGTATATAAGGTAGTACTGTAATGCTAGCAAATAGTGTATGTGCTACGTACGTATGCTTGGTCCATGTCCGTGGGTATTGAGCAGAGTGACCAGAATTCAATATATACGCTCGTTGCTTATACTGAAGCTGCATGCATGCATGCTGATGCTGGTCTGGCATGCATCTGGTGGAGTACGTAACAATTTATTCTGCTGTTTTTCCGAATCGGATCGAGCCCCGGCCGGCCCCATACTGTGCCAAGCTAGGGCATGGCAGAGCATGAGGAGAACCAGTCAGCCAGTGCACAAGAAATTTCCGTTCTTTCTCCAAATTTTACGTCACAATAACTCAATACAAGCTTCGCTATATAGTCTTGGGCTGTACCGCTGTAGCAATGTGAAATTTCACTAACTAATGCCTACTTCATTGTGGTTTATGATCAATTTTCTTTTGCCCGCCCAACTTATTTGTTGTGGCTCCGCCACTGCCCATTCATACAGCTTTTAACTTTTGAATTGCCAAATATATATATATATATATATATATATATATATATATATATATATATATATATATATATATATATATATACTACCAGTTAAGATGGATCATCGATCAGTTCAATTAAAAGAAGGGAAGAGCCTTTCTGTCTATTTTTTCAACACTAATAGACAACGACTAGATATTTATCACATTTGCAACATCAGCATGCATGAAAGAATTGTATAATTGTATGATGCATACTGTCTGGTGCGTACGTAGGTACTGTACCATATATTGATATGTAGGACTCTTTTGACCGAACTGATCTGAAATGAGAGAAAGTTTGCGATGTTGGGTGAATCAAATTATGTCTCTGTCATCGATCTGCGTGGAGATCTTCCAGAAGCTTGCTTTGAATTGGTTACAGGTATTATATACTACTCCAAATCTTCCAGAAGCTTGATTTGAATAGGAGTACATGCTGCCAGTCAGTTTGCACGAACGGAAAAGCAGACGCAGAACACACAATACTGAATGCAATATATATACTCCTACTAGATTATGCAACGCAAAGTAGATTCGGATAGATTCGCACAGAGCCGACTGCTGACCAGAAAGTTGGAGACAATCATCAGCATTGGGTAATTGGCCGCTTTCGTTTGGTCTGAGCACCGACCATGTATCTATTAACTTTTGAAGCAGCTTATTTGCATCAAAAAGAAGTAGAAAAGCAGACGACGACAGGAAGAATAACGCAATTTAGACCCGTCTTCAGTTCTAGTCATTGGTCCAAGTCTTGTAAATTAAAGGATAGGACAGAAATCAACATGCGGTGATACGTAGATAGGCTAGCTACTCTATGTGCGTCTTGATTGTCGTAAAAACCTAAGGGGGACCCCGTCTAGGAAACTTGCAAAAGACAATAGCCCAAGTGGCGCCGTAGTACATCGCCTTGAGTGGTCTATCAGGAATGAAATCACACGGGATGCAAATGGAGGTGCTGCTTTCGAGCTAGGTTCGTCGGCGGCATGAACATTTACCCCCCACTCCAGTCCTGGTGTTTTGAACAGTATCCACTGAAGTAGGAAAAAAGAAGAAGAAAAGGCAAGATCGGTCCATGGACGAAGATGCAATTATTGCACGAATTAGCAGCTAGAATCGATCGGTGTGAGTGAGAGTGACTGGCATTGACGAGTGCACGCGTAAGTGTGTACATATATCATTGCTAATTCAGAGAAAAAAAATCCTTGCTAGTTGTTTAGTTAGCTTGATCTTGAGCGAGTGAGGGAGGCATGTGTGGTTATGGCATCATCCCTTCCTCAACTCGTAGCGATGGGTGCATACACTGTACCAGTATAAATAAACGAGCGAGGACTATAATTAATCAAGGAGGAAGAACTGTGTCGCGCCATGGATGGATGGATGGAGCTCAGCCCTGTTCCCCGAATACAATACCGGGCGCGCTAATTCACATCATCTTTAACTACCATGAAAGTGATATGGCACACAAAAAAATTGTTGGACACTCAAAAATGTTACTAAACAATAAAAGTGTTCAGTACAACCGGTTGGAGGGATTGCGTAGATGCCTGTCTCTCTAGTGAGTTATTTTCCTTCAAAAAAAAGGACTAAACAAATGTGATATTTTCTTAAGTTCCCTTGTTCCCATCCGGTTGTTCATTATCCTATCGTACAGGAAAGGACTGCAATCAACTCACGCACCTGTCCACTGCCGGAAAAAGATAGCTAGCTAGCGACATGAAAAGAAAAGGAGACCACGCACTGTCATAAAGCGACCGATCCATTTGATCCATGGAGACGAACGGCACGCGTTTCGTGTTCAAATTTCAGCAAACAGAGGAGAAGAGCGAAGAAAATTCTCGCCGTTACGAGCTTTAGCTAGGGACCCAAATATAGCGTTGCTGTATAGCTCGGGTTATTGGGTTGGGTGTCTTCTCATCTCTTTCTTCTTGATTCACACTTTTGCGGCGAACTATAGATGGCACGTCCATTCAATACGTGAATGCTACATTAATGCTGCATTAAATTTTGCGGTGTGATGCTGCATGCATGCAGGCTGGTGAAGTGGCAAAAATATTAGTATTATTTTTAGGGAATTTGTATTGCGGGTGATTATTTTTAGGGAAATGGAACCGATATCTATTTATTTTGACGGAAAGTTGCTCCGCAGTAAAATGCTTCAAACATTTGACAGAAACATGTTTGGAGTAACGGACGCGTCCTGCGGACGGATAATTTATCCATATTAGAAGATAGCGTTGGAGATGCCCTTACTTACGCAAAAATGTAATGTGGATTCGGATGCAACTATTAGATATGGAGACTGATGGGAGGCCCCCACAAAAACGGACCAATTAGAGAGAGAATTATCAGAACACCGACCAACCTGCTTTGTACTATACGGCCACAAGAAGGGATCAAGGAGACAGAAGCAAGCATGTAAAAGAACAGAAGAAGAGGCCACTAAAAGCAGAGGACAGAAAGATACAAGATTGCAGTTTAGATCCATCTTTCTTTCAGGTAAAGGTCATCCATCCAAGACTAACTTAGCTAATCAATCTTAAGATTATCTAAAGGAGAATGATCGAGGACAGAAAGCAGCAAATAAAAGGCAGATTATCAATATATAATGCGTACTCTTACACGCGTCTTGTCATGGAAAAGACCTCAAGACAAAATAATCAATAGTGCTAACAAAGGCAGAGATCTTCCGAGATACGACGAAGACATCAAGAATTTGTTCAGGGTTCTTCTTTGACCAGTGACCAAGCTAGACGCGGCTGTTGTGTCATCGTCGCCGTCGTTGTCGCGTCTCGCCATCATGTAACCACCGGAGCAGTAAAAACGATTTCGATTGCAACCTACGATGAATAGGGTACTCCACCCGGCCGGCAGCAGCTCCAGTACGCTTGTTCGTTCCTTTCCTAGAAAAAGATAAGGCCATAATCAATTAGGAGCCAAAATAGTGAGAGTGACCGGCATGTATTTGATCGGCAGATTGGTGTTCGCGTATATAGTAGTCGAATGTGTGGCCATGAATTGCAGGCAGCATCGATGGACCGTTCGGCTCAGTGAGCAGCAGCTATCTCATCTTGCTTGGCAGCGATGGCCGGGTGCATGCACTATTTTTGGAGGCCAATGAGCAGAAGAAGAAGATGCAGATGCAGTATGTCTCCCCTGCTCGAGCCAATCCTGCCGGTTCCTGAAATGCCGGATGCGCATATGTATATTTCCATCGTTGCGTTTAAGCTTTAAACCATTATTAGAGTATCTAAAACTACAACCAGACCCCTCAACTTTTAACGGACGAAAGCATAGGGGTCAAGTTAGCCCAGTCCGGTTCATAGTAACCCAATAAAGAACTGCACTTCACCAAAGAAAAAGCAAGTCTCTCTATTAAAAAAAAATCATATATGCATATGGTGGTACTTGCTTACTAAAAACATCAGAATTGTTCAGTTTTTTTAATAATTTGTGGTGTGTGCATTCTAAGATGTCTGAATTGTTCATATTCTTTTTTTTTTCTAATTTACTGCCACATGTGATGGATTAAAGAGCCTAGGTTCGAGTCTCACCACCTCCTATTTAATTTGAGCATACCTCCTACTGTGCTCAACTCTTTTTTTTAGTATATACTCCCTTTGTAAACTAATATAAGAGCGTTTAGATCATTAAAATAGTGATCTAAACACTCTTATATTAGTTTACGGAGGGAGTACAGAAAAGGACGGAAAATAGATTAATTCTCTCTCCTGGTCATCGTATATGTGAAACCGGTCACATTGTGGTCTGGTTTTTGCACTTACTCGTGTAATGATAGCTCGAATGTCTTGTCCTTGTCTCTCCTTGACTCAGTTGAATTCTTGCTTGATTTTCATGAATTCATGTACAAAAAAATTAAGATAAAATCAGTCGTATTCAGTGGAAGGATCTACCAGCCCCGATAGAATAGTGATCGTCCGAGTACTATCTGTCATCACCGCCTACGTGGTCCGTGTTGAATCTACTTTTCTTCAATTGAAAACTGAAAAACGACACCGCATATATAGCCGTGTTGAAATTTTAGTTACAATACATAGACTTAACTATCTAGCAACCAACACAAATCGAAAATGTCTAGTGCTGCGTGGCTGATGATTGATCTGGCTAGCTCCACGTATATACCGTCAGCCGAGATCGACCTGCTACTATCACTGGACCATTCATTGGTTTATCACTCGGACCCGACTCCTAGTTGCACGCCCAACTGAGCATGTTATGTTTGGGCTGGACGAGTGTTTCACGCTTAAGCTCGAATCGATCGACATATCTTCTCATTCTTCTTTACACTCAACTTTATTTTGTACGTACGTACGGATTCAAGCTTAACATGGGTAGAACTTCACTAGTCGAGACACTCTGATCAGTGGGTGAACAGCTACATTGCTTTTTTTTTTTTTTTTTTTTGAGATCTGAAGTAGACAGGCCTACTCAGAAAGACTAGGATATTCAGATATCAGAAGGGATCTTAATCTAGTCGGGACATTCGCAATCAACTGAATATCTCCATCACTCCTAGTCATTGCTGCCAGGTTGTGAGCCAGGGAATTTCTGCTCCTTTCCACGTATCTAACAGAGCTCTCCGAGAAAGAACACATGGCCTGACGGATATCCATCATGATTCCGTAGTAGGGGCAGCGCGTGGGAGTCTGCATTAGCAATTCCTTGACAATGAATTGGTTGTCCGTCTCAATGACAACACGTCCATTTGAGAACTTGGTCAGCTCCTTGATGCCAGCGAGAACAGCTCTGGCCTCGACCTCTTCCACGGTACTGCATAAAGGCAGTTTTTTGCAGCAAGAGAAGAGTACAACGCCCCTGGAGTCACGGGCAACAGCACCAGCAGAACTCTCTCCTGTTTCGGCCAAAAAAGCCGCATCGGTGTTGAGTTTGACAGTACCATGCGCTGGAGGACTCCACTTCATATCCTGGGCATGTGGCAAACCCGTTTTGGTTATCTCCTTGACATTGGTGTTCTTCCCTCCCGTCCACTCAGCTGAAGTTTCTACATTTCTCAGCTCTTCCTCATACCGTGTTAGGAAGTGAACCGAACGTCCGATTGTTTCCCTACCTTCATTGCGCACACAGTCTTCCCGGAGAAACCAACTACGCCAGATTAGCAAAAGGATTCTTGCTCGCATGTCCTCGTTAACAGAGTCCAAGAGCACTTGTAGCCAATCGTCACCTGTGTGCCTGAACTTTTGTTCCGGTGGTAGATCCCTGGTTTCTCTCATGGCTGCTCTTAGGCCCCTACTCTTTGTGCACATGATCACTGCATGGTACTCATCCTCAATGCCATTCCCACAGATGTTACAAATGGCATCCGTCTCCAGAGTTCTTTTCCACTTGTTTTCCTTTGTTGCTAGCGTGTTCGTAGCCACCCTCCATCCAAAAATTCTGATCTTCCCGGGGACTTTGGCTTTCCAGATCAGGTCCCATATGTTACGATCATTTGGATTCTTAGAAGAGTTTGAAGGGTTCTGGGCCATCTAGGGGAGCCCAGCAGCAGCCAATTTGTACGCACTTCTCACCGAGAAAACTCCATTATTCTCATAGTGCCAGGCCACTTGGTCCGCTACTTCGAGGAAGGAATGGGGATCTTGCATATCTCATCAGCATCAAAGGAGAAGAAAATTTGTCTAATCAGTTCTTCGTTCCACTCTTTCCTATCCTGGTATAAGAGTTGGCTCACCCAGCGGATTCGGGACCTTCTTATAAATGTTGCCGTCCTGAGGCCCTCACGTCTCGGTATCCATTGGTCCCTCTGGATCTGTATACTTTTTCCATCCCCTACACGCCAGATCAAGCCTTTCTTGAGGAGTTCTAGTCCAAACTCAATTGCCCTCCATACCGGCGATGCATCAAAAGCGAAAATCGTATCCAGGAGGTTTCCATTTGGATAGTACTTTGACTTGAGCACTCTCGCGCATAGGCTATCCGGGTTTTGGATCAGTCTCCAGCCCTGTTTCGCAAGGAGGGCCTGGTTAAACAAGTGCATATCACGGAAGCCAATGCCACCCGCTCTTTTCGGCATTATCATACGCTCCCAAGACATCCAATGAACCTTCCTATGCCCCTCCTCATCACCCCACCAAAAGTCCCTGATCATCCTTTCATATTTCTCACAAAAACCCTTCGAGAGCATGAAGACACTCATGGTGAAAGTAGGGAGGGCTTGAACAACCGATTTGACGTGGACCTCATTTGCGGCATAGGACATGAACTTCTCAGACCAGTCATTGCATCTCTTACCAAACCTATCCATGATTGGTTGAAAGTTATCATCTTTCATTCTTCCCTCGGGTGTTGGCAATCCAAGATACTTACTTTCAAAAGAGTCTGTTTGCACACCAAGGATGCCCTTTATTTCCTCTCTAGTACCAACCGGGCAGATCTCGCTGAAGAGTAGTGAGCATTTACTCGTACTCAGCAGCTGGCCCGTACATCTCTGGAATGTATTTAGAACTCTTTTGATTGTCTCAGCTTGTTCCGGTGTCGCCTTGAAGAAAATCAAACTGTCATCTGCGAATAGAAGGTTGGTTATGCCCGGGCTGTTTCTGGCAATCTTCAACGGGTCAAACTTTTTACCGCCAATTCCTTCTTCAGGAGATGCACTAGGCCATCAGCGACAAAGAGAAAGAGGTAGGGATTGAAAGGGTCCCCCTGTCGCAAACCCGGGAGGGGATGAAAGGGTCCAACATGACTCCGTTGCATCTCACAGAATATCGCACAGACCGGACACACTGCATGACCCAACCCGTCCATTTGTCACAAAAACCCACCTTCTTGAGTACTCCCTCCAAGAAATCCCAATCCACCCTATCGTAAGCTTTGGCCAGATCCAATTTATATGCGCAATACGTGTCTCTGGCGTTCCTGCTGTGTTGGATCTTGTGGAAGCATTCAAAGGCAATGATAGCATTGTCAGTAATCATCCTACCTGGGATGAAGGCACTTTGGGTCTCCGATATGATGCCATCAAGAAGAGGCCGTAGGCGGTTCACGAGGCACTTCGCAATCACTTTGTAGATGACATTACAGAGGCTGATTGGTCTGTAGTCTTTTAGTGATTGAGGATCTTTTCCTTTTGGTATGAGGACAATCACGGTGTCGTTAATGCCTTCTGGGAGAACACCTCTCTCAAAAAAATCTAACACACCTTTCACGACATCCTCTTTAATTTCCCCCCAATTTCTTTGGAAGAAACGCGTCGGGAAGCCGTCTGGGCCCGGTGCCTTAAGGGGGCCAATCTGAAACAGAGCATCGCTAATTTCCCCAGCTGTGAAGAGTTTTGTTAGGCCATCATTCATAGCTGCATCAACGCGTTCAGTCACAAGCTCCAGGATTTCAGTGGGGTCAATGCCCGCTTCTTTCTCATAGAGGCTTTTGAAAAAAGACATTGTCATATTGTGTATAGCTTCGTCTTCCTCAACCCATATGCCTCTGTCATCCTTTAGTTTTATAATTGTGTTTTTCTTTTTCCTCCATGTCGCTTTCTGCTGAAACCACCTTGTATTTCTGTCCCCATGTTTAATATACGTTGCTCGTGATCGTTGCCTCCACATAATCTCCTCCCGCAGTAGCAGCTCATCCAAATCCCGCCCAAGCTTGCTCGTTTTCTCCTGTGCAGCAGCCGAAGGAGGCCCATTCCATAACCTGCTTAGTTTTTTCCTTATTTCTGCAGTCTTTCTAATGACCGATCCAAAATCTTTGCTCGCCCAGTTCCTCAACTCTTTCTGCAAGTTCTGAATTTTGGCACCTACCTTCTGTAAATTTACTGCAGGACCATCTTTGTTCCAAGCTGCAGTGACTGTTTTTTGCAGGGAATCCGCTCGCTCCCACATTTGTTCGTATCTGAAATTTTGCGATCCCTTTTCTCCCACAGGTCTCCATTCCTTCTTGTAGCCCACTCGCACGAGGATAGGTAAATGGTCCGATCGTGATGAACAAATATGTTTGTAGCTTCTTTGAAGTAATCTGTCCAAGTTGGTGAAGCTACAGCTCTATCTAAACGGGCATTGCTTTTTTTTTTGTCATGACAAGTTACTAATTGGTGGGGAGCCAGAAATTAAACAAGAGAAGAAGGGGGAGACATGGATCACAAAAATAATACTAGCTAGCTAGGGATGAATTGGACCTCGCGAGGCTAATGAATGGTAGATGATCAATATAATACATTCTCACATGTGCGTCTTATCGGGGAAACTCAAAGCCAAGTTAATCAACAGTGCAACAATGGCGGGCGGAGATCTTCCAAGATCCGAAGAAGACAGAAAGAAGTTCTGCTAGATGGCGGGCGTATATTTTGGTTGGATAGAATGTCTGGCCTGTCATGCATTGCAGCGAACAGTTCAAACCGGGCAGCATCTTTCTTTTCTTGCTTGGCAGCGATGGTGCACTGGATCCGGATGAGGATCCTCTGAGGTACGGTTTGACCACTGACAGATGGGCCCGCCAGGAAGTAGGCCCACGTGTTAGTGCCCTCAACGGCATGAAACCGGCTCCTCTACCGTGCAGCGGGCACAGCAGGGATGCTACAGTATCCCGGGACAGTGTAAATACAGAAGGCACGGCAGGATGAACTGTAGCCGGAATTACTGTTTGCATACTGTAGCGGAATATACTGTTTCGGTTTCTGTAGCATTTGCACTACTGCATCTAACATCTGATAGATGCCCAAAGGCAGGGTACTGTAGCGTCCCTGCCGTGCTCACTGCACGGCTCCTTCCCAACGGCATGTGATGTATGCTAGGAGAGTTGCTTCCTCGTGCACCACTATGGGGCCAAAGGAGAAGACGAAGATGAAGTATGTCTCTCCTCCTCGCGCCAATTCAGACGGTTCCCGGAATGCCCGACCGACTTGCGTGCCAATTTCCATCATCGTTTCAATCAATTATTTGGTCTGCATCGTTTTCTTAGAAAGCGACACAGAAGATATCATATGAGACGCTTGTACAACGCTAGTATGGAGCCTGCAGAACGGTAAATTGCATATGCGACGCAGCAACCTCTGGGGTTTCATATACTTGTATATACTGAACCAGACAAATTTTTCTCTCAGTCTTGTAACGATGGCCTGAATATCTTGTCCGCGCCTTGACGATTCGGTGCTGAATTCTTGCTTGATTTCTCATTAATGAAAGAATTATTGTTTTTTCTCAGTAATTCGTTAACAAAACAATCATATTAGTCGTATTTGATCGAAGGATCCATCCACCCCGAAGAGGATAGCGATGGAGCGAGGGACAGACTGTGCCGTGTCATCACCATGTACGCGTTCCGTGTTGAATCTATCAGTCCTGGATTGAAATTAAAAACTGAAAAACGACACTGCATGTTCCATGTTGAATTTTAGTTACCATGCATAAACATAACTATCTAGAGAAGCAAACGACACAAAACGAATATGCATAAACATAGCTGTTGCCTTGATGCACGAGATCACTGCGCTAGGTTTGGCTCCAAGCTTTTTTCAGTCTTTTTATTAATCTACTTCAACCTGTGGAAACGTATACGTACACACTGATCCTGACATGCGTAGAGCTACTGTCCTTCCGTACACTCTGCTCCACCAAAATTAATCTTCTGAGCGACACTGTACGTGGAGCTAGCTACTGTCTGCGTACGTATTCGTGTGTACGTGATCTGGACCGTGCATGCCTGCCGCAGCTAGCAGCATCAATCTTCCACGAATCCAGTGTTGCTCTGCTCAGTTAATATTTACGCGTAACATCTCTCCTACGTACCAACTGGCGATCACCAGAATATATTTTCTGTGAACATAATTTACTCCGTTCGTCCCATAATATAAGATCTTATTATATCTGGCCTTTCGTCCTCAAGAAAAGTGTCTTTCCTCCTCTCCCTGGTGCTGCCGCCAATCCGCCCACCTCTGATGGCCTTTGGGCCGTGGAGGTGCGGAGGATCTCGGCCCCCCGCCGGTGGGAGGGATCCTGTTCTTGCTTTTGTTAGGTTCAACGTCTTTGTTGTGGCGTTGTGACGGTGCTGATGTCCCTCAGTAGGAATAATGTTTTCTAAGTTCTACCCCCATCTCGATTATGCAAATAGTATCATCGGAGGATGTTTGGAGGTGAGGTGTGTCTCCGTCGTATCTCGTGGGATTCGGTTAGTACTAGTTTTCAGTTGGTCTTTTTGGATCAAGTTTTCGTTCTTCTTCGTTCTTGTGGTCACGTTTGATATTTCTGATCTACAACTCTCTTCATCGGGGATGGTTGCTGCTCCGGTGTGTTGGTTTTTTGGGGCCTTAGTACGACGACTTTTTGACTGTCTACCACAACAAGGTTTGCCCAACTCTGGTGAGGGAAGGGTGATGACGCCGACGCACGTTCGGCTCGTCCAATGCTTGTAGTCATCGCTAGGTAGTCCATGGACCTGATTATAATTCTTATTACCTCTGTACTGCCATGATTGATAAACAGGTTGGAAATTTCTCTCGCAAAAAAGGATCTTATTATTTTCCAATATGCACACATATTTCATGTAATAAGATTTTATATTCTGAAAAGGAGGGAGTACCTATTTGTATAGGGAAGATTCTCCTCGGACCAACCTATCGTTGATATTTATCAACGTCTAGCTAGAACTCCACCACTGAATAGCATCGCAATCACAGCGCCACACGCTTTTCTGTTTTGTGTACGTCTCACAACTTGCATGCATTAGCATGTACAGTACACTAGTGTACTATAAACCGAGTTAACTATGATTTATGTATTCTACCTGCTCAGCCCAATGCAGCCGTAACGTAGGATGCAAGCAACACACAGTGGAGAAATATAGACACAGCTTGCAGTGGTACGTACGTTGCACCCTTGTCTGCCACTGTTGTATTTCTATTAGCGCTAATTAACTAATCTAAGCGATTTGTTTATTTTGCTTCGCTTTTTCCCAGAAGTGTACTTTGCTGCTTTTTTTAATCGAGACCGCCAATTGCTGAAGTGCATGAGAACGAAAAATATCACGTCGGTTCAAATCCAACGGCTGACGTGTTTCTTCTTCATTGTGCCATCTTCTTCCTCCTTTGACGGATCCAGCACGGGCTAGGACGCCTGCTGCTGCCATCCACGGCTGGCGACACCCTATGTCAACCTCTGACTCCCTTCTACGGTTCTACCTGGGGGTGCCGTTGTTGCGACGCCCTATGGGTCATTCCCATCCTGGGCGTCACCGGCGTGGAGCTATGTGGGCATCACCGGCGTGCCGCTGTTGCGCTCGCCCCGTTGTCACTGCCTTCAGGCCCGGAGCTATGTGGAAAATCGACTGACTGAAATCGCAACTTCAGTTGCCTGACAAACAGCAAAACCGTTGTTACTTCAGATTAACTAATCACATAGGCTGGACCTTTTTCAAGTCACTGGAGTACGTAATTTGCAACATATGTTGTATGAATCCGTGCAGAAGATACGAAGTATGCAGCGACATGTCCCGGTCAATAGATCGAAATGGGCGGCCACGGGCATGCATATGCCATGATGCGCACAATCTTGGCAAGTAAATCCCAGATTGAGTAGAAGCATTGCATCCACCAAGCCGGACAGCGACAACTCACAACTTCTACCGTCATATATACGGTACAATACAGTGTGTATACGTAGTATTCCTAGTGGGACATCACCTCTAAACGGAAAAGATAGTGGGACAGGATGGAGATGCAATGATTGGCTGCGCACTGCCCGAGGATGATTCGCTCGCCGGTAGCAGGCCCACCAGTAAGTGCCTCCGATTTTCCACAAGGAATCTATATGTGTATATCCTCGTTTCCTAATTGTATCTGCACCCAGAGTCACCAACCTGAGCTTGAGCTATGCGGGCTAACGTGTGTTGCAAGCAGGGGAAGATAGTGAGTCAGTCTTGCACACCAATATAACGGCGGCGGTAAAGCTAGCTAGCTTCTTGATCAGTTGACAGGGACTGATGCAGACCGACAGACAACCGAAATATGCTACCCCATGGATTCGTGAGTGGGGGTGGTCGCTGCTAGCTAATTAGTCCATCTTCTTCTTCCTAGCCGACCAAATCGACAGCCACAACCACCCCCGTGCCTTCTCTAGCTAGCCAGTAGCCACCCCCACGCGCAATCCAGGGCTTTTCACTCGCTTGCAGAAGAGATCGAGTAGCGCGGCCCCGGCCTGCTCTCTACGTGTGTCTCTAACCCGTCACCGTCAGTGCAAAAATCTACTGGTGGATGTGATCAGCCAGGGAAGTGCACGCTTCCAATCTAGTGCTTTCTGAGTGTTATAAATAGGGCTCCAATTAAGCTACCAACCTCATTCTTACTTACTAGTACTGCAAATTGCAATTGAGCGAGAGACCCTCACAAGAACTACCTTCTGGTGGTCCTTCTGGTTGCATCTTTCTTGATCTTCTCCTCGGTTGGGTGAGTCCCCACCTTATGATTAATATGGTTCTATTTGTATATACTCCTATGTCCTATGTAGTACTTTGCATGTCAATTATTTTGTTTGGTCGAGGGCAACCAGCGAGTTCTGTACACGCTAGATAGTTATAGGTCATGGCCGATCGATGAGCTCGGCTACTTTTAGTGCAGTGTGGTACCACCAGCTAGCTAGTACGTACTTCCATGTATAGCTACCATATGCTGCTATACCGGTAGAGAAGGGGACAATATGCTAAAGTGATCACCATATTCCTGCTGGTACTCCTCATAGACTCATACTAGTTACGTACTTTGTGTTGAGTTTGAATTGTGGTTGAAATTCGTCTCTTCAGGACTGCAACCGTAGTCCTGCTTGATGGATCGATGTACCTCCGAAATCATATTCCTCTGCTGGTACTCATAGCACATCGATGCAGTTGAGCCGAGCCTGAAATTTGTCTCTACGTAGATACCTGTAGTTCAGTCGTCTAGTCCCCCACAAAATTGACCAGAGACCCAATTTTGTGTCTCTAAACGTAGTGTAGGTACGTGTCCAGTACGAGTAGGCCGGCGCAGGAAAATGATGGAAAATACAACACACACACACACACACAGGGAGAAGGAGAAAGAGAGAGAGTAATCCTGAAGTGCACTCAAAGATACATGATGGCCTTTGCATTCATGCCCCTAAAAGCTTCACTCTCACAGCTCCTATAGGCAGCATCCACCGCAGGTCCTTTTCATTCCTCTTTTTCTCTTCAATCTTCTTCCGTTCCCACTTTACATTACAAGCTAGACCACACTACGCGCATAAATCCATGCCATCAAGTTCTTGCAATCAGCCTAGATTACAATTGTACCTTGTCCTCAGAAAATGGACCCAGGACATGATTGAAGTGCACTTATAGTAGATAAATAGATAGATTTGGTGTGGGCTATATAGGCAGCTAGGGCTAGATTACAATATAAATAGCAGTTCATACGAGCGTGCGCATCCGTGTGCTCTGCTCTGCTTGCTGTCAAGCGTCTGTGGTCACCTCTCATTCCAGTGAGTACAGCAGCCATGATGCTTTTCTATATCTCTAGCTATATATAAAGATCTTCTTCACCTTCTTTGGTCCACACGCATACAACATAGATGCACGATCCATCGATCGGTGGACCAGCTAGCACCATTTTTGCGTTTTGCCCCTCTCTGAAGAACAACTGTGGCCTCCACACATGCATCTACTAGTACTAGTAGTAAGTTGAAAAGGTTGTGCGCTCGATTTCAGTTTCGAAGACATCAAGCTAGCTTGCTACCAGGCAGGAAGGTAGATGCTAGCAATGGACCAGCACAACCATCAGGAGGAGTCGTGTGCCCCGCCGGGGTTCAGGTTCCACCCCACTGAGGAGGAGCTGGTGGGGTACTACCTGGCCAGGAAGGTGGCTGCCCAAAAGATCGACCTCGACATCATCCAGGAGGTTGATCTCTACAGGATCGAGCCATGGGACCTCCAAGGTACTACTCATCTAAATTTTGGTTCTTCATTTTGTAATTTTTATTACTCCCTCTGTTTCAAAATACTTGTCGTGGTTTTAGTGAGGTGGCGATTCAAGTTCAATATTAACAAAAATGGATGGTGCAGAGAGGTGCGGCGGCGGCAGGGGAGGTCGGGGAGCGTGTCAGGTGGCGGAGACCGAGCAGTC
This sequence comes from Aegilops longissima, assembly GCA_021605205.1. Classification (NCBI taxonomy): domain Eukaryota; kingdom Viridiplantae; phylum Streptophyta; class Magnoliopsida; order Poales; family Poaceae; genus Aegilops; species Aegilops longissima. The sequence continues at coordinate 847,112,686 of CM038677.1, forward strand.
GTCGTCGGAGTGGTACTTCTTCAGCTTCAAGGACCGCAAGTACCCCAGCGGCACACGCACCAACCGTGCCACGGTGGCCGGGTTCTGGAAGGCCACCGGCAGGGACAAGCCGGTGATGTCGTCGATGAGCCGAGGGGTCATCGGCATGAGGAAGACGCTGGTGTTCTACAGGGGCCGTGCGCCTAACGGTAGGAAGACCGACTGGATCATCCATGAGTACCGCCTCCAGACCAACGAGCACGCACCCACCCAGGTACGCAATTGTTCAGTTCTTCTTCTTTATCTTCTTCTTGAGAATTTGGCGTCGATGATCATGGTGATGGACTGCAGGAGGAAGGTTGGGTGGTGTGCCGGGCGTTCCAGAAGCCCACCCCGAGCCAGAGGCCGTCCTACATCTTGCCGGCATACGCGGCCGCGCCGGGCCTCGGGGGCTACTACGACGAGCGGCCGTGGCTGCACAGCCAAGGCGAAGGTGACCTCCATTACCTGCAGAGCGTCACTGGCGCTGCCGGAGCCGGCGTCTTCGGCTTGCCCGGCCAGGGCATCCAGTACTCTGACGACGTGCTGGAGTCCAAGCCGAGTCTCTTCAGCAACATCCCGCAGCTCATCGAGAGCCCACCGACGACCGCCCTTCTAGGCTGCGGCGACGATGCCATCCTCCAGCAGCATGGAATGGGACAGGCGGCGGCCAGCATCGATTGGAACTTCCTGGACAGCCTGCTGTCCACGTCACAGCTCCAAGAATACTCTGCCACTGCTGCGTCGCACCTGCACCTGCAGCAGTGAAGTAGAGTTAGCATCATTTCATTTCATTGTATACATGATTTGTTAATATAGTAACTAATGCTATCATTGAGTACATCTAGTAGATGATGTCCAGGACACTTGGTTGACACTTGTACCTAGCTAGACTAGTCTGTTCCACTTATTGAATATAAGTGTTTTACTGTAGACTAGTCTGTTTCACTTACTGAATTTGAGGGACAGCTGATTTATCGTACGCATGATTCGGTAATAATAGTCCACTACAGCAGAGTACAGGTAGTATACAGCTGATGGACCCTCGTGAACCTAGCATCGTAGTAGTGTGTAGTGAGTATATAGTGCATGTATATTTGTATTTCTGGCCCACCTCTTTTTACCTTGTATAGTTGAGGTTGAGGCTCACCTTGTACGTCATATATACCTGCGCTTGCATCCGATCAATACATCGAGAGCTGCATCCTATTCCTCTACATAAAATCTTTGTCGGGTTATTTTCTTTCATTGTCCTGCACCGCCGATAGCAACCTCCTTTCCACCATCGTTTCACTCACCATCATGATCGCATGCGCGGTAATAATAAGCAAAATGATTATTAAAACATATGCATGCATCAAAGTCATACAAAAATTCGGCATCACCATTTATAAAAATAGGACATATAGAGTTTGCCCGAAATTCGACGAAACAGAAATAAATCGACATTTCGGCAAAACGTAGGCAACTCAAGCACAATTCGGCGGCAAACTCATGCCACAAGCACAATTTCCATCATACCGCACGATTTTGGTTGTATCTCTCTCGCGCGCGCGCACACACACACACATTTTCATTCTTGCTATCTCGAGATAGATTGAGCACGGTGATGAGGTCGATCGGTGTCGCCACACACCTAGCTAGCTAGTGATCGAAAGTGGACAAATATTACTTCTTCAATTTAATGGATAGATCTAGTTGAGAGGTACAAACTTCACTTTATTAAATGGGTAGATCCGCATAGCTAGTTTGGGAAGGAGATAGCTCTAACTAGTGGAGGGGTGGAAAAGTGAGGAAAGGATAAATGGCTTGCATTAGTGGAGGTGGTGTACTTAGGGGCATTATCGAGAGAGAAAGAGGGGTAGGAGAAGAAATAGAGTAATGGGGGGAAGCAAGGTGAGGAACAAGCAAAGTGAGGGAGAGAGGAGGGGAAAAGTGAAGGGAGAGAGCAAGGCGGGAGGGGGAGGGGTGAAAAAGGTGGCTACTGCGCCTTAGCAGCAGCGCGGGCCACAAAATGGTGTTATTGCTAATGCTTTATCAGTAGCACGATCCTGCAAGCCGCGCTGCTGCTAAATGGGGCCCACCACGTGGCACAGTACATATTTAGTTGCAGTGGTGTGCCTGCAACACGCGCAATGCTAACTACTTAGCACGAGCGTGCTTCATGCGGGCCGCGTTGCTACTATGCCTAGGTTGGTGGCTAAGGGGGGCACACATAGTAGTAGCGCATTTTGCCCGGGTCGCACTACTGCTCAACTGATAGCAGTAGCGTATGTGCTGACACCGCGCTATTGTAAACTAGTAGTAGCGCGTCCCGCAAAGCCGCGCTACTGCTAAGCCTCCACCTATGAGGTTTTCCCTAGTAGTGCTTCTACCAAAAGTCTGAAGACAAAGTGTTTGTCGCTAAAAATGGACACTTTCTCGAGAAAGAGTTTCTCGCTAAAGAAGTAAGTGGGAGGATATTACAGCTCGAAGAGATTGTGGAATCTCTAGAAGTGAGGCCAATGAGATATAATCTGTTCCAGAGGATGTCCACACAACTGAACCAGAAGATACTACACCGGTTGTAGAAATTCCAGTTAAGTCTATAACTGAACCAGGTAGGTCAGGAAGAGTTATCGAACCTCCTGAATGGTTTCACAATGAAATATTCATCTTAGAGGAAGATGAACCTGTGATACAAGGATGCAATGGCGGTGACCTGCTCAAAACAATTGCTCAAAGCCATGCAATCCAAAATGGTGTCCATGTACGAGAATCAAGTTTGGAACTTGGTTGATCTTTCAGAGGGTGTAACACCCATACAATGTAAATGGATCTTCAAAATAAAAATAGATGCAGGTGGTAATCCAACCATCTACAAGCAAGGCTATATGCGAGAGGGTTTTCGCAAGTCGAGGGAGTAGATTATGACAAAACTTTCTCTCTGGTGGCAATGCTAAAATCTTTACGGATTATGATGGCTATAGCTGCATATTTTGATTACGAAACATGGCATATGTATGTCAAAACTTCTTTCCTAAATGGAAATCTAAAATAGGATGTATACATGATACAACCAGAAGGTTTTGTCGATCCAAAAGATGCCCAAAAAGGTGTGCAAGCTTCAAAGGTCAATCTATGGTTTGAAGCAAGCATCAAGGAGCTGGAATCAATGTTTTGATGAAGTAGTGAAAGAATTTGGCTTCATTAAAAATGATGAAGAAGCTTGTGTATACAAGAAGTATAGTGGGAGCCCTGTAGCATTTCTAATATTATATGTGAATGACATATTATTAATTTGGAATGATACTAATTATCTTGGCACAATAAAACACTATTTAAAGAGTGTGTTTTCGATGAAGGACTTAGGTGAAGCTATACACATATACTGGGCATAAAGATCTATAGAGATAGATCAAACCGTCAAATAGCACTAACTCAAAGCACGCACATTGACAAGGTTTTAAAGAGGTTTCAATTGGAAAGAAAAGTTTTCTCCCAATGTCACATGGTGTAACATGTAGCAGAAATCAATGTCCCAAGACAGTTGATGAGCGAGCGCAAATGATTGGAGTGCCATATGCCTCTGTATTGGCTCCATCATGTACGCTATGATATGTACAAGACCATATGTTTTTTATGCACTAAGTGTTAGTAGTAGATACCAGAGTGATCCGGATTGGCTCTCTGGACATCAGTTAAGAATATTGTTAAGTACCTCAGAAGAACAAAGGATATGCTCCTTACTTATGGAGGAGATGATGAACTCTTTGCAAATGGTTACACCGATGCCAGCTTCATGACTGATATAGATGACTATAAATTTCAATCAGGTTATGTGTTTACACTTAATAGTGGCGCAGTTGTTTGGAAGAGTTTCAAACAAAACAATGTTGTCGATTCTGTGACAGAAGTAGATTATATTGCGGCTTCTGAAGCTTCAAAGGAGGGTTCTCGATAAAGAAGTTTCTTGAAAAAATTGGTGTTGTCCCAAGTGTGATGAATCCAATGGCTCTCTATTATGATAATAGTGGTGATATTGCTCAAGCAAAGGAACCAAGATCACGCATGAAGACCAGGCACGTTGAACGCAAGTATCACGTCGTTTGACAGTATGTTGGAAAGAGCTATGTAAAGATTAGATAACACGCTGATCATAACGACAACTTAAAACTTCATGGAAAGTTTGACAAGTGATTAGATAGCTCGAGAGTGTGATTTACCCCTCCGGCGATGGAGAGATACTCTTAGGGCCCTCTCGGTGTAATTGCATTAGTCATCGTCTGGCCAGACACAAGTGACTTCATCACGGGGATGCCGGAACACGATAACGAGACAGGAAAACAAAACCAGTAACGCGGATTTCAGTATAGTGAGCATGGTGATGACTCAGGAGGATACTGATACATCCCGGGTTTTTTGAAGTATCGCCAAGCAGAGGGAACATCACATGATAACCAAAGGTTCCCTCGAATATCATTTGTGTGCTCATCGGGACCAATATGGACATCCACGGTCCCGCTGTCGTTCATTGAACGAACATTGTCGTTTATGTGTATGGGTTCCCGAACCTGTGAGGTCACAAGTTTAAGGCAAACATGATCCGAAGAGTGTTAGTTAGACGGGAGTCATGAGAATATATTTATGTAATTATTTCATGAATATTCAGAATGGTTCCGAGAGGATCTGGAAATGTTTATGGGTCACTCGAAGGGTTTCAGTGAGTATTGGGTAATATCGGGTATTACCGATAAAATATATATAGGTGGAAAATATTTCCGATGATGTTAAAAATATAGAAAATGAGCAGAAAGTATTTCGAACATTTTATATTTAATTTAAATATCAACGGGCCTAAAAAACCAAGAGTTGGAAGGAAACTCGGGCCAAAAAGGCCCAAGTAGGAAGTGGCTCCCCCCTTGCCATATATATAGGGGTGGGGGCTGAATTGGAATAGGGGAGACTCCTTCCCCTTGGCCGGAGACCCAAGGAGGGAATTTCCCTCCTTGGTGGCTGCCCTCTCCTCCTCCAAGCTATAATACTAGGGGATTTTGCTCTATTGAATACATAAGTTTTGGAGCCTCCTCTAGTTCTTCTATTTTCAGTTCTAGTTGGTCCCAGTTGACTAAGTGGAGCTAGGCTAATCCTCTTTTCCTCATAATTAGAAGTCCTGTGTGGTTCTAATATCCTCCCTCTAATTCTCCGCCGATGATTAGGTCTTGACAGCGAAGCGCTGCCGGATCGTGAAAGTTGCACGCTTGCTACCAAGTAGAGAGGTCGTGTTTTCACTCTTCTGTTCAAGGGACTGTTTGTAAGCGGTTTGGGGATCGTACATCGGAGAGGTTTGCTGGGTTCGAGAGACTCCAAGTACGATCTACATCACCGCATTCTTCTTCCGCTGCAACTCAGTGGTGGTAACGACCGTGATCCCAACCTGTCATGCATCTTCTTATATGATCTTGCTTGATCGTAGGTGCAGATTTATTTGTATTGTGTTCCCCAACATTTTTATCCATATCACACAAGAGATAATTTATGTCACCCATACATAACAGAGGTAGGATTCCATTATTATACACAAAAGTGGTGATTTAATCCCAAATGAGAAGGGTGACGATGATAAGGGGTCATCGTATATACATACCAAACCAAACTTCTGACGAGAAGACCTGATACTAGCAGTAGCTAAGATAAAATAAAAGCTAGCAGTATGCACAGTGATGTCGATGTTGTCATTACACATCAGCCAAAGCACTCCGGAACGACGTCGTGGGGAACTACAAAACTATCATACACATTAAAACTAGGAATAAGATAAATAGGTTTGAATTTTGATGATTTTATTTCAGAAACAAAAATTACGCGAGCTTTTGTAGGATTAATCAGTCTTGGCAATTCCATCTCAGGGCCCTCATGGCCCTCGTGGTGCCTCTTGGGCTGGCGCTAGTGCCCCTTGATCCACTCCCATGCTTTCATTGTTTCCCTAATGTTGTGTTGTAGATGAATTCCCTCGCCAGGATATGTAGTTGAAGATTGAGCTTCATCTCTATCGTGTCCCTAGTTTCCCTGACCAACAACAAAGTTACCATTTGAGGAGATAAGAAATCTCCCTCGTAAGACTCTGATATCTAAGGTGACCAAACTGGTGAAGGGGGGGTGAACCAGCCACTGATCATGTTCTGGGGGACTCACATTGCTTTGACTTTGGACTTGTCTCCAAGGCGAACGAGTATAGGGGTGCACCATACTTACCATAGATGAACCACAATGCCGACAAGGATTGCGGAACGACCCCAATTGATCGTCTCCCCTTGATGGCCAAATGGCACATGCAGGGGGATAGTGGGTAGTCCCCATAGCAAATTGCTTGTTACTACGATCTTGGTCGAGCGATGGAACATCCCATCCCAAGCATGATGACGAGGCCTTCTCTCTGCACTGGTTGCTGCAGCGTCGCTAGTTTCTGCCTCAATAGCTGCAGTTGAGAATTGTGATATTGTCTTGAACTTTACATAATTGATCTTACATAAATATAAAAAAAAACTAAATAAAACGCCTTATCTCGACATTAGGTGCAATTTCAATACCCCTAAACATTCCCATTAAAATTTAACCATAAACATGATTTTTTTTGGATCAAGATCTAATTTCAGCATCTTAGTTATATGACATCTCTCAAACAGTCATTGGAACAACGAGTTAGAAATCTACAGTGTTATTTGTCATATTAGCCGCACATTCATTGTCCAATAATAAAATGATCTGAGTCATTGTGTAATAAGAATGTAGTAAAAACTAAATATAGTTTTCTATTGGACATAACAAAACGGATGATCTTTCATACTACAAAGAAACATTTAAGATGCAATATTATTTTAACATGATATTAACACTTAAATTTCAAGTAATTTAACCTGATTTTAATAGTTATTACATTAGTGATTTTTTCTTTTCATTCGGTGTTTTACGAAATGTCCCAGGAAGCAACAAGTCCACTTATTGCATTCTCATTTTGCTAAGGTTGAGTAGTCACAATTTGAAAATGTTTATACCAATTTTTTATGCTTATTTCTAACTCATTTTTATCATGTCACAATCAAAGCTACTATTATTTTGATAATGTTGTTCAATATTAATAAATAAACTCATGTTATAGTTTCAATGGATGTCGTTTGTTGTAATACAACTTACATTATAATTTTTTCAGTACATTGCGCCTTAAAGATTTAGTCCAACCCCATAAATGTCAGAAAATAAGGAAAACAACACAATCTTGCAGTTTTCGTGGATTCATTTCTGATACTTGCATAAACAGAATTTATACATTTCTGTGTTTCTACCCTTAAATATATTTTTAAAGATATCTAGAGTAATGGTTTGGAAAATATCATGACAGCGACTACTAGTTTATGATCCGGTTTACATGAATAGGAAATTCTTGAGTAAGAATGTTCAATAAAAAGAGCATGACTCCCCTTCCCGAAGTATTTTTTGCAGCTATGTCACCCACATCAAAGGATAAATCCAAAAATCCAAATAAGAGGTAAAACTTCTTCCTTTGTAGGGCTTTCATTAAAATGTCTCTCTCTATTTCCTTCGAACTGGAATTAAACATACAAAATTGAGAGAACAAATTTGTCTTTTGGGTAAACAAATTTCCCAAGGGTGTTCTCATTATTATTTTGTAGATTATTGGTTACATGACATAAACATTGAGGAGCTTATAACTGTAATGACATGCTGAGCTTACAAATGTAATGACAAGACGAGTGCACATGTAAGACACGGACTGCTTTGTGAGTGCATGTGTAAGCACGTACATATATTTGTTCGCACACGAACACGTCATGGTGTACCCTCGACGCCAGGGTTGATGCACCGCGGCTCACATAGAAAAAGACCCGACGGACAGCGCAATATGCACGACAATCGGTGGACGCTTTTGCAAACCCGAAACCCACCACGCCCGGGGGGACCACGTTAGGGTACTCGGTGGCTATGGGCAGCCCCAGGTCGACTTGATCGCCTCTAGGGCCTCGTGGATCGCTGCCCTCCAATGCGAAGAACAAATGAAGAACAAGAAGGAAATATACAAGGGTAGGGGATAAAGATAGATGAATACAAAAATGGAATTGATAGATTGGTTTGATTGGTGTTGTCAAATCGGCTGTCACCCCCAACATATATAAGAGGTGGTTGGACTTCCCATACAAGCAAAATTCATCTAGGTTTTCCTTACAAGAAAAAATAAATTAATTCACGTCCTAGAGTCCTAGTTCTAGTCCAACTCAGATTTAGCCAGATTTTGACCCAGATTTTTGTCTTGCTCCTTGCGCCGGCCATAAAATTTGCATATGACCTCCGGTTGAGATGGTCAAATTAACAATTTTGTGCGCTTTGATGAGACGAACGATTCGTGTGTAGACCGCGTTTCCAAATAAGGCAATCTCCATGCGTGTGTAGACCGCGTTCTTCGTTGGTCCGTGTGTGTGTGTGTGTGTGTGTGTGTGTGTGTGTGTGTGTGTGTGTGTGTGTGTTCTCTCTAAGTTCTTTTCATGTGTGTGTGTTCTTGTGTGTTGGGTCTCTTCCGTGAGCTGAGAGAGTTGGCGAGAGGAAGAAGAAGCGACACTGTGAGGAGAGGCGGCGCCAACATTTGGCATCAGAGCCTTGTTGATCTGTGGCGGCAACGGTGGTGCCGGCGCCAATGGTGGCCGTCATGGTGATGACGGAGGCGACGGCTGCAACGGCGGCGACATGGCGGACTCCATGCGAGATGGAGGCCGGTGGCGCGACAAAGAGGTGTTTGCATGTGTGATGTCGCGCGAACAGGAGGTTACGATGCAATGCTGCTAGGAGAAGACGGCGGTGGGATGCTGCCACGACGACGGTGTGATGCTGTCAAAAGGAAAAGCGGTGTGATGCCGCTAAGAAGATGGACGACGGTGCGATGTTGTCACTCGAGTCGGTATGATGCCGACGGTGGTGGTGCGATGCCACCGTCGTCATGGAGTGTTGGTGCGAAACCAACAAAATTGCAGCGTGATGCTGCGGCAAGACGGCATGGTGACCGCTGCTATGATGGCATGGTTGACGCTATGATGGTGATGTCGAGTTCGACACTGCGATGGCGTCATCCATGACAAGGTGCCACTGATTGGCGCTGCGACGGCGTCCACAACGAGGTGGAGTGGAGATCGGCGTTGTGAAGGCGTCGTCCATGGCAAGAGGTTGCAGGTGATCTGCATCAAGATGAGAAGAGTTGACCTATCAAGATTAGGGAGGTTCTGTTAGGTTTAATCTTTTCATGTTCATGTATCTGCATATTTTGATCTAGTTAGACGCATGGTTGGGCATGGTGTCGATGAGTTTCCGCTGGAGGAGCATGCTGGCGAGATGCCCAGATGCCGTGCGACACGGCGAGCACATGTCGATGTTGCTTTGCGATACGGCAACGCCGTGAGATGCGGCAAGATGCAACCTTGCACTACTAGGAAAACGACTATAGCTAATATGGACACTAATGGCGCACCATGTATGTGGTGCGTCACTGCTATATGGCAGTGGCGCACGAGTTATAGATGCGCCATTAATGGCCATATTAATTTAGTAATGGCGCACCTATACAAAGTGCGCCATTACTATGTACACATAGTAATGGCGCACTTTGTATAGGTGCGCCATTACTAACTTTAACCTGTTCAAATGCAACCCCCCCCCCCCACCCACCGCCTTTTCAGTTTAAAAAAATAAAAAAAATAATGGAAATGTTAAAAAAATAAAAGAAAATAAGTTTTCAATGTGATATGTGGTCTAGTTGTTGGAAAAAATTTAAAATATGAATTTCGACTTTATTTGCAAAATCTCTCTGGAATTTAGTAAAATGGGATAACTTTTGCATACGAACTCGGATTAAAAAGTTTTTTATATGAAAAATCATCTACTCAAAAAGTTACATCCGAATTCAACTGGGGAAACCCCGTTGAAGATTTTTAGAATTCCCAAAAAGCTAACAGAATAAAAGATACGGGGCTTTTAAGAACTAGAGGGGGAAATGGAAATAATTTCAAACTTAGTAGTGGCGCACCATTTGCTAGGTGCACCACTAGTAATAGAAAAAAAATTAGTTTCAACTTTTTTTTAGGATTTTTTTTTCAAAATATGATACGTAAGATGAACGGAAGTTTGAACTATTTTTTCAAAATTTCATCACACTCATGAACACGAACAAAGTCTTAGACATCAACAAGGTTTAATAGGATTCATATGCTAGATATATCAACAAGTGCTCGTTAAGTGAGCTGGTGCTGGGGTTGGATAGAACTTTGAAGTTAAGCATGCTTGGGCTGGAGTAGTGTAAGGATGGGTGACCTTTCAAAAAGTTTGACTATGGAGTGCGATTTGACTTGAGATTAAGCATATTGACCCGAGATTAAGCTATAGTGACGCAAGATTAAGAAAAAAAATTGAAAAAAAAATCTGAAAAAAAATTGATAAAAAAATGTTAGTAATGGCGCACTTCTATGTGGTGCGCCATTACTAAGTCAGATAGTAATGGCGCGCAACTCGCCATTACTATCTATGATAGTAATGACAAAAATAGGTGCGCCACTAACAAGCCTTTTTTTAGTAGTGTTGGCTGGAGCGTGACGGGCTGCTGATTCAAGTTGAGCCAAGTGATTTGGTCAGGTCATAGTTAGTTAGAGCGTGACGGGCTGCATGCAAGTAGTTAGTTAGCTAGCTTTGTGCATGTCTCTGGTGGAGTACGTAACAATTTATTCTGATGTTTCCCGTGGCAAGCTAGGGCACGGCGGAGGAGGCGGAGAGGTCCCCATGGCGGCGGCGGTGCGGTCATGCCGCCTGGCAGTTTGCCAGCGACGAGCGACCTAGCCACCCAGGCAAGCAACACAAGACAACAGAAACAGTCAGCCAGACATTTATCACATTTTTAACATCAAACATGCATGAACGAATTTTATAATGGTATGATGTACACTGTCTGGTGCGTACGTAGGTACCATACCATATATAGGATTATTTTGACCAAGCTAACCTGAAACGAGACAAAGTTTGGGACGTTGCGTGAATCAAATTAAGTGTCTATCGTCAATCTGCATGGAGATCTTCCCGAAGCTTACTTTGAATTGGGTATGATAGTTTATGCTGCGTGCTGCCAGTCAGTTTGCAGGGACGGAAAAGCAGAACACACAAAATAATCAATGCAATATACTCCTACAAGATTAGGAGACACAAAGTAGATTATGATGGATCTGCACAAGGCCGACCCCTGACCAGAAAGTTAGAGACAATCATCAGCATTGGGTCATTGGCCGGTTTCGTTCGGTCTGTACAGCACCGACCATGTATAAGCTTTTGAAGCAGCTTATTTGCACCCAGAAAGAAGAAGAGAAGCAGATGAGGACCGAAAGAATAACGCAAGTTGGACCCGTCTTCAGTTCTAGTCATCGGTCCAAGTCTTGCAGGAATTAGCAGCTAGGATCGGTTGGTGTGACTGAGAGTGACTGACATTGACGAGTGCACGCGTAAGCGTGTACATATATCATTGCTAATTCAGAGAAAAACAAAAAAAAATCTTTGCTAGTTGTTTAGTTAGCTTGATCTTCCTCGAGCGAGTGAGGGACGCGTGTGTGGTTATGGCATCATCCCTTCCTCAACTCGTAGAGCTATCTTAATTAACCTCCTTGGTAGCGATGGGTGCATGCACTGTACTACTAGTATACATAAACAACCGTGGAGTCAATAATTAATCAATGAGCAAGAACTATGTTGTCCCGTCGGATGGATGGATGGATGTATGGAGCTCAGCCCTGTTCCCCGAATACTATACCGGACGCGCAAATTCACATCATCTTTAACTACAATGAAAAGTGACATGGCACAAAAAGTATATCGTTGTCACGAAAAAATAGGTTACTAAACAATAAATGTGATTCAGTACAACACAATGAAGGGAGTGCATAGAAGCCTATCTCTTTAGGAAGTTATTATCCCGGAAAAATTATTTCCCCATACCAGTGCATCCGCTATCTTGACCATTCGGTTTGCATTAAGATTCGTGATATTCTTATGTTGGTCTGCAAAGTTTCGAGTTCAAATGTTTTTTTATTTGGGAGAAACAACAAAGAGATGTTTTTTCCACGAACTTTGATGCGGGAATGGACAGTGAGGATAGAGGTGACGCTAGTATAGGTGTACGTACAACCAACTTTCCCCCAAAAAAAGAGACTAAGCAAATGTGATCTATTCTTAAGATCCCTTGTTCCCTCCCGGCAGTTGGTGGTGCTATCGTACTCACGCGTACAGGACAGGACAGCAATCAACTCACGCGTCCGTCCACTAGCGGAAGAAGATAGCTAGCTAGGGACATGAAAAGAAAAGGAGACCACACACTATCATAAAGCGATCGACCTGTTTGATCCGTGGAGACCAACCGCACGCGTTTCGTGTTGAAATTCAAGCAAACAGAGGAGACGGGCGACGAAAATTCTCGCCGTTACGAGCTTTAGGTAGGGTTATATATTGGGTTTGGTGTCTTCTTATCTCTTTCAATCTTGGTTCACACTTTCACAGCGAATTAATCTGTAGATGGCACGTCCATTCAGTACGTGAATGCTCCATAAACTGTGCGGTGTGATGCTGCATGCATGCATGCATGCTGATCTCACGGCTGGTGAAGTAGCACAAATATTGAAGGAGCCATTCAACAGGTTCCAGTGAATGTCTGTGGATCAGTCCACATGTCTGAATTCCAGTAAACTGGGTGCAAACCGGGACGGACGTTTGCGGGAGTCCGGATATCCGCCTAGCCAATCAATATCAGCTCTCGGATGTAATGCGGTGTTGGTTGTTTTATACTCCCTTCGTCCCATAATGTAAGACGTTTTTTAACACTATACTAGTGTCAAAAAACGTCTTACATTACGGGACGGAGGGATTAATATAAAGCAGAGTAAACCCTTTTTCATCAAAGGCCATCACGTACCCTGTCCAAATGGCGGAAGCCACTGGCTTTTGCTGTTTAGGGGGAGTTTAGCACGCGACGTTTGGTGTAAGGTGATAGGCTTGTTACACTTAGCATTTGGCGGAATGTGCTTTTATTCAACTTAGCATTTTGGCGGTGATGGAAGCTCGTTCTTTTTTTTTCTTGACCTCCGTCGCTTCTGTTTAAGATGCTAATTGCTTCCGCTTTAAAATGTTTTAAGCATTTTACGGAAGCATGTTTGAAGTAATGGACATGGCCTGCCGACGGTAATGTATCCATTTTAGAAGATAGACTTGGGGATGCCCTTACTTGCATAACAAATGCAAAGTGAATTCGGATGGAACTACTCCCTCTGTACCTAAATATAATACGTTTTTGCAGTCTGAACTACGAAAATATCTTATATTTTGGTATGGAGGAAGTATTAGATGTAGAGACAGATCAAAGCCCCCTACAAAACCTGACCAATTAGAGAGAGAATCATCACCCAGCGCAAAAAGAGAGAGAGAGAGAATCATCACAACACTGACCAGATTGCTTTGTACTATGCTTCAACAGAAAGGGATCGAGGAGACACAAGCAAGCGTGCAAACAAACAGAAGAATAGACCACCAAAAAGAAACTAGAATGCTAATTGGACCCGTCTTTCTTTCTTTCTTTCTTTCTTTCTGGTCATCCATCAAAGACTAACTTAATTAGCTACTCGATGTAGCAATTATCTAAAGTGGTCCGCTCAACATGTATGCATTTTTTTTCATTATAAATGGACAGAAAGAAGAATTCAGCAGATGTTCAATATACTACTCCCTCTGTTCCAAAATAAATGACTCAACTTTGTATTAACTTTAAATAGAACTCTATTATATGTACAACTGACACGTATTTGCGTTTTGTCATAGAAACTTGAAGCGAGACTAATCAACAGTGCAATAAAGACAGAGATATTCTGAGATCCGACAAAGACAGGAAGAAATTGTTCTGGATTCTTCCTTGACTAGTGACCAACCTAGACGCGGCCGGCGTGGCATGGTCGCCGTCGCTGTCTCGCCTCGCCATCGTGTAACGTCCGCGGCAATAAAAACGATCTAGATTGCAACCAACGATGAAAAGTAAACCGCCTGGCTGGTAGCAGCTATTGTATGTTCTTTTTTTACGAGAAACTTCCAATCAGCTATGGTATGCTTCTTCGTTCCTTTTCTAGAGAAAGAAAAGGCCGGAATCATTTAGAAGCCCATAGTGAGACTGTGAGAGTGACCGCCATCTATTGAGTGACAGATCGGTGGACGCGTAGTAGTTGAATTTGTGGCCATGAATCGCACGCAGCATCGATGGACTGTTCAACTCAGAGAGCAGTATCTATCTTATCTGATGGCACTTTGGAGGCCTATAGGAGAAGAAGAAGAAGATGGAGTTTGTCATTCCTGCTCGAGCCAATCCAGCCGGTTCCCGAAGGGGCTATCGGTTCCCGAAATGCCGTACTCGCATATATATTTTCATTGTTGCGTACTTGTGTTTAAGTTTTAAGCCACAATCAGTGTCCATCGTTTTCTTCCAAAGCCATAAAAAACATATAGCCTCAGTGTGGTCTAAACACGCGTAATGCAAATAGGGTTCATAGTAACCCAAATATGAACGGTACGTCGCCAAAACTATCAAATATCTACATTTGAAAAACAAAATCATACATAATGAGTAAGCACATGCACATAAATTATAGTTTAAAAAAGTGATTCTTTTTGTGGTGCTTGCTTACTAAAACAACTAAATTGTTCACTTTCTTTTACGTGGTGAACTGTACATCCCAGGTTCAAGCCTCACTACGTCATATTTTATTTAAGGATAACTCCTGCTATGGTCAACTCATTTTTATAGAATAGATAGAAAAGAATGGAAATGGCATTAATTCTCTCTTTTGTTCATCGTACATACTAAACCAGTCATGGTTTGGTCTGGTTTTCTCTCTCATGTATGTTCCGTATCTCTTCTTGAGTTGTTCAAATCTTGATTGTTTTTGAGGAATTCATGCATGTACAAAAAGATTAAATCTGTCATATTCAGTGCAAGAATCCATCTGCACCAAAAGGATAGGGGTCGTTGGAGACACAGACCGTAGGTGCCATTTGTTATCACCGCCTACGCGGTCCGTATTGAATCTACTTTTCTTCAATTCAAAATTGAAAATTGACACAGTATGTTCCGTGTTGAAATTTTAGTTAATATGCACGGACTCACTATCTAGCAACCAACACAAAACGGAAATTTCCAATGCGGTGTGGTTGATGATTGATCTAGCTAGCTCAACATATATAGCGCCATCACTCGAGATCAACATGCAACTGTCACTGGACCATTCATTGATTTATCACTCGGACCACCACTCCTAGTCGATGTCACGCCTGGGCCCGACAAGCGCTTCACACTTCAGCTTGTCTTGATGGACGCATTTCTCAGCCTTCTTCCATTTTGGAACGTACATATGTACGGATTCAAATTTAACACGGTTAGAACTACACTCGTCCAGATACTCTGCTAATTGAACATACATTTACACTTCTTTTTTTCACTATAGTACTCAAGTACTACGGATATATTAACAAGGTTGGATCCTGAAATTAAACAACAGAAGAAGGAAGAGACAGGGATCATAAAACTGATACTAGCTAGCTAGGGTCGCAAAGTACATAATGCGCATTCGCTGTTGAAATTTCAGTTGTCATACTCGCTAGCTAGGGACGCAAAGTACATAATGCACATCCCGAATTACCAGCATAAAACACCTCCGAGCTGAAGCAACCCAAAATCTGTAATTTTGTGTTCCATCCAAAATTATAGCAACAATTGGAGAGGCATCGACGTACTTAGGGGATTAAACTTTTGGTTGTGTGCGTCCCAGATTAGGGAACCCTTAGCTGGTTGTATCAGAATGATAGGTTTACACACGATAGATTGTAAAAATAAAATTAAAGAATAGAACAGATGACTGATTGTAGTTAGCTAGGACGGCATGCTAGAAAAAGCAGTGATGGATGAATTAGACATTGAGAAAAAAATTGTAAAATTTCCATTAGCCTAGACTGCCTTGGTCGGCCCAACAAAATTTTGGTAGCTCCACCACAGCCATGAACCCTATTTTTGAGATGTCTTTCTACCAGTGCATGGTTGAATACTAAATAGGATGAAACCATATAGCTCCTCAATAAATATCTACTCCCTCCTTCCCAAAATAGAACGCACGATTAACTTTGTACGGTCTTCGATGCACGACTTTGACCATTAATATATACCAAAATATATGGATTGAACATATGTCAATAGTATCATCGTATTGTCTTGCAAAACAATTCTATTTCATATGTCTTTATAATAATTTTGTAGTCATATAGTAAGTGAAAATCGTAGTCAAAGTTATGCTATGAAGACCAATAAAGCCAATGTGTGCCTTATATTTCGGAAAGAAGGGAGTACATATTTATGTACAATATAAAAAAATATGTAAAAGATATGATTTTCCTCTCGCGTTCAACGTATATGGAAGAACATTCTTGATTGTTCCTACCTTTAGCAAGAGACCATTCTGTAGATTGGATTGGATTGGGTGCCTTCTTCAGTTTTCTCTTTCATCCTTAATTCCCACTTTTCCAGTTAATTGATTTGTCATATGACACCGCCCAGGCCCCCTCGTTGCCCCCCTCTATGGCGACTCGGGCGGAGCCCAAAACCTAAGCCGCCCGCCGCCCAAGCCTCCTCCTCCTCCTCTCCTCCGCCATTGGGATGCCGCGGCTAAGCCCGGGCTGACGGCGCGGGGATTTCTCTCCGCGTCTCGGGGGTGGTGCGGGGCCCCTAGGCGTGTGGTGGCGCGGCCGATCCAGTTTCTGCGGCACGGTGGATGGCTGCGGCAGGCGGCGGGTGGCCGGCCCGTCCTTGGATGGCGGCGGCTAGACGTGGCGGGTGGCCAGGCACGGATTTCGGGCGGCGGCTGCGACTGTGGTCGGCGGCGGTTGCCGGCTAGGCTGTGGTGGCGTGCAATCCGCCTTCAGATCGGCGGCGGTAGCATGGAAGGCTTGGTGGTCTCTTCGGCGGCACCTTCGGTTAGATCTTTTTTTACAGGTGCTGCTGGCGGTGGTGGTCATCTCTACCGTCAGAGGTGTTCGGCCTGAGACTGGGTGTTCGGATCTCCAGATCCATCATCTAGTACCGGTTACGAGTCGGGGAGACATAGTTGCTGGTGAAAAACTGAGCCGACGGTGGGCGATGGCGGCGTTCTACATGATTACCTTGATGAAGGCACCGTCATGTGACTACTATCGACCCACTTGTACTGCTCTGGGGGAAACACTAGGATCCGGTCTTCCAGATTGGACGGTGGGGGCACTGCGGTGTCGTTTTTCTCTTGGGAGCATCGTTTGTGGAGCTGCGCTGGAAGTCAGAGGCAGGAGGTGGAGCGGCTTCGTCTTGCACGAAGATTCGGTGGAGATGTCAAGTCATGCCTGGCCGACGGGTGCTATGCTTTGTCATGCCTGGTTGGCAGGTGCTACGCACGACAGATCTTCCAGAGACTTCAAGCTGTGTCGGCTGGTGGTACTTGGCGGCATGGAGCTAAGCTGTAGCGGTGGTGACCGCGACGTGCTCAGCAGTTCGCGTGCAGGGAGGTGGTGCCATTGGGCGCCGTGGTGGCGTCGACGACAGCTAGACCAGGCAAGGTTGATGCGTCAGTACAGCTCTGAAGATAGAGTGATGGCAGTTGGCGGCGGCGGCCTACGAGAGTGCGCCGGACCGGTGTGTGCCCCATACCCGGCAAGTGGCTTAGTTGGGGCCTCTGGACTTAGATGTTAGGCTTGGCTGTGAGTCTGTGGTATTAGGCCTGGACTATCAGCATCCCTTCATCAATTGGATAGGAGTAGCGACAGATGTTACCTAGACGGTGGCTTCAAACTTACTGTTGTGTTTCTTTGCAAGGTCTTCTGTGATTCTGTGATTAATTAATAAAGTGATTGCATTCATCGTCGAGATGCAGAAGCAGGGGGTCTTCCTCCTTTTTTAAAAAAAATGCATGCACGTATGCACAACATGGTACTGCAATGCTACCACACTGGTCGACGTGAGTAATCGGACACTCGCACCATCCTACGACTATGGCATGCATGCTGGCAAGAAGTCGGGTATGTACGTTTCTTTCACGCACACGTGGTGTGTTGTGCACACATGCTTGTCTCACATCTCGTGCACTGCTGCTACAAAAAAAAAAATTACTCCCGTATTCGGCATGCAAACGAACAGACTTTTTTTGCAGGAGTACTACACTGTAACAAAAAGAAACACAATCAATTGCACAAACGAAAGAAACAAGAATTTAGTTTAACCGGACTCGCCTGTCATTCCGGCTGGTCATCGATCCAAGACCTGTCATCTTGCAACTAGAGGACCATGATCAATATAATGCTACTCCTGTGTGTGACTTGTCGTCCAAACCTCAACAAAACTTACTCAGCAGTGCAACAATGGCGGACAGAGATATTCCAAGATCCGACGAAGACAAAAGGAAACTGTCCTGGATTTTTCTTTGACCAGTGACAAAGACGGATGGGGCCGGTGTGTCATCGCCGTCATCGCTGTCACGTCTCGTCATCGCTGCCACGTCTCTACATCATATATCAGTCGGTGCAATAAAAACGATCTAGACTGCAATCTATGAATAGAAGTCCTCCCAGTAGGATGTACCGTACGTACACTCGTTCTTTCGTTGGTTCTAGAGAAAGAAAAGGACAGAATCAATCGTTAAACCAGACAAGAATCAATCCCATGGTGAGAGTGACTGGCATTGATTAGTGCACGCGTATATATTGGTTAGATGAACTAATGTGTGGCCGATCATGCATTGCACCAAATCATTCAAACTTGCACTAGCTTTCTTATCTTGCTTGGCAGCGATGGGTGCCTGCACTTTGGAGCCCAACGAGAACAAGAAGATAGACTAGTATGTCTCCTCTGCTCGAGCCAATCCAGCCGGTTCCGGAATGCCGGGCGGACTTGTGCAACAGTCTCCATGTCCGCTTTAAAATAATTTGCTAGCCTCCATTGTTTTCTTGGAAAGTGAGGCAGAAGATAATAATGAAATTAACAAGTTTTTTTTTAGGGGAGGGAGGGGGGCAATGATGAAATGAACAAGCTGTGTTGCAAATCAGGTCCGTGCGGTTTAAAATATACTCGCTCTGTTGACGTTGCTTTAATTCAATTTTGAACTAAAACAACGTCAATTATTTCCAAACAGAGGTAATATTTGGTTACGGCATGTGCTTTGCAATTTTTTTTAAAAAAGTTACAATTCTTTCATTGTACGCTAACCGTGGAATAGGTTGATCTGTGGATTTTAGGATCAACTTTTTTTCTGGATGTTTTTTAGGATCAGTGCTTGATCTGTGATTTATCTCTAGTTCCAAGAAACCCTTTTTTTTTAAGTTCTGGATATAGATTTGCAAATAGATATCCGGATATTTATGCATAGAGTGGGATTAGATAGTATAGGATGGAGAAAAGACATTAGTTTCCTGTTTTCTTCATGGTATGTACTTATGAAACTGGATCCGTCTCAATGGATATGTGTTCTCACTCACTCCTCTTGTTACAGTTTGAAGACCTTCTCTGGCTATTGTCTCGACTCAATGTTGAATTCCTGCATGTTTTCCTAGGAATTGATTCACAGAACAATTATATTATTTGTCTTGGAAGGATCCTTTCCACCCGAAAAGGACAGCGATATAAGGACCCGCATATTGCACCGTGTAATCACCACGTCCGTGTTCCATGCTGAATCTATCAGTCCTGGATTCAAAACTGGAAAACAAGGAGAAGATCAATACATAAAGTATGTCTCTTCTCCTCAAGCCAATCCAGCCGGTTCCTGAAATTCCAGATGGACTTTTGCACGGGTCAATTTCCATCTTGCCATCTAATTGGCCATACTCCAAATCGGGTGTGATGTAAGCACGTCAAATGCAAATTGGGTTCAGATAGTAACTCAATAATGAACAGTAACTGTACAAATAACACATAAAAGGGTCCCAACTGTAAAAAAAAGAACAGAAAATCCTCTTGACGATGAACAACTAGTGGAACTACGTTGGGTAAAAAATATGCCACGACCGCCTAGCCCTCGAAACAAATGAACACCGAGGGAAAAATTGCACACTGAGAGCAAAATTGGTAAGGTATCCATTAGCCTGCACCGGCCAAGGGATTGTTTGTAGCTCTGGCACTACTATGAACCCTATCGTTGGGCAAAGAGCCCTAATTTGACCTAACAAAGCCATACTAATGTAGTTCTACGTGTTTCCAGAATATCTTATTTCCTACCCCATTTCAGTAGGATCCTCATGAAAATAAGTGACAATTAAGGTACTCATTTTGAAGAACCTCACCAAACACTTCAAAGAGGTGAACGACGTTACATGCGTCCATCTTCAATGTGCATGTCGGGACTGTCAAGGTTTTCTCCCGGTTCCACCCTCAACATCGAGATCCGCACGACCAACACCGAAATCGATTGCCTAAGCATCAAAGGACCGGATGTGGTGGGGGACGAGCAAATTTTGGCAGGAGGACAAAACTCCTTCAATGGGATGGTAGTGGACACATGAGGGGGATCCCATGGACTCTACCGACGCATGTCGCATCCACGTTGCTTGTGTGCGGTGGGAAGAAAGGCCAACCTACACCATCACCACGACCCGCTGCAAGAGCTATGCCAGGCTCACTGCCTCGGCCCGCCGCCTCCAAAGCCGAGGGCCTCCATATGGGGTGGAGCCGCCAGATCCTCACCACCAACTTCACCACTATGTAGAGTGCTCTAGTCGGGTGGGGCTCAGGAGGAGGTGGCGGTCGAGCAGATGGGATGAGGTTGTCTAGGGTAACCCCTGAGAAGGGTGGGGATTGGAGCATCTAGAGTCAAACTTACCAAATTGACTGGGCGAACACTGGACCACTGACGAAATAGGAGAGTGGAGGAAAAAGTTGACCCAACTGGACCCTAAAAGCCTCCCAAAATGCCCGGGTTGTCTGACACTCCTCATATGCCCATCCCATATATGGGGGTAATATGGGAAGTGCCCGAGTGTGCTCGGTCTGTGCTCCTGCGTCCGCCACATATGATTTGGACCAGCACGGACCATCTTGTTTCTTTCTTTATTCTTTTATCTTCCTCTCTCTCAATATCACCACCAATTACAAGCATGTGGCCGGACATATAGGAAAAAAGTGAGGTACATGACTGCGTGCACGGACAAATAGAGAGTCAAAACAGACATGTCCGGACAATGACGGGGTGCGTCAGGGGACGTTCGAAGAGCCAAATTTATCCAGTCAGGCTGTAGATGCCATTAGATCTTTTGCTATATACTACACGCGCAGATCTTCCACAGACTTTAAATTTGGTGTATACCACTCCATCTTTAAAGCAATCTAAGACGCTTTAAATCGCTATAAGTACTACCAATCAATGTTGTAGGAATGAAAAGCGGAAGAGACACAATATAATGCGATACAATGCAGATCACGTACTTAAGAAATGCAAAGTGGGTCGTGATGGATCCATTAGATCATGAGAACCATGAGAAGAAGATATAGAGGGACAACCATGAGAACACCAAACGTGCAAACGTGCAAACAGGAAGTTATCTAGGCGACACAAACGTGCAAACGAAAAGAAGAAGAGACTACGGTCAAAAGGCAGACGAGCACGTAAAGAAACGTGCAGCTTAATTGGACCCGTCTGTCTTTCCGGCCGGTCATCGACCCAAGACCAGTCATCTTGCAACTACAGACAGAAAGCAGCAAATAAAAGGAAGATGATCAATATCATACGTACTCCTACGTGCTTCTTGTCGTGGAAACCTGAGGACAAATTAATAAACGGTGCTACAAAGACGGAGATCTTCTGAGATTCGATGAAGGCAGAAAGAAGTTGTCTTAGATTCTTCTTTGACCAGTGACCAAGACAGACGTACGCGGCGCCCTACTCGTCGTCGCTGTCGTGTATCGCCATCGTGTAACGTTTGGTGCAATAAAAACGAGATCTCGACTATAGCCTATGAATATGAATAGTAGGAAAATAATTCATACGTCACAAAAATATGTGAAATATCGGAGATTTCATATATTTCGCGAATTATTTCGTACTTTGAGTTATTAAATTCAAAAAATAACAAATTTATCTAATTTAAACTTTATTTTGAATTGAGCTCGGAATTTCAGGGCTTCAGCTATTTCGGACACATTAAAATATGCGATATTTTGGAAATTTCAGTGAAATTTTGTTGAAATTTTGAACCCTAGTACTCCTCCCAGCAGGAGCTACTTGGAAATCAATCAGGGTGTGGGAGTCACTGGCGTATATACTCATTCATCGGTGCACGCATATAGGCTCGTTGGATTGAATGTGTGGCCATGCATTGCACACTCCATCGATGGACTGTTCAACTCTGGAGTAGCTTGATGCATTGCACACTCCATCGATGGCAGCGATGGGTGCATGCACTTTAGAGGCCAAGGGGAAGAACATAGATGCACTAAATATGTATCTCTCCCCTGTTCACGCCAGTACAGCCGGTTCCGGAAATGCCAGACGCGTGTATTTCCGTGGTTGCATTTAAGCTAGCCTAGCTTTAAATCAGTTAACCGCCATCCTTTTCTTCCAAAGCGAGACAAAAGGTTTGGCAAGTTATACATAATAGCCTCGGTGTGGGGAGATGATCTGTGACACGCAAGTGTGGGAACCTGCATTTTTCTTGGTCGTTATAGACCAGACGATTGCATCAAGATTCGAAAGCTTGTCTGTTTCGCTGCATTTCTTTAGGTGTTATTTACCTTAGGGTAGGGGTGAGAGACTGCATGCTCTTAACCAACCCTATCTTTCATGTTTTCATTTTTTGCTATCAAATTTGAATTCATTATAGCTTTCGAACCTAAACTCCAATTTGTATTTTGTTTGCCTGTGTTCCTCGCGACGATGTCTTTGATAGAGATAACAGGCCCTCTCCATGTATTATCAACATGATCAATTCTAACAAGTCACACACTCATATTCCAGAGATACCAAAGCAAAAAAAATAATCCGTGGCCGGACTACCATAATATCTAGAAATGTAGAGCTTAAACTAGAAAGACTTTTTGGATGGAAAAACTCCGGCTTCCTAGTTTTAGTTACTAGAACAATACCACTCTAGAATTTGATTCGGCAAATTTTAATAACTTTATCAAGTTTGAATTATTAAATTTTTATAAAATGAGGGATTAGTCTACTAAGTTTCAAATACTAAAGTTTAAACCCTGGACCCTAAAGAGAAACTTAATATTACGAACTAAGTTGGTTCATATGACCTTGGTAAAACTTGGCAAAAACTTAATATTAGGAATATCAATTTTCAATATTTGTAACTTGGGAAAAAATTAGAACTTGCTTACCGTATCATATAAAGTTAAGACATTGGTCTTCATTATTTTAATTATATTACCATGGAACCTATCCACCTCAGCTATCGGCCACGCCATCAAATGTAAGCGGTTAATCAATCATGTTACGTTACCTATAAAGTCGGCAGCTCCACAATTCTCACAAGACAATTCGTTCCAGTTGGATTTTTAGCAAAACGCTGAGCATCTGAGGCAGAAGACCAAATCTTATTTTTCTCAATGATGTTTCATCTTGATAGTTATTATTTCTTGTCTCCCTAGGCTCAAATATTTCATCGAGTATTAACGCCAACTTATTTAGCATATAACTTAGACCATTGGGTATTTAATCATCATTCAACAACATTATAATGCATAAAAGAAATTATTTGTTAAAAAATATTTTTCATCAAGTTTACACAATGTCGACTTGAACATACAAATTGATTTATCTTCAGATAAATCAAATGATGCTTGAGTAATTTCATTGGAGGTAGAAGCTTGGACCAATAACTTAGTTATCTTTCGGGTCCTTTTTTGGATATAGACGGTACACATCATTTTCCTGTAGAATTTTATACAATTAAAGTTGTTTGAGTTCTTCTGCCTCACATACTTCCTTGACTAATGTTTGATCATGTTCTTTATAGGCTCCTCACATATTTTCTGACGATTTTATTGCATAGTCTTTGATCGACTTTAACTTCCTCGGTAAATTGCACATTACACGCAGCAACATGCGGGGTTTCATCTAGTATATACAGAACAAAACAAGTTTTTCTCTAGTTTTCTCAGTCATTATCGTAATGATGGCGTGAGTATCTTGTCGACGCCTTGATGATTCAATGTTGATTTTTTGCTTGATTCCTCATTAATAAAAGAATTTTTGGCTGTTTTCTCGGTAATTTTTTTTACAAAACAACTATATTGATTGTATTCGATTGAAAGATCCATCCACCCCGAAGAGGATAGCGATGGAGCGAGGAACAACCGTACCATCTCATCATCCTTTTCTTTCGTTCACCGTGTTATCACCCGGTACGCGTTCCATGTTGAATCTATTAGTCCTGGATTGAAATTAAAACTGAAAAATGACACTGCTTACTCCATATTGAATTTTAGTTACCATGCATAAACTGTACTATTTTTTGGTCGAGGGATAAACTTAAACTATCTAGAGGAGCAATCGACACAAGCTGAATATGGTGAGTGCTCCAAAAGTAGTTGTCAGTCGAGATTGACATGCAACTGTTGTGTTGATGAACGAGATCACTGCAGCACTATTCATAGCTCGGACCAACGATACAGAAGCTAGACACGTGTCCACATCCTATACCACCATTCTGCGTTAGGTTTGGCTCGTACATTTTTCCGTTTCTTTCTCGATATACTTCAACCTGTGGAAATGTATACGTACACACTGATTCTAACATGCGTCCGTACACTCTGCTCGACCAAAATTAATCTTCTGAGTGATACTATACGTGGAGCTAGCTACTCTCTGCATACGTATTCAACTCTAAGTGATCTGGACCGCACATGCCCGCCCGCAGCTAGAACCATCAATCTTCCAGGAATCCAGTGTTGTTCCGCTAAATTAATAGTGACGCGTAACATTACTCTTACCATTCGCGATACGAAAAGGGTTTCCCCGCTTTATAAATAAAGCAACCATCACCGAACAACCGCAATCTGCCGATACAAACACACACACCACACATCACACCACACACACCAAAGGCTGGATACAAAGATGCAGAAAACAGCAACACAATCCCAACAAAATCCTAGCAAACAACAGAAGAAAACAATAAGCACTACTACGGAGAAGTCGGGGTCCTCAACCGTGGGCAGGCCACCGTGAAGAGTAGAAGTCGTGCAAGACGAACAATGAGCTCCAAGACGACGCCTTTAGCAAGGGAACGCCAACATCGCTTCGCCACCGCCCAATCCAAGGATTAGGGTTTCCCCCATAGCACTCCGACGACAAATGAGATGCAGCGACGGCGCCTTCAAGAAGGGGACAACGTCAGAACGCCGCTGCCGTCGGCCTGTCCATGCAGAACGGGTTTTCACACCGGCCAACACTCACAGTCACCAGATTGTGTTACGAACAACCGCAATGCCAGCATTGAATGACCCACCCCGGTCAACATGCCGCCCACACGGCCATGGAGACCGGACAACGCCCTAGCCGCTGCAACGACGTCCTAGCCCAACCGTCATTAAGGACAGACCAAACCGATGCGGCCGACCAGAACGAAGCGGAAGATGATGTTCCACCCCAAAGCCGACACCTTGGTATGGTCGATGACCTCGGTGGCCGGATCAGGGCCAGGGGAACTCCAGCAGCCACCCGAAGCGGCCGCCAGATGCAACAGAGGGGCACCCCGTCCCCTTCCCGAAGTCCCCTACCACTACAGCCAGCCTCGTCCGCACCCACACCACACCATGGCGCCACCCCGGCCTGACGAGCCCGTCGTTGAATGTAAAGAAGAGTGAGGGAGCTCACCCGAGTCCGACGCAGACGAACCGCCGCCAGAGAGACCCACCGTTGCCACACGCAGATCGGACAACCACCAGGCCGCAGCAGTGCCGCTGCAGACCACCCCACTCCGAGGTCAAGACCGACCTCGGCCACCGCCCCGCGCTGCCCGCCACCATCATGCCGGATCCGGGAGGGTCGGGTCAGATCCGCGCCAGCATGCCACCGCCCAGATCGGGATCCCCCGTGGCCGCCACGCCACAAACGAACCTACTGTTTACGTTTGGCGATCACGGGAATATATAATATGGGACCAATAATCTACTCCCTCCGTCCCATAATATAAGAACGGTTTTCAAGCTCTCTTTATAAGGAGGTTTCTTCTGTTGATATATAATGCTCCATCAATGATTAGCGTCGCAATCACAGCCCCACGCTTTTCAGTTTTGTGTACGTCTCACAACTTGCATCCATCACTGTTTATAAGGGCTCACAACTTGCATCCATCAGCATGTACACTGGTGTACTATAATCGAGTTAACTATGATTTGTGTATTCTACCCGCCCAGCCGTAACGTAGGATGCAAGCAACATAGTGGAGAAACATACACACGGCTTGCAGTGGTACGTACGTTGCACCCTTGTCTGCCACAGTTGGGTTTCTATTGGCGCTAATTAACTATCTTACCTAAGCAATTTCTTTGCTTTCTTTTTGCTTTTTCCCAGAAGTGTAATTTGCAGCTTTTTTTTATTGGGACCGCCAATTGGGTAGGTTCATGAGAGAACAAAATCAATGTCAGTTCAAATCCAACGGCTGGCGCGTTTCTTCCTCATCCTGCCAGAATCTTCCTCCTTTGACCAATCCAGCGTCAGATTAACTAATCAGATAGGCTGGAACTCTTTAAAGTTACTGGAGTACGTAATTTTGCAATATACTCCGTATGTTGTATGGATCCGTCTAATCTACGCATCAGATACGAAGCATGCAACTAAAAATCTACACGGCCGCCGGCGGCCGCGGCTCCTACCCTACACCCTGTGCGTACTAGTGTTTGTTCTGCCTCCAGCCGGCGCCGGCGCCGCTCTATCTCGTCTTATGTGGTCTTAGGACTATGGAGGCGTGATGGATCACGGCCTTTGCCGGTGGGAGGGCTCTGTTTTTTGATATTTTTTTTGTGTTTTGTTAGGGTTTGTATTCTACTCACTAGTAGAAAAATGGCCTATAGTCCCGGTTCATAAGGGCCTTTAGTCCCGGTTCGTGAACCGGGACTAAAGGGTTGGTACTAATACCCTCACCCTTTAGTCCCGGTTCTATCCAGAACGGGACAGATCAAACCTCCACGTGGCCTGTCCGCTGAGCCCAGGTAGGAGGGCCTTTGGTCCCGGTTGGTGGCACCAACGGGACCAATAGGCATCCACGCGTCAGCATTTCTTTGGCTCTGGTTTTGTTGGGGAACGTAGTAATTTCAAAAATTTCCTACGCACACGCAAGACCATGGTGATGGCATAGCAACGAGAGGGAGAGTGTCCGCCACGCACCCTCGTAGACCAAAAGCGAAGCGTTATAACAACGCTGTTGATGTAGTCGACGTCTTCACGATCCGACCGATCCAAGCACCGAACGACGGCACCTCCGAGTTCTGCACACGTTCAGCTCGATGGCGATCCCGGACTCGATCCAGCAAAGTGTCGGGATGAGTTCCGTCAAGACGACGGCGTGGGACGATGATGATGCTCCACCGACGCAGGGCTTCGCTTAAGCTCCGCGACGATATGACTTCTCCGGCGCAGGGCTTCGCTAAGCTCCGCAACGACATGACGAAGTGGAATATGGTGGAGGGGCACCGACACGGCTAAGGAGCGATCCGTAGATCAACTTGTGTGTCTGGGGTGCCCCCTGCCTCGTATATAAAGGAGCAGGGGGTGCGGCCAGCCCCAAGGGGCGCTGGAGGAGTCCTACTCCCATCGGGAGTAGGACCCCCCTTCCTAGTTGGAATAGGATTGGGGAGGGAAGAGGGAAGGGCGCGCCCCCTCCTTGTCCTATTTGGACTAGAGGGAGGGGGCGGCCTGCCCTGGCGGCCCTTCCTCTTCTCCCTATGGCCCATTAAGGCCCATTGACCCCGGGGTTCCGTAACCCCGGTGTTCCGTAACTTCCTGTTTTCATCCGGAACCTTTCCAAGTCAAACATAGGCTTTCAATATATCAATCTTTATGTCTCGACCATTTCGAGACTCCTCGTCATGTCCGTGATCACATCCGGGACTCGAACAACCTTCGTACATCAAAACTTATAAACTCATAATGAACTGTCATCGAAGCGTTAAGCGTGCGGACCCTACGGGTTCGAGAACTATGTAGACATGACCTAGAACCATTCTCGGTCAATAACCAATAGCGGAACCTGGATGCCCATATTGGTTCCTACATATTCTACGAAGATCTTTATCGGTCAAACCGCATAACGATATCGTTGTTCCTTTTGTCATCGGTATGTTACTTACCCGAGATTCGATCGCGGTATCCAATACCTAGTTCAATCTCGTTACTGGTAAGTCTCTTTACTCGTTCCGTAATACATCATCTCACAACTAACTCATTAGTTGTAATGCTTGCAAGGCTTATGTGATGTGTATTACCGAGAAGGCCCAGAGATACCTCTCCGACAATCGGAGTGACAAAACCTAATCTCGAAATACGCCAACCCAACAAGTACCTTTGGAGACACCTGTAGTACTCCTTTATAATCACCCAGTTACGTTGTGACGTTTGGTAGTACCAAAGTGTTCCTCCGTAAACGGAGTTGCATAATCTCATAGTTACAGGAACATGTATAGGTCATGAAGAAAGCAATAGCAATATACTAAGCGATCAAGTGCTAAGCTAACGGAATGGGTCATGTCAATCACATCATTCTCCTAATGATGTGATCCCATTAATCAAACGACAACACATGTCTATGGTTAGGAAACATAACCATCTTGATTAATGAGCTAGTCTAGTAGAGGCATACTAGTGACTATCTGTTTGTCTATGTATTCACACATGTATTATGTTTCCGGTTAATACAATTCTAGCATGAATAATAAACATTTATCATGATATAAGGAAATAAATAATAACTTTATTATTGCCTCTAGGGCATATTTCCTTCAGTTTTTGTTTTTTTTCAAAAGAGGGGGAGGTTTGGGGGTTTTGGGGGTTAATTTAGGTGTTTCATATATTGTGCTATAGCTAGCTAATTAATAGAGAAAAGTGTCCTTTCTTTTGTCCGTGCTTGGTGGGCGCCACGTACTATACATACGTATAGAGAGGACTAACTAGACATGCTAGCTAGCTAGTAATTAAGCAAACAGAAGATCGTCATGAACATATATATGCATACAGAGAGAAGTGATATCGACCACCTCTCCTTCTCCGAGATTGGTCGAACAACAAGTTCTCGATATCTATCCGACGCTACGGCTACATATATACAATAATTATCTTTTACAATACGGACGCGTGGTCCACATGGTATTCCCCGTCTTCAGCGATCACATAGTCAAGAAGGAATGCCGCCAATTCCTCTTGAATTGCTCGCATGCGATCTGGTGCTAGGAGTTCATCCCGCTGCCGAAACATCTAATTTTAAGAAAGGGGTCAATACATATATATGAATGAATGAAACTCAACACAAATGATGGTAATAAAATAAAATTGTGAATATTTTTATTTACGCACTTCAAATTGTTTCTCGGAGTAGCCCCTCTCACAGGTCGTGTGGCGGATGGACTCGCAAACATAGTATCCACAGAAATCATTCCCTTGTTCCTGCCACAACCACTTTACAAGAAACAGAGGTCAATCAAACTGATAATTATATATAGCAAGCACATGCTAAATGGTATTGATGAAACTAGCGCTTGAATCACTAGGAGATGCGCGTGGAATATGCTACTATATAGTACTTACTTTGGTGTCTAAATTGCAGCTTCTTGGTAGTCCCGGAGCTTTTTGGTGAATTTTCCCAAGCCCTGCCATACAAAGAAAACAATTACTTGATATCAGAAATGAACAAAGTTGCTGATATGGTGGATAATGATCGATTTAACTTACTTCTCGAGCATTTCAGTCATTTCCGCATACTCCTTGGGATCTTTTCGTCTCGAGTCTAAGACAGTTACTACTCCTGCTCAAGCTTAATCTCTAGGAGAATATAGTGGAACCTCTGCGCATGCATAACTCATCAATATTACATTTCTATAACCTGGACTAAATAAGGGAAACCGAATATGCCACAAGACAGTAACACTCACGTGTAGTTGTAAGGAAAGAGTATTGTATTTTGTGTTCATTTATTTCCAACGATCGTAGCAAGTTGGCCTCGGTTTCCTTGGCATGATATTTAACCTCATTTGCATCGATGAGATATGTGTTAATGAACCCAATATCACCCACTTGTTTTTCTTCATTTCTGCGATCTTCAATCTGCATAATATAGTGAGGATATTTATAAATACATGCAATGAAAGAGCTGAGTTATATAGAGATACTTAATGACAGAAGTAGTACTACTTACAGACAGTAGCAGGTGACCGTTGCTTTATCGATGGCCAATTGATTGAAAAACTGATAGAACTCCTCGATGGAATAGGCAACAGTTCAATTCCAAGGAGGTCATGCTCCTTTTAACTCTCAAATACAAAGTATTCCTCCCGTCGAGACTCTTTGCAGGTTTTCATGTACCAATCATGCAATCTTCGCATCATCGTTGTTAGAGAGCTTTCATCTTTGACGAGAGGCTTCCCATACTCGTATCTTTGTATCTGCACCTCCAAGAAATCAAATTGTACATCGTCGGGCAAGTAATCTTCAGGATTGCCATAACGGGCACCATCCTCGGATCGACGATGTCGCTAGCAGCACCTTGAGCAGGGGCACGATTCTTCGCTTGTTCGCCGAGCTGGGCAATTTGTTTCCCAGCTCGTCGTTCTTTCATCCTTTGATCACCGGCAGTACTTCCCGATCTCTCCGCCTCGGCAAATGCCTTCCAATAATGCGCTCATAGTTGCCTTTGGCGGAGACTTGGGTGGTTTTGTCGGGGCAGCGAGTGCGCTTCGCTTTGACGGATCTACCTTCTCCTCCGGAGGTGGATGTCTCTTTGCTTTCAACCCTTGAAACCAGTCATCCACTTGGTCTGCGCGATCTTCGCGTTTTCCTCCTCGCTCCTCTCGTACGGTAACTTCTCTCGAGTCTTCAGAGAAGGACCGAATCTGTATCTCCTCCCGCCTTTGGCGTCTTGCTAGACGCCGGCAGAGCAGACGGAGCGGATTTCTTCTTTCCTTGCTTACGAGGCGGAGGAGAAGGACTATGATGCGCCGGAGCAGCCGGAGCGGCGGCGGGTCTCTTCCGCCCTTGCTGACGAGTCGGAGAAGGAGGAGGCTGGCTGATCGGACGCGCCGGTGCAGGCGGAGAAGGAGACGGAGTGCCGCCACGCCGGAGAAGGAGCGGCCGAGTGCCTGATCGTCACTGGAGGAGGAGGCGGTGGAGGAGGCGGAGTGCCTGACTCGCCGGAGGAGGAGGAGGAGGCGGTGGAGGAGGCGGAGTGCCTGACTCGCGGAGGAGGAGGAGGAGGCGGAGGCGCCCAGTTCGGAAGGTTGATGAGATCCTTCCGCCATAGGCATGGAGTCTTGAGCAGAACCCAGCCGATACTCCCTTCACCGGTAGGGTGGTCAAGCCGAGCTCCTCAAATCCCTCCGTTATTTCATCGACCATCACCTTAGCATATCCTTCTGGAATCGGCCGGCAGTGAAAAGTTGAGTCGGGTTTAGTGGGATAAACAGAGCCAACAGCCGCCTTGACCTTTAAATTGCTCCATTGCGCCATAAGGTGGCAACTTTCAGCATCCGTGATAGCATCCACGGGATAGCTGGCAGGAGCCGTCAAGGCATGCTGCTCTGGCTGAAGCAGCTCGGTGGAAGCCACGCTGCTTCTCCGCTGAGATGGCGGGGTAGCTTCGGGGGAAGCTTCGGCAGGTCGTTTGTTGTGATCGGCTGCTTCTCGTTCCTCTTCTCGTTCCTCTAGCCCCATTACCCTTTCGTGCAGCGCCTGCATTAGGCTCTGCTCCAGTTTCTTCCTCCTCTCATGGGTTTTGTAACCCCCTTCGTCCGGAAATCCAGCCTTCCATGAAAGGGAGCTCTGGCGTGCCTCGTGTCCGTCCTGTGGTGCTCAGGATTCGAGGGCCATTGTGAGCTCGTCCTTCTCCCTGTCTGGAACGAACTTCCCTTGCTGCGCAGCTTCGATATAATGCTTAAGCCTCTTGACTGGTATGTCCAATTGTTCGTCCGTCCAAATGCACTTCCCCGTTATAGGGTCCAAGGATCCGCCGGCCCCGAAGAACCAAGTCCGGCAACGGTCTGGCCAGTTCATTGTCTCGGGTTCGATCCCTTTATCAAGCAGATCATTCTCAGCCTTGGACCACTTAGGCCGGGCTATGAGGTAGCCACGACCCGTGCGATGATGAAGCTTCTTCTTCGCAGCATTTCTCTTGTTTGTCGCTGACATCTTTTACTCTTTTCCGATGTCTTGTAGGCCACAAATGCGGGCCATCATCTCTGATCTTCTCATATTTGCCCGTGAATTCTGGTGTCTCATTTTTTCGACATACGTATTGAGGTCTTTCTTCCAATTCCTGAATAGTTCTGCCATCTTCTTAAGAGCAAAAGACTTGATTAATGGCTCTATTACTGGCTTCTCCGGATCATCCTCTGGCGGTAGGGTAAAATTTGACTTCAGCTCAGTCCAAAGATCATTTTCTGCATATCATTGACATAAGACACCTCAGGGTCTTCGTTCTTAGGCTTATACCATTGGTGGATGCTGATCGGGATCTTGTCCCTAACCAGAACCCCGCACTGAGCAACAAATGCCTTCTTTGTCGGTAGGGTTCAATCGGTTGGCCGTCATGCGATTTGTATGATCTCAAACTTTTCATCCGAGCTCAACTTTTCTTGGGCCTCGTCTCTTTACGAAGTTGTGCTCGATCGCGGAGGGCTAGAAAAAGAACAAAGACGAGAGTTAATTAATATGTGTACATATATATATACCAAAACAAAGGCGAGAGCTAGTCAGCACAGGCTTAACTAATATATATACCTGGCGGACTCGGTTTGGTGATCACCGAGCCGTCCTCACGGTCTACTTCTTGCACCGGCATTGGGTCATCGGACCATGTAAATCATAGCCAGCTGCTTCTTCACCCTCTCCTTCCAGACCATCGTTATCGGCGTTGAGAAACATCATCGAGGAGACGGCATCACTTCCGTGTGCGATTATGTCCCTCAACAACGCTTCTTGTGCTTCGTCTCGGGGGGTGTCCATAGTTTCTACAAATATTTACAACATGGCAATTATTATTCAAACATGACATATATGGATATATTAGTGCCGACGTAGAACTAGCTAGCTAATCACAATAAGGAATCATATTAGTGGCCTCGACGCTGCTTCTCTAGGGTTTGGGGTGGCCTCGACAATGCTTCAAGGGTTAGGGGGTGGCCTCGAGAACGCTTCAAGCTAGGAGGGGGTACGTAATATCTACCCCCCCCCCACGTGTTGAAGCTATCGGGAGGGGGTCGGCGTTGAACAGTACATCTATGTCCCACAAGTAGGGTAGAGGGTCGTGGATCGCCGAGCGGTCGAGGTCAAGGGTCGAAGATCGCCGAGGGTCGGGAGGTTGCCTAGTGTCAAAGATTCAACAAAACCATGTCTTCATCATTAGGGTAGTAACAGGTGCATGATGGTGCGAAGCTCTCCAAAGTTGTTTTGGAGCGGAGTCCCAGATAGGATAATTAGCCTTTTGGTACAAAGTTCAGCAAAAGGCAAATTATCCTATCCGGGACTCCATTCGTAACAACTTTGGAGGACTTCGCACCATCATGCCATGGTTACTTCCGGCTAATGATGAAGCCATGGATTTCTTCAATACTTTGACACTATAGGGACCTCGACCTGAAACCTTGACCCTTGACCCTTAACGACCTCGACCCTCTACCCTAGTTCCCGACCCTCGACCCTCGGCGATCCTCGACACCCTCATTATATCGACAACGGCGCAACATACATATACATGGGAAAATAAGGAAAAGGAAGAAAAGAGGAAGAAGGAAGAAGGAAGAAGAAGAAAAAAAGAAGAAAAAGAGGAGAAGAAGAAATATTTTTTCTTCTTCTCCTCTATTCCTTTCTTCTTCTCCTCTTCTTTTCTTCTTTTCCTCTCATTCTTTTCTTCTTCTTCTTCCTTCTTCCTTCGGATCCTAGAACCCTCGAACCCTCGACCCTAGAACCCTCGAACCCTAGAACCCTCGAACCCTCGACCCTAGAACCCTCGAACCCTCAAACCCTTGTGCCTCGAAACCTCGACCGGCCTCGACGACCCTCGACCCTCAAAACATTGACCCTCGACCGGCCTCGACGACCCTCGACCCCTCTGTGACCCTCTCGACCCTCTAGCCTAGTTCCCGACCGTCGACCCCTCAGCGATCCTCGACACCCTCGTTCCCGATAAAAAGAAGAAGAAGAAGAAGAAGAAGAAGAAGAAGAAGAAATGAGAAGAAGAAAAAAGAGAAGAAGAAGAAAGAAGAAGAAAAAATAGAAGAAAAAAGAGAGAAGAAGAAGGAAAGAGGAGAAGAAGAAATTTTTTCTTCTTCTCCTCTATTCCTTCTTCTTCTCCTTTTTCTTCTACTTCCTCTTCTTATTTTTTCTCCTCTTCTTCTCCTTCTTCCTTCTTCCTCGCTTATTCTTTTCCTTATTTTCATTCTTCCTCGACGACCCTAACTCTAAATAGTACAACTTCCTCGGCGCCCCGCCTCTCTCATGAACAAAATAAAAGCATCATACATATGAAAACAAAATAAAAAGCATCATACATATATATGCAGAAAACAAAATAAAAACATCACATATATATGCAGAAAAAAAAACATTAGATCAACACATATGCAAAAAAGCATCATACATATATCCATACATCAATATATATACATGAAAAAAAAACATTAGATCAACAGGGCAGGTGTATATATATGCATATATCCATATATCCATACATCAACATATATATGCAAAAAAAATCATGGCGGCGGCGGCAGGGGGGCAGGGCAGGCTGCTGGGCTCACTGTGGGCGGAGGCGACGGCGAGATCGCGCGACGGGGCGGCGGGGAGGCGGAGGCGACGGAGAGGTCGGGAGGCGGAGGCGGCGACGGCGAGGTCGGCGAGGTCGGCGAGGTCGCGGAGGCAGGGGCGGCGACGGCGAGGGCGCGGCGACGGGCGGGACGGCGACGACGGCAGGCGGCGGCGTTGGGGCAGATGCGGTCGGCGGCGACGGCGGGGCAGACGGCGGCGGCGACGGCGGCGGCGGCGCGCGGCGGCGGCGATGGTGACGACAGGCGTGGCGGCGGCGGCAGCGGCGGCGTCGGGGCAGCCTGGCGGCGTCGGGGAGGTTGGGGGCAAATGGGCGATGAATCTGAAATTTCCCAAGTGTTCTCTTATATAGCAAGGGCATTAGTCCCGGTTCGTGGCTCCAACCGGGACTAATGCAACCTTTAGTCCCGGTTGGTGCCACCAACCGGGACCAATTAACCTTTGGTCGGTTGGTGGCACCAACCGGGACTAAAGGGCATTAGTCCGGGTCGTGCCACGAACCAGGACTAAACCCTTTAGTCTCGGTTGGTGCCACCAACCGGACCAAAGTCTGCTGCCGCCAAATGTTTAGTCCCACCTCGCTAGTTGAAGGGCGCTGCACTGGTTTATAAGCGCTGGTGTGCGCCCCTTCGAGCTCCTCTCAAATGCAGGCTTTGGGCCTAATCATGCTACTGCTCAGGCCTATTGGGCCTCTGCGGGCTGAATCCTGGCCCATGTAGGGTTTCTAGTCGTATTCAGGCCGTGGGGGCCTAGTCGGTGGCAGTTTTTTTGCTTTATATTTTATTTCTTTTTGCTTTTAGTTTTAGAAAAATATAAACTTTCTATTAGTGCCATTAGTTTTAAAATTTGAAAACACTTTTTTGTTTTCTTTGTAGCTTTATTTATTTTATTTTGTTTCTACTTACAACAAAATACTTATTGTTGCTATTTTTATTTTTTTCAAGTTTTTTGTTTTGTTTTCTGCATTATTTATTTTCTTTTGGTTTTTGCTTTATTTTTAATTCTTTTTGCTTTTGGGTCAGCAAAATTATAAACTTTCTGTTAGTGCTTTTAGTTTTAGAAAAATATAAACTTTCTGTTTGTGCCATTAGTTTTAAAATTCAAAACACTTTTTTTGTTTTCTTTGTTGCTTTATTTATTTTATTTTGTTTCTACTTACAACAAAATGCTTATTGTTGCTATTATTATTATTTTTCAAGTTTTTTGTTTTGTTTCCTGCATTATTTATTTTCTTTTGGGTTTTGCTTTATTTTTAATTCTTTTTGCTTTTAGGTCAGCAAAATTATAAACTTTCTGTTAGTGCCATTTGTTTTAGAACAATTATAAACTTTCTGTTTGTGCCATTAGTTTTATAAAATTTGAATTCTTTGAAATTTGTGTGAATCACAAGTTTGTGAGCTCAACAAGGCGTAGAGGGACGGGCTTATAAACCGGTGTGGCGCCCTTGGTTGGCGAGGTTCTCAAAGTTGGCATGGTATGTTCATGAACAAAACGGACAATGGTATCATACTCGTGTGTTATAAAGTTGGCATGGTATCATCATAATAGTTGCGGAGAAAGTCTTCACTTTTTCTTCGCTTGTGTCGTTTGCTTATTGCCGTAACCATGGATAATCTTCATCGTTTATCAGGATGCTTGGGTCAGCCTTGACTTTGAAGGGGGAATTTCATGAAACTTTTCATACTCTTGAGACATGTCTGTCTTGCCCTCCACTCCCGGGATGTCCTTTTTCTGAAAGAACTATGTGGCGCTTTGGCTCATTGTATGATGTATTCGCTTCCTTATCTTTTCTTTTCCTCGGTCTGGTAGACATGTCCTTCACATAGATAACCTGTGCCACATCATTGGCTAGGACGAACGGTTCGTCGGTGTACCCAAGATTTTTCAGATCCCTTGTTGTCATTCCGTCATGTGGGTCTACCTGCACTCCCGCCTCCGACAGATTGACCCACTTGCACTTAAACAAAGGGACCTTAAAATCTACTCCGTAGTCAAGTTCCCATATGTCTACTATGTAACCATAATATGTGTCATTTCCTTGTCGGTTGCTGCATCAAAGCGGACACCGCTGTTTTGGTTGGTGCTCTTTTCATCTTGGTCAATCGTGTAAAATATATTCCCATTTATCTCGTATCCTTTCCAAATCATTACAGTCGAAGATGGTCCCTGGACAACAAGTACAACTCATCACAAACAGTGATGTCACCTCTCGAGACGTGTTTCCAACCAACTGCTGAAAGTCCTGATGTGTTCACATGTAATCCGATCGTCGCCTTTGCTCCGGGTGTTTGGAGCGCAGACTGTTCTTGTGTTCATCGACATACGGGTCACCAAGGTAGAGTTCTGTAGAACTGTGTAGTGTGCTTGAGACCAAGAATATCCGTCCTGCATATTATTGAGTCTCTTCCAAGCGTGTTTTTCCAGTCAGTCTCCCCTCATACCGCGATTTAGGGAGACCTATCTTATTAAGGCCAGGAATGAAGTCAATACAAAACCCGATGACATCTCTGTTTGATGGCCCATGGAGATGCTTCCTTCTGGCCTAGCACGGTTACGAACATATTTCTTTAGGACTCCCATGAACCTCTCAAAGGGGTACATATTGTGTAGAAATACGGGCCCCAGAATGACAATCTCGTCGACTAGATGAACTAGGACGTGCGTCATGATATTGAAGAAGGATGGTGGGAACACCAGCTCGAAACTGACAAGACATTGCGCCACATCACTCCTTAGCGTTGCTACGATTTCTGGATCGATCACCTTCTGAGATATTGCATTGAGGAATGCACATAGCTTCACAATGGCTAATCGGACGTTTTCCGGTAGAAGCCCTCTCAATGCAACCGGAAGCAGTTGCGTCATAATCACGTGGCAGTCATGAGACTTTAGGTGTTGGGGAACGTAGCAGAAATTCAAAATTTTCTACGCATCACCAAGATCAATCTATGAAGATTCTAGCAACGAGGGAAGGAGAGTGCATCTACATACCCTTGTAGATCGCTAAGCGGAAGCGTTCATGAGAACGGGGTTGAAGGAGTCGTACTCGTCGTGATCCAAATCACCGGAGATCCTAGTGCCGAACGGACGGCACCTCCGCGTTCAACACACGTACAGCCCGGTGACGTCTCCCACGCCTTGATCCAGCAAGGAGAGAGGGAGAGGTTGAGGAAGACTCCATCCAGCAGCAGCACAACGGCATGGTGGTGGTGGAGGAGCGTGGTAAACCTGCAGGGCTTCGCCAAGCACCGTAGGAGAGGAGGAGGGAGTTGGGAGAGAGAGGGAGGCGCCCAAAGGCCCAGGTCTTGCTGCCCTCCCTCCCCCCCACTATATATAGGAGCAAGGGAGAAGGGGGGAGGCGCAGCCTTGCCCCCTCCTCCAAGGGAGGGGTGCGGCCAAGAGGTGGGGAGGAGTCCATCCTCCCCAAGGCACCTCGGAGGTGCCTTCCCCCTTTAGGACTCTTCCTCTCCAAGTGTTTCATGCGCATGGGCCTCTTGGGGCTGGTTCCCCTTGGCCCATGCAGGCCTAGGCGCACCACCTTGGGCCCATGTGGCCCCAGGGCAGGTGGCCCCACCGGTGGGCCCAGGACCCCTCCGGTGGTCCCGGTACAATACCGATAACCCGAAACTTGTCCCGATGGCGAAACAGCACTTCCCATATATAAATCTTTACCTCCGGACCATTCCGAAATCCTCGTGACGTCCGGGATCTCATCCGGACTCGAACAACATTCGGTAACCACATACAAGCTTCCTATATAACCCTAAGCGCCACCGAACCTTAAGTGTGTAGACCCTACGGGTTCGGGAATCATCTTGAACATGACCGAGGCGTTCTCGGTCAATAACCAACAGCGAGATCTGGATACCCATGTTGGCTCCCACATGTTCCACGATGATCTCATCGGATGAACCACGATGTCAAGGACTCAATCGATCCCGTATACAATTCCCTTTGTCTAGCGGTATTGTACTTGCCCGAGATTCGATCGTCGGTATCCCGATACCTTGTTCAATCTCGTTTCCGGCAAGTCTCTTTACTCGTTCCGTAACACATCATCCCGTGATCAACCCCTTGGTCACATTGTGCACATAATGATGATGTCCTACCGAGTGGGCCCAGAGATACCTCTCCGTCACACGGAGTGACAAATCCCAGTCTCGATTCGTGCCAACCCAACAGACACTTTCGGAGATACCTGTAATGCACCTTTATAGCCACCCAGTTACGTTGTGACGTTTGGTACACCCAAAGCATTCCTACGGTATCCGGGAGTTGCACAATCTCATGGTCTAAGGAAATGATACTTGACATTAGAAAAGCTTTAGCATACGAACTACGATCTTTGTGCTAGGCTTACGATTGGGTCTTGTCCATCACATCATTCTCCTAATGATGTGATCCGTTATCAATGACATCCAATGTCCATGGTCAGGAAACTGTAACCATCTATTGATCAACGAGCTAGCCAATAGAGGCTTGCTAGGGACATGGTGTTGTCTATGTATCCACACATGTATTTGAGTTTCCTATCAATACAATTATAGCATGGATAATAAACGATTATCATGAACAAGGAAATATAATAATAATCAATTTATTATTGCCTCTAGGGCATATTTCCAACAGTCTCCCACTTGCACTAGAGTCAATAATCCAGTTCACATCGATATGTGATTGCAATGATTCCAACACCCAAGGTCACATCCCCATGTGACTAACACTGATAGGTCACATCGCCATGTGACCAACATCCAAAGAGTTTACTAGTGTCTCAAACTAGTTCACATCACCATGTGATTAAGTCTCAATGAGTTCTGGGGTTTGATCATGTTTTGCTTGTGAGAGAGGTTTTAGTCAACGGTTCTGAACCTTTCAGATCCGTGTGTACTTCGCAATTCTCTATGTCATATTGTAAATGCTGCTTTCACGCTCCACTTGGAGCTATTCCAAATGGTTGCTCCACTATACGTATCCGGTTTGCTACTCGGAGTCACTCGGATAGGTGTTAAAGCTTGCATCGACGTAACCCTTTACGCCGAACTCTTTATCACCTCCATAATCGAGAAATATTTCCTTATTCTTCTAAGGATAATTTTGACCGCTTTCCAATGATCCGTTCCTGGATCATTCTTGTACCCCTTGACTGACTCATGGCAAGGCACACTTCCGGTGCGGTACAGAGCATAGCATACTATAGAGCCTACGTCTAAAGCATAGGGGACGACCTTCGTCCTTTCTCTCTTTTCTGCTGTGGTCGAGCTTTAACTCTTAACTTCATACCTTACAACTCAGGCAAGAACTCCTTCTTTGACTGATCCATCTTGAACACCTTCAAGATCATGTCAAGGTATATGCTCATTTGAAAGTACCATTAAGCATTTTTGATCTATCACTATAGATCTTGATGCTCTATGTTCAAGTAGCTTAATCCAGGTTTTCTATTGAAAAACATCTTTCAAACAACCCTATATGCTTTCCAGAAATTCTACATCATTTCTGATCATCCATATGTCAACAACATATACTCATCAGAAATTCTATAGTGCTCCCACTCACTTCTTTGGAAATACAAGTTTCTCATAAACTTTGTATAAACCCAAAATCTTTGATCATCTCATCAAAGCGCACATTCCAACTTCGAGATGCTTACTCCAGTCCTTAGAAGGATCGCTGGAGCTAGCATGCCTTTTAGCATCCTTAGGATCGACAAAACTTTTCTGATTGTATCACATACAACCTTTCCTTACGTAAAGGTAAGGAAACTCGTTTTGACATCCATCTGCCAGATTTCATAAATGCAGCTTGTGCTAACATGATTCCGACGGACTTAAGCATCGCTACGGATGAGAAAAACTCATCGTAGTCAACTCCTTGAACTTGTGAAAAACTCTTCGCCACAAGTCAAGCTTCATAGACGGTGATATTACCGTCCACGTCCATCTTCTTCTTAAAGACCCATTTATTTCAATGGCTTGCCGATCATCGGGCAAGTCCACCAAAGTCCATGCTTTGTTATGATATATGGATCCTACCTCGGATTTCATGGTTTCTAACCATTTGTCGGAATTTGGGCCCACCATCGCTTCTCCATAGCTCGTAGGTTCATTGTTGTCTAGCAACATGACCTTCAAGACAGGATTACTGTACCACTCAGAAGTAGTACGCATCCTTGTCACCCTACGAGGTACGGTAGTGACTTGATCCAAAACTTCATGATCACTATCATAAGCTTCTACTTCAATTGGTGTAGGTGCCACGGGAACAACTTCCTGTGCCCTGCTACACACTAGTTGAAGTGACGGTTCAATAACCTTATCAAGTCTCCACCATCCTCCCACTCAACTTCTCGAGACGAACTTTTCCTCGAGAAAGGACCCGATTCAAGAAACAATCCCTATTGCTTTCGGATCTGAATTAGGAGGTATACCCAACCGTTTTGGGTGTCCTATGAAGATGCATTTTATCCGCTTTGGGTTCGAGCTTATCAACCTGAAACTTTTTCACATAAGCGTCGCAGCCCCAAACTTTTAAGAAACGACAACTTAGGTTTCTCCAAACGGTGTCGTCTCAACGGAATTACGTGGTGCCCTATTTAAGTGAGTGCGGTTGTCTCTAATGCCTAACCCATGAACGATAGTGGTAATTCGATAAGAGATATCATGGTACGCACCATATCCAATAGAGTGCAACTATGATGTTCGGACACACCATCACACTATGGTGTTCCAGGCGGTATTAATTGTGAAACAATTTGCACAATGTCTTAATTGTGTGCCAAAACTCGTAACTCAGATATTCATCTCTATGATCATATCATAGACATTCTATCCTCTTGTCACGATGATCTTCAACTTCACTCTGAAATTACTTGAACCATTCAATAATTCAGACTCGTGCTTCATCAAGTAAATATACTCAATATCTACTCGAATCATCTGTGAAGTCAGAACATAACGATATTCACTGCATGCCTCAGCACTCATTGGACTGCACACATCAAAATGTGTTACTTCCAACAGGTTGCTACCTTGTTCCATCTTACTGAAACCGAGGCTTTTCAGTCATCTTGCCCATGTGGTATGATTTGCATATCTCAAGTGATTCAAAATCAAGTGAGTCCAAACGATCCATCTGCATGGAGTTTCTTCATGCGTATGCACCAATAGACATGGTTCGCATGTCTCAAACTTTTCAAAAACGAGTGAGTCCAAAGATCCATCAACATGGAGCTTCTTCATGCGTTTTACACCAATATGACTTACATGGCAGTGCCACAAGTAAGTGGTTACTATCATTACTATCTTATACATTTGGCATGAAAATGTGTATCACTACGATCGAGATTCAATAAACCATTTTTAGGTGCAAGACCATCGAAGGTATTATTCAAATAAATAGAGTAACCATTATTCTCCTTAAATGAATAACCGTATTGCGATAGACATAATCCAATCATGTCTATGCTCAACGCAAACACCAAATGATAATTATTCAGGTTTAATACTAATCTTGATGGTAGAGGGAGCGTGCGATGCTTGATCACATCAACCTTGGAAACACTTCCAACACATATCGTCAGCTCACCTTTAGCTAGTCTCCGTTTATTCCGTAGCCTTTTATTTCGAGTTACTAACACTTAGCAACTGAACCGGTATCTAATACCCTGGTGCTACCAGGAGTACTAGTAAAGTACACATTAACATAATGTATATCCAATATACTTCTATCGACCTTGCCAGCCTTCTCATCTACCAAGTATCTAGGGTAGTTCTGCTTGATGTCCGTTCCTCATTACGAAGCACTTAGTCTCGGGTTTGGGTTCAACCTTGGGTTTCTTCACTAGAGCAGCAACTGTTTTGCTGTTTCATGAAGTATCCCTTGTTGCCCTTGCCCTTCTTGAAACTAGTGGTTTTACCAACCATCAACAATTGATGCTCCTACTTGACTTCTACTTTCGCGGTGTCAAACATCGCGAACACTTCAAGGATCATCATATCTATCCCTGATATGTTATAGTTCATCACGAAGCTCTAGTAGCTTGGTGGCAATGACTTTGGAGAAACATCACTATCTCATCTGGAAGATTAACTCCCACTCGATTCAAGTGATTGTTGCACTCAGACAATCTGAGCACAAGCTCAACGATTGAGCTTTTCTCCCTTAGTTTGCAGGCTAAGAAAATCGTCGGAGGTCTCATACCTCTTGACGTGGGCACGAGCCTGAAATCCCAATTTCAGCCCTCGAAACATCTTATATGTTCATGACGTTTCGAAAACGTCTTTGGTGCCTCAACTCTAAACCGTTTAACTGAACTATCACGTAGTTATTAAAACGTGTATGTCCGATGTTCGCAACATCCACAAACGACGTTTGGGGTTCAGCACACTGAGTGGTGCATTAAGGACATAAGCTTTCTACTGTCCGCATAATTGCTACTTTCAACTTTCAACTATATTTTCTCTAGGAACATATCTAAACAGTGGAACTAAAGCGCGAGCTTACGACATAATTTGCAAAAGGTCTTTTGACTATGTTCAGGATAATTAAGTTCATCTTATGAACTCCCACTCAGATAGACATCCCTCTGGTCATCTAAGTGATTACATGATCCGAGTCAACTAGGCCGTGTCCGATCATCATGTGAGACGGACTAGTCATCGTCGGTGAACATCTTCATGTTGATCGTATCTACTATACGACTCATGCTCGACCTTTCGGTCTCCGTGTTCCGAGGCCATGTCTGCACATGCTAGGCTCGTCAAGTTAACCCCAAGTGTTTTTGCTGTGTAAATCTGTCTTACACCCGTTGTATGTGAACGTAAGAATCCATCACACCCGATCATCACGTGGTGCTTAGAAGCGACGAACTGTAGCAACGGTGCACAGTCAGGGGAGAACACTTCTTGAAATTGTTGTAAGGGATCATCTTATTTACTACCGTCGTTCTTAAGTAAAGAAGATGCATAAACATGATAAACATCACATGCAATCAAATAGTGACATGATATGGCCAATATCATTTTGCTCCTTTTGATCTCCATCTTCGGGGCTCCATGATCATCATCGTCACCGGCATGACACCATGATCTCCATCATCATGATCTCCATCATCGTGTCCTCATGAAGTTGTCTCGCCAACTATTACTTCTACTACTATGGCTACGGTTAGCAATAACGTAAAGTAATTACATGGCGTTGTTCAATGACACGCAGGTCATACAATAAATAAAGACAACTCCTATGGCTCCTGCCGGTTGTCATACTCATCGACATGCAAGTCGTGAATCCTATTACAAGAACATGATCAATCTCATACATCACATATCATTCATCACATTCTTCTTGGCCATATCACATCACATAGCATACCCTGCAAAAACAAGTTAGGCGTCCTCTAATTGTTGTTTGCATGTTTTACGTGGCTGCTATGGGTTTCTAGCAAAACGTTTCTTACCTACGCAAAACCACAACGTGATATGCCAATTGCTATTTACCCTTCATAAGGACCCTTTTCATCGAATCCGTTCCGACTAAAGTGGGAGGCGGCACCCGCTAGCCACCTTATGCACCAAGTGCATGTCGTTCGGTGGAACTGTCTCACGTAAAAGCGTGTAAGGTCGGTCCGGGCCGCTACATCCCACAATACCGTCGAAACAAGATTGGACTAGTAACGGTAAGCATATTGAACAAAATCAACGC
Source organism: Aegilops longissima (assembly GCA_021605205.1). Lineage (NCBI taxonomy): Eukaryota > Viridiplantae > Streptophyta > Magnoliopsida > Poales > Poaceae > Aegilops > Aegilops longissima. The sequence continues at coordinate 847,157,493 of CM038677.1, forward strand.
CCACAACTACTTTGTGTTCTACTCGTGCAAAGAATCTACGCAATAGACCTAGCTCATGATGCCCTTTGTTGGGGAACGAGCAGAAATTCAAAATTTTCACGCATCACCAAGATCAATCTATGAAGATTCTAGCAACGAGGGAAGGAGAGTGCATCTACATACCCTTGTAGATCGCTAAGCGGAAGCATTCATGAGAACGGGGTTGAAGGAGTCGTACTCGTCGTGATCCAAATCACCGGAGATCCTAGTGCCGAACGGACGGCACCTCCGCGTTCAACACACGTACAGTCCGGTGACGTCTCCCACGCCTTGATCCAGCAAGGAGAGAGGGAGAGGTTGAGGAAGACTCCATCCAGCAGCAGCACAACGGCATGGTGGTGGTGGAGGAGCGTGGTAAACCTGCAGGGCTTCGCCAAGCACCGTAGGAGAGGAGGAGGGAGTTGGGAGAGAGAGGGAGGCGCCCAAAGGCCCAGGTCTTGCTGCCCTCCCTCCCCCCCACTATATATAGGAGCAAGGAGAAGGGGGGCGCAGCCTGCCCCTCCTCCAAGGGAGGGGTGCGGCCAAGAGGTGGGGAGGAGTCCATCCTCCCCAAGGCACCTCGGAGGTGCCTTCCCCCTTTAGGACTCTTCCTCTCCAAGTGTTTCATGCGCATGGGCCTCTTGGGGCTGGTTCCCCTTGGCCCATGCAGGCCTAGGCGCACCACCTTGGGCCCATGTGGCCCCCGGGGCAGGTGGCCCCACCCGGTGGGCCCCCGGGACCCCTCCGGTGGTCCCGGTACAATACCGATAACCCCGAAACTTGTCCCGATGGCCGAAACAGCACTTCCCATATATAAATCTTTACCTCCGGACCATTCCGGAACTCCTCGTGACGTCCGGGATCTCATCCGGGACTCCGAACAACATTCGGTAACCACATACAAGCTTCCTATATAACCCTAGCGTCACCGAACCTTAAGTGTGTAGACCCTACGGGTTCGGGAATCATGCAGACATGACCGAGACGTTCTCCGGTCAATAACCAACAGCGGGATCTGGATACCCATGTTGGCTCCCACATGTTCCACGATGATCTCATCGGATGAACCACGATGTCAAGGACTCAATCGATCCCGTATACAATTCCCTTTGTCTAGCGGTATTGTACTTGCCCGAGATTCGATCGTCGGTATCCCGATACCTTGTTCAATCTCGTTTCCGGCAAGTCTCTTTACTCGTTCCGTAACACATCATCCCGTGATCAACCCCTTGGTCACATTGTGCACATAATGATGATGTCCTACCGAGTGGGCCCAGAGATACCTCTCCGTCACACGGAGTGACAAATCCAGTCTCGATTCGTGCCAACCCAATGACACTTTCGGAGATACCTGTAATGCACCTTTATAGCCACCCGTTACGTTGTGACGTTTGGTACACCAAAGCATTCCTACGGTATCCGGAGTTGCACAATCTCATGGTCTAAGGAAATGATACTTGACATTAGAAAAGCTTTAGCATACGAACTACGATCTTTGTGCTAGGCTTACGATTGGGTCTTGTCCATCACATCATTCTCCTAATGATGTGATCCGTTATCAATGACATCCAATGTCCATGGTCAGGAAACTGTAACCATCTATTGATCAACGAGCTAGCCAATAGAGGCTTGCTAGGGACATGGTGTTGTCTATGTATCCACACATGTATTTGAGTTTCCTATCAATACAATTATAGCATGGATAATAAACGATTATCATGAACAAGGAAATATAATAATAATCAATTTATTATTGCCTCTAGGGCATATTTCCAACATTAGGTTCTGGAACTTTTTCTCTGACATATTTATTATTCCCTTTATATTCGACGAGAAGCCAGTCGGGATCTTCATACTGAGCAGGCATTGAAAGAATATTTCTTTCTCTTCTTTCGTAAGAGCGTAGCTGGCAGGACGTTCATACTGCTTCGGAGGCATGCCCTCTTTTTCGTGCAAGCGTTGCAGGTCCTCTCGTGCCTCAGGTGTATCTTTTGTCTTCCCATACACGCCCAAGAAGCCTAGCAGGTTCACGCAAAGGTTCTTCGTCACGTGCATCACGTCGATCGAAGAGCGGACCTCTAGGTCTTTCCAGTAGGGTAGGTCCCAAAATATAGATTTCTTCTTCCACATGGGTGCGTGATTCTCAGCGTCATTCGGAACAGCTAGTCCGCCGGGACCCTTTCCAAAGATTACGTGTAAATCATTGACCATAGCAAGTACGTGATCACCGGTGCGCATGGCGGGCTTCTTCCGGTGATCTGCCTCGCCTTTGAAATGCTTGCCTTTCTTTCGACATTGATGGTTGGTCGGAAGAAATCGGCGATGGCCTGGTACACATTCTTCCTGCAGCTTCCCAGGTATATACTATCGGTGTCAAGTAAACAGTGCGTGCATCGTGGTATCCCTTGTTTGTCTGTCCCGAAGGTTCTGAGAGCGGGCCAATCGTTGATTGTCACGAACAGCAACGCCTTCAGGTCAAATTCCTCCTTTTTGTGCTCATCCCACGTACGTACACCGTTTCCATTCCACAGCTGTAAAAGTTCCTCAACTAATGGCCTTAGGTACACATCAATGTCGTTGCCGGGTTGCTTAGGGCCTTGGATGAGAACGGCATCATAATAAACTTCCGCTTCATGCGCATCCAAGGAGGAAGGTTATACATACATAGAGTCACGGGCCAGGTGCTGTGATTGCTGCTCTGCTCCCCGAAAGGATTAATGCCATCCGCGCTTAAAGCAAACCATACGTTCCTTGGGTCCTTTGCAAACTCATCCCAGTACTTTCTCTCGATTTTTCTCCACTGCGACCCGTCGGTGGTGCTCTCAACTTCCGTCTTTCTTACGGTCCTCACTGTGCCATCGCATCAACTTGGCATGCTCTCCGTTTCGAACAGACGTTTCAACCGTGGTATTATAGGAGCATACCACATCACCTTCGCAGAACCCTCTTCACGGAGGCTCGCCGTCAACATCACCGTGGTCATCTCGTCGATCTTATATCGCAATGCACCGCATACCGGGCATGCGTTCAGATCCTTGTAGGCACCACGGTAGAGGATGCAGTCATTAGGGCATGCATGTATCTTCTCCACCTCCAATCCTAGAGGGCATACGACCTTCTTTGCTGCGTATGTACTGTCGGGCAATTCGTTATCCTTTGGAAGCTTCTTCTTCATTATTTTCAGTAGCTTCTCAAATCCTTTATCAGGCACATCATTCTCTGCCTTCCACTGCAGCAATTCGAGTACGGTACCGAGCTTTGTGTTGACATCTTCGCAATTGGGGTACAACCCTTTTTTGTGATCCTCTAACATGCGATCGAACTTCAGCTTCTCCTTTTGACTTTCGCATTGTGTCCTTGCATCGACAATGACCCGGCGGAGATCATCATCATGGGGCACATCGTCTGGTTCATCTTGATCTTCAGCAGCTTCGCCCGTTGCAGCACCATCTTGCACATCGTCTGGTGCAACTTGATGTTCAGTAGCATCACCGTATTCAGGGGGCACATAGTTGTCATCGTACTCTTCTTCCTCGCCGTCTTCCATCATAACCCCTATTTCTCCGTGCCTCGTCCAAACATTATAGTGTGGCATGAAACCCTTGTAAAGCAGGTGGGTGTGAAGGATTTTCCGGTCAGAGTAAGACTTCGTATTCCCACATATAGGAAATGGACAACACATAAAACCATTCTGCTTGTTTTCCTCAGCCACTTCGAGAAAAGCATGCACGCCCTTAATGTACTCGGAGGTGTGTCTGTCACCGTACATCCATTGCCGGTTCATCTGCGTGCATTATATATAATTAAGTGTGTCAAAAATCATTACAGAACATCATGAATAGATAATTAAATGACCAAATTAATAGAAGTTCATCATCACATAAAAACCAAAGTACATACATAGTTCTCATCTAACAACATAAAGCTCTGCAGAGCATCTAAATTAATTAAACCATACATTGAAACTATGTAAAACATTTCAATGTGAAAACAAATCGATCATAATCGCAACCAAGGTAACAACTGATCCAACGGCATAATGATTCCAAGCCTCGGTATGAATGGCATATTTTCTAATCTTTCTCATCTTCAAGCGCATTGCATCCATCTTGATCTTGTGATCATCGGCGACATCCGCAACATGCAACTCCAATATCATCTTCTCCTCCTCAAGTTTTTTATTTTTCCTTCAAGAAATTGTTTTCTTCTTCAACTAAATTTAACCTCTCGACAATAGGGTCGGTTGGAATTTCGGTTCAACAACCTCCTAGATAAATAAAATCTATGTCACGTTGGTGGCTTAATTTTCATAAACAATAAATGAACCAATAGTTATGAAAAGATAATATATACCACATCCGAATCATAGACAGGGACGAGGGCCGACGGGCGGATACCAAAACCATCGCACTATATAAGATGCAATAATAAAAGTAAGAAAATAATACAAGTAAGAATATTTTTCCTTTCAGAAAGAAGATAAGAACAAGAGGCTCACCACGGTGGTGCTGGCGATGAGATCGGCGCTGGTGATCGGCGGCGGTGAAGACGGGACGGGCGTGACGGACCGCTAAACCTAGACAAATATTGAGGAAAATGGAGGTTAGAGGTCGAGCTTGGAGAGGAGAAAGCTTAAGTAGTGTGGCTCGGGCATTCCATCGAACACCTTGTGTGCATAGGAGGTGAGCTAGAGCACAACCAAGCCCCTCCCTCGGCCGGAAAAAACAGAGCAGTGTGCTCTGCTCTTGCTGTGAGGGGCTATATATAGGCAGCACCATTAGCCCGGTTGGTGGCATGAGCCGGGACTAAAGGAAGCCTTTGGTCGGTTCATGCCACCAACCGGGACCAATAGTGGTGGGCAGGAGCCAGGACCATTGGTCCCGGTTCGTCCCACCAACCGGGACCAAAAGGTCCGGACGAACCGGGACCAATGGCCCACGTGGCCCGGCCGGCCCCCTGGGCTCACGAACCGGGATAAATGCTCACATTAGTTCCGGTTCTGGATTGAACCGGAACTAATGGGCAAAACAGGCCTCAACGATAGCCCCTTTTTCTACTAGTGACTCAGAGATGCGAGGCGGCGGATGCAGCTCTCTCCAAATGGAATATGGTCCTCCCCGCCTAGCCCCCGTTCCGGTGGTGTTTTTAGCATCATCGGAGGGCATGTGAAGGTTTGTCTCTGGCGGATCTCATGGGATTCGGTCGGCATTTGTCTTAGGTGGATCCACGTGGATCCGGTCTTCGTTCATCTGTGTTGTGTGTCTACAAGTTGGATACTTCCGATCTACGCATCTCTTCATCTGTGGCGATGGCTGTTCTGGTGCGTTGGTCCTATTGGGCCTAGCACGACGATTGTCCGACTGTCTACTACAACAAAGGTTTGCCCCGCTCCGAAGAGGGAGGGGCGATGACGGCAGCTCGCCTTCGCCTCGCTCCAGTGCTTGTAGTCGTCGCTAGGTGGTGTACGGACCTGGATGTAATTTTTACTTCTGGTGTTTTTGTACTATCTTGACAATTGACAAATACACCCTCCCTTCCTAAATATATGTTTTTTTAGAGATTTCAACAAGTGACTACATATGGAGCAAAATTGATGAGTACTCCCTCTGTTCCCAAATATATGTCTACAAACATCGGTATGTTTTCGCAAAAACAAAAAAAATGCGAAGCATGCAGCGACATGTCCTGATCAATAGATCGAAATGGGCGGCCACGGGCATGCATACGCTATGATGGGCACAATCTTGGCAAGTAAATCCCAGATTGAGTAGAAGCATGACATTCACCAAGCCGGACAGCGACAACTCACAACTTCCACCGTCGTATATACTGTACAGTACAGTGCAAACGTAGTATTTCTTGTGCTGTATAAAGACAGTGGGACAGGATGCAGATGCAATGATTGGCTGCGCACTGCCCGAGGATGATTCGCTCGCCGGCCGGTGGCAGGCCCACCAGTAAGTGCCTCCGATTTTCCACAAGGGATCAATCTTTGTGTGTATATTGTATCCTCTTGATGCTTTTTTGAGTTAATAAAATTCACCCTTTATCGAAAAAATATCCTCACTTCATCGTTGTATCTGCACCCAGAGTCCCGGACCAACCTGAGCTTGAGACAGGCCTAGCCTAACGTGTGTTGCAAGCAGCATGGAGGATAGTAAGTCAGTCTTGCACACCAATATAACGGCGGCGGTAAAGCTACTTGATCAGCAGCTGACAGGGACTGATGCAGACCGACAGGCAACCGAAATATGCTACCCCATGGATTTGTGAGTGGGGGGTGGTCGCTGCTTGCTAATTAGTCCATCTTCTTGGTCTTAGCCGACCAAATCGACAGGCACCACCACCCCCGTGCCTTCTCTAGCTACCCAGTAGCCACCCCCACGCGCAATCCAGGGCTTTTCACTCGCTTGCACAAGAGATCGATTAGCCCGGCCCAGGCTATGTGTCTCTACTCTCTAACCTGTCCCTGTCAGTGCAAAAATCAGTTGGTGGATGTGATCAGCCAGGGAAGTGCGTGCTTCTAATCTAGTGCTTTCTGGGTGTTATATATAGGGCTCCAATCAAGCTTCCCTAGCTACCAACCTCAGTCTTACTTACTACTACTGCAATTGCAATTGAGCTCCTCTCGTGGTCCTCTGCTGCTACCTCGTTTCCCAGCTGCTTAGTTGCATCTTCTACTCGGTTTGGTGAGTCCCCACCCTATGATATCATATGGTTCTATTTGTATATACTCCTATGTACTTTGCATCTCAATTATTTTGTTTGGTCGAGGGCAACAATTCTGTACATGCTAGCTACTTTTAGTGCAGTGTGGTGTGGTACCACCAGCTAGCTAGTACGTACTTCCATGTATAGCTAGCATATGCTACTATACCGGTAGAGAAGTGGGAACAATATGCACTTGCATGCTAAAGTGACCACCATATTCCTGCTGGTACTCGTATTAGTTGATTTTGAATTGCGGCTGAAATTCGTCTCTTCAAGACTGCAACCATAGTCCTGCTCCATGGATCGATGTACCACCGAAGCCATATTCATCGGCTAGCTAGTACTCATAGTACAACGATGCAGTCGACCTGAGCCTGAAAAAATTCTTCTCGGCGAGCCCTGTACGTACATACCTGTAGTTCAGTCCTCTAGTCCACCACAAAATTGACCAGAGACCCAATCTTCTCTCTCTAACCGTAGTGTAGGTACATGTCCAGTACCAGTAGGCTGGCGCAAGAAAATGATGGAAAATACAAGACACACACACACACACACACACACAGAGTAATCCTGAAGTGTACTCAAAGAAACATGATGGCCTTTGCATTCATGCCCCTAAAAGCTTCACTCTCACAGCTGCTATAGGCAGCAAGCACTGCAGGTCCTTTTCATTTCTCTTTTCTCTTCTATCTTCTTCCATTCCCACTTTACATTACAAGCTAGACCACACTACGCGCATAAATCTATGCCATCAAGTGCTCGCAATCATCCTAGATTACAATTGTACTTTGTCCTTGGAAAATGGATCCAGGACATGATTGCAGTCAGTGCACTTATAGTAGATAGATAGAAAGATTTGGTGTGGGCTATATATGCTCCTAGAGCTATGTGTAGAAAATCGACTGACTGATATCTCAAGCAGCAAAATCGTTGTTAATTTATCCATCTAATACTATTCTTTGTCTGGTGGTGCATATCCAGAAGACCAGAACTACTTATTGGTTAGATTATGACGGGATGGCGGATTGAGAGATTAGCTAATCAAATAGGCTGCAACTTTTTCAAGTCACTAGAGTACGTAAGTTGCAACATATGTTGTATGGATCCGTCTAATCAATGCATCAGATACGAAGCATGCAGCGACATGTCCTCATCAATAGATCTAAATGGGCGGCCACGGGCATGCATATGCCATGATGTCCACAATCTTGGCAAGTAAATCCCAGATTGAGTAGAAGCATTGCATCCACCAAGCCAAACAGCGACAAGTCACAACTTGTACAGTACAGTGCGTACGTAGTATTCCTAGTGTTGTATAAAGACAGTGGGAGTAAATGACCTCTAAAAAGAAAAGATAGTGGGACAGGATGTAGATACAATGATTTGCTTGGCACTGCCCGAGGATGATTCGCTCGCCGGTGGCAGGCCCACCAGTAAGTGCCTCCGATTTTCCACAAGGGATCAATCTTTGTGTGTATATTGTATCCTCTTGATGCTTTTTTGAGTTAATAAAATTCACCCTTTATCGAAAAAATATCCTCACTTCATCGTTGTATCTGCACCCAGAGTCCCGGACCAACCTGAGCTTGAGACAAGCCTAGCCTAACGTGTGTTGCAAGCAGCATGGAGGATAGTAAGTCAGTCTTGCACACCAATATAACGGCGGCGGTAAAGCTACTTGATCAGCAGCTGACAGGGACTGATGCAGACCGACAGGCAACCGAAATATGCTACCCCATGGATTTGTGAGTGGGGGGTGGTCGCTGCTTGCTAATTAGTCCATCTTCTTGGTCTTAGCCGACCAAATCGACAGGCACCACCACCCCCGTGCCTTCTCTAGCTACCCAGTAGCCACCCCCACGCGCAATCCAGGGCTTTTCACTCGCTTGCACAAGAGATCGATTAGCCCGGCCCAGGCTATGTGTCTCTACTCTCTAACCTGTCCCTGTCAGTGCAAAAATCAGTTGGTGGATGTGATCAGCCAGGGAAGTGCGTGCTTCTAATCTAGTGCTTTCTGGGTGTTATATATAGGGCTCCAATCAAGCTTCCCTAGCTACCAACCTCAGTCTTACTTACTACTACTGCAATTGCAATTGAGCTCCTCTCGTGGTCCTCTGCTGCTACCTCGTTTCCCAGCTGCTTAGTTGCATCTTCTACTCGGTTTGGTGAGTCCCCACCCTATGATATCATATGGTTCTATTTGTATATACTCCTATGTACTTTGCATCTCAATTATTTTGTTTGGTCGAGGGCAACAATTCTGTACATGCTAGCTACTTTTAGTGCAGTGTGGTGTGGTACCACCAGCTAGCTAGTACGTACTTCCATGTATAGCTAGCATATGCTACTATACCGGTAGAGAAGTGGGAACAATATGCACTTGCATGCTAAAGTGACCACCATATTCCTGCTGGTACTCGTATTAGTTGATTTTGAATTGCGGCTGAAATTCGTCTCTTCAAGACTGCAACCATAGTCCTGCTCCATGGATCGATGTACCACCGAAGCCATATCCATCGGCTAGTACTCATAGTACAACGATGCAGTCGACCTGAGCCTGAAAAAATTCTTCTCGGCGAGCCCTGTACGTACATACCTGTAGTTCAGTCCTCTAGTCCACCACATAATTGACCAGAGACCCAATCTTCTCTCTCTAACCGTAGTGTAGGTACATACATGTCCAGTACCAGTAGGCCGGCGCAAGAAAATGATGGAAAATACAAGACACACACACACACAGAGTAATCCTGAAGTGCACTCAAAGAAACATGATGGCCGTTGCATTCATGCCCCTAAAAGCTTCACTCTCACAGCTGCTATAGGCAGCAAGCACTGAAGGTCCTTTTCATACCACCTTCTACCTTCTTCCATTCACACTTTTTGCAAGCTAGCTAGAATACCCACATTCCATGCCATCAAGTGCTTGCAATCAGCCTAGATTACAATTGTACTTTGTCCTCAGAAAATGGATCCAGGACATGATTGCAGTCAGTGCACTTATAGTAGATAGATAGAAAGATTTGGTGTGGGCTATATATGCTCCTAGAGCTAGATTACAATATAAATAGCACTTCATATGAGCGTGCGCTCTGCTCTGCTCTGTTTGCTGTCAAGAGTGTGTGGCCTCCTCTCATTGCTCTGCTCTAGATCCCTTTCTATCTATAAAGATCATCTTCACCTTATTTGGTCCACACGCATACACCATATATACACCATTGTTGCCCCTCTCTGAAGATCAGCTGTGGCCTCCACACGTTGCATCTATTAGTACTAGTAGTAAGTTGAAAAGGTTGTGTGCTTGATTTCAGTTCAGAAGACATCGAGCTAGCTTGCTACCAGCCACCACCATCAGGAGCTAGCAATGGACCATGAGCACCACCATCAGGAGGAGCCGTGTGTTCCGCCGGGGTTCAGGTTCCATCCCACAGAGGAGGAGCTGGTGGGGTACTACCTGGCCAGGAAGGTGGCCACCCAAAAGATCGACCTCGACATCATCCAGGAGGTTGATCTCTACAGGATCGAGCCATGGGACCTCCAAGGTACTACTCATCTCAATTTTGAAAGTTGTTTTGTACTCCGTCCGTTCCTAAATATTTGTCTTTCTAGAGATTTCAAATGGTTACCACATACAGATGTATATAGACATATTTTAGAGTGCAGATTCACTCATTTTGCTCCGTATGCAGTCACTTGTTGAAACCTCTAGAAAGACAAATATTTAGGAACGGAGGGAGTAGTTTCTACTCCATCCATTCCAAAATACTTGTGATTTTAATAGTGTTCTAGTGAGGTGGTGCTTCACGTTGAATATTAACAAAAATGGATGGTGCAGAGAAGTGTGGCGGCGGCAGAGGAGGACGGGGAGCACGCCAGATGGCGGACGACGAGCAGTCATCGTCGGAGTGGTACTTCTTCAGCTTCAAGGACCGCAAGTACCCCAGCGGCACGCGCACCAACCGTGCCACGGCGGCCGGGTTCTGGAAGGCCACCGGCCGCGACAAGCCGGTGATGTCGTCGAGGAGCCGAGGGGTCATCGGCATGAGGAAGACGCTGGTGTTCTACCGGGGACGTGCGCCTAATGGTAGGAAGACCGACTGGATCATCCACGAGTACCGTCTCCAGACAAACGAGCACGCACCCACACAGGTTTTTCCTCCTCCTGCTACACCTCTTCTTCTTCTTGAGAATCTCGCGTTGATGATGATCATGATGATGATGATGCAGGAGGAAGGTTGGGTGGTGTGCCGGGCGTTCCAGAAGCCGGCGACGAACCAGAGGCCGTCCTATATCTTCCCGGCATACGCTCCCACTCCGGGCCTCGGGGGCTACTACGACGCGCGGCCATGGCTGCACAGCCAAGGCGGCGACATCCATTACCTGCAGAGCACCGCAGGCGTTGCCGGTGCCGGCGGCCTCGGATTCCATGGCCAGGGCGTCCAGGACTCTGACGACGTGCTGGAGTCTAAGCAGAGTCTCTTCGGCAACATCCCGCGGCTCATCGAGAGCCCGCCGACGACCACCGCCGTTGCCGGTTGCTGTGACGCCGGCTATGACATCGTCCAGCAGGGACAGGCGGCTGCCGGCATCGACTGGGACTTCCTGGACAGCCTGCTGTCCACGTCACAGCTCCACGAGTACTCTCCCACTGCTACGTCACATCTGCACCTAGAACACTGAAGTAGAGTTAGCAGACATACCGTAGCAGCATCGATTTCATTCTATACATGATTTGCTAATAATTACTGTAGTATCTTTGAGTACAGATAGTAGATGACGTCCATGCGCTTCTGTTGCATTTGGGACACTTAGTTGACACATGTACCTAGCTAGACTACTCTGTTCCACTTACTAAATCTATGTGTTTTACTACAGATTACGCTCCTCCACTTAGAGCATATCCAACAGGCGCACAACGCGCAACGCGCTAAAAAAATGTTTACAGCGCCTGACACCCGAATTTTTGCGCGTCACGGAGTGCTGGCTCCAGCGCCGCTTCAAAAATAGCAATCGCGAGCCGATCCAGCAGACGCACTATATTTGTTCTCTTCTCTACTACGACACGATACAAATTCGGCTCCGACTCTATAGGCATAGATAGAAACGATAGATAGTACGTAGATAGATTAAAATGAGAAATAAAAAAAAATACATAGATAGTGCATAGATAGTTCATAGCCTCCTCCTATGATAGATAAAGCGATAGATAAAAAAACTACTCCTCATCGTCCTCCTCCTCCAAGTCGGACTCCACCTCGGTGATGTCCTCCTCCGACGTCACAATGAAGGCGTCAAGGTACCACTCATCTTCAGAGTCCCAGAACAATGCCTCTCCTAGCTCGATGTTGAATTCAGCGGCCGCCTTCTGCGTATGTAGGTCCTCGCGATAGACGGCTCGCTCCGCCCTCCCCTCCTCCCTCTCCGCCCTCCTCTGCGCGAAGAACAGTTGCTCGTTGATGACGTCCTGCAGGAAGTGTTGGCGGCATAGCGCCATGGCTTCCTCGTCTATCTTGGCGAGGCTGAGACGGTGCTCCCGCCTCTGGTTCTCGCGACGATCCTCGTCGGTGATAAGCCGGAGGCGATCAGCTCGAGCGCCCGCTCCTGCGTCGGCACCTCCGGGAAGTTCATGTCCCTACGGGACGGCCGGAGGCGCCACGCCGCCGCGTCGTCCGCCTGGGCGACGTCGTGGGGGGTGTCGAAGGTGCCGAGGCCGAGGCGCACATCGCCGGACCGAATGTCAGCGGAGAAGGTGCCGGAGGGGCGCGCGCGGACGCTGCGGTAGCCAGAAGCTCGCTGGCGGCGTGGCGGCATGGTGGCGAGGCGAGAAATCAGCAGAGGAAGCGGGGAGAGAGCGGCAGAGGGCCCGTGGAGAGGTGGAGAGCAATGGGACTCAAACCTATGCATGGGTCTCCAAATCCAACACAGGAGATGAACTAGGGTTTGAGATTAGATGGTGATGATCCCCATGATGATTGAAGTGTTGGTGATGCTGAAGGCTTCAGTCTGCCCCTCCCGTAGAGAATTTTCCAAAGCAGAATCGCTTCGTTGGAGGGAAAAGGTGCTCCGCCTAAGTTCCACCTCACATATGGCGGCGGAAAGTCCCTACACTTTTTCCTATTTTTTCTAGGGTAAATGGGATTTTATGGTCAAACGACATCGGGAGGCGACCCACCAGGGGCTCATACGGGCAAGGGCATGGCCAGGAGCATAGGCTGCGCCACCGATTAGTGTCGCTACCTTGTGGCCCCCTATGTTATTTCTTTGCTCCAATATTCCTCATATATTCCAAAATAATTCTCCAACAGTTTATGCTTCGTTTTGAGCTTTAGAGAATTGCTTTATCTTCTGTTTCTTTTTTGGGTCTAGAGTTCTAGCTGCCGGTAATCCCCCTCTCTTTGTATAACCTACATTTTAAGAGAGAAAAGGCATTGGAATTACACTGTAATGTGAAATACATCATTGAATAAAGATCAATTAAAATAATACATAATGATGCAAAATGGACGTATCAGCTCTCCCAAGCTTAGACTTCTCTTATCCCAGAAGTGAATAATGAGCTCGGTAAACATGACCAAAAGTTTACGGATATATGTGCCGATAATAAAAAAATACACACATGAGAAAATCATATTTAATAACCTCGTTATATATCATAAACAATAACTCTCCCTTAGAATAATTCTCATGATTAAGTAACAATCGTTCACATGCTAAGGTTTGGACAATAAACTCTCTTCAAACTAAATAAACTATATTTTTAGTTATCAAACAACTACAATTAATCTTATTTCCAGGATAGTCTCTATAAGAGCTTTTGTTTAGAAAATTTCACACACTCAACTTTCATATAGTGTTCGAATGATTGCTCGCACTCAAAAGCATGTTTTTAGAACAAACTGTCTTCATCACAAACAAAGGAGGGTGTGGGTTTAGAGTTTCACCACCCAACTTATTTACCACAGGGAGAACTTCAATAGTAATAACTCATGATCATATATGTTCAAGTGGATATGTCTCTTTCTCCAGCATATGATGTTTGCCAACATTTGAGGTTGAAATAAGGAGAAGTTGACTCAACATGAAAATAAAGTTGAGAAGTAAGTAAAAGATAGACCCTTCACAGAGGGATGCAAAGGTTGTCATGCGCTTTTGAGTTGGATGTCTGAATATTTAATAAAAAGGAACATCACTTTCATATTGCCCATTCCGATGGTAACCTTTATTTGACACTCTACCATCACAAGTTTGTAAAAATCATATTTCGCTTGCAATGAAATATCACACATATTTAAGGAAATTTTTATTGCATGCACCTAAGACAACTTACTTGAAGGATCTTTCCCAATCCAATATGCAGTTATAGTGGACTCTAAGGAAAGAAACTAGGTTTAGGTGTTTTGGATGGACAAGTAGTATCCCCACTTAGTGTGAAAGAATTTGGCTAACAAAGATTATAAACAAACACCATATGCAGAAAGGTGTAACAGAACAAAACTTAAATTGTGAAAGCTTCAATTTTTGAATGCTAGATTTCCTTATATATGTAACATCAACAACAAGTTGTATGTACCTCAATAGATTATTTTTAACAATTACACAATGAGATTACATGAAAGAAACTATGTAAACAAAATATACTGGAGCTTTGATACAGGTTTTGACTAGGCAAAAAAAAGGTCTCAAGGCACAACATGTGAACCAGACACAAAGGCACCAAAACACAAGGCAAAAGATTCTAACGCGTGCCACACATTCGACGACGACAATCATTACAATCTCAAGAAAGTAAGACAATGAGCGGTTCGTCTCGTTTCTACTTTGATAGATTATGGACTGAAATCGTCAACTTAATCACTATCAGGAACAAAATCTAGAATCTTATAATCCATACAAATGATAGCACTAGGCAGGGAAGAAAGTTCATGCTAAGAAAATAGATCTGGTTGTGTCCAGCCTTGGTGTGGAGGTAGAGACAGTGCAAACATTGGAGACTGTAATCGATCAGTTCAATATTTTATTTCAGATGTTAATAACGCCAAGAGTAAGGAGCTTGATGAGTGATATTTAACTATAGTTTTCTATTACACTTAATAAAATTGGTTCATTGATATTACAAGTAAATGTTTAAGATGTGATTTGATACAATATTACAATTTCTCATTGTTAATTTTTTTAACACCATTTAGAGAGTCATGTTATCAATTATTAGCAATTTTTTTAGGAAACATTTTATTCAATCGGGTGTCTCTAGATCAAAGCTAGTTTGTGACAAAGTAACCTACATCAACATAATAATTTTTGGCACCAAAATGAATAATTATGTATATATACGTATTGTGGTATATTTTTTATCCATAACGAGTTGACAGAGGGCCCTCAAGCACATTTCCATATAAATATTTTGTTATAGCTTTATAGATTATATGTTCGTCTATATTTACTTGTCGTCAATGGAAATTCTAGACCAGATGCTTGTGTATTGAATGTGCCGGAAAAATACAATGTTTGACACTTACATATATGTAATACTAAGCTCCTAGTGTTTTAAGAGGATATAGAAAGACAAAAAAAGAGCAGAATCCATTGCATGATAAGAAGCGAATTACTTTAGGAATTATCATCTAGAATACATGAGAATGACTACTACTGCAGGTTAAGCATATTTCATAAAACTTACAATTCAGTATATATATAATGAGAAATATTTATATACATTAGCTTCAATAATTAAGCTGGTGAGGGTGTGCGTGTGTGTGATCTTTGTTTTACATGAAACAATTTTTATTGTTTGGAATTTATAAGTGACAGATTAAGCCGCATCAGTTTGTGGGAAAAAGATGGCCAGAAGCGAGACCCTTATTTTCAATCTTGGTGTTTATGACCTTGAGTTTTGTTGTAACTAGAACTGAAACCAAATTTTGAAACTTAGACCTCTCCAAGTGAAAGTATCATAGAGAATCTTGTAGTGCCACCTAAGTACAAGTAGCATTGCAGTTAAGAACGAGAGAGATTATATTATCATATATAGGTAAGAAACCAATCATTCACACATTTTTTTTAAGATTCTACAAATGAATAAATACGTGATAATATGATACGAGTGTGTCATATTATGCAATCTAGATGTAGTACCTAAAATAGTATCATGCGCCATGATATTAGCACACGATGCATGCATGGTGAGTTGCCACATTGAAAGTTCAATTATTAATGTTGGAAGGCTGACGACAGATTATATTCATGTCGGCATGGAACCATAGGAATGCTACGTGATACTTAAATATCTATGGACCACATGGGGATTTTGCCATCTTATTTTGCGAAAAGGGTCAAAATCTAGTTTGCAAGTGTTGGACATATGCCCTAGAGGCAATAATATTAGTATTATTATATTTCCATATTCATAGTTAAGAGTTTAAATTCTATGCTACTATTGATCCTGGAATATGGGATTCAGTGGAAAACTCATATGCATGTGTGGAATGATAAACGATAAATAAAATATTCCTAGTCTCGCCTCTAAGACTAGCTCAAGTGTTGTTGGCGATCACGTCTTCCGGATCTTAGGATATCATTAAGTGTAACGGTAGTCCTAAAACAACATTGAGATTATGACTTTGGAAGAACGATCATGTTGAATCGACCCACTCTTGTTTGTTATGAATTGAGTTAATATCGTCTGCATTCAATTGTAATAACATGGAGTGTTAACATATGATATTGCTTCTTAGACCATGAGAGTATCGTGGTCAGTTCTTACCATATGGTGGATTTTGGGGTTGCTCAAACGTCTCCTGTAACAAAGTGATCATAACGACAACTTACAGGTTCATCAAAAAGTTTGGCAAGTGGCCAGATAACTCGAGAGTGAGATTTGCTCCTTGGACGATGGAAAGATATTCTTAGGGCCCTCTCGGTGTGACGGCATCAATCATCGTCTGGCCAGACGCAAGTGACTATATAATTTTTGCTGACCTGCACTAATATTTTGTCAGTTAAATCTTTGGTCAACATTTAACACAAATTACAAAGGGGACCAATAAACAAGGACGGAGGTAGATTCCATCAGCCGGACTGATTGCATTCATATCACACACTTAGACATAAGTAAACATAGATTAAACATACTCATACATAGATAATAAGCGTACACGTACAAAAGCATAATTCAACAGTCATTAAGCATGCTCAAGCGTATATAGTTCGATCCCACATCTCATCTCACATGCCAGCACGATCCTGAAGCTTCTCCAGGTACTCGGCGTACGCGCCGTGCGCCACCCTGCGAGAATACTTCTGCTTGAAGGAGCCAACGGCCCATCCTCTTGCATGCGCCAGAACACTTTGATACATGTCATGAAGCTTGTGGTTGCGGAATGGGCATCCATAGCCGCTGTTCCAGGTCCTAATACACCTGCTATGCATTCCCGCATAAATCCCCCTCAGGATTTGCTTCTTGTACCTCCTCTTGACATCTTCATCCTCGCTGTCCACGTCGTCAGACAACACCTATACAAATAGTAAAAAAAAGATGTGGCGTCAAATTAATCGTTACAAACTAATCTCTAGCGAACATTTGGCAGTTGCCAAAAATTGGCATCAAATCAATGATTACATGCCGTGAAGTAGGATTAGGAATTTATGGCTATTTATTTATACATATTCATAGATTATGGTTCGATTTTTAAGCACATTTGTCTATGTACAGACCAATCTTGAAAAAAATAATGGCACAAACGTATCTAGGTCATTCAAAATCAATTGTCAAGTCCTGGCTAGGAATTATTAGCACGAACACTAACCCTAGTTGGATTACTAGAAAATATCATTTCCACAGATGAAACAACTAATCACTTATCACTTTTACCATTCAAACAATCAATACACTACACGGATCAAACGAATCTTACTCAGATTTCATGGATTGGGAGAACATAACCATCTGATTTCTATTCCAAAAAGCGGGAGGCAGGAGTAACCAGATAAACCCTAGGATATACTTGACACATAAATGTTGGGGAACGTAGCAGAAATTCAAAATTTTCCTACGTGTCACCAAGATCTATCTATGGAGAAACTAGCAACGAGGGGAAAGGAGAGTGCATCTACATACCCTTGTAGATCGCTAAGCGGAAGCGTTCAAGTGAACGGGTTGAAGGAGTCGATTGCCGTGATTCAAATCACCGATGATCAAGTGCCGAACGGACGGCACCTCCGCGCTCAACACACGTACAGCCCGTGACGTCTCCCACGCCTTGATCCAGCAAGGAGAGAGGAGAGGTTGAGGAAGACTCCATCCAGCAGCAGCACAACGGCATGGTGGTGATGGAGGAGCGTGGCAATCCCGCAGGGCTTCGCCAAGCACCTAGGGAGAGGAGGAAGAAGAGATGCAGGGCTGCGCCAACGAGAGGAGAAGTTCTCATGTGTCTGGCAGCCCCAAACCTCAACTATATATAGGGGGAAGGGGGGGCTGCGCCCCCTTTAGGGTTTCCCCACCCCAAGGGGTGCGGCCAGCCCTAGATCCCATCTAGGGGGGGCGGCCAAGGGGGGAGGAGTGCCTCCCAAGTCAAGTGGAGGCCTCCCCCCTTAGGGTTTTACCTTCCCATGCGCATGGGCCTTGGGGGCTGGTGCCCCTAGCCCATTAAGGCTAGGGCGCCCCACAGCCCATGCTACTGTATTGGACATGGTGGAACACTTTCCGGACCTCCGGATCCTCCGAATCCTCCGAACCTTCTCGAAGCTTCGGTACAATACCGAAAAAACCCGAACTTTTCGGAACCGAACAACAACTTTCCATATATAAATCTTTACCTCGGACCATTCCGAACTCCTCGTGATGTCCGGGATCTCATCCGGACTCAACAACATTCGGTAACCACATACAAACTTCCTTTATAACCCTAGCGCCATCGAACCTTATGTGTAGACCCTACGGGTTCGGGAGACATGCGACATGACCGAGACGTTCTCCGCCAATAACCAACAGCGGATCTGGATACCCATGTTGGCTCCTACATGTTCCACGATGATCTCATCGGATGAACCACGATGTCAAGGACTCAATCGATCCCGTATACAATTCCCTTTGTCTAGCGGTATTGTACTTGCCCGAGATTCGATCGTCGGTATCCCGATACCTTGTTCAATCTCGTTACCGGCAAGTCTCTTTACTCGTTCCGTAACACATCATCCCGTGATCAACCCCTTGGTCACATTGTGCACATTATGATGATGTCCTACCGAGTGGGCCCAGAGATACCTCTCCGTTAACCGGAGTGACAAATCCCAGTCTCGATCCGTGTCAACCCAATGGTCACTTTCGGAGATACCTGTAGTGCACCTTTATAGTCACCCAGTTACGTTGTGACGTTTGATACACCCAAAGCACTCCTACGGTATCCGGGAATTGCACGATCTCATGGTCTAAGGAAAAGATACTTGACATTAGAAAAGCTTTAGCATACGAACTACACGAGCTTTGTGCTAGGCTTAGGATTGGGTCTTGTCCATCACATCATTCTCCTAATGATGTGATCCCGTTATCAATGACATCCAATGTCCATGGTCAGGAAACCGTAACCATCTATTGATCAACGAGCTAGTCAACTAGAGGCTTACTAGGGACATGGTGTTGTCTATGTATCCACACATGTATTGTTGTTTCCGGTCAATACAATTATAGCATGAATAATAAACGATTATCATGAACAAGGAAATATAATAATAACTAATTTATTATTGCCTCTAGGGCATATTTCCAACAGTCTCCCACTTGCACTAGAGTCAATAATCTAGTTCACATTGTCATGTGATTAACGCTGATAGGTCACATCGCCATGTGACCAACATCCAAAGAGTTTACTAGTGTCTTAAACTAGTTCACATCACCATGTGATTAAGTCTCAATGAGTTCTGGGGTTTGATCATGTTTTGCTTGTGAGAGAGGTTTTAGTCAACGGGTCTGAACCTTTCAGATCCGTGTGTACTTCGCAATTCTCTATGTCATATTGTAAATGCTGCTTTCACGCTCCACTTGGAGCTATTCCAAATGGTTGCTCCACTATACGTATCCGGTTTGCTTCTCAGAGTCACTCGGATAGGTGTTAAAGCTTGCATCGACGTAACCCTTTACGACGAACTCTTTATCACCTCCATAATCGAGAAACATGTCCTTATTTACTTCAAGGACAATTTTGACCGCTGTCCAATGATCCATTCCTGGATCATTCTTGTACCCCTTGACTGACTCATGGCAAGGCACACTTCCGGTGCGGTACACAGCATAGCATACTATAGAGCCTACGTCTGAATCATAGGGGACGACCTTCGTCCTTTCTCTCTTTTCTGCCGTGGTCGAGCTTTAACTCTTAACTTCATACCTTACATCTCAGGCAAGAACTCCTTCTTTGACTGATCCATCTTGAACACCTTCAAGATCATGTCAAGGTATGTGCTCATTTGAAAGTACCATTGAGCGTTTTTGATCTATCCTCATAGATCTTGATGCTCAATGTTCAAGTAGCTTAATCCAGGTTTTCACTTGAAAACACTTTAACCCTATATGCTTTACAGAAAATTCTACATCATTTCTGATCACCAATATGTCAACAACATATACTCATCAGAAATTCTATAGTGCTCCCACTCACTTCTTTGGAAATACAAGTTTCTCATAAACTTTGTATACACCCAAAATCTTTGATCATCTCATCAAAACGCACATTCCAACTCCGAGATGCTTACTCCAGTCCTTAGAAAGGATTGCTGGAGCCAGCATACCTTTTAGCATCCTTAGGATCGACAAAACTTTCTGATTGTATCATATACAACCTTTCCTTACGAAAACTGGTAAGGAAACTCATTTTGACATCCATCTGCCAGATTTCATAAATGCAGCTTATGCTAATATGATTCCGACGGACCTAAGCATCGCTACGGATGAGAAAATCTCATCGTAGTCAACTCCTTGAACTTGTGAAAAACTCTTTGCCACAAGTCGAGCTTCATAGAAGGTGACATTACCGTCCATGTCCGTCTTCTTCTTAAAGATCCATTTATCTCTATGGCTTGCCGATCAACGGGCAAGTCCACCAAAGTCCATGCTTTGTTATGATACATGGATCCTATCTCGGATTTCATGGCTTCTAACCATTTGTCGGAATTTTGGGCCCACCATCGCTTCTCCATAGCTCGTAGGTTCATTGTTGTCTAGCAACATGACCTTCAAGACAGGATCACCGTACCACTCTGAAGCAGTACGCATCCTTGTCACCCTACGAGGTACGGTAGTGACTTGATCCAAAACTTCATGATCACTATCATAAGCTTCGACTTCAATTGGTGTAGGTGCCACGGGAACAACTTCCTGTGCCCTGCTACACACTAGTTGAAGTGACGGTTCAATAACCTTATCAATTCTCCACCATCCTCCCACTCAACTTTTCGAGACGAACCTTTCCTCGAGAAAGGACCCGATTCAAGAAACAATCCCTATTGCTTCCGGATCTGAATTAGGAGGTATACCCAACTGTTTTGGGTGTCCTATGAAGATGCATTTTATCCGCTTTGGGTTCGAGCTTATCAACCTGAAACTTTTTCACATAAGCGTCGCAGCCCCAAACTTTCAAGAAATGACAGCTTAGGTTTCTCTAAACCATAGTTCATACGGTGTCATCTCAACGGAATTACGTGGTGCCCTATTAAAGTGAGTGCGGTTGTCTCTAATGCCTAACCCATGAACGATAGTGGTAATTCGATAAGAGATATCATGGTACGCACCATATCCAATAGAATGCAACTATGATGTTCGGACACACCATCACACTATGGTGTTCCAGGCGGTATTAATTGTGAAACAATTTGCACAATGTCTTAATTGTGTGCCAAAACTCGTAACTCAGATATTCATCTCTATGATCATATCATAGACATTCTATCCTCTTGTCACGAAGATCTTAAACTTCACTCTGAAATTACTTGAACCATTCAATAATTCAGACTTGTGTTTCATCAAGTAAATATACTCAACATGTACTCGAATCATCTGTGAAGTAAGAACGTAATGATATTCACTGCATGCCTTAGCACTCATTGGACTGCACACATCAAAATGTGTTACTTCCAACAAGTTGCTATCTTGTTCCATCTCAGTGAAACCGAGGCTTTTCAGTCATCTTGCCCATGTGGTATGATTTGCATATCTCAAGTGATTCAAAATCAAGTGAGTCCAAACGATCCATCTGCATGGAGTTTCTTCATGCGTATGTACCAATAGACATGGTTCGCATGTCTCAAACTTTTCATAAATGAGTGAGTCCAAAGATCCATCAATATGGAGCTTCTTCATGCGTTTTACACCAATATGACTTACAGGGCAGTGCCACAAGTAAGTGGTATTATCATTACTATCTTATACATTTGGCATGAAAATGTGTATCACTACGATCGAGATTCAATAAACCATTTTTAGGTGCAAGACCATCGAAGGTATTATTCAAATAAATAGAGTAACCATTATTCTCCTTAAATGAATAACCGTATTGCGATAGACATAATCCAATCATGTCTATGCTCAACGCAAACACCAAATGATAACTAATCTTGATGGTAGAGGGAGCGTGCGATGTTTGATCACATCAAACTTGGAAACACTTCCAACACATATCGTCAGCTCACCTTTAGCTAGTCTCCGTTTTATTCCGTAGCTCTTTTATTTCGAGTTACTAACACTTAGCAACCGAACCGGTATCTTAATACCCTGGTGCTACTAGGAGTACTAGTAAAGTACACATTAACATAATGTATATCAAATATACTTCTATCGACCTTGCCTGCCTTCTTATCTACCAAGTATCTAGGGTAATTCTACTCCAGTGGCTGTTCCCTTATCTCAGAAACACTTAGTCTCGGGTTTGGGTTCAACCTCGGGTTTCTTCAGTGGAGCAGCAACTGATTTGCCGTTTCATGAAGTGCCCCTTCTTGCCCTTGCCCTTCTTGAAACTAGTGGTTTCATCAACCATCAACAATTGATGCTCCTACTTGACTTCTACTTTCGCGATGTCAAACAACGCGAATATCTCAAGGATCATCATCTCTATCCTTGATATGTTATAGTTCATCACGAAGCTCTAGCAGCTTGGTGGCAATGACTTTGGAGAAACATCACTATCTCATCTGGAAGATCAACTCCCACTCGGTTCAAGTGATTGTTACACTCAGACAATCTGAGCACAAACTCAACGATTGAGTCTTTCTCCCTTAGTTTGCAGGCTAAGAAAATCGTCGGAGGTCTTATACCTCTTGACGTGGGCACGAGCCTGAAATCCCAATTTCAGCCTTCGAAACATCTCATATGTTTCGCGACGTTTCGAAAAACGTCTTCGGTGCCTCAACTCTAAACCGTTTAACTGAACTATCATGTAGTTATCAAAACGTGTATGTCCGATGTTCGTAACATCCACAAACGACGTTTGGGGTTCAGCACACTGAGCGGTGCATTAAGGACAAAAGCTTTCTACTGTCCGCATAATCGCTACTTTCAACTTTCAACTATATTTTCTCTAGGAACATATCTAAACAGTGGAACTAAAGCGCGAGCTTACGACATTATTTGCAAAAGGTCTTTTGACTATGTTCAAGATAATTAAGTTCATCTTATGAACTCCAACTCAGATAGACATCCCTCTGGTTATCTAAGTGATTACATGATCCGAATCAACTAGGCCGTGTCCGATCATCACGTGAGACGGACTAGTCATCATCGGTGAACATCTTCATGTTGATCGTATCTACTATACGACTCATGCTCGACCTTTCGGTCTCCGTGTTCCGAGGCCATGTCTGCACATGCTAGGCTCGTCAAGTTAACCCCAAGTGTTTTTGCTGTGTAAATCTGTCTTACACCCGTTGTATGTGAACGTAAGAATCCATCACACCCGATCATCACGTGGTGCTTAGAAGCGACGAACTGTAGCAACGGTGCACAGTCAGGGGAGAACACTTCTTGAAATTTGTGTAAGGGATCATCTTATTTACTACCGTCGTTTCTAAGTAAACAAGATGCATAAACATAATAAACATCACATGCAATTATATAGTAGTGACATGATATGGCCAATATCATATAGCTCCATTGATCTCCATCTTCGGGGCTCCATGATCATCATCGTCACCGGCATGACACCATGATCTCCATCATCATGATCTCCATCATCGTGTCTTCATGAAGTTGTCTCGCCAACTATTACTTCTACTACTATGGCTACGGTTAGCAATAAAGTAAAGTAATTACATGGCGTTGTTTAATGACACGCAGGTCATACAATAAATAAAGACAACTCCTATGGCTCCTGCCGTTGTCATACTCATCGACATGCAAGTCGTGAATCCTATTACAAGAACATGATCAATCTCATACATCACATATCATTCATCACATTCTTCTTGGCCATATCACATCACATAGCATACCCTGCAAAAACAAGTTAGACGTCCTCTAATTGTTGTTTGCATGTTTTACGTGGCTGCTATGGGTTCTAGCAAGAACGTTTCTTACCTACGCAAAACCACAACGTGATATGCCAATTGCTATTTACCCTTCATAAGGACCCTTTTCATCGAATCCGTTCCGACTAAAGTGGGAGAGCGGCACCGCTAGCCACCTTATGCACCAAGTGCATGTCAGTCGGTGGAACCTGTCTCACGTAAGAGTACGTGTAAGGTCGGTCCGGGCCGCTTCATCCCACAATACCGTCGAAACAAGATTGGACTAGTAACGGTAAGCATATTGAACAAAATCAACGCCCACAACTACTTTGTGTTCTACTCGTGCAAAGAATCTACGCAATAGACCTAGCTCATGATGCCACTGTTGGGGAACGTAGCAGAAATTCAAAATTTTCCTACGTGTCACCAAGATCTATCTATGGAGAAACTAGCAACGAGGGGAAGGAGAGTGCATCTACATACCCTTGTAGATCGCTAAGCGGAAGCGTTCAAGTGAACGGGGTTGAAGGAGTCGACTTGTCGTGATTCAAATCACCGATGATCAAGTGCGAACGGACGGCACTTCGCGTTCAACACACGTACAGCCCGGTGACGCCTCCCACGCCTTGATCCAGCAAGGAGAGAGGAGAGGTTGAGGAAGACTCCATCCAGCAGCAGCACAACGGCATGGTGGTGATGGAGGGCGTGGCAATCCCAGCAGGCTTCGCCAAGCACCTAGGGAGAGGAGGAAGAAGAGATGCAGGGCTGCGCCAACGAGAGGAGAAGTTCTCATGTGTCTGGCAGCCCCAAACCTCAACTATATATAGGGGGAAGGGGGGGCTGCGCCCCCTTTAGGGTTTCCCCACCCCAAGGGGTGCGGCCAGCCCTAGATCCCATCTAGGGGGGGCGGCCAAGGGGGGAGGAGTGCCTCCCAAGTCAAGTGGAGGCCTCCCCCCTTAGGGTTTTACCCTTCCCATGCGCATGGGCCTTGGGGGGCTGGTGCCCCTAGCCCATTAAGGCTAGGGCGCCCCCTTACAGCCCATGCTACTGTATTGGACATGGTGGAACACTTTCCGGACCTCCGGATCCTCCGAATCCTCCGAACCTTCCGAAGCTTCCGGTACAATACCGAAAAAACCCGAACTTTTTCCGGAACCCAACAACAACTTTCCATATATAAATCTTTACCTCCGGACCATTCCGAACTCCTCGTGATGTCCGGGATCTCATCCGGACTCAACAACATTCGGTAACCACATACAAACTTCCTTTATAACCCTAGCGCCATCGAACCTTATGTGTAGACCCTACGGGTTCGGAGACATGCGACATGACCGAGACGTTCTCCGCCAATAACCAACAGCGGATCTGGATACCCATGTTGGCTCCTACATGTTCCACGATGATCTCATCGGATGAACCACGATGTCAAGGACTCAATCGATCCCGTATACAATTCCCTTTGTCTAGCGGTATTGTACTTGCCCGAGATTCGATCGTCGGTATCCCGATACCTTGTTCAATCTCGTTACGCAAGTCTCTTTACTCGTTCCGTAACACATCATCCCGTGATCAACCCCTTGGTCACATTGTGCACATTATGATGATGTCCTACCGAGTGGGCCCAGAGATACCTCTCCGTTAACGGAGTGACAAATCCATCTCGATCCGTGTCAACCCAATGGTCACTTTCGAGATACCTGTAGTGCACCTTTATAGTCACCCAGCCACGTTGTGACGTTTGATACACCCAAAGCACTCCTACGGTATCCGGAATTGCACGATCTCATGGTCTAAGGAAAAGATACTTGACATTAGAAAAGCTTTAGCATACTAACTACACGATCTTTGTGCTAGGCTTAGGATTGTCTTGTCCATCACATCATTCTCCTAATGATGTGATCCCGTTATCAATGACATCCAATGTCCATGGTCAGGAAACTGTAACCATCTATTGATCAACGAGCTAGTCAACTAGAGGCTTACTAGGGACATGGTGTTGTCTATGTATCCACACATGTATTGTTGTTTCCGGTCAATACAATTATAGCATGAATAATAAACGATTATCATGAACAAGGAAATATAATAATAACTAATTTATTATTGCCTCTAGGGCATATTTCCAACAATAAATGGGTATAGATGACTAACCAGTTGTCCGTCGTCATCAGAGTCATTGCCGGAGTGGTCATCGGAGTCGTCGCCGGGGTCGTCGCCCGAGTCATCACCAGAGTCGGTGTGGAACTCCGCCTCCGGCTGTGGAAGCTCGACACCGTCGACAACATGAGGGTGCACCGATAACTCGCCGGCGGAGACGGCAACCTCTGTCTCCGTCTCCACGCCGTGCTCCGGTGCTTTAGCAGCCCCGGCGTCGCCACTCCCTCAGTTGGGGTGCTTCGGCGGCATCCTCATACTCTGACAACTTCGAGGACTGAGAGCGGCGTCGAGGATGCAAGCGGAGAGAGAGGATTGTGTGTGTGGCGAGGATGGGGGTGCGGCTGCTCGGGCGCACCATTAATATGGAGTAGTGGGAGAGAAGCGGGCAACGGTCAAACTGCTGGCTCGCCTCCCGATGAGCCTACGCACCGGACTGTTGGCATGCCTACCGTTGTTTCACACAGCTACCCGCACGCTTCCCGATGGCACTGCGCAGCGAGCACGCCTCCGTCAATTCACACACTTGCACGCACGGCTCCCGGTCTGCCTGCGCGGCGGACTGCTCGCGTGCGTCCCGTCAACTCACGCCTACTCGCACGGCTCACGGGTTGCGTGGCGGCACGTATATTGTTTTTCTATTTGAATTATTAATGATGCCGCTTTATTGCTTAACCGAAGCATGTCACATATCCATTGTTGGTCTAACGCTCACGGTTCGAATAAATAATCCGTTTGGGATATTGGTTCTCAATTATTAATAATCTTCCGTTTGTAATTAGATAAAGATTACATCAAACTGGTCTCAAATTTGACAAAAAAAAATACAATTCAACTTTGTATTGGTGTCCATATGACAACATGATAAGTTTCATGAACTTCAAATAAGTTTTGGATGTATCAGAATTTAAAAATCAAGATTCTCAATGTTTAAAATTTGTTGCACGGGGAGTAAACATGCACCCAGTGAGACACATGTGTTTTTGCAATCTATTTAGGTGCACCGTCACGTGTGCATGTAGCTCCAATTTGAATTTTGCACATTACCCGTGGAAAATTAATCAATTAATTTACTAAAACGTCTTAATGATCTCTGTTTTTTTCGAAATTAAAACATCCCTCCTTTGATAACATATGTTCACCGCGGGATAATTAATTTAACATGCATCGTAGTTGCGGTGGAGTCGCGGTGTGTGTGTGGGTGTGTAAATCTGGGGGTGGCGGGTGGCTCGCAGTACACTACGAGTTGTGAGCCACCGTGTGGATTGGCCGTTTTGTAAGGCGGGCCGGTGCCACATCTGTCGTGAATTCGTTATTTAAAATATTACACAACCATTTCATACATACATGTTTTGGCCACATGCAGTCGATGATTGTCCTACACGACACTTAATACTCGCTTGTGACGCTTTCTATGTGGGCCCGCAAGGTCGTCGTCCATCATTTTGACGAACAGCCGGCGATGAGGTTAATTTGACCAGAAAGGTAGAATCTTTTTTGTTTGTGTTATAGTGGTATATAGTACGCGTCAAAGTGGTGGGAGGGGACTAGCATATATATTATACGTACGCGTCCGTGAACAAGTACACCTCACTTAGTGTCTGGACTTTTCGGTTTCCGAGGCACGTGCCACATCAAAATTGTGAAATTGGCTATTCAAACATCACACAACACCTCTTTGGGCCACATGCATACAGGCGGTGATTATCCTAGCTAGGACACTCACGTGTGACGCTTCCATCTGAGGGCCCACGAGGCCATCGCCGATGCATGCATCCCTTTGACCTCCATTGGGAGAGGTTAATTAATTTCACCATCGATGAGGATTCTTTTTGGGTTGTATTTCGGTAGGAGCATATAGTATGCGTCGAAGAGGGGGAAAGGGACCATCATATGTAGTACGCTTCATGAACCTCGCTTTGTGTGGGTGCATTGTTTACAGTTTTTGAGGCATGTGGCACATTAAAGTTGTGCATTTTGGATATACAACATATGTTTGGCCCACATGCAAAGCGATGGTTGTCCTCTCGTACCCACTTAAGCGATTATCAGCGATGGTGGTTGTACTCCCTCCATTCTAAAATATAATGCGCCCGCGCTCTCTGAGGTTCACCTTTGACCATAAATTTAACAAACAAGATCGACTGTGACGGGAGATAAAATTATATAATTGAAAACTTCTTTTGAGTACGAATTCCCTGGTATAACTTTTGCTTCCGTCGTAGTTGGTCTCATTGGTTAAATTTATGGTCCAAATTGAAGCACGTGAATGGTCCAAATTGAAGCACGTGAATAGAGGAAGCACTGTATTTTGAAATGGAGGGAGTACCTGTGTTTGCTCGTAGAAACCTGAAGCGTCGTAGAAACCTGAAGGGAGACTAATCAACAGTCGTAAACAAGGCGGAGATCTTCCGAGATCCGACGCAGACACAAAGAAATTGTTCAGGATTCTTCTTTGACCAGTGGCCAAGCTACCATGTGTGTCATCGTCGCCGTCGCTGTCGCGTCTCGCCATCGTGTAACCTCCGGAGCAATGAAAACGATCTCGATTGCAACCTACGATGAATAGTTCTCCAACCCGGCCGGTAGCAGCTCCAGTACGCTTGTTTCTTCCTTTTTCTAGGAAAAGAGAAGGCCAGAATCAATTGAGGGCTCCAGTACGCTCCAGTACGCATAGTAACCCAATAAAAAACTGTACTTCACCAAAGAAAAATCATGTCCCTCCATTTCAAAACAAAAAAATATCAGATATGCATATGGCGGACGAGTAAAAGCATGCACACAAATTATATCAATAAAAGATTTGGAAAGTATTTTTTTTTGGTGGTACTTGCTTACTAAAAACATCAGAATTGTTCACATTTTTTTTAATAATTTGTGATGTGTGCATCCTAAGATGTCTGAATTGCCCTTTTTTATCTTTCTAATTTAGTGCCACATGTGATGGACTAAAGAGCCCAGGTTTGAGTCTCACCACCTCCTATTTAATTTGAGGATAGCTCCCACTATGCTCAACTCATTTTTTTAGTATATATAGAAAACAACGAAAAAGACATTAATTATGTCTCTTGTTCATCGTATATGTGAAACCGGTCACATTTTGGTTTGGTTTTCGCACTTACTTGTCTAATGATAGCATGAATATCTTGTCCTTGTCTCTTCTTGACTCGGTTGAATTATTGCTTGATTTTCATGAATTCATATACAAAAGAATTAAGATAAAAATGTTCTCAAAAAAAGAAGAATTAAGATAAAATCAGACGTAACCAATGGAAGGATCTATCCGCCCCGATAGGATAATGATCGTCCGAGTACCATCTGTCGTCATGTTTGAGTATGTAATGGGCCTAATGGGCCCATTAGTCTTAGAGTTAATTAAAAATAAGGGCCGCTTCCTTAGGGGTCAAGTAAGCCTTGCTTGGGAGTCAAGTAAACCTCTCTATATAAAAAGAGGAGATGTATCAATCTAATCAAGCAAGAATTTAGAAGGAAATCCCTTTCCTCTTGCCCGGCCGTCAGCAGAAAGGCCCCCGGCCGGCCCTCTCGCGCCCTCCTTCTAGCAACACCATAACAACGTGGGCAGAAAGGCCCCCGGCCGGCTCTCTCGCACCCTCCTTCTAGCAACACCTTTACAATTTGGTATCAGGTAGCTCAGTTCCGATCATGTCTTCGCCGCCGCCCACCCCGTCGCTTCCGCTGCCGACCGTCACCACTGGGCCGCTGGCCATCTACACCACCGCAGCAGCCGCTGCAGCTACAGCAGCCACCGCCGGTCAGCTCCGGTCCCGCATCGATCGCACCGGGAGGAGTCCCGCTTCACCAAGTCCAGTCCCCGCTGTCGCCGTCACCGTTTCCGTCTTGGATCGCTACCCGCCACGTGTCAGTGGCGGGTGAGGCTGCAGGCTGCTGCGCGCGGCCTCCTAGCGCGTCGGCGTGTGCGGGAGATGTGTGGTCTGCAGCTTCCGCTCCTGCAAGTTGCCCTTCACTGCACAAAGGACCTCGATCTCATCCGCTGCGTCAGGGATCTTGGGCATGCGGTTTCCCCCACGGGCGGCGGGCATGCTGTTTTTCGCGCGGGCAGCGACCTCACAGTCTGCGACATCGGCGGTTGTGGGTGGGGGGGGGCGCACCTCCTCGTCATTCTCCATCACAAGCCCTCCACTCTTCCCTGTGCGGTGCAAACCAACAGCCGTCTGGCAGGAAGAAGGCATGGTGTCACCGACAGCAGCGCACCGCGTAGCACCACTGCATTCCGCCTCCGTCCGCCGCGAGGCCGCCTTTGCTTGTCACTCTTGCGACCTCTTCCAGGTGGTCATACACATGCACTCCTTTTATCTGGGTGGTGTCCATGGGATCCAGGTGGCTGTACACGTGCACGTCCCCGACGTGCGGATGGTGTCCACTTTTTGTTAAGTGGTCCAAAATAAAGCGTTCCAGTCCATTTCAGGTTGAGAATAATAAAACAAGCCGAGATATAAAAGGCTTGTTTTTAGGTGTTAGGTTTGTGTTGCGTCGGGTCATGGTCATAAGTTGGTTAGGCTGCAGCTCGAGGACAAGCTGCATGTCCAGGTGGGGTGTAGTGTTAGAGTACATAATGGGTCTAATGAGCCCATTATTCTTAAAGTTAATTAGAGATAAAGGTCACTTGCTTAGGGGTCAAGTAAGCCTTGCTTAGGAGGCAAGTAAACCTTTCTATATAAAGAAAGGAGATGTATTAATCTAATCAAGCAAGAATTAAGAAGAAAATCCCTTCCCTCTTGCCCGGCCGTGGGCAGAAAGCCCCTCGGCCGGCCCTCTCGCGCCCTCCTTCTAGCAGCCACATAACACGTCACCGCCTACGCGGTCCGTGTTGAATCTACTTTTCTTTAATTCAAAACTGAAAAACGACACCGCGTTTCCGTGTTGAAATTTTAGTTACTATACATAGACTTCACTATCTAGCAACCAACACAAATCGAAAATGTCTAGTGCTGCGTAGCTGATGATTGATCTAGCTAGCTCCACGTATATATAGCCGTCATCCGAGATGGACCATTCATTGGGCTTTGAATTTTCCCTCGGTTTTTCTGTTTGTACTGCTCACACCAGGAGCATTTGCTCCTAGGTGTAGAAAGGTACTTACTGGACCGCGACTCCTAGTTGCAATGCCTAACTGAGCATGTTATGAAGACGAGTATTCCACGCTTAAGCTCGAGTGGATCGACACATCTTCTTAGTCTTTTTCGCACTCAACTTTAGTTTGTACGTACGTACGGATTCAAGCTTAACCTGGGTAGAACTACACTAGTCCAGACACTCTGCTCAGTGAGTGAACATACGTACTACCGAGCTTAACCTACGTACGTACGTTGTGCGTTGTTGTCCCCTCAAAAGGAAAAAACAAATCGTGCCTTGTGAAGCAGAGGGACAGCAGTGTTGTCATTTATGTGATCGTTGGAGGATCGCTGCAAAATCGAACCAACCAGACTCTTTTGCTGGAGTAGTAAACTGCAACAAAAAGAGACGCAAGCAAGCGTGCAAACCAAAAGGCAGACACGCACAAAAAGAAAAAGAAAATTTAGTTTAATTGGACCCGTCTGTTTTTTTTTTTTTTTGGAACGAAGGCTCGAGACAGAGCCCGACTTTGAATTAACAAAGCCATCAACCGGCCAGGATTACGCAAGGCCACCAAGCATGAGCGACCGAAAGATACATGGGAGCTGACTGAGCAGCTTACAACGCAACGCCCACTACTGCACACCAAGAGAATACACGAGAAAATCCTGCAAGTAATGTCGAAGCCCGCTGCACCCCGGGACCAAAGGCAGGCAACAAAGAAGCATCGAGGATCAGTCAGTAGCATGGAGGCACCAAGAGTCGCCTGACCATGGAGCATCGAACAAAACGAGCACCTGTCTTCCAACGCCGAAGAGGAACCCTATCCTCTCGCCTAGGCTCGAAGGCGCCGCACCATCGGATCATTGGGAGCTCACCCGAGAGCTAGAGTAGGCGCCGGCCGACACACCAGAGCAAGAAAACTATCGCTCCTCGCCACACCGAAGACACACCACATCCGCTGCACTGCCACCTTCCTTGGACACCGAGAAACAGAAGGAAAGCTGCCGGGAGGATCGTTGAAGAAGCACTGCAGAGCACCAGGGGCGAAAGTTGGAAGCACCAGGTGCCGCTCCAGTGACCGCACAAGGAGAGAGGCATTCGCGGTGCGCGTCGTGGAGCTGTCAACGGGAAGAGGAACCCTATCCCCCTCCAACCCGGCTCACGAGCAGAGCCACCATGACACACCAAGACCTTGCCGCCGCAGAGCAACACTCCGTCAAGGCATACACCTGCAGGAACACACACCCTACACAAAAACATCACCCTTTGGGCTCGCCGCCGACGAGTGCTCTCCAACCTCACAACCACTCTCTCGAAGAACCAGAGAGCCACAGGCGGCGTCTTCAAGAAGGGAACGACGCGCAGGGCGCCGCCGCCGCCCAACCCAGGACGGGTTTTGGGCTTTCACCCGGGATCTAGGGCGGAGGTGGCAAGAACAAGTCCTCAGCGGCACCTCCAGGGAGAAAACCACGCGCGCACGCGCCGTCACCGCTGTGGCCGGAGAACCGGCCAAGGGATTACCCCAGACGCAGTCCTATACCACCATCCCCCCGCCAGCACCGGATCTGATAGCCAAAGCCACAAATCGGACCGCTAGAGGGGGGAGTGGAGCAGAGGAGGAGAGAAGCACGACCTTCAGATCTGGAATGGAAGAAGCCCACGCCACGACCACCTCCTGCCGGCTCCTCGCTGCCCGGGCTGCCGAGGAGGCCGTCCGCCGCATCCCGCGCCCGCCACCTGCGCGAAGGTGGCGCCGCCTCGCCGTCCGGGGCCGCCGCCCGCGTCAGGGTCCTTCGCCCGGGGAAGCGACGAAACCTCGCCGCCACCTTCATCGGCAGCCTCCTAGGCGGCGTACCTCTGGTGGCGGCAAGGGGAGGGGGGCTGGAGGGGGGTGGCGGCGCCGGGGGAAACCGTAGTCGCCCCGCGTCGTCCCCCTTTTGTCCGGCTAGTCATCTTGCAACCAAAGGGGAATGGTGGATCGAGGACAAAAAGCAGCAGATAAACGGCAGATGATCAATATAATAAGTACCCCTACGTGCGTCTTGTCGTGGAAACCCCAAGCCAGGTTAATCAATAGTGCAACAATGGCGGACGGAGATCTTCCAAGATCCGAAGAGGACAGAAAGAAGTTCGTCTGGATTCTTAGTTGGACGTACGCGGCGCCCTTGCCGTCATCGTCGCTTTCACGTCTCACGGTCAAGCAACGTCCGGTGCAAATGCAATAAAAACGATCACGATTGCAACCTCTGCTCGTTCGTTCGTTCTCTAGAAAAACAAAAGGCCAGAACCAATCAGAAGCTGCGGTGCGCAGGAATCAATCAGCATGCGAGTGTGACTAGCATCGATAGGTGCATGCGTAGATTTTGGTTGGATCCAACGTGTGGCCTGCCATGCATTGCAGCAGACCGTTCAAACCCGGCAGCATCTTTCTTTTCTTGCTTGGACGCCATGGGTGCACGGTGTACCACTATGGAGCCGAAGGAGAAGAAGAAGAAGACGAAGTATGTCTCCCCTCCTCGCGCCAATCCAGACGAGGTTCCCGGAATGCCCGACAGACTTGCGTGCCAATTTCCATCGTCATTTCAAATCGATTATTCGGTCTCGATCGTTTTCTTAGAAAGCGACACAGAAGATATCAATGAACGAAAATGATGTGCATACGACGCTTGTACAACGCTAGTGCGGAACCTGCAGAACTGTAACGTGCAGATGTCACACAACAACATGTGGGGTTTCATCTAGTATATACAGAATGAGAAAAATTTTCTCACTCACTCTCGTAAGGATGACCTGAATATCTCGTCCGTGCCTTGATGATTCAATGTCGATTCTTGCTTGATTTCTCATTAATGAAAGAATTTTCAGTTGTTTTTATTAGTAATTTGTTAACAAAATAATCATATTAGTTGTATTAAATCCTAGGATCCATCCACCCCGAAGAAGATAGCGATGGAGCGAGGGACAGACCGTACCATTTCATCACCACACACGTGTTCCGTGTAGAATCTATTAGTACCGGATTGAAACTAAAACTGAAAAACGACACTGCATGCATGTTCCATGTTGAATTTTAGTTACCATGCATAAACTTAACTATTCTTTTGGCGAGTAATAAACTTAACTGTCTAGAGGAGCAACCGACAAAAGACGAGTATGTTGAGTGCTCCAAAAGTACTTGTCAGTCGAGATTGACATTTAACTGTTGTGTTGACGAACGAGATCACTGCGCCATTATTCATAGCTCGGACGATGACCCCCGATGATACAGAAGTTATACAGGTGTCCCCATCCTATACCACCATTCTGCGCTAGGTTTGGCTTGAAGACTTTTTCCGGTTTTTTTTTTCTTGATCTACTTCAACATGTGGAAACGTATACATACACACTGATCCTCACATGCGTAGAGCTACTGTCGGTCGGTACACTCTGCTCGACCAAAATTAATCTTCTGAGCGACACTGTACGTGGAGCTCGTACGTATTCATGTGTACGTGATCTGGACCGTGCATGCCGGCCCGCAGCTAGCACCATCAATCTTCCACGAATCCAGTGTTGCTCTCAATTAATATTTACGCGTAACATCTCTCCAACCATTGACCCTCATCAGAATATATTTTCTGAATAATAATCTATTCCCTCCGTCTCATAATATAAGATTTTATTATTTCAATATTGCCATGTATCTCTTTGCATAGGGAGGTTTCTTCTAGGACCAACCTCACTGATTAGCATCGCAATCACAGCGCCGCACAACTTGCATCCATCGGCATGTACAGAACACTAGCGTACTATAAACCGAATTAACTATGATCTGTGTTGTGTATTCTACCCGCTCAGCCCAACGCAACCGTAACGTAGGATGCAAGCAACACAGCGGAGAAACATATACACAGCTTGCAGTGGTACGTACGTTGCACCCTTGTCTGCCACTGCTGGAATTTTTTTTAAAAAAAATTGACGAAATGCAGCTTGGCTGCTTTCATTGTGATTAGAAGGAGTAAAAGGTTACAAATGGGTAACCAGAAAGTAAACAAAGATTGGCGGAGGTTGGGGATGGGGAATAGAATGTTGTTGCCATGCCCTTGCCCTCGCTCTCGCCTCCGTCTTACTGGACTCTCTCTCTCTCTCTGCACTTTGCCTTGCACTCGAGGAAGAAGAGGACTGAAGGAGGAAGAAGGACCCAGAGGCACAAGTATTTTCCTGGCGCACGTACGCCACTGCCGCAGGAACGGCTTTCTTTCCTGAGCAACTCAGCACCGGCGAGCTACAGAGTGGAGATGGCAGAGGGCTTTATACGGCCATACGGGCATGCCCAAACACGCCGCCCGGTGCTCCCGCTCACCCTGCTCGCGGCACTCCCCCACGTCCCGCACTCCCTGGATCACGCGCCCGCCGCGCACGAACGCAGTCGACGTGATCCTGAGTCCCGCGCCCGACGCAGTCATCTCTCCACTCTCTTCGCCAACTAACTACGGCCCACACGCACGCACGCACGGACAAACACACGCGCGAGCCTGCCACAGGCCGCACCCGACGCGACGCGCCCAGGCCGCAGCCGCGGCTTATTCGTCTAACATTCATCCCCTAAGCCGCGGCCTAGAGGAGTCCGCCGTCTTCGATTCTGACGACGTCCGCCAGTAGCGCGCGCTCCGCAGCCGGCTCCTTCCGCAGCTTGGGGCAGTCCCTCTTGAAGTGGCCGCGCTCGCCATATTTGTAGCAGCGTCCGCGCCGGTTGCCACCGAAGCCTGACGCCACACTCCGCCCGTCGTCGTCGTCGTCGCGCGCTCCTCCCTGCCGTCGCTCCCGCACCCACCACTGCGCCATGGTGAGCATCAGATGATCGCCGCCACGCTCGCCACCGTCTTGTCCACGGTGCCGAACGCATTCATCAAACGCACGCAGCCACCCGAGCGCCTCGTCGAACGCCATCGTCGTCACGTCGTGGAACTGCTCGATGCCGGCGACGACGGGGAAGAGGCGATCCGGCACCGTATCCAGCAACTTCTTGACAAGTGTTGCGTCGCCCAGCGTCTCCCCAAGGTTGGCATACCTCGCCGCCATCGGCGCGAGCCTCCCGCCGTACACGTCGAGCTCCACGCCATCCGCCATCTTCATGCGGTCGAATTCGCCGCACAGCGTCCCCAGCCTCGCCGCGCGGACCCGATCGGCGCCGACGAACCTTACCTTCAGGGAGTCCCATACCTCCCTGGCGGTGAGCTTCGTCGACACCTGCAGCAACACGTCCTCCGACAGCGCTCCGAGCAGCAACGCAAGCGCCGTCTTGTCCTTCCGCGCGTTCACCACCGCATCGCCCGGCGCCACCGCCTCCCACACGGTGTGCACGTCGAGGATGGCCTGCGCCTTGATCACCCAGATGGTGTAGTTGTGCACCGTGAGCATCGGCATCGCCATCGACGCCGATCCGCCCGCGCCACCGCCATGAGGGATGAGCGCCATGGTCGCCGATGATCGCCCGAACCGAAGCTCTGTATACCGGGTGCATGACGATAACGGGGCTGCGATAGACGGCTGGGTCAGCCGGCGCGACGCTGGCCCCGGCGCGCGCCAGCCGGGTGATGCACGGCGCACCTGACGAGGACGTCGAGGAGGGGGCGAGGAAGGCGAGCTGGAGGAGGAGGAGGAGGGGGCGCACTGATCTGTGAGGGGAGGAGGAGGGGGAGAGGGAGAGGGTGTAGGCCGACGAGGTGTGAGGGAGACGAGGCGGTGGTTGGCAGCCGGCGGCGGCAGCGGCGGCGGTGGAGGGCTCGGCCGCTCAGGAACGAGTAGGTTTAGCTCGACGCCTCGACCCCTCGATGGGGCTTTTTTTTTTGTTTTCTCAGTTGCGCTCCGGGGCGAAGAACCGGGTTGGAACCCATAGTTTTCAGCGGTTAGGCCCAAACTCTTTAAGCCCGAAACCAATTATACCCAAACTGGCTTTTCTATGTACCCAAACCAAACTTGAACCAAAAAAATCTGAACCCAATAAAACCTCAACCAACTAAGCTAGAGTAAAAACCAAACCATTTTAACCAGTTCTTTTAAAACCTGTTCTCAAATTTATGTGCAATCCATTGTTGATTATGCCATCTCCAAAGTAGACCCTTAAAGCGCTCGTATATGTTAGAACCATGGTGTTTGGAACGTTTTAGCCATTCAAGGCGGTCCAATCAATGTCCCCGGACGAGTCCAATGTCCGAATTCAAGTAAACTGGCTGCAAACCGGGTTGGACGTTTGTGCGAGTACAAACATCCGCCTGGCCAATCAAAAGCTAGCATGGACGCTCTCTCCGTCCAGATGGCGGAAGGCGTTGCTATTTAGGGGAAGATTAGCACGCGGCGTTTGGTGGACGGTGATTGGCTTGTTTCACTTAGTATTTGGCGGAAGCATTTTACTCAATTTAGCATATGGGGGAAAGTGCTTTTGTTCGACTTAGCATTTTGGCGGAAGCATCCAAGCTTTGACGGAAGCTAGTTCTTTTCTTTCTCTTGGCCTCCGTTGCTTTTGTTTTACTCCCTCCGTTCCAAAATATTTGTTTTTTTTTATATTTTAAATGGACTACCACATACGAATGTATATAGATATATTTTAGAGTGTAGATTCACTCATTTTGCTCCGTATGTAGTCATTTGTTGAAATCTCTGGAAAGACAAATATTTAGAAACGGAGGGAGTAGATGCTAGCTGGTTCCGCTTAAAAATATTTTAAGCATTTGACGGAAGCATGTTTGAAGTAATGTATGGGGCCTGTGGACTGATAATATATCCATTTTAGAAGATAGTGTTGGATATGCCCTTACTTCCGTAACAAATGCAAAGTGGATTCGATGGAACTACTCGGTCCGTACCTAATGTAAGACGCGGTTTGAAATGCAAAAATGTCTTATATTTTGTTATAGAGGGAGTATTATATATAAAGACATATCAGAGCCCCCTACAAAAACCGACCAATTAGAGAGAGAATCATCACAACACCGACCAGACCGCTTTGTGCTATGCGGCAACAGGAAGGGATCGAGGAGACATAAGCAAGCGTGCAAACAAACAGAAGAAGAGACCACCAAAAAGAAACTAGAATGCTAATTGGGCCCATCTTTCTTTCTGTCTGGTCATCCATCCAAGACTAACTCTGATGCACAGGTCGGGATGCTCAATGTAGCAATTCCACCAAAAATAAAATTCCATCCAAGACTAACTTAATTAGCTACTCAATGTAGCAATTATCTAAAGTTTTCATTATACATGGAAAGAAAGCAGAAATCAGCTGTGCTTGCACTTTGTCATACAAACGGGACTAATCAACAGTGCAACAAAGACGGAAATCATCCGAGATCCTACGAAGGCAGGAAGAAATTGTTCAGGATTCCTCCTTGACCAGTGACCAACCTAGGCGTGGCCGGTGTGCCATGGTCGTCACCGCTGTCGCATCTCTCCTCGAAATAGGCTTTTGCCCTGCTTTATATATAAAGCACCGAACCAAAAGTTCATGGCCGACCGGAACAATATGGTGGAGAGGTCCCCTTACAAAGCAGATCAAAAGATACAACATGAACCTAGAACAAGCGTAACACCTCGCCGAG
The DNA here is from genome assembly GCA_021605205.1 of Aegilops longissima. Lineage (NCBI taxonomy): Eukaryota > Viridiplantae > Streptophyta > Magnoliopsida > Poales > Poaceae > Aegilops > Aegilops longissima. The sequence goes on from CM038677.1 coordinate 847,196,534, forward strand.
GATCAAACACAGACCCCTGAGCTCAATGACAACGCCCCCAAGAGGGTGACGACATGAATCGTCGCCGCTGCCGAGTCTGAGAACTGACAAAGGTTTTCACCGTGAGCACTGGCACAGAGACGAGCTCCACAACGCCGTCTTCAAGAAGCAAGCGGCACACACGGGCCTCGTAGGCGCCAGCGCCAGTAGCGCGGAGCTTTCATTTGGACTCCGGCCTGCACCACCAAGAGGAGTCGTGGCCACCACCTCAACAAGGGCCAACTTGTCCACCCGAGATCTGGCCACTGCCAGAGCAGGCTTGAACCTCTCGCCACTACATCCCTAGTCGCCCACACGATCAAAAGATGAAGCCACCACCGCCACCACGAAGCCCACTAGAAAGCCAACCATGGAGCCCACCGTCCGTGACCGTCGTCCCGGCATCCATGCCCCTGGGCACCGCCAACCATCCACGTCACGACCACCCAACCACAGTAGTAAGAGTGAAAGGGACGACCTTTCACTCCCAGCCCGGCATCAGCCACCGGGTTTGGGTCGGCACCTCCACAGTAGGAAGCGCCCACGCTTGTGTCCCCTGCCAATCCCGGTGGACCAGGGGGAAACAACCCATTGACAACCGACGGCCACCGCCAAGCATGCTCGAACGCCGTCATGTCCGTGGTCATTGGCGCCGATCGGTACAACGACATGGCAACGCCCAGAGAGCGCCCCTCAGACCGACTCCACAATAGGCACCAACCAAGACGGGCACAACGCGAAGGAATCCAACGCAGACCAAGTCAACCTCCCGTAGTTGAGCACTGCCGGGCATCGTCCACTACCATGATCCAGATCCTTGTCACCCGCCGTATGTCAGCCACCCGGATCACACAGCCGCCCAACCATGCAGAGCAGCCGTGCCGCCCCATCACCTCCCACGAGCACCTCCTGGACCGCACCTGACCTTGCCTACCCGGAGCGTTTTGATTCAGAGAAAACAAAAAAAATCATTGCTAGTAGTTTATATCGTTGCCGATCGGACGTGAGGAAGAGAGGTGGGAGTTTAGCCGGAGAGGATGAACACACGAGGGAAGTTTTTTGTGCCGCCTGAAACTTAGCAGCGTTTTCTGTTCTCGCTATCTCTTCTTTATCTGTTACAACTGAATCGCTAACAACCTCCCAGCGGACGTGCTATGATCCGCGATGGCCGCGCCATCCCATGGCCACGTTCCACAGCGCATGCATCCAGCAGGCGGAAAAGAAGGAAGAAGTGGTCAGTGCTTCGAACGGCACTTGACCCGCAGCTAGCTACGTGCATAAGCAGGTCACATCAGCCGTATGCATACATTATTTGGAAAGGAAAAACAGAAAACTACTATCCTAGCAACATGAGCTTATTAGGGCTAACAGTTTAGTTAGCTTGATCTTCCTCGACCGAGTGAGGGAGGCATGCGTGGTTATGGCATCATCGCTTCCTGCCTTCCTCAACTCGTAGCGATGGGTGCATACACTGTACCAGTACAAATAAACAAGCGAGGACTCAATAATTAATCAATGAGCAAGAACTATATCGCACCGATGGATGGATGGATGGATGGAGCTCAGCCCTGTTCCCCGAATGCTATACCGGACGTGCTAATTCACATCACCTTTAACTACCATGAAAGTGATATGGCACAAAAAATATATTGCTGCACACTCAAAAAGGTTACTAAACAATAAAAGTGATAGCTAGCTAGGGACACGAAATGAAAAGGAGACCACACACTGTTATAAAGCGATCGGATCCATTTGATCCGTGGAGACCAACAGCACGCGTTCCGTGTTGAAATTCAAGCAAACGGAGGAGAAGAGCGAAGAAAATCCTCGCTCCTTCCGAGCTTTAGCAAGACCCAAATACTATAGCGTAGCTCAGATTATTGGGTTGGGTGTCTTCTTATCCCTTTCGTTCTTAATTCACAGTTTTCCAGCGAATTAATCTGCAGACCTAAATACATGCATGAATGCTGCATTAATTATGCGGTGTGATGCTGCATGCATGCAGGCTGGTGAAATGGCACAAATATTTGTTTATTCACGAAAAGTGGCACAAATATTTTATTCTGCACACGGGCAGTAGTCCAGTCATGCTCATGCATGCAAAAGGCAACCAACTGAAAGAAAATGCTACCATTTCAACATGATTTGTCCGTGTTAAAGTCGCTGTCATGAAGATCTTCTAGAAGCGTTGGGTTTGGTATACACTATCACGCAGATCTTCGAGAAGCTTTCAGACGTAGTATCTGTCAGTGTTGTAGGAATGGAAAGCAGAACACACGGTGCAATGCATTATAGACAAAGAGGACATTAGCAAAGCGGACCGTCAAAGTGCCCGTATATGTTTGGCATTAGCTCAAGTTGTTTGCACCGCTTACCTATTCAATGGGGTCCCCTGAACGTCCATGGACCAGTCCACGTGTTAGAATTCCGGTAAACTGAACGCAAACTTTGTCCTAGAAACCTGAAGCGAGACGGTGCAATAAAGACGGAGATCTTCCGAGATCCCGATGAAGGCAGAAAGAAGTTGTCTTGGATTCTTCTTTGACCAGTGACCAAGACGGACGTACGCGGCGCCCTCGTCGTCGTCGTTGTCTTGTATCGCCATCGTGTAACGTCCGGTGCAATAAAAACGATCTTGACTGCAGCCTATGAATATGAATCGTAGGTTTTTAAAATTATTTAATAATTCTTAATAAGATTATTTCATATTTTGATATTTTGCAAATTTAATAATTTTCCCTAATTTAAATTTTAGCTTCAATTGGGCTCGAAATTCCAGAGCTACAAGTATTTTGGACCCCACCAAAATATACGGTATTCTGGAAATTTGAACGAAATTTTGTTGAAATTTTGAACACTAGTACTCCTCCCGGCAGGAGCTACCGTATGCTCATTTGCTCCTCTAGAGAAAGAAAAGAGCTGAATCGTTTAGAAGGCACTCAGGAGTCTATCAGGATGTGGGAGTGACTGGCATATATACTCATTCATCGGTGCACGCATATAGGCTGGTTGGATTGAATGTGTGGCCATGCATTGCACACTCCATCGATGGACTGTTCAACTCTGCAGTAGCTTTCTTATCTTGCTTGGCAGCGATGGGTGCATGTACTTTAGAGGCCAAGGGGAAGAAGATCGATGCACTAAGTATGTATCTCTCCCCTGTTCACGCCAGTCCAACCGGTTCCCGAAATGCCGGACGGGTGTATTTCCATGGTTGCATTCAAGCTAGCATAGCTTTAAATCAGTTAGCCTCCATCGTTTAGTTCCAAAGCGAGACAAAAGGTTTGGCAAGTTATACTACCTTGGTTTCTTTGTAGTCTGCATATAAGATTTGGTCAAAGTCAAACTTTCTTAATTTTGACTAAATTTATAAAAAAATATCAAGAAATTAATTTTGACTATCAATATTGTTAGATGCATCATGAAATTAATTTTCGTATCATATAGCTTTAGTATTGTAGATGTTGATATTTTTTCCTACAAAGTTGGTCAAACTTTATAAAGTTTGACTTTGACCAAATCTAATATACAGACTAAAAAGAAATGGAGGGAGTACATACATAGCCTCGGCGTGGGGAGATGATTTGTGGCACGCAGGTGTAGGGACAAGCATTTTTCTCAGGCATTATGGACCAGACGATTGCATCAAGATTTGAATGTTCGGCTATTCCCCTGAATTTGTTTTGGCATTATTTACCTTAGGGTAGGGGTGAGAGACGGCATGCTCTTAACCAACCCTATCTTCCATGTTTTCCATTTTGACTATAAAATTTGAATTCATTATATCTTCGAACCTAAGCTCCAATTTATCTCTTCTTTGTTCGTGTTCCTCACGAGGTGTCTATCAAAAAAGACCACTCTGGAATTAGATTTGACAAGTTTTAAAAACTTCATCAAGTTTGAATTATTAAACATTGATGAAATGAAGGATTAATTCACTATGTTTCAAATATTAAAGTTTTGCTGCAGGAGAATGGGGGTATTGATGAAGATGTGAACCATCGAATCAAAGCCGGATGGATGAAGTGGCGCCAAGCTTCTGGCATTCTCTGTGACAAGAGAGTGCCACAAAAGCTAAAAGGCAAGTTCTATAGGACGGCGGTTCGACCCGCAATGTTGTATGGCGCTGAGTGTTGGCCGACTAAAAGGCGGCATGTTCAACAGTTAGGTGTGACGGAGATGCGTATGTTGAGATGGATGTGTGGCCACACGAGGAAGGATCGAGTCCGGAATGATGATATACGAGATAGTGTTGGGGTAGCGCCAATTGAAGAGAAGCTTGTCCAACATCGTCTGAGATGGTTTGGGCATATTCAACGCAGGCCTCCAAAAGCTCCAGTGCATAGCAGACGGCTAAAGCGTGCGGAGAATGTCAGGAGAGGGCGGGCTAGACCGAATTTGACTTGGGAGGAGTCTGTTAAGAGAGACATGAAGGATTGGAGTATCACCAAAGAGCTAGCTATGGACAGGGGTGCGTGGAAGCTTGCTATCCATGTGCCAGAGCCATGAGTTGGTTGCGAGATCTTATGGGTTTCACCTCTAGCCTACCCCAACTTGTTTGTAACTAAAGGCTTTGTTGTTGTTGTTGTTGTTGTTGTTGTTGTTGTTGTTGTTGTTGTTGTTATTGTTGTTGTTGTTGTTGTTGTTGTTTCAAATATTAAAGTTTAAACCCTGAATCGTAAATAAACTTTATATTACAAATTGAGTTGGTTCATATGTACTTGGTAAAAACTGGCAAAAACATAATATTAGGAATATCAAGATTCTATATTTGAAATTTGCAAAAAAAAAAAGAACATGCTTATCATATCATATAAACTAAAGAGAGTCATCCTCATTATTTTAATTATCTTACCATGGAACCTATCCACCTCAACTATCTGCCACATAATCAAATGTAAGCGGTTAATCAATCATGTTATGTTACCAATAAAGTCGGTAGTTCCACAATTCTCCCAATCCAATTCATTCCAGCCGGATTTTTAGAAAAATGCAGAGAGCATGTGAGGCAGAAGAACTCAACTTCTTTTTCTCGATGATGTTCCATGTGGGCAGTTATTCTTCCTGGTCTTCCTTGGCTCATATGTTGCTTAGTATGAATGCCAACTTATTTAGCATATAAGTCAGACCGTTGGGTATTAAATCCTCACATAATTCAAAATTATTCTCCATAAATTACTTATTTGTTATAAAAAATAATTTTCATCAAGTTTACATAATGTGGACTTGAACTTACAAATTGATTTATCTTCAGATAAATCAGATGATGCTTGAGTAATTTCATTGGAGCTAGAGGGCTTGGACCAACGACTTAATTATCTTTCGGGTCCTTTTTTGGATATAGAGGTTACACATCATTTTCCTGTGGGATTTCATACAATTAAAGTAGTTTGTGTTCTTCTGCCTCACATGCTTCCTTGACTAATGTTTGAGCATGTTCTTTTATAGGTTCGTCACATATTTTCCAGACCATTTAGTTCATAGTCTTTGATCAACTTTAACTTTCTCGGTAAATTGCACATACCATGTAGGAATATGCGTGGTTTCATCTAGTATATGTAGAACCAAACAAGTTTTTCTCTAGTTTTGTCACTCACTATCATAATGAGGGCCTGAATATCTTGTCCATGCCGCTTAGCCATGGCATAGATTGGAATACCATCGACATCTACATTGCAGGTCTTCGGACATGGGCTCATTGCTTGGTGTCGTTGCTCCCCCTCCACCACCAGAGCTAGATTAGATCACTGGTTCACTTACTCGTCGAGGCTCAGCACCGGCCGTTCTCCTTTTCTTTATGTTCTCTCAGGCTTGTTGAGCTATGCCCTCGGCGAGTAATTTTAAAATGCTCCCTCTTACCCCCCTCCCCCTCTTTTCACATGGGAGGTAAGAAGGTAAGAGCTAATCAGACCACTACTTAATGAAATCAATGACCCAAATCTATTATGTACTCTTAGCTCTCATGTTAAAAAAAGGGAGGTAAGAGGGAGCATTAACCGCGTACGGGTTCCGTGTTGAATCTATTAGTCCTGGATTGAAATTAAAACTGAAAAATGACACTGTAAGTTCATGTTGAATTTTAGTTACCATGCATAAACTTAACTATTTTTCTTGGCGAGGGTTTTTTGGGGAGGGATAAACATAAATATCTAGAGGAGCAGACGACACAAGACGGATATGTTGAGTGCTCCAAAAGTAGTTATCAGTCGAGACTGACCTTTAACTGTCGTGTTGATGTTCCCGCAAAAAAAAATGTTGTGTTGATGAACGAGATCACTGTGCCATTATTAATAGTTCGGACCACGACCCCCCCCCCCACAACGATACAGAAGGTAGACACACGTGTTCACATCCTATACCACCATTCTGCGCTAATTTGGCTCGAAGCTTTTTCCCAGTTTTTTTTTCTTGATCTACTTCAACCAGTGGAAACGTATCTGCGTAGAGCTACTGTCCGTCCTAGTACACTCTGCTAGTGACACTGTCTGTGTACGTATTCATGTGTATGTGATCTGGACCGTGAATGCCCGCACCATCAATCTTCCACGAATCTAGTGTTGCTCTGCTCAATTAATATTTACGCGTGACATGTCTCTTTTTATATATCAATATCTAGCTAGTACTCCATCACTGATTAGCATCGCAATCACAGCGCCACACGCTTTTCAGTTTTGTGTTCGTCTCACAACTTGCATCCATCGGATCAGCATGTACTATAGTGTACTATAAACTGAGTTAACTATGATCTGTGTATTCTACCCGTAACGTAGGATGCAAGCAACGCAGTGGAGGGACATACATACACACAGCTTGCAGTGGTACGTACGTGGCACCCTTGTCAGCCACTGTTGGGTTTCTATTAGCGCTAATTAACTATCTGACCTAAGCCATTTATTTATTTTGTTGCTGCTTTTCCCAGAAGGGCACTTTGCAGCTTTTTTTATTATTTGAGAGCGTCAATTGGTCGGGTGCAAGAAGAAAAATCGTGTCAGTTCAAATCCACTATAAACTACATACGGATGTATATAGACATATTTTAGAGTGTAGATTCACTCATTTTGCTCCGTATATAGTCCATAGTGGAATCTCTAAAAAGACTTATATTTAGTAACGGAGGGAGTGCATTCAAAGAGAATTAGCAGCTAAGATTTCTTCTGCTCAAGCTATTATTGTTTGAGCTTAATGGCAACCTAGAGGCAAATTTAAGCTAGTATGATTTTAGTGTTGTTTTTATATCATCAAGCAAAATATTATGATAGTTATTTTTTGCACTAAATTTCTATTATTAGCTTGGCTTGCCCCCCCCCCCTCCCCCTATACTTAAATCCTGGCTTCGCCCCTGCCCATCCGAGGCCTCGCGCGCGTCCCTGCGCCTTGCTGCGCACACCCCGTTGACTGAAACACAACTTCAGCTGCCTGACAAGCAGCAAAACCGTTGTTAATTTATTCATCCAACACCATTCTCTGTCTGGTGGTGCCCATCCAGTAATACTATTAGTTAGATTATGAATGGATGTCGGCTCAGCTTAACTAATGCGATAAGCTGCAACTTTTTCAAAACACTGGAGTACTTAATTTGCAACATATGTTGTATGGATCCGTCTAATCAATGCATCAGATACGAAGCATGCAGCGACATGTCCTCATCAATAGATCTAAATGGTCCGCCACGGGCCTGCATATGCCATGATGTGCACAATCTTGGCAAGTAAATCCCAGATTGAGTAGAAGCATTGCATTCACCAAGCCAGACAGCGACAACTCACAACTTCTATAATGTTAAATATACGGTACAGTACAGTGCATACGTAGTATTCCTAGTGCTGTATAAAGACAGTGGGACATGACCTCTGAAAAGAGCAGATAGTGTGAGAGGATGAAGATGCAATGATTGGCTGCGCACCGCCCGAGGATGATTCGCTCGCCGGTGGCAGGCCCATCAGTAAGTCCATCCGATTTTCCACAAGGAATCTGTATGTGTACATCCTCATTTCCTCATGGCATATGCACCCAGAGTACCGGACCAACGAGAGCTTGAGCTAGCCAGGCTAACGTATGTTGCAAGCAGGGAAGATAGGTTGTCATTCTTGCACACCAATATAACGGCGGCGGTAAAGCTAGCTAGCGAGTTGATCAGTTGATAGAGACTGATGTAGAGCGACAGACAACCGAAATATGCTACTGCATGGATTTGTGAGTGGGGGTGGTCGCTAATTAGCTAACTTAGATCATATGACATCTTCTTCCTAGCCGACCAAATCGACAGCCACCAGCACCACCACCACCCCCACGCGCAATCCAGGGCTTTTCACTAGAAGAGATCGATTATCCCGGCCCCGGCCTGCCCTCTCTCACTAACCTGTCACTGTCAATGCAAAAAATCGACTGGTGGATGTGATCAGCCAGGGATGTGCGTGCTTCCAATCCAGTCCTTTCTGGGTTATATAAATAGGGCTCCAACCTCATTCTTACTCACAACTACTGCAATTGCAATCGAGCACCTCACAAAAACTACCTTCTGGTGGTCCTCTGCTGTTACAACCAACCAACCAAGCTACCTCGTTTCTCAGCTGCTTAATCGCACGTTCTTCTTCTTCATCTTCTCTTTGGCTTGGTGAGTCCCCAGCCTATGATTAATATGGTTCTATTTACATATACTCTTATGTACTTTACATGTCAATTATTTTGTTTGGTCGATCGAGGGCAACTAGCTAGTCATGAGTCACGGCCGATCGATGAGCCCGGCTACCTTTAGTGCAGTGTGGTGTGGTACCACCAGCTAGCTAGTACGTACTTCCATGTATAGCTAGATTGCTCTAGCATATGCTACTATACAGGAAGAGGAGGGGACAATATGCTAAAGTGACCACCATATTCCTGCACGTACTATATGTTGAGCTTGAATTGAGGTTGAAATTCGTCTCTGCAACCATAGTCCTGCTTGATCATAGTACATCGATGTACCTCCGAAACCATATTCCTCTGCTGGTACTCATAGTACAACGATGCAGTCGAGCTGAGCGCCTGAGCCTGAAAAAATTCTTCTCCGATCGTACGTACCTGTAGTTCAGTCCTCTAGTCCACCACAAAATTGACCAGAGACCCAATCATCTCTCTCTAACCGTAGTGTAGGTACGTGTCTAGTACCAGTAGGCCGGCGCAGAAAAATGATGGAAACTACACGGAGAGAGGTGGTGGTGGATGTGTGGAGGGGAGAGTAATCCTGAAGTGCACTCAAAGAAACATGCTGGCTGGCCTTTGCATTCATGCCCCTAAAAGCTTCACTCTCACAGCTATAGCAGGTCCTTTTCATTACTCTTTTCTCTTCTATCTCCTTCCGTTCCCACTTTACAAACAGGCTATACTGGACTACCCACATTCCATGCCATCAAGTGCTTGCAATCAGCCTAGATTACAATTGTACTTTGTCCTCAGAAAATAGATCCCGGACATGATTGCAGTAGATAGATAGACAGATTTGGTGTGGGTTATATAGGGTGCTAGAGCTAGATTACAGTATAAATAGCAGCTCATATGAGCGTGCGCATACATGCGTGTGCTCTGCTCTGCTTGCTGTGAAGAGTCTGTGCTCATCTCTCATTGCAGTGTTGCACGAGTGCGCCCACCCAGCAGCCATGATCCTTGTCTAGATCTCTAGCTATCTATAAAGATCCTTTTCACCTTCTTTGGTCCACACGCATACAACATATATACACGATCGGTCGATCGGTGGACCAGCTGTGGCCTCCACACATGCATCTACTAGTACTAAGTTGAAAAGGTTGTGCGCTTGATTTCAGTTCAGAAGACATCGAGCTAGCTTGCTAAGGTAGATGCTAGCAATGGAGCAGCACCATGAGGAGTCGTGTGTGCCCCCTGGGTTCAGGTTCCACCCCACAGAGGAGGAGCTGGTGGGGTACTACCTGGCCAGGAAAGTGGCCGCCCAAAAGATCGACCTCGACATCATCCAGGAGGTTGATCTCTACCGGATTGAGCCATGGGACCTCCAAGGTACTGCTCATCTGAATTTTGGCAGTTCGTTTTGTAATTTTACTCTCTCCCTTTCAATTTTGAACTGAAACCATGACAAGTATTTTGGAACTGAGGGATTACATACGTACAGTAGTGTTCTAGTGAGGTGGTGATTCAAGTTGAATATTAACAATAATGGATGGTGCAGAGAGGTGCGGCGGCGGCATGGGAGGACGGGGAGCGCGTCAGGTGGCGGCGGAGGACGAGCAGTCGTCGGAGTGGTACTTCTTCAGCTTCAAGGACCGCAAGTATCCCAGCGGCACCCGCACCAACCGCGCCACGGCGGCCGGGTTCTGGAAGGCCACCGGCCGAGACAAGCCGGTGATGTCGTCTCGGAGCCATGGGGTGATCGGCATGAGGAAGACGCTCGTCTTCTACAGGGGCCGCGCACCCAACGGCCGTAAGACTGACTGGATCATCCACGAGTACCGCCTTCAGACCAGCGAGCACGCGCCCACACAGGTCAGCAATTCATCAGTTCTTTCGTTGTTCTTGTTTCTTTTCATCAGCGAGCACGCGCCGGCCACTTGAGAATTTATCGTTGATGGTGATGATGCAGGAGGAAGGTTGGGTGGTGTGCCGGGCGTTCCAGAAGCCGGCGGTGAACCAGAGGCCGTCCTACATCTTCCCGCCGCCATACGCCGGCGCTCCGGGCGTCGGGGGCTACTACGACGCGCGGCCATGGCTGCACGGCCAAGCCGGCGACCTCCATTACCTGCAGACCGCCGCTGGCGCTGCCGGAGCCGGCGCAATGGGGTTCCCCGGCCAGGGCGCCCAGTATTGCTCTGACGAGCTGCTGGAGTCCAAGCAGAGTCTTTTCGGCAACATCCCGCAGCTCATCGAGAGCCCGCCGACGACCACCGCCGTTGCCGGTTGCGGCGACACCGGCTACGGCATCGGCCAGCATGGAGAGGTGGCTGCTGGCATCGACTGGAACTTCCTGGACAGCCTGCTATCCACGACGCAGCTCCATGAATACTCTACTACGGCTGCCTCACAGCTTCACCTGCAGCAGTGAAGTAGAGTTAGCAGACATACCGTAGCAGCACCGATTTCATTGTATACATGATTTGCTAATAATTAGTATCATTGGATAGTAGATGATGTCCATGTGCATCTGTTGCACTGGGCACTTGGTTGTACCTAGATAGACTAGCTACTCTGTTTCACTTACTGAGTCCATGTGCCTACTGTAGATCACTCTGTTCCACTTACTGAATATATGTGTTTCATCGTAGGCTACTCTGTTTCACTTGGTAAATTTCAGGGACAGTTGGTTTCACTAGTACTTCCATGTCCATGTGTTTGTGTTGCACCTTATTGACACTTGTACCTAGCATAGAAGCGTGCCTGCTGGTTTACAACACACACGCACAGAGCACTCTGTTTCACTCGCTTATGAATTTGTTGAGCAGCTGATCATCATCACTCAGTAGTATATGTTTCACTCAATGAAGAACCTTTCATTTGGCCATACGCGTGATAAAACTTTGCTAGATCCTTCTGGGCCGTTCACAAACGGTTAATTAAATGTGTGATGTGCCCACGGGGATTTGTTAACATCGATCGAGCGTGATAGTGAGTGGATTAATTGAGTTTCCCTGTCAATCGTCTTTTCTGGTGTAACTAATTTACGCGTCATGAGATTGTAGGTTTGAGTCGTAATTAAGTTGAGATGCAGACAGATGGATGGGTCTTCTACTCACCATCTATAGTCAACAAAGTGACAGGGACTTGCACTGCCTTGAGCCCTTGATATTATGTATCTCGAGTACATACTGTTGCTTGAGGCTGCTGTATAATGTTGATTATTAAAATGTTCTTTTCTGAACGGGATCAATCGGTTGGTGAATATGTATGAGATCGATGAAATGCATAACAAACAGAAAGGAAGGTGATTTAATTCCGCTTCATAAACTTAGAAAAATCGTATTTCTAGAATTTTATAAATTCCGGGATATAAAGCTAACATGCAGGTATTCCTTACTCATGAGAGTTTCTAATCGTGTGGCAATGATATTTTGCAAATAAAAAAAATCATGTTTCCTGTCACAACATCACTAATTATCGTGTTAATTATGTTGCTGTTTTTCATAGGCCACTGACATCATCGTCGTCGCCATCCATATTACTACTTTTGTAGTGCAATATTCACTAATGTTTATTTCAAGCGAGCTGAGCATAGCTATACTTGACATGGATGCTTGCAATTTTCTTGATTTTATTCCATGCTTTCGGTACTACTTTATTGGTGGTACCGTGTGTGCGTCAATTACATGGTGTCTGTGGCAACTTCATCTATCTCAAAATCGGCCAAGTCAATATGTCGAAGGTGCTCATAGGGTTGTGTATGTGTGCATGTGTTTTCTGAGCATCTATGTATGTACAATCTTTCACAAATGAATGAATCTTTTCAAAACAAAATATGCCACATTTTTTGATTGCCTTCTTCCCCTAAGTATACAAGTAATATATCTAATGAAAAAAATCATGTCTTACAATTTTTTTATAATGCTGTAATACAAAATATATTATAAAAAATCATACTATATCAGAAATACAATAAATCTAAATATGACACACCGCGGTATTAACCATATACGTGAATATCTGACAAAATTTCTTTTCATTATGTGGAACAAATTCAACAAGTGCTTAAATTTATTCTTGGGCTATGCCATGTATGATAATAATTTGTGTGTGCAACTCACAAAAATTGCAGCATAATGTTTACCATCGACATTGAAAGACTTCGTATACTATGTTTATCATGGACCATTCTAAAAGTGATGCATGAAGGAAATTAAAATGTAAATGGAACATGTTATGTTTTTACGAAGCATAAGAGTATGTGCATTCTGAAAACCATAGAGACTTCTTGCTTTCTTTAATTGCACTTACATTAGGAAGAAAATCGTATATGCATAAGGATAACACTCCTCTGTAGCCTGACTACCTCTCATCAGCCTCTGTGTGGCAGCTTTTAAACATACCACATTTTGAAATATATTCAGATAGGGAGCCTCCCCCCTCCATCCCGGGGTCCATTTTAAAAAATCCTAGGTTTTTGGGTCCTAGGTTTGTTTCACGGGTCCTACTTCATGAGATTTCTCGGTTCTTCTTCCGATTACTCTCATTTTCCGTACATCTTTGTTTGTGCGTCCTCGCAGCGATATAGAGGTGACAATGGCATCACGGTTGGCGTAAGTCTACCTAACCTCCTTAGCGTCCCAATGATGTACTCCCCAATGCCCACGGTGGACTTTTAAGGGTTTAGTCTCGTGAACCTTGTTGTACAATGTATAAGGTCTCTTGTTCCGTCTTAAGCTTTCGTCAGGCAGTGGTGGTAATGGCTATATGATGTTTTTTTCTTGTAGGGGTTTTCTCATTGAGACGGTACTCCACTGGTCAATGGAGGCATCCTGCAATTGTAGGTACCCTCAGCATGGTGTTATAGTCATAAGCCCCTCAAAGTTTCAGTCATGTAGTTAACCATACTGTCTATGAAATAATAGTGATAGAACCCCTAAGAAAATTGTTTGCCCAGAAGACAACTTTAATTATATCAATTTTGCATGTTTTATACAAATTCGAAAGGGTTGGATTTTTTTTAATAAATTCCCTGCAAAAGAAGAAGTTTTACCTCTTATTTGTATTTTGGATTTATCCTTCAATGTGTGGGTGCCATAATGGTAAACAATACCTAGGAAAGGGGTCATGTTGTTATTATTAAAAATTGTTATTCTAGAATTTTCTATTCATGTAAGCTTAATCATAAACAAGACATCCCTATCAGGATATTTTCGAGACAATCAATTTATAGCAGAAATGTATAAACTCCGTTTATACAAGTCTCACAAATGAATCCACGAAAACATTCAAGACTATGTTTTTGTTCTTATTTTCTCTCATTTATGGGATTGGATTTAAATATTTAAGGTGTAATGTGTCAAAATATCTAATTTCACTTGTATTACAAACACAATTAAATTGTGCATAGTGCATGCATATTTTAAACGATGAACATTAAAAATCTAACATGAGTTTGTTATTAATATTTAACAACGTTATCACATCACATGTTGTCATAAGTTATCAAAACAATATTAGCTTTGAATGTGATATGATAAAATGAGTTAAAAGTAAGCATAAAAGTTTAGTATAAAATGTTCAAATTGTGACCTCTCAACCTCACAAAACATTTTTATAGATAAAATGCATAAAGTTGAACCTCAAATTTGTGGAGTTGTTAAGTGGTAAAATTGTGGTGCTTATTATTACAAAGGCAATAATTTAGAGAAAAACTAAAAAGATTACATACAAAGACCATTGAAGATAAGCGACCTACATGGAAAAATTAATTTATTTTTTCACTTTGTTTTGATAATAATTTATAAGTGAAATATAGTGCTAATCAAAATCAAAACACTTAAATATCATATATATTATCATGGACCATTCTGAAAGTGTTACATGGAGGAATATTTTAATTTAAAACGGAATAGTGAGAGAGTAGAGCAACTCGGGCGACCAATCCCCCTTCATGACATTTTGCATCTAGCTTCTCCTCCTACAACATCATCGATAGTGAAAGTTCACATTGAATGGTAAAGGGGCCGTCGTTCTAGGAAACTATGTTCTCAAGCAATAGTGGAGGACATTGCAATAGCGGAGGTCACACCGATGAACGTCATGTGGCTAGTGTTCCGGCCATTGCATGTGCTCCAGCCTAGATCTAATTGCACTCCCCTGGTCATATGAAGAGGTGGAGGACAGAGGGAACTATCCTAGTTCCATGGCGTGCGGCCAACTAGCAATGGCTAGGCAAGTTTTTTTAGATCCAGGTGTTGCCGCAAACAAGCTAGTGTGGTTAGGATTTGCGCTCTTTGGCACATTAGTTATCCAAAATAGTTTTTATGTTTTAAATATCTTAATTTAATTCATTTATTTAGATATTGTAAACGATATCTGTTTATCATGCTAGTGCTTCAGGACCACATGTTTCATATTATAACTGTCAATTATGCAGGTGATTACCGTACAAATTAATGGTTATTAAACAAGCTGACAACTATTTCGTTGTCGTTCGTATATTCTTAATGGAATCAAAAACATATAAGTTTGTACGCCTTTAAGAACATTTGCCTCCCATCTTCATTTCTTTAACATAGTACAATCAAAGTCGCTCACATGCACGAGCATACACTCATGCCTATGAACGCATGGATGCAAACCCTACCCCTATGAGCACCTCCGAGAGACTGAGCCGGCATAGCATCTCTTGAGTTTTTACGAAGTCACCACAGGTGCCTCTCAGTCGACGGGAACATCTTCTCCCACTGAACGTCTCCTCGCAGCCTTCCATCTTCATTTGAGTGTAGCTTCCAAAATTAAAGTATACAACTGGACACTAAAATCAGTAAGTTTTCTCATATATGTTATTTTCTAAAATTTTGTGATGAATTATTTTTTGCGTAGGCCATCATCATCCCAATTATTTTTTATACTGCTATATTTGATAAGACGGTTACAAAATAAATACAAATACACATTTTGTAATTTACATGGAGACACGTGTTTTTAGTAGCGCCCCCCCCCATCATATACATGTGGTCATATCTGCTTGAAAAGTATTATTTATCGCTTTTCATAAAAAATCTTATCATGTTGTAATATAAATATATTATGAATGTTATAGATAAGTATAAAGGATCAAATCATCCATTATAAGATATTAGCATGATATGGAATTTTATATTCAAACTAAATGAAGGCAAATAAAAATTATTGCAGTGTATTATAAGACTTTAGTTACCCACACACTGAATTTCTTGACATCTCGAGGATAAATAGATGGGTATACACATGTCATACCCTATTCAAGCGCAAGATTATACCTATGAACATGAAGAGGAACTATCTAGAGAGACAACAAAGTAAAATATGATGCATCACAATATTAATTGTATATAGCTAATCGCTGATGTTAAGATGTGCCATCTTCCTACCAATATATGCAACAAATCGAACAAGTAGGATCCGTATTTTCTATTTGCAAACAATTATGTTGGACTATAGTTCTAATCAACATCAAAACACTCAACTATAATATGTTTATCATGGAACATTCCAAAATTCATACATGGAGGAAAGATTTTTAATGGTTAAAGCCCAGGGTATCTAAAGTGACAATTACTCCCAAAGGCTTCCTCCCTCAAGATCCCCCACCGCATTGTTTGGAAGCAAAGACCGTGCGGACCCAGAGTTGGGGGAGGCCACCCATTGGTTCCAAGGTGACGTGCTCTAGAGCAAGATGGGTCACTGTGGTCCCACACGATGTAGCATTCCTCAATTTGTGTTGTGATGCTTGGTGACGGTGGAGGATAACCACAATGATGGTAGTAGAGGCTGTGCAACAAGTACGCCAATCATTAGAAGTGCTCGCGCCTGGATCTGGTTGCACTCTCATGCTCCGGCTAAGATGTGCAAGATATAGCTGGCAATCATAGTGGCATGGTGGGTGTCTGGACGGAAAAAGCTTGTCTTACAGAGGTCATTGGAGATGATGATGACGGTTGAGGGTATCCTTCATTTCATTGGAGACATAGTCGAAGAGCTCATCCTCTCGTCCAATTGATGTCGAAATGACTCAAGGTGGTTGACGTGGTCGTTGGCGAGGCCAGACCACCGTTCCTACCTTGTGGTTTTGTTTGTGTGTAGTTGGTGCCAACAGGCGTCCTCTTCCTTCACGAAGGCATCACCGAAGAGCCATGTTCAATCACATGCCTAAGATGGTACTCTTGTTTGGTGATGGAGGCAAGTTTGGTGCTCCTAGTTGCGGTATAGGGAACATGAACACCTCCGTGGGTGGTAGTTTAGGCATAACTTAGCTAGGTTAGTCTTTATTTTTACATATTTTTCCTCTAACCAGCGGTACATTGTAAGGCTTGGCCCGGTTTCGCATGTAAACTATAGATACTAGATGAAACCCCGCGCGTTGCTGCGGGATATATTGTGCTAAAATTTTATAATGTGGAGAGATACGTTGTCTAAAGAAAAATAGTAACTTGCATGTGCGTCAAAGCATTTCTCTTTTTGTGGGGAAAGCGTATCTTTCAAATGAGTGCACACAAAAGAATTGCTTGCATCAGATTGTAACAGTAGTGTTAATACAAAGAATTTAAATGATGAGTTAATACAAAAAAATCGAAACAAAGAAGTCTTTAAGCGATCACACTTTCCAATTACATACATGAAAAGAGTGAAGCAGAATCAGCATATAGCTAAAAGTAATAAATTTGGATGTTGGATCGATGTACTCGTGCGGCTATCATGTTACCTGAGCTGAATTAACAGAAATGTCACCTAGTTTAACTTAACTTAAAATCTACTACCAATGCATCAAAGTCAACAATCACTAACCTGTAACTCTCATAAACAAAAAAAAAACATTTTTTAGAGGTGAACTAATGGAGAATAGTATAGCAATATAAATGAAAAGTCAGAAGAAAGAAAAATTATTCCATCAGGAACTATGAATGTGTCCAATTTAACTTTGAATATATGATTATTAAGACCTTCAAGCTGGAAAAAAAAGGATCATTAATTAAATCAGCATCAGGAATACTACATGGAGGTGGTAGGTAAGGAGTTGGTGCCGAGATTCATATCAAGGATGGTACTATGAAGCCCATCGTGTGTCTCATGAGATGCCCATTAATTTATGAGTTTGTAATGGCTATTTCAAGCTGCACCACTCACCTCACATGTTCCTGGAGAAGAAGAGAGAAACCTATCATTTTGGCCTGGTTGTCCAGGAGGACTGAGGACATAATTACTTGACATGGTCAAGTATATTGCAACAACAGGTCAAGAGGACCACAACACATCCAATTCCAGAAACGTCGTTGATGTCCCCACTCATAAGCGTACCACCGATAGAAAGGAGCAGCCTACACGGCTTCCTCCGTAGCTCCAGAGTCAGCTCTCCAAAAAAGTGCTATCATTGCCATGTTAGAAGCTCGACCATGTTGTATCTTCCTCATTTGGCCATCGAAGCTGAATTGCAGCTCCGACGCCTTGTCTTAAGGGACTATAGTGTTCATAATTTCTAGAACACAAATCAGTTTTGCTGATCTGCCATCGACCAAACAAAAGAAACTCCAGGATATTCTATTTGTGCATCCATAGTATATGCTCTTTACCTAAAACCTACATGGAACACTTACACAGACGTTAGCATAGAGGAACTATTGTGGAATTTCAATTAAAGAGAAAGCAAGCCATCATGACCTGTAGTAAAACATGTATATCAACTCGGAAACAAAAAATTTGCATGTTTTTTTTCGAAAAGGGGGGACTCCCCGGCCTCTGCATCTGAGTGATGCATACGGCCACATTTATAAATAGATAAAGTGGTTCAACAATGTCTTGCAATGTGCTGCAACAAAGGAGGCTGGCTCACAAAGAGCTAGCGAAAGAAAACAAGGCCCAGAAGCCACAACCGGCTGGCATAATATAGAGAGATAGGTAAACTAATCGCCTATCCTATTACATGACCGTCATCCAAACCGGTTGAAGATATCCCGCGCTACCATCTCCCACCGGACAGATCCAGTAACCAAACGCGCCCTGGCCTCCGTTGGAGTGAGTAATGACCACATACGGATTTGCGCAGTAGCCCGGAATACAACCTGCAAAAAATGAATAGTTGTTGTTCTGTTAAAAGCCAAATCATTTCTGCAGTTTCAAATCGCCCATAACAACGCACATGATCCTACTCGAATTTGTCTAGTTGTTTCGGCCTCTATACCGGCAAGCCACGTTCCAAAAAACGACCTGGCCGAATTCGGAGGAGTAATGTTAAAAGCAATTTGCACCGAGCGCCCTAGCACCCTCGTCAACAGGCAATCAAAGAAAAGATGCTTGATATTTTCATCCCGATCGCAGAAACTACACCTAGTAGAACCTGTCCAGTTGCGCTTAATCAAATTATCTTTCGTTAGAATGACTTGTTTATGTACAAACCACATAAACACTTTGATTTTCATAGGAACCTTTACTTTCCAGACATGTTTGGAACTAGGAATAACACCAGAGTTGATGACATCAATGTACATTGACTTGACTGTGAATTCACCAGATTTAGTAAGCTTCCGATACAACTGATCGGGCTGATGAGTAAGCTGAACCTCCATCAGTCTACTCACCAGATGAATCCAAGCCTCCCACCGGCCACCAACAAGCACCCTCCTAAATTGAATGTTAAGAGGAGCGGATTGCAAACTTGTTGCAACCAGAGCATCCCGTCGCTGCATAATACGATATAGCGACGGATACTGAAGTGCCAGCGGTGCATCACCTAGCCAAGTATCCTCCCAGAATCGAGTGTTATTTCCACCAGCGACAATAAAGTTTGTTCTATTAAAGAAAGTAGCTTTGACCCTCATTAGCCCCTTCCAGAAAGGCGAATCAGTTGGTCTAGCTGTCACCTGCGACAAGGTCTTAGAGTACAGATACTTGTTATGAAGAATCTGTGCCCAAGTTGCCTCAGTCTCCGAAGATAACTTATATAGCCACTTACTGAGTAGGCATTTGTTCTTGACTTCCAGGTTCTCAACCCCAAGACCCCCGTGGTCTTTTGCTCAGCAAATAACATCCCATTTGGCTAGCCGGTACTTTCTCTTTGTTTCATCACTCTGCCAGAAGAAATGTGACCGATAGAAGTCCAGCCTTTTCCTAACTCCAACTGGTACTTAAAAAAAAGGATAAAAGAAACATCGGCAAACTCGTGAGCACCGAATTAATGAGAATCAATCGGCCTCTATACGACATGAGTTTGCCCTTCCAGCAGCTCAGTTTCTTCTCAAACCTATCCTCGATACACTTCCATTCGCTGTTAGTCAACTTACGATGGTGAATGGGGATACCTAGGTAAGTGAACGGAAGAGCTCCCAAATCGCAACCAAACAGTTGCTTGTAAGCATCTTGTTCCTCTTTGGCTCTACCAAAACAGAACAACTCGCTTTTATGAAAGTTGATCTTCAAACCGGTCAATTGCTCGAAAAGGCACAGTACCAGCTTCATATTTCTTGCTTTAGCCAAGTCGTGCTCCATAAAGATGATTGTATCATCAGGGTACTGCAGGATGGACACACCACCATCGACTAGATGAGGCACCAATCCACCTACTTGCCCAGCCTCTTTTGCCCGACCTATCAAAATGGCCAACATATCCACGACAATGTTGAACAGGATAGGAGACATTGGATCACCTTGTCTCAGGCCCTTGTGTGTCTGGAAATAATGACCTATATCGTCATTCACTTTAATTCCAACACTCGCTTTTTGCGTGAAGGATTCTACTTGGCGTCGCCAAGCTTCATCAAACCTTTTCATATGTAATGCCTGTTGAAGGAAAGGCCATTTGACTTTATCGTACGCTTTCTCGAAATCCACCTTAAAAACCACTCCATCCAGTTTTTTCGTGTGAATCTCATGGAACGTTTCATGCAGGACCATCACCCCTTCAAGGATGTTCCTGTCCTGGCATGAAAGCAGTTTGAGTAGGTTGCACCACAGTATGTGCAATCTGTGTGAGCCTATTCGTCCCGACTTTGGTAAAAAATTTGAAACTAACATTAAGAAGACAGATTGGCCGGAATTGCTCGATCCGCACTGCCTCTGTCTTCTTTGGAAGAAGTGTTTGCACGTACCTTCAGACTGTAGCGTGTGTGGGAATTAACCTTCAGTAAGAAAATAAATAGTAGAAAGACGTTCAGAGTTGGACTGCACCAAGTAACACATCACTTTGAAATTGGTTGAGTTATTTTATTTAACACCTAGGACGTAATGCTTATAAAGTCCACCGGAAGCATGAAAGATGACAGTGACCGGAAGCACGAAATAAGACAGACTTCCATACGCTATTTAGAAAGCAGCAAGATAATTTATGATGCCTTGTATATACATCAAGATATTTAACTCAGTCCACCTGAAGTATGAAAGAAAACAGTGACCAGAAGCACGAAAGAACAGAGTCTTCAGAACGCTTTTCGGAAAGCAGCAAGATAGTTTATGATACTTTCTGTATACATCAAGATATTTAACAAAAAATAGATTGAGAGAGGCTACTTACAGATGGTGGCACATAGAGCTATTCAACGGGAACAATTACTTGGTAATGTAATGCTTGAACAATGAATACGTGCTCATGCATAAATTCTATTGTACATGCTCGAATCAGACAAAATGCCCAATGCAGCCGAGATGATACCCCTGCCAGTATGTAAGGAACATGTCGCAGAGCTGTTGAAAGTAGTGCAGATGTTGTATACCACGATGCATGAAAAATAGAGAAAAATAGGGGGGCGGAAACCCTATCAGTACCGGATAAGATCAGATCGGGCCTAGTACAAAAAGAGAAAAACAGGAACCATAGATCAGCACTGGATTAGAACGAAAAGGGCCTAGCCGAGGCCTGTCCGGAGCAAGGAGGCGATGGAGTCACCTTACGTGTCTTCCTCATCTAGTCCTCGAAGCTGAACTACAGATACGGCTTGCCCTCAAGGGTGTTGATGAGATTACTGATACCCCAGCCAGCCTCTAGATCGATCTTCTTGAGATTCGGTCGGTGCTCCATCATAGCCTTCGTACTCGCCGGTTCTGCCCCGGGACGGTCGCCGTAAACCCTAGAGGTTGGCTTCTCTTGCGTCCGTCGCTTCGTCGGGGGTTGAGATGGTGGGAATGGGATACGGGGAGGCTAGCTGATGAGGATTCAGGATGTTTCGTTTTGGGGAGGTTTGCTTCCGCTTCGGCTTCCGCTGGTCGAGGAATAGAGATCCAAACGGGAGGGCGTCTATTGTGGAGCACCGAGGGGTCATCTGTAGTAACTGAAGCCATGTGCTGGTAAAAAAACCATCCGGGGATTATGCCATCAATCACTGCTACGTGAACATGGAGGAAAAAAAGAGATAAAGTGACGTGGGTGGAAATTGCCTAGGTGGCTAGATGATAATGTGGATGGGCTGCATGCTGAGAGAATTGATGGTAGTGAGGATTAACTTCTTAAGAATGTAAGATTTGCATGGGCACGCACTTGCCCAGCCGTGCTAGCCGCCCCATTGCTTAGACATCCGCACTCAGGCACATAAGTTCTAAATTTTAGATTCTGAAAATAATGATTTAGTCTGTAGCAGGTTACTAGTTTGTCGGTCGCTCGCACCAAGTTTCAAAAGTTGAAACTTAAAACGTATTGTTCCATTGGTTGCAGGTTTTGAAATGTCAGATTTTGTCGGTCCCTTGTTGATTTTTTAGAAGCTCATCAAATTGTATTCAAAATAGATCTCATTTCAAAGTCTCATCACAAAAAACACGATTATGCAAACGGAATTTAATTTGGACAGCTTGTTCCCGCACATGCATGCTTCAAATCCTCTCCCCGTAAACTGGGCTAGTATATGTATTTATTTTTAACTTTGTCTATCTATATATGACATTACAGGCATAAACTGGGATTGTCCGACGAGGTTTACTAAAAACTATTTTATTTTTGTATACAAAAAGAAATTCCAAACAATAAATATGTCTTTATTAAATGTCGCTGATTCTGGGACTTTCCAGATATATAACCACAACGTCTTTTAACAAAAAAGTAAATAAAGAGAAGTTTCGTGTTGATCAATATTTTTCTGAGATGAGATCGCTGACCACCCTTTTGCCGGATGATTAAGTTTGGTATTGATATATGTCCTGATTTTCTTACAAAATGTCCTCGTTTCATTGATGTGGTGTATGTGATGCATACATTAATTAGAACTAAAACCACAACAAGTGTTTTGAAATGGATGGAGTTATAATTTCCAAAATAAACTCGACACGTGGCGACGGTGCTCCACTCGCAGACGACCAATGCTGACACAGTTTAACGGGCCAATAGCTCCTGTGCGACGTTTTTTTATGTGAATTGGCTAGAGTGCGACGTTGTTCGAGCAGTTAAATAGCCCAGGGCCACAGGGGGTGTTAAATGTGGTTTAATTGGTCGTCAACCAAGCCCGTTTATGTTAGGACATGTGGGTCCAACTTAATTGCTCCTCAAAACAGCTGACCGTGCCCTGCCGCCCGACCGTGCCGGGCCCGCCACTCTGCCCCCTCCCCCCCTTCTTCTCCGGTGGCGGTGGATCTTGCGTTCTCAACGGCGGCGGCGGAGCCCTCGTTCTCAACGGCGGCGGAGCCTTCGTCCTCAAAAAATGGTGAGTGAGAACACTAGTCCCCCTCCCGTTCCTCTCTCGGCCCCGTAGATCTCAGCTGCCCCGTTTCCTCTGTTTTCGCTTGTTGAATCGATAGGTTGTGAGGGAGCCCGTGGGCATCTGAGATGGAGCCAGATTCAACTTGAATAGGTAATGCTCCTTCCTCTGATCCAATTTTGCATGCAATTAGGGCCTAGTCTGCTCTTTCTCACGGGCTCACACTGTCCGCCACTGACAGAGGGGATGCTGCCGCTCGGACCTTCGAATTGACGGTCAATTTCTTTCCATCAAAGGCAAAATTAGTTGATGGTAGCATTCAGAACATTGAGAGAGACACAATTGTTAAATGGGAGGTTGAGTTTACAGAGATTGATCCACAAGTTCTCTGAACATGGGAGAGAAGGCGGTGAAGAAATGGGTGGAAAAATTGGGGAGAAAGTTGTTTGGGGTCCGAGCAAGAAGTATCACTGTTGCGGTTTGATGATTGGAAAGGAGAGTATGTGAGAATGGAAGATGGTGAACAGATTGTTGATGAAATCGATCGGCAAAACGGCTGGACAAGCAAACGAGCTAATTTTTTTGCTGAGCTGGTTGATCTGAATATTTTTTCGAAGGTTGGATATGTGCCATCACAATTGGCTGCGCAGATGGTAGATGATGAGTGGGCTACACAGAGGCCATTGATTCCCATGTGTACTGAACTTACAATAATAGCCGAAGAGGGACAGGTGACTGGAACTGAAACTGAAACTGCAGCAACTATTGATTGGAATGTAGTTGAATTAGATGAGCCTACTGATTTGGTCATTGCACCAATGCCTGACATTGAGATGGCCAAACTTTTTGGCATTCCAGTCGATGAAAGAGATAAGCAGGAGAGGGGAGAATCTAGTTTGCCTGCTAATGTTGATGAAGATGTAGATGGACAATTGATGGAACAAGCTGCAGATGAAGTAGATGATGCACATGATGATGAGCTGGTGCATGTGTATGACAAAGAAAACCCTGTCATTGAAGTAGGCAAGTTGTTCCCAAGCATGAATGAGTTTAGGATGTGTTTCAAGACTTATGCAGTGAAACATGAGTTTGATGCCAAGACTGTTTGGACTGATAGGAAGAAGTTTTATGCGAGGTGCAGAGGATTTGATGGTAGTGTCAAGCCTTGCAAGTGGTACATATCTGCTAGACTGCAACCTGATGAAAGTACTGTCAGGGTTAACCAAATCCCCAATCAACATACTTGTATTACAAGTTCACAGAGAGTATCAACCATGACATCACAACTTTGGGTTGCAGAAAAGATCACCCCAAGTTTAGCCAAAACACCAAACACTACTGCCAAGAAACTCGAAGTAGACTTGGAAAAGATGTACCCCATTAAACTGAAATATACCACAGTGTGGAAGGCAAAACAAAGGACAATGAAAAATTTATATGGTGATTGGGCAAATACATTTAGGATGCTTTACAACTTCAAAGCAGAGGTGGAAAAGAGGTCACCTGGTAGTGTTGTGGAGATAGATACAGAGGTATCAGCCAAAGGTGAAGTCAAGTTCTCCAAGTTTTTTATGGCTTTGAAGCCTTGCATAGATGGCTTCAAAGCAGGGTGCCGTCCATATTTGAGCATAGACTCATCATTTTTGATAGGCAAGTGGAATGGTCAGTTGGCAGCATGCAATGCTCTAGATGGACACAACTGGATGTTTCCTATTGCTGTTGGCTTGTTTGATCGAAACCGAGGCTTCATGGACATGGTTCATGATCCAGTTGAAAAGATGCCTAGGGCCGTGTCACCTTTGGCTATACACACAGATGCATGTAAGGGGCTTGAAAATTCAGTGAAAAATGTTTTCCCACGTGCTGAGCAGAGGGAGTGCTTCGGTCATTTGTGGATGAATTTGATCAAAAAATTTAGAGGAGAAGAATTTGGGCGCATGTGGCCAGCAGCAAGATCTTACACTAGACAGACACACCAATATCATCTTGATAAGATAATGGCAGCATGTGATGAGTTTGGTCCATGGCTGAACACCTACCATTCTTTGTTATGGTACAGGTCAGCATTCAACACTGCCATCAAGTGTGACCACATCAACAACAATTTGGCAGAGAGTTTCAACAACAAGGTGAAGGAGTTAAAAGATTTGCCTGTGCATGACATGGTTGACCAAATCAGGATCATGCTCATGCGGTTGTGGGAATTGAGAAGAAGGATAGGTGATTGTCTGCAAGGTGATAAGCTTCCAGCAGTGGTACAACAGGTGGTCAATAGGAGCAGAAGTCTTTCACATTTGTTTGTAGATAACAAAACTGGAAGGAGACATGTTGTTAACTGAATTGCATGATTGCACTTGCCTCGAGTGGCAACACACTGGTAAACCATGTGAGCATGCCATTCTTTTCTTAGCATCCCAACCGAAGATAAACATGCACCCATATCTGCATGAATATTATTCGGTAGCAAGATTCAAAGCTGCATATGCCACTCCAATTCCAGCACTTACAGATCAGTCTCAGTGGCCTGAAGTGGACATTGAATTTTCCATGTGTCCTCCCTTGACGAAAAGAAAGGCTGGCAGGCCTAAACAGAGTAGATTCAAGGCATGGTTTAAGAAAGGTGGGAGTAGTAAGAAGGGAAAGAAAGATGAAAAGCCAAAAAGGCCCAAAAGGTAACAAAAACAGATGCAAGTTGTGCCAGGAACTTGGGCACAGAGTGGGATCTGTCAAATGCCGTTACACTCCTGATAAGCCAAAGTATGTTCTTGTTTATTTGTCTGTGTTTTGATTTGGTGCTTTTTCCAATTACTATATCTATAACATTTTCTGCACAGGAGGAAGCGAGCAAGTCAGCCCCTTGTTGTTGAACAGTGTTGGCCAACAAAAAAAGCAAGAGTCAATGGCGGTAGAAAGAAGAGAAGTGTGCCTGAGCCTGAGCAGACTGAAGAAAATCCTGCTGCAGTCAACATTCAGACTGAAGAAACTGATGTGGAGGTGCACACCGAAGAAACTGAACTTGAGCGTGTCGAGGTTCAGACTGAAGAAACTGAACCTGAGCGTGTCGAGGTTCAGACTGAAGAAACCCATGTTGAGGTACACACCAAAGAAACTAAAACTGGTGTCAACATTGAGACTGAAGACACTGATCACGAGGGTATTGGCGAGGTTTTGAAAAGACCAGTGAAGAAAACCAAGATGATCAGTGAACTTGTGTGTAGTAGAACCAAAATAAGAAGGGCTAAAGGCGAAGAAGGGCACACGACGTGGTAGGAAGAAGTAGAACAGAGAACAGTTTGAAAATTTGGGGCATGTAATAATATTTGTAACTTGGTGCGTACTGGTAGTCACTATGTATCCCCATATTTCTATTCGAACTTGTTTGTCTAAACCAGCCAAATAAAATTCAAATTTAAATTTAAATTTGAATTTAAATTTGGGCCATTGATGTTTTAGTGCTATCTAAAGTACCTCAACTGAAATATGTTTGCTTGCTGATCATTCCGAGCCATTTTAGTAAGTTGAACTCATAATCATGAAAAGTGTGTTTCAAATGACCTCCAAAGTAGGGTAAACGACCTCATATTTAAGCAAGTTCTTTTGGCACCTTGTCTAAACCAGCCAAATGATTTTTCTACACATCTATTCTACCTATATAGTGTAAATCTAAAGTCTCACTATTTATTGAATTAATTTTCTATTTTTTTTCTTTTCTTTTTTAAAAAACAAGGTTTAATAGAAAATTATATATATAACAAGTTTAAAACATGAAAATGAGAAAAATAAGTTCAGATCTTTCTTAGTCAATCCAAAATGAAGTTTTGGTGAGGTTTTCACACTTTTCATTTTCAAAACTCCACCTACTCTCGGTGTGCTTTTCTCTCTCCCTTGAACTCCATACTACATTGTTTGAGGAATGACAATTTTGTGAAAGATTTTTCGTAAAAATGTATGTAAACCATATTTATATTTTTTTCTCGTTACTATACGACATAATAAGACTATGTGCGCAAGTTTTATTTTTTTTGATTTTTTTTGAATTAGTTATGCTCAACCCTAATCAGTTAAAACCTCTCAAAACCCCTCAAAACCCCTCTCAAAACCCCTCAAAACCCCGCACACTACCTGGTCGTCGATCGTTGTGCGTGGACGGTTGAGATCAGGCGCTAGGGTTAGCTACAGTGTGCAGCAATCCGCATGAGACGCGCTGATTGGTTGACGCGGTGGGGTTTGGATCAGCCTCTCTCGTTGGAGCATCAGGACCGTTCATTTGAATCCAACGGCAAGAGTTGACGCGGTGCATGGACCAAGCCTACGCAGTGCCCTTTCCATCGTTGCATGCGTGCCCGTGCCTACCCGCAGCATGCATGCCCACCCGCAGGACTGCGCCCGTGCGTTGCATGCATGCCTCGACGTAGCCTGCTCCGCCACCCCTATCAACGCAGTAACCTGTCGCATGCCTACCATTAGAACCGATGCAGCGTCGCATCAAAGCATGCACCCGGCCACAATGCAGCAGCCCGATGAAGACAACCAAAAAGCCAACGCTGCATGGCGTGGTGTGCACGCTGTGCATGGCGTGCTCCTCTTTGAGGACGCAATACTGGCATGGGGTATCGATGTGGGTATCGATGCAGTTCAAATGGCGTGCTGCCCGTTACAAGATGGGCAAAAGAAGGCGTCCATTATTGTCACGTCTCCCATCGACCGAACCTTGCCCTCTAGCCAGGCCCTAGCAAGATGAGCAAATTAATGGGCAACCGCATGCATGCACGGGCGGCACACGAAGAACCCGGGAAGGCGTGTCCCTTGACCCACGACGCACAGACGCGTCGTGAGCCTGTCCCCTTGACCCGCGACCGGTGGCACGAAGCGTCGCGAGTCCGCTTCCCACGGCCACGCTCGTGTACACACTTTCATTGGGCGCCACCAGCGCGCCCGCCCATTAATTCTAGGGTTTCGACGGGTGAAACCACGTCGCACTTGGGCTATTTAAGCCGGGCACTATCTTCCTCTCCTCCTCATCCATCATACCCCATCCTCTGCCTCCTCTGCCCTTCTTCTTCCTTCTCCATCAAACCCGACCGAGCACTCGAGCCACCCCGCCACCATGCAGTACACCGCCCCCACCTACAGCTTCCCCCCAACCGTGCCGGAAAGGCTCTACCCGGCCGGAGTGTATGTAGAGAGAACCCTTAGGGTTTGGGCGATCTCGAGGTGGAGGGGCGCAAGGGAGTTAACGGAGTTCTTCCTTGCGGCCGGCTTCCGCCACCTCCCCCGCGGCTCTCCTCGGATGTACCATGTTGAGGAGGTCAACCACAACGGCGTTGTGGTTGGGCTCCTCGCCACGTTCACTAACCCTTTCAATGCTTTCCATCTCCTCGGGCGAGCGTATTGGGTTGGTTGTGGGTTCATAGCTTTCACCACCTACAATATCTTCACCGACTTCCAGAGCATCTTCCCCAACAACGGCGTTATGCACATGCTCCCGTACCCCATCAACAACGGGGAGGAGTGAAGGACGGCGCCCGGAGGAGCGAGGTGGCGTTGTTCCCCCGGAGGAGGAGGAGAAGAAGAGCCCCAAGAAGAACCCGCGTTTGGTGCCCCCCGATCTATCTAGCTTATCGTATTAGTTTTTTTAAGTAGTAATCGTTATTGTATTAGTATTTTAAGTTGTAAGGCTATCATGGAGTTGTAAGGTTATCGTGGAACTATGGGTTGCTACTATATATATTGTGTGTTTCGTGCTATTATTTGAAGATTGCTATGGGTTGTTCTTGCTTATTATTTGTGTATTGCTATGGGTTGCTACGAGCCCGGGTTGCTACACCTCAATCTCCACACACACCATCTTCAAAATATTGGCCAAATCATGGACATGCAACTAGGAGCCCCATGCAAACCCACTATGGACATGCCACTAGGAAATGCAAACTAATTTACTTCATGCAACTCATTTAGTTCATGGAACCGTAGACATGCATAAAAATAATTAACATTTGGTTTTATTGCATCAAAAAATGATCCATCACAAAATTTAGTGCAAGAAAAAGGCCAAAGTAAAAAATAAGTAACATTTTTTTTGAGGGGTAAAAAAAATAAGTAACATTTTATTTGCCGAAGTTAGAGGTGGGCTGGTGCCACTACGCGGGTGGGCTGGTGTCCCTACGCGGGTGGGCTGGTCTCTATTTTGGGCATGGTTATTTTCTTAGGGCCCATTTTCTCACGGCCCAACATCTATTCGGCAGCCCAGTTTTGTTTTTTTTACTAGAAACTGAATTTGGGTGTGTACTCTGTTAACTGAAGAACAAAAACAGAGGAAACAGAGCATGAACACTGAATAGGGCCCCTGAGAATATCAGTACAATAATTCAAGCAAGTTTTGCTTCACACGAATTCAAGTTCATCTAACAAATGATCCCTGACTAACTCAAACTACTGGGCACCCCTGAAACTAGCTGACTAACTAACTGAAACTATAACAAATTCTAGCGATTGATGAACATCAAGTAAAATAAACCCATAGCAATGACACAACCATAAAATGCTCCCGCCATCTTATTTGCTTGCTGCTTCAAATCGATCAGATGCTTTAGTTGCTTGCCGATTTTCTTCAATTCACACTTCAGTTCTGAACTATGCATCATCGGATCGGCTCTGTCCGCCAAATTGGGGGCTTGTTCCACGGCAAGCCGCCCCCCAAAATTGAGCTCTTGGGTTGGGGTTGATCCCTCCAATTTCAACCTTTCAACATATTCATCGAGCCACTCAAAATGCCCACATTTCTTCAGAACCTGAAAACAGGGGGCCGGCGGCGCATGAATCCTAGATCCACCACCCAGATCCACCGCCCTAATTCGAGGGAAAAAGAAAGAAATCGGGAGAAATTAGACCATAGAATTGGTCAAGAACACAGATCTAACCTGCCCCGGCTGTGGCTTGCTCAAACATTTCACAAACTCACGCCCATGGTTGCCATTTTCTTCCCTCACACAAGTCAAACGCTTCAGAGGCTCCATGCGCGGGCAATCGGGGCATCTTGTCAACGGCAGTGGACCATACTGCGTCCATGATTGGCGGGTGGCCGAAGTCGAGCTAGACATCACTCGCCGGCGGCGCGCTTCGTTGCCGGAGCAGAGGAAGAAGAAGGTGGGAAAGGAAAGGGGCAGGGCAAGCAATGGAGGGGGGTGGGCTGGCTCGGGCTCGTGGCTGGCTCGGGTCGGGGCACGCTGATGAGCACAGGCATGCTTGTGTGGATAAGTTATGGGTCCCACCCGCATGCGAGTAACTGGTGGGTCCCGCGTGTCATAACTCAAATCGCTAACTCCTCGTGTTTTTCATTTCACGGGTAAACAGCCATGTCGCATTGGAGCTATTTACACGCTCAAGTGTGTCGCATCACAGCCATTCAGTCGAACAACGTCGCACTCAAGCAAATTTACATCAAAAACGTCCCACAGGAGCTATTGGCCCCAGTTTAACACCAAAGCTTAACGGTCGGATGAACATACGTAGAGACACACTTGGACAGCGACGAGAGGCAGACAACAGCTAGCACACAGTTCTACACATTGCATGATTACAATTACGACGCGCGCGGGTGGGTGGCACCGGTCTAGAGAGACGGCGCGGCCGGGGCCGCTGAGGCGGTTGGGGCGGCGGATCCAGATCGAGGCCTTGCCGGCCGGGGTGTCTGCATGACGCCACTATGCATGAAGATAGTGCGCGCGCACCATGGGCGACGGATGGATAGATGAATATGTATACAAGCATGGGTGTATATTGACAGCTTTGGTTCTGATCATCATTGACCGACCAACACAAGCATGGCCCAGGCCGGCTGGCCGGCGCCCTTGTCGGGAGGCAACTACACATCGTCATGATCATCATTGACCGACCGATACGTTGTCATGCATTGCATGCAATGCAGCGGGTGCAATGGGCACTATCTATATATATATTCTGTTGTTTGATGTTGACGTGTTGGTGAAGTCGCATTTGTTCATTTGTATATAGGAGTACTACATGCATGATACTAGATGCAATGATGCTTTTTTGTTGACATGTATCCTCTCGCTCTTATTGTCGTCTGGTTTTTTGAGTGGCTCACTAGCTTCTCAAAACTGGGTCAGCTGACATGTAGGGTGCATTTGTTGCCCGCATTAGGCCCGATCAGGCCTGCCCGGAAAGAAAACGGAGTGTTTGGTTGCCTGGCCCGCAACTGAAGCTTGGCCCGCACGGACCTTAAAGCAGTTCCAGCCAGACCCGCTAAGGACGCCCGAATCGGTAGTTTCCACCGAGACAGACTCGAGCGATGCAAGGGAGGGGAACGCGCAGCTGACCTCCTGCGAGCAGGGAGATCACGGGAGCTCATGCACATCTCCGTAAAAGCGGCGGGGCAATTTCGCGTCACGGCCCGCCAATTCGGTCGCTCTATATAGCCAAGTTGACCGCAACGGCAAAACTCTCACCGCCATTTCACCCATATCGAGCTATCACTCCGGTGCGGCTCCACATCGACGACAAGGTAAGCGACACAACTGCTCCGGGGACCGGTTGGCGGCAGCGGTGGCGAATCGACTGTCCTCTTCTCCGACGTGTTCAACGCCTTCTCCGTGGCCCCTCCGATGGCATCTGTGAGTTAATAACCCCTTCCTCTCTACTAGTTCTAACTAGATCTCTGTGAGTATGTGGTAGGGTTAGATCTTCCGATCTGTGTGACTATGATGTTCTAGTTGTTAGTTGTGATGGATTTGAAGCATGCTAGGAGTTGTTTCCATGTCGGCGATGATTGATATGTAGTGGTCATGGATGGATTGGTAGTATGCTTTTATGTGTATTATGCTAGTGTGCATGTATTCCCTAGTGCTGTCTTGAACTAGACCATCAATGTGTGCATGTGTTAGTGCAAGTTCGATCTATCAATGTTTAGTGGTAGTTCCTACTGTCAATGATACTCAGGCACCCTTAGACTCCAATATACATCTGTATATTCAGGCGCACCTTCAGAAGTTGGTTTTGAAGTTCTGGGAACATATTCCTAGACATCCCGTCTGACTAGACAGTGTGGAAAGATGGGCTCACATCCGAAAATACGCCTGGCGTCTACGAGCGGCAGTCTCGGTGTGCGGGTCTATCACATCCAACCGCCCTATTTCATTCATGTCAGGTGGTTGTTGTGTTGTGCCATGGTCTCTTGCTATCGCGCCCCGTTGGCCGTATGTTGTGTATTTTGGATGTTTGTCTGGTATTTTGACTTTATGATCTACCCCATTGGTCCAGCGGCCGCCTCGGTAAAGGGTCTATCACATCCAACCGCCCTATTTCATTCATGTCAGGTGGTTGTTGTGTTGTGCCATGGTCTCTTGCTATCGCGCCCCGTTGGCCGTATGTTGTGTATTTTGGATGTTTGCCTGGTATTTTGACTTTATGATCTACCCCATTGGTCCAGCGGCCGTCTCGGTGTGTGGGTCTATCACATCCAACCGCCCTATTTCATTCATGTCAGGTGGTTGTTGTGTTGTGACATGGTCTCTTGCTATCGCGCCCCGTTGGCCGTATGTTGTGTATTTTGGATGTTTGCCTGGTATTTTGACTTCATGATCTACCCCATTGGTCCTGAGTCGGCTCAATTGTTGCGACACTACTAGAAAAAGGGCTATAGATGGGATTGATACTAATGGCGCACCACCTTCTGATACGCCATTAGAGTTGAAACTACTAATGGCGCACCTGGCCCAAGGTGCGCCATTAGTATTAAAAAAAATTGAACTAGTGCGCCTGTCCAAACATACTAATGGCGCATCCAGACTCAGTGCGCCATTACTAGTTGTAACTAGTAATGGCGCACCTGTCGGAAAGTGCGCCACTAATGTTGTTTATTCCTTTTTTTGCAAAACTACTAATGGCGCACTGTTCCACCGTGCACCATTACTAGTTTAAACTAGTAGTGGCGCACTGTGGAACAGTGCGCCATTAGTATGTTTTTTTTGCAAAACTACTAATGGCGCACCACCAGAAGGTGCGCCATTAGTAACCTGGGTTACTAATGGCGCATTTAGGGTTGGTGCGCCATTAGTAAGTGGGCAGCAACAAGATATTTTGGACAGCCTCTCCCCTACCCACACTCACTTTCTCCCCACTTCATTCTCTCCACCTCCTCCTTGTCTCGGGTGCCTCCTCTTTTTCACCTCATTGCCATCATAGATTCATTCAAATTAAGTGGTTAAATTACCTTGTTTTGATAGGTAAGTAAGGGGGGAAGCTATATTTATGTTGTTCTCCCTACAACAATGTGCACATGCACTTTTTATGGCCTAGCTAGATCTATGTATGTTCGTGGTGTTGCATATGTTTGTGGTGTTGCATATGTGTTTGTGTTTGGAGGTGTACCGGTATTTGAAATGCGATAGTTGCCAATATTTTGCCGGAATGTTGATTCATTTCCGTTTCATGCAGAATTTTGGCATTAAGCATTCTTTTGGTCCTATTTTTAGGAAAGTCATGCCAAATTTTTCTTGGTTCTAAAATATCGTTTTGCTGTACCCGCAGCGCAGTAGGTCCGCACGATGACCGAAGGCATCGTGAATAGGTTTTGAGGTCCGTGAAGGCGAGATGCTTCAAAAGAACGAGACGGAGATAAGATGTCCGTGTCGAAGATGCAAGCTGAAGAGCCTTATTGCGGACCCGGATTCCGGGCAGGTGCGGGACCACCTGCTCTTGCGTGGTTTCATGGATGGCTATCGGTGGCAAGGTGATGAAGATGACTACGAAGTCGCCCATGGGGGCGGGCAAGAAATGAGGAAGGGCAGCAAGACAACCACCGCGGCTCGGGCGGGCGAGAAGACGAAGAATCCCCAGGAGATGATCACGACGGTGATGTTGTACACGGTCATCATGTAGAAGATGCAGGACATGATGATGAGGAAGATGCCGGAGCAGACGACGGGCATGATCATGAAGATGATGATGCCGGCGGAGCAGACGACGCTGGACCATCGATGGGCTGGGTGCAGGACCCTCATATTCAAGAGCTGCTTCTCACGCAGACGGATAACGCAAGAGCTGCCACCCGAGAGAAAGCCAAGATGGATCAACTTGAGTTAGACGCGGTTAGTCCATTGTATGAAGGATGCAGGCCCGAGGATACCCGCCTGAAAGTAACGCTCAAGGCTCTAGAGATGAAGTAAAACACAAAATGACCGACGCATGCTTCGACGAGAACATGTCATTCTGGCACGAACGTCTTCCCAAGGGGAACAAGTGCCCGACCAGTTTGGAGGAGGCTAAGAAAATCGTGTGTCCTCTGGATTTATCGCACGTGAAATACCATGTGTGCATGAACAATTGGATCATTTATCGGGACGAGCACGCGGAGTCTACCATATGTCCGGTTTGCGGCGTCACTCGATACAAGAAGAGGAAGAAAGCTCCTCCAAAAGTGGTGTG
The DNA here is from genome assembly GCA_021605205.1 of Aegilops longissima. Classification (NCBI taxonomy): domain Eukaryota; kingdom Viridiplantae; phylum Streptophyta; class Magnoliopsida; order Poales; family Poaceae; genus Aegilops; species Aegilops longissima. The sequence continues at coordinate 847,231,273 of CM038677.1, forward strand.
GTACTTTTCGATCACTCCTCGTCTGCAGCGGTATTTCGCGGACCCTAAGGTAGCAAAGCTCATGCGTTGGCACGCGGATAGGGAGGAGAAGAAGCGAGAAGATGACGCAAATGATCCGGAGATAGATAAAAAAGACAAGATGCTGAGTCACCCTAAGGATGCGAGCCAGTGGCAAGCGTTGAACTTCGAAGACCCAGAATTTGGGAAGGATCCAAGGAACATCGTGCTAGGCGCGAGCACCGATGGAGTCAATCCGTTTGGCAGCCAGAGAAGCACACATAGCACCTGGCCTGTGTTTGTGTGGATGTACAACCTTCCCCCCTGGTTGTGCATGAAGAGGAAGTATATTCACATGAGTATGCTAATTGAAGGGCCTAAACAACCAGGAACGACATCAATCTGTATCCGGGCTGCTGAAAGAGGAGCTTGACACTGCGGAAAACGCCAGCCAAGACGTGGGACGCCGCAGAGAAAGAATATTTCCCTATGAGAGCCGTGACTGCTCACGACGGTGCACGACTATCTCGGTTACGGATATCTCATGGGGCAGGTAGTCCACGGATTTTCGGATGCGTAAGGTGCATGGATGACACAACGATGCCAGCTAGATAGAGATCCGGGTCTTCGAAAACCGTGTTCATGGGACATCAAGGTGGCTTCGCGACGATGACCCGTGGAGGAAACGCAAGGATCTGTTCGATGGTGAAACCGAACCCAAAACGCCCTGCACGAGGAGCGGCGAGGAAATAGACAAGCTGTTGAAAAATTGGAAAGACTGCCCACCGCCGGAAAGAAGCAAAAGGCGCGCGAGCCGGAAGAAGCGAAGGCGCCAGAGCCGCTGCTGAAGGTATGGAAAACGAGGTCTGTTTTCTGGGACTTGCCGTACTGGAAGATCCACCGTGTGCCTCACAGCCTTGATGTCATGCATATCATGAAGAACGTGTGCGAGAGTCTGCTTGGTACCCTGCTCAACATGCCAGAGAGGACCAAAGATGGGCCAAAAGCAAGGGCAGACTTGAAATCAATGGGCATCAGGCAGGAGCTTCATGCTAATGATGATGATGATGATGATGATGATGATGAGGCGAAGCAGGACACAGTAAGTCGTCGCAAAGGCAAAAAGGCCAAGAAGACCGGAAATGACTACCCTCCCGCTGCTTCACTCTAAGTCGAGGAGATCGAGCAGTTTTCACCTGCCTCCTAGGAGTAAAACTTTTACGGTTACGCTGGGAAGATAAGCAGATACCTAGACCCAGCGAAGCAAAAGTTCGATGGGATGAAGTCTCACGGTATCGCGTGCTGATGACGCAGATACTTCCGGTTGCAACATTGGGATCATGGACGCGCACGTCCGTGAAACGCTATTTGGCCTATGCAACTTTTTCAACGTCATCTCTCGGAAGTCGATTGGCGTGAGGCAACTTAGAAGGCTACAGGAAGAGATCGTGGTGATACTATGCGAGCTTGAGATGTACTTCCCGCCCGCATACTTCGATGTTATGGTGCATCTGCTGGTCCATATAGTGGAGGATATCATCCAACTTGGGCCGACGTTCCTGCACAGCATGATGCCGTTCGAAAGGATGAATGGTGTCATCAAAGGATACGTTCGCAACATGTCACGTCCAGAGGGAAGTATAGCCAGGGGCTTTCTGACCGAAGAGTGCATCTCCTACTGCATGAATTATCTAGGCATTGAGAACCCCGTTGGTCTGCCCGTCAACAGGCACCTCGGCAGGCTCGCTGGATGGGGTCACGTGAGGGTCGCCGCGAAATGCATGTCGACTTAGAGGGTCGACTCGCCGACTTTGAAAGAGCAAACCTAGTCGCGCTACAACACATAGACGTGGTCGATCCTTGGGTGGTAGAGCACAAAACCTTTATTAAGAAGACGTACAATGACCGAGGTCAACAGAGGACAGACGGAGATATAATCAAAGAGCACAACTCATATTTCACGCGTTGGTTCAACCAGAAGCTTCTGTCGTACCCTTTACATGAGGATTCTTCCGCGGAAGAACAACTCATATTCTCCTTGTCACAGGGCGCCGAGCACAACCTGATGACCTATGAGGCGTACGATATCAACGGCTACACATTCTACACCGAGGCCAAGGACATGAAGAGCGATGGTTATCAGAACTCCGGGGTAACGATGGAATCCTACACCGGTAATGACAAGGACAGATACTACGGAAGGATCAAGGAGATCTGCGAGCTGAGCTACGCTGGAGAGAAGGTCCCGATGTTCCGTGTCAGATGGGCGAAGAGCGTCCTAAAAGAAGACCGGTATTTCACCACCATGGTTATACCCGGCCAAATCCAAGATCATGGGCATAAACGTCACCATGAAAAAATGAGCCATGGGTACTGGCTTCCCAAGTTGACCAATGCTTCTTCATTACCGACCCGTCAAAGACCAGTCGTGTTGTCGTGAGGAGAGGCAAAAGGAAGATCATCGAAATGGATGGAGTAGCCAATGAGCAAGACTTCGACAAGCACGGCGACCGAGGATCGAACATGACGACGATGATGAAGTAGCAGCATACACCACAAGAAGAAGCAGGACCACCCTACCTAAAGGACGTCCGTTCCACAGAAGAACTCCATTTGCGAAAAAGAAGGGCAAGAAGATTGTGAACAGATAGCTAGCTAAGATCGATTGTATTTAAATCGTAGCCTTCATTTCTCGATTGTATTTCATGGGCACTTTTGAACTATCATGAATATTTTTAAATTTCATGGACACTCGATCTCGATCCCTCCATCTCGATCGCTATCCCACCTCGCCAGATCCGTCCCCTCGCCGCCGAGCACCCCCGTCCACCGCCGCCCGCAAACCCCGCACCTCCCTACTCAACCGCGCCGCCGACCCCCGCACCTCCCCGCTCCACCGGCATTACTGTTTGATGATATTTTTAAAAAATTATTACTGTCTTATAAAAAAATATTACTGTTATGATTTAAACAAGTTTGAACATATTTAAACACAAATAAGTATCAAACAGCATTTTAAATGCATAAAAAAATTGTGGAGCCTGGGAATCGAACCCAGGACCTCCTAGTGTGAGAACTGGCTGCTGACCAGTCGAGCTAGTAGAGGGAGCTTGATGTGGATCAGGTCAGGTGGAAGATAACCTGTTGGCTCGAGCAGAAATCAAAAAGAAAATACTAATGGCGCACCAGGGCGAGGTGCGCCATTAGTATGGATGTACTTATGGCGCACCGAGGTGTGGTGCGCCATTAGTATTGTGCCGCCCCCACCCTCCATACTTCCTCCCGGCCTCGATCCCTTCCCTCTCCTCTCCTCGCCTCGCCTCGATCCCTTCCCTCTCCTCTCCCGACGCTGCTGCCCCGCCGCCTCGACGCCGCCCCGCTCCTCCTCCGGCGCCTCTCCGCCCAGCCCAAGCCCAAGGCCGCTCCGCCTCCACCTCCTCCGCCTCCGCCGCCGGACGAGGGCGCCAGCGTGGGCCCGTCAGCTGCAGGCTCTCACTGCTGGGGCTCACTGGCGCCGTCGCCGCCAGCGCCTTCAGCGACCTCTCCGACCTCCGCGACGCCGCCCTCGACCTCTCCTTCCCGGAGCTCCTCCCCGACCACCTCCCTTCTAGGTAAGTGTTGCAACTTTCTTAGTATTTGTAGATAAGTATGTGGAGCGCATGATGATAAAGTTGGTTTATAAAAGTATGGGTGGGCGCCATCGACATGAAGAATCATGCTGTGCTTTGTGCTTGGGAGACTTAAGTATGGTGTCATGTTTGTGAGCCGTTTTGTTCTTCTTAAGCGTGATTAACCATGTCTTGATTGGTGGCAATTTTAATTTTTTTTATGCTGTTCCTGGCCTTTGTCAGGGTATGCTCTAAGTTTGCTCTATGTTGGCCGCTGCATGCGAGCGGGCTGAACTAGCACTGCATATCAAATGATGTTGCTACTGCCCCTGTTCGTTTTAGAAAGCTATGTGAATGCAGTACACATTGGTTGAGGTTGTAAACTGGACAAATACAAATCGAAGGAACTTGAGATCACAGGTTGCCGAAACAAATGCAGAGTGTCCTCAAGAGACACTGTATCTGAGGTTTCGAATCACCGAAAAGTGAAACAATGTGTCTGGCTGCTTCAGTTGTCGTGTTTATGATTGAAACCATCATTGTTGTCTCATGCTTCATGTTGCAACTTGTAAACCAGACGGACGAATTGTGAGTAAATGAGTACTGATGCTTGTGTTGTTAGTTTGCCACCTACAGAAACATGTCTGAAACATGTATAGGTCGGCATCTCCAGGACATTTCTCTTGGGGCCCCTCCTCCAGCTTGCCTTGCACCGGTGGAGTGCTGATCTTATTGCCAGGATCAATTAAGCGTAGTGCCTGCAGGTCCATCATTGGTGGATTTTTTTACTGTTGTAGTTCTTATTTGCTAGGCATATCACCTTACAATGAGTTGTGGGTGAAAATACCAGGTTAACTGATATTTGAGTCCATTCGCAACTGCTCCCATTAAGTTAAAGATCAACCAATTTAGTTACTAGGGGGGTTACCTGGACGCCCTGCAAGATAGATGCACATATCTACCTTTCACGCTAGTGAAATCTACAGATGCATCCTTCTGTTCGAGGATTCCTTTCTCATTATATATTGTAGTTTAAGTGCACAACTGAACTTTTAGCTTCGAACAAAGCAATAATGTATATTTATTTACTTTTGTTCCTTTCGTTTAGTAGGTTTTGGCAGACGGCAGGTGTATCCCCATATAGGTTTTGGCAGCAGGTGTATCTCTCAAGTACCAGGCTCACCATAGCATTAGCAGGATTTTGTCAGCAGACTTTGAGGTCAGTTTAACCTGTCATTTTTCAACAGTACTCAACTATTTCAATCTATCGTTATTTCTGTCAGCAGACTTTGAGGTCAGTTGGTATTGATTGCGTTGGGCTGTGGGGATTTTGAGCTGTTTTCTGACATGTCTTCTTTTAGTGTACTTGTCTCCCCGCTTGTTGGTTACTTCTCATGGTTAGAAGATGTGTTGTAGCTTTTCTTAGACTTGTACGGTAAATGGATTTGGTTGTAATAGAAATGACATTTTCTCTACTCAAACTCATTATATTGGAATTATTTGAAGATGTGTGGTGTTAGCCTATCGGTAATAATTATGTGTTAGTGTGAGTTTATTCTTCCTGTGAGCATTCTAATTTTATTTCTCTGGATTCAAGCAATGGGTTTGGACTTGCAAGATTCAGTTCACAAGTACTTGTGGGCTTTGGCTTTTAGCCTAATGAGGTCTCTTACTTGTGACAGTTCAGTTGTCAGTGTAATATGTTAGAAACTGCTACTACGTCTCTAGAAGAATCATCACTCTTTACACACTTATTAGAAACCCGTTTATTTCATCTGGTGAGACTTGTCTGTCTTCAGGCTCAGCTGCCGCAGGGCTGTTAGACATGAGCAGCCGCCAATTAATTCTGCTCCTGGTGTTCCCCACTTGCAGTTAATAAGAAAGTATTTTGGTTTTGCAAGATTCTGTGTTTTACTACTAGCACAATTATGCATTGTCTTGTGTCTGCTCAGAACACGGATGACCTTCCTTTAATTATACACCCTCTGTTCCTAATATGAGATGTTTTCACAGTTCAACTAAACTGTCAAAACATCTTACATTTAAAAACAGAGGTAGTACTTGTTGTTATTACATTCTCCATTCCAAAATACTTGTCTTGGTTTTAATTCAGATTTGAACTAAAACAACGACAAGTGTTTTGGAACAGAGGGAGTAAATACTAGGAAAGTTTCTCTTCACACATACTCAAAAAGCAGAGCTTTTCTAGATGACACTATAAACCACGTACAGTAAAGGGTGGAAACAATAAAAGCAAGCAGAACTCTAATACACAGCAAAGTTATTCTGATCCAGTATTGCTTGTAGTGGTTTGTCCAAAATGTTGAATGATACTGCTTGGAGATGCATATATTGTTTCACCTCTTCACATGCCAATGTATTTTCCATGTTGTGATGAAGGCCTTTTTTGCCTTGTCCACCCGAGAGGCCCTTGAGTTTGCTGGAATGTCGATTAACTTCCGTTCCAGCAAAAATTCGGGTACTCCATATGTCCTATTTTCAGCAAAGGTCATGCTGAAATTTTCCGTGAATTTTAGCATGACTTTGCTAAAAATAGGACATATGGGGTACTTGTGACTAATGCATGGGCCGGGGTACTTGTGACTAATGATGAAAGCTTAGGCTTTTAGGGTGCCTCGGCGTCGAAAAACCCTCAATGATAAAAGCTTAGCTTTTAGGATGCCTCGGTGTCGACAAACCCTAAATGATGAGACCATGATCTTGTTCCTTGACAATAACCAACTTTTTGACCAAACTTTGTTCCTATTTAGAGAGAAACATGGCCAACAACGATGAGGCCGGGGGTTCTGGCGGCAAGGCATTCTGGGAGCTGTCCCAGGAGATGGAGGAACAACCTCACTTGTATGAGGACGCCGCCTTCCCCACCGATCCTGAGACCACTGATGGTACCGCCGAGGATGACCCCACTGATGCCACCACTGATGGTGCCGCCGAGGATGCCACCACTGATGATGGCGGCGCACGCACAGATGGCAGCCAACCGAAGAGGCAACGGAAGGACTGGGCGCCGACCGTGCTCCGCACCTCAAGGAGGAAGTTATCAAGAAGACTCGACGGGAATCCAACGGCGCCGAACGAATAGTCAAGGGTACTCGCTTCAGCTCGGGTGCATTCTCCGGAGCACCGTCTCGATCAACACCGAGAACCTGAGGCATCCTTACCGAGGGAATTTGCGCAACCTCCTCTTCACGAAGCTGCACGAACGATACAAGTTCCCCGCTGAATTTGAAAACACAAGCCTCAAAGGTAATAAAGTGAACAATGCTGCCCTCACGAAGATGAGCAAGGCCCTGTCTACTTGGAAAAGCAATGTGAAGAGAATGATCGAGAAAGGTGAGAGTTATGAGAAGATCAAGGAGAAAAATCCTTCGATCACCGAAGATGACTACAACGACTTCAAGATCAATTGCTCGAGCACCGCAAATTCCGAATCAAGTCAGTGGGGGAAAGAAATGCGGGAGCTGAACTTAGGGGAACACACACTCGGTCCCAGCGGTTACAGAGTGGCGGAGCCTATATGGGACAAGGAGGAGGCGGACCGTGCCGAGCAAGGCCTACCGCCCCTCTTCGATAAATACGGTGACAAGCAGACCAGGAACTTTGTCAGGGCCCGGTACAAGAAGGACCCAAAAACAAAGGAGCTTACCACGGATCCGAAGACCAGGGCGCTTGAGCTTGTTATGGTAAGGAATACACCCCCGTAATTAGCTCCATATGGTTGCATTCTAATTAATGAAGCCAAATTTCTAAATGGTTCACATTCCTTCCGCAGCGCATCGAAAGCGATGAGCGGGGTCGACTAAGAGCAACCCTTGGGACACCACTCTAAATAGGGCGTTGAATGTAATGAAGAACAAGGATAAGCTCAGTAAGCCAACGTCAGCTGGTCGTGTGGCCGGCAAAGGCCTGTCGACAAAATGGTCGTCATACTATAACACTGGTGGGCGAAAGGAGAAAAAGACCAGCTCGGAAAGCCAGGCGCGCGAGGTTCAAGAACTCAAGGCACAGGTGGCGCGGATTCCGGAGATTGTCCAAGAGCAAGTGCAACAACAACTCGGAGCGACGATCACCGCCATTGTGCCTACCTTGATCGAGGGGTTGAGTGCGCGGATTGCGGGCGGCCAACAGGGGCCGCCCCCGATTCCTAGCTTCACGGCCAGCAACTCGCTGAACGCGATGGCGGGGCCATTGGTGTCTCCGGCGGAGGCGGCATTGGTGTCTCCAACGCCGGCACGGGAGCTTAATGCACCCGGGTGTACGCCGGCCGCCACCTCTGCAGCAAGCGGCCCCTCCGTCAACTGCATGCCCACCATTGGCGGTTCCTCGACATTAGCCAAGCTCGACGCCATCATCACGGTAACTAATTAAGCCTCTCTCGGCCGAGGACTTCATCTCCTTGCCTTTGACTGGGCATCCCTGACGCCCTACATGTTTTCGCAGGGCGCCGCCGACGTTCCGTGCACTCTCTTGCACTTCGTGAACAACGAGTTGGTCGATGTCGCCAAGGGAAAAATCGTTCAACCGGGCAACCCCTTGTTCTACGGTACCCAGGTGCCACCCAACTTGTTTAGGGTTCAACTGGTTCGGGTGCTGCCAGGCTGCGACGAGTTGTTACCTCCGATTCGACCCGTCGGGACCGACGATGATGACGTGATGACCCTCGGCGCCGCTCGACCTGGCCCCTACTTTGGCGAAGAGCAGATTCGTTTGGGGCGGGGACACCACCCAAAGACAACACCGCCGGTCGTGCGGCGCCAAGTCGGCCCCATGGCAAGACCGCCGCAGCGGTGCGGACATCCCTATGCCATGGATCCAAACATGCATATGGCACAGGATCGAACGACGACGACGACGATACATTTGCCAACGCCGATCAGTACTTTGCCGATCATGCGACGGTGGCGACTTTGGGGCCTCCTTCTCAAGAACCCAACCCAACAAAAGACGGCGCGATCTAGCTGGTACCGCGGAGAAGCCAAGTTGCAACAGCGCCGTCGCCGCTCAGCTCTCGAGAGACGCCTCCAGCTGCCGACTTCACCGAGCCTCAGATAGGCGAGGTGCGAAATATTATCAGCCCCAACACACTCAAGAAGGCGGTCTGTGAGCAGAACTCGGTCCCATTACAGGAGAAGAAGAAGGCACGCAAAAGAAAGACTAACAAGGGTGCGGGCCAGCCGGCACCGAGTACGATCCGCTTAGGACGGGCCACCTTCACCTGAGGATATCTCGAGGAGGGTGCATGTGGCGGGTAGGGCGATGCTACCGACAAATATGCTCAATGCTGCAACCGGTGCTATGCGGAGTCTGCATGACAGTGTTCTTTCTTTTGGAGAAGCGGCGTCTCAGAGAGAAGGATGTGGCATACCCGGTTTTTCGTGGCCAAGGTGCCAGAGGGCAAGGGCTTTGTGGATAACTCCATCGGGAGTACGATCGTCCTGCGGTTTGATGACATCCACGCTATGTTGAACCTTCATCCGCTGCACTACACCTTCGTTCGGCTATTTTTGCTGAGTATGGAGATGCGGATCATTCGCGACAAGACCCCGGACATTGTGATAGTCGACCCCTTCTACATGCGTGCCAAGATCTTGGGCAGCGCTGGGGACCGCAAGTCGCGAAGTTCTTACCTCAAGGCGTCATTCGACAAACCAAGATAAGGATAACTTCCTCGTGCCTTACTTTCCGAGTAAGTCCTCCCTCAACCGCCCGTAACATATGAATTCTTAGATTTCGATCGTTTTTCTTTTAACATTCCGTGTTTTCTGCAGTGACACACATTGCACGCTCATCCTCCTAAGCCCCAAATATTCCATGGCCACGTATTTCAACCCGGACCGTCAGTCGAATGTAGACTACACAAATGTCAAGAAGGTTCTTGATGATGTTCTCCCCGGCTATGCCCAATCTGGAGGCACCTTCACCAGGCCTATTCGTAGCACGGCAAGCACGTGTTCTCCACAATACGACGTTCTGCTGCGCCAAGCAAGCACCGGGCGGTCGAAGGGTGCCTACTACGCCATCCATCACATGCGGCGATCGTGCGGGACCATCATCAACTTCGCTACCGAGTAAACTCAAAGATTGGGCCGCGAGCGTGTCGGCAATCCAGGACGCGGACATCAGACAAGAATTCTTTCGCATTCAGTCGGAGTTTGCGGAAATCATCCATCAAGATGTCCTTCGTACCTCGGGGCAGTTCTACCTCAGAAATCAACCGTCCAACAGTGACATCGACACAATGCTACAAATGCAGGCTGACAACGCCCGTTATTTCATGACTCCCACGGTAGACGGCGGCTTCATCCACGCTCCGGTCCCTTGAGTCGAGTCGAAAGCAGTGATGCTGTGTCTAGTTCTGAAACATCGATTGGCTCATGTTGTAATTAAACTTTAATGAACTTGTAGTATGTCTCTTTGGTTTCGAGAGTCGTTCAACTTAGATGTAATCGATGCTATTAATGTCTTGCTTTTCTCTTCCGATCGTTCTGTTGCATACTTATATATTGCTTATGTATTGTCTGTGAATTGGTACTAACGTTTCGTTTGGCTAGTGCATAGCGATGCCATCGTATGTCGTGTACAAGGGTAAGGTTCCCGGAGTCTACGACGACTGGGAGGAGTGTCGGAGACAGGTTCACCGATTCAGCGGTAACAGTTACAAAGGGTACACCACTAGGGCCGAGGCCGAATCTAGATACGCCCGCTATCTAGCGGGAGAGGGGAGGGAGCGTTGGAGGAACGGGATGAAGACGAGTTTCATCGTGATGATGCTCATCATGACGACCGCAGCTCTCTTCCATGTGATGGTAGTTTAGATGATCGATATCGACTTGTAATGTGAAGACAAACTCGCTACTCGTGGTCTCGAGACTTGTAATATAATGCTCTATCTTTGTTCGGTCTTTTCAATTCGGAGACTAATATGATGAATTGTATTCGGAGACTAATATGATGAATTGTATTCGGAGACTAATATGATGAATTGTATTCAGAGACTAATCTTCTATTGTATTCTATGAATCTGTTGTTGATGTGTGCTGTCTATATTTTGTCCAATTATACATTTTGAAACCTGTGCAAAAAACAGAAAATTAAAAAATAAAAAAAACCTAATATTCATACTAATGGCGCATCACATCACAGTGCGCCATTAGTATGCCAAAGGATACTAATGACGCATCATTAAACAGTGCGCCATTAGTATGCCGAAGTTACTAATGGCGCATCTTGTTGTTGTGCGCCATTAGTATGCCAAAGCACCTGGGTATACATGGCCCCCTGGGAGGCATACTAATGGCACACTGTTGTATATACTAATGGCGCATCTGAGGTGCGCCATTAGTATACCAGCCATTAGTAAAATATACTAATGGCGTGGCACTAATGGCGCACCACTAATGCGCCATTAATGACCAAATTAGGTGCGCCATTAGTAGGCCTTTTCCTAGTAGTGCGAGTAGGAGTCCCATGTTCAAATGGTTCAGGTCATGTACCGTAGAGGGGTGCGGTCGACCTTTGTATGGTACCGACCATTGGGTTTCCCTGGCCGGCTAAAGAAGGACATGGGCAATTATCATCGTTTTCTGTCATTGCTATGTATATACAAGGCACATACAAATGCAATACGAATATAATCACTTGCAGGCCATTCATGATAAACATCTTTCAAATAGTTCACTTAAACTTTCGGTTGTATTAGCTGCTTTGCTTCTTAGGATAACTTTCAGGTGATTTTATTAGTTGCTTGCTTCTTAATTAGTTGCAGTTAATCTCTTGTGATAGTTCACTTAACTTCCATTTTATGTTTCAAATAATTCACTTAACTCTTTGGATGCAGTTGGTCCTTGCACCAAGGGCTCAAAGGCTCATCTAGTACATATATAAAAGGTAGAACTTCTTCTCTTGCAAGGATTTCGTGAAAAACTATGTCCGACCCTTTTGAATTTGAATAAAAATACAAAATCGAGAGACTAAAAGTTCTTCTGGGCAAACAAGTTTCTTGGGGTTTTTGTCACTATTGTTTCATAGATTATCCGGTTACATGATTGAAACTCTGAGGAGCTTACAGCTGCAATGACATGATGAAGGTACCAACACTTGCATGACGCCTCCCTAGACCAATGGAGTACCGTTGTCATGAGAAAACCCTTGAAGAAAGACAAATTATACTGCCATTACCGCCACCACCTCACAAAAGTTGAAGACAAAACAAGACACCTTACACACTGCCCAACATCTGGTTAACTAGGTTCACGGGACTAAACCCTTAAAATAATACCACAGGCGTTTGGGAAAACATCATTGGGATGCCGAGGAGGTTAGATGGAATTTCTCCAATCGTGATGCCATTCACGCCTTCATTATCGCCTCTAGGACGCACAAACAAAGATGTACACAAAATGAGAGAATGCTTTGGAAGAAGAACCGAGCGATCTTGTGAAGTAGGACCTGTCAAAACAAGCTCATACCCAAAAAACTGGCAAACTATTAAAATGGACATCTGAGTGGAGGGGGAGGCTCCCCACCTGAATATATTTTAAAAATGTGGTAAGTTTACAATGTTATCCTTAACCGTATCCGATTTTTGCCTAGTGTAAGTGCAAATAATGGTAGCAAGAAGTCTCTATGGTTGTCGGAATGTGCATCCTCTTTTGCTTAGTTTTTTTTTTAAATAACATGTTCCATTTAATTTTTTTAATTTCCTCCATGTATCACTTTAGAATGGTCAAGGATAAACATAGTATAGGGAAGTGTTTTATGAGAAACATTATACTCTCCCATTTAGTGATTTGAACAACAAATTATTATCATACATGGCATAGTGCAAGAATAATTTTAAGTAGTTGTTGAATTTGTTGCACCTAATGGCAAGAAATTGTGGCAGATTTTCACGTATATGGTAAATATCCTGGTGCTTCATATTTTGCTTTGCATGATTCTGATATAGTCTGATTTTTTACAATATATTTTGTATTGCACCATGATAAGATTTTTTTTCTAAAAACGTGAATAATATTTTTTCAGCAAATATAATTATATGTATACTTAGGCGAAGAAGGCAATGAAAATGTATATCTCCACATAAATTTCAAAAAGTGCGGCATGTATTTGGTTTTGAAAAGATACATTCTTTTGAGAAACACAATACATACATACATACTCACAAATATGCATGGATATTCACCCCTAGGAAAACGCTTGCACACATACCCAATCCTATGAGCTTATGCACGCTTCGACAAATTGAGTAGGCTGATTTTGAGATTGACAAAGTTAGCAGAGACACCTTACAATTGATGCACGCACGGTAAGAAAAAAGTACTGAAAGCATGGAATAAAATCAACAAAAATGCGAGTACCCATGTCAAGTATAACTATGCTCAGCTTGCTTGAGAAAAATATTAGTGAATACAACACTATAAAGTAGTAATATGGATGGCGGCGACGATGATATAAGTGGCCTATGCAAAAAGCGACAACATGACACGATTTGTTATTAGTGTCTTGTTTGGAAAATACCATTGCCACACGATAGAAACTCCCATGAGTAAGTTTCAAATCAATGCCTGCACGTTAGTTTTACTTCCCAGAATTTGTGATATTAGGAAATACGATTTTTCTTAGTTTATGAAGTGGAATTTGATATCAACATGTTTCCAAAATCCCTTTCCTTTCCTTTTAGTAGGTAACCATCGATATCGTACGTATTCACCAACCAATTGATCCCATCAGAAAAACACATTTTAATGATCAGCATTATACAGCGGCCACAAGCAACAGCATGCATTCGAGATACATACTTATCTAGCTAGGTAGTGCAAGTCCCTGCCACTTTGTTGACTATGGATAGATACTCGATATGTACTGAAAATGGCGAGTAGGAGACCCATCTATCTCTCTGCATGTCGACTTAATTATGACTCAAACCCAAAATATCATGACGCGTAAATTAAATAACATAGAAAAAGAGGATCGGTAGGGAAACTCAATTAATCAACTCACCATCGTGCTAGATTGATGTTAACTAATCCCTGTGGGCACATCACGCATTTAATTAACCGTTCGTGCACGGCCCAGACAAATGAACCAAACAAATTTCATGCCTATGGTCAAATGAAAGATTCTTCATTGAGTGAAACATATAGCGTACACTGATGAGTGATGATGATGAGCTGCTCAACAAATTCAGTGAGTGAAACAGAGTGCTATGTCTGCCTGCTGTAAACTAGAACCCACACTACGATGCTGTAGTTCACGAGTGTCCATCAGGTGCAACACGAACACTAATCTGGGCTCTATGCTGCCTGTACTCTGCAATAGTGCACTATTATTAGCAAATCATGCGCATGATAAATCAACTGTCCCTGAAATTTACAAAGTGAAACAGAGTTGTGTACAGTGAAACACATAGATTCAGTAAGTGGAAGAGACTAGTCGAGCTAGGTACAAGTGTCAACCAAGTGTCCTGGACATCATCTACTACAAAATCATGTATACAAATGAAATGAAATCGATGCTGCTACGGTATATATGTCTGCTAACTCGATCTACTTCACTGCTCTAGGTGCAGATGTGACGCAGCAGTGGCAGAGTATTCGTGGAGCTGTGACGTGGACAGCAAGCTGTCCAGGAAGTTCCAGTCGATGCCGGTCACCGCATGTCCCGGACCCTGTGGCTGGAGGACGGCATCGTCGCCGCAGCCTAGAAGGGTGGTCGGCGGCGGGCTCTCAATGAGTTGTGGGATATTGCCCAAGAGACTCTGCTTGGAGTCCAGCAGGTCCTCGGAGGAGTACTTGACGTCCTGGCTCGGGAAGCCGAGGCCGCCGGGTCCGGCAGCGCCAGTGGCGCTCTGCAGGTAATGGAGGTCACCGCCGCCTTGGCTGTGCAGCCATGGCCTCGCGTCGTAGTAGCTCCCGAGGCCCGGAGTGGCAGCGTATGCGGGGAAGATGTAGGACGGCTTTTGGTTCGGCGCCGGCTTCTGGAACGCCCGGCACACCACCCAACCTTCCTCCTACAAGTCCATCACCATGATCATCAACGCCAAATTCTCAAGAAAAAGAGTAAGAAAAAGAACTGAACAATTGCGTACCTGGGTGGGCGCGTGCTCGCTTGTCTGGAGGCGGTACTCGTGGATGATCCAGTCGGTCTTCCTACCGTTGGGTGCACGGCCCCTGTAGAAAACAAGCGTCTTCCTCATGCCGATCACGCCGCGGCTCCGCGACGACATCACCGGCTTGTCCCTGCCGGTGGCCTTCCAGAACCCCGCCGCCGTGGCGCGGTTGGTGCGCGTGCCGCTTGGATACTTGCGGTCCTTGAAGCTGAAGAAGTACCACTCTGATGATGACTGCTCGTCCTCCGCCACCTGACGCGCTCCCCGTCCTCCCCTGCTGCCGCCGCACCTCTCTGCACCATCCATTATTGTTAATATTCAACTTGAATCACCACCTCACTAGAACACTATGTACTAAAACCACCACAAGTATTTTGGAACGGAGGGAGTAATAAAAAATACAAAATGAAGTGCCAAAATTCAGATGAGTAGTACCTTGGAGGTCCCATGGCTCGATCCTGTAGAGATCGACCTCCTGGATGATGTCGAGGTCGATCTTCTGGGCGGCCACCTTCCTGGCCAGGTAGTACCCCACCAGCTCCTCCTCAGTGGGGTGGAACCTGAACCCCGGCGGGGCACACGACTCCTCCTGATGGTTGTGCTGGTCCATTGCTAGCATCTACCTTCCTGCCTGGTAGCAAGCTAGCTTGATGTCTTCGAAACTGAAATCAAGCGCACAACCTTTTCAACTTACTACTAGTACTAGTAGATGCATGTGTGGAGGCCACAGTTGTTCTTCAGAGAGCGGCAAAACGCAAAAATGGTGCTAGCTGGTCCACCGATCGATGGATCGTGCATCTATGTTGTATGCGTGTGGATCAAAGAAGGTGAAGAAGATCTTTATATATAGCTAGAGATATAGAAAAGCATCATGGCTGCTGTACTCACTGGAATGAGAGGTGACCACAGACGCTTGACAGCAAGCAGAGCAGAGCACACGGATGCGCACGCTCGTATGAACTGCTATTTATATTGTAATCTAGCTCTAGCTGCCAAATCTGTCTATCTATCTACTATAAGTGCACAGCAATCATGTCCTGGATCCATTTTCCAAGGACAAAGTACAATTGTAATCTAGGCTGATTGCAAGAACTTGATGGCATGGATTTATGCGCGTAGTGTGGTCTAGCTTGTAATGTAAAGTGGGAATGGAAGAAGATAGAAGAGAAAAGAGGGATGAAAAGGACCTGCAGTGGATGCTGCCTAGAGGAGCTGTGAGAGTGAAGGTTTTAGGGGCATGAATGCAAAGCCAGCATGTTTCTTTGAGTGCACTTCAGGATTACTCTCCCGTCCACACATCCACCACCACCTCTCTCCCTGTAGTTTCCATCATTTTTCTGCGGACATGTACCTACACTACGGTTACAGAGAAGATCTGGTCTCTGGTCAATTTTGTGGTGGTGGACTAGACGACTGAACTACAGGTATGTATTGTACGTACGGGTCTCGCAGAGACGAATTTCAGGCTCGGCTCGACTGCATCGATGTACTATGAATACCAGCAGAGGAATATGGTTTCGGAGATACATCGATCCATCGAGCAGGAGTACCAGGATGCACAGACGAATTCCAACCTCAATTCAAACTCAACATGGAGTACGTACGAGTATGAGTCTATGAGGAGTACCAGCAGGAATATGGTGGTCACTTTAGCATGCAAGTGCATATTGTTCCCACTTCTCTACCGGTATAGTAGCATATGCTAGCTGGTGGTACCACACCACACTGCACTAAAAGTAGCCAGGCTCATCGGTTGGCCATGACTCATGACTAGCTAGCGTCGTGTACAGAACTTGCTGGTTGTCCTCGACAAAACAAAATAATTGACATGCAAAGTACATAGGAGTATATACAAATAGAACCATATTAGTCATAGAATGGGGACTCACCAAACCGTGGAGAAGATGCAACTAAGCAGCTGGGGAACGAGGCAGCAGCAGCAGAGGACCACCAGAAGGTAGTTCTTGTGAGGCGCTCAATTGCGATTGCAGTACTAGTAAGTAAGAATGAGGTTGGTAGCTAAAGAAAGCTTGATTAGAGCCCTATTTATAACACCCAGGAAGGACTGGATTGGAAGCACGCACATCCCTGGCTGATCACATCCACCAGTCGATTTTTTGCACTGACAGTGACACGTTAGTGAGAGAGGGCAGGACGGGGCCGGGATAGTCGATCTCTTCTACTGTACAAGTGAGCGAAAAGCCCTGGATTGCGCGTGGGGGTGGCTACACGGCTAGCTGGAGAAGGCAGGAGGGTGGTGGTGGTAGTCGATTTGGTCGGCTAAGAAGAAGAATATGGACTAATTAGCAAGCAGCGACCACCCCCCACTCACAAATCCATAGGCATATTTCGGTTGTCTGTCAGTCTGCATCAGTCCCTGTCAGCTGATCAAGTAGCTATCTAGCTTTACCGCCGCCGTTATATTGGTGTGCAAGGCTGACTTACTATCCTCCATGCTGCTTGCAACACACGTTAGGCTAGGCCCCGTCTCAAGCTCAGGTTGGTCCGGGACTCTGGGTGCAGATACAACGATGAAGTGAGGATATACACACAAAGATTGATTCCTTGTGGAAAATCGGAGGCACTTACTGGTGGGCCTGCCACCGGCGAGCGAATCATCCTCGGGCAGTGCCAAGCAAATCATTGCATCTACATCCTGTCCCACTATCTTTTTCTTTTTAGAGGTCATTTACTCCCACTGTCTTTATACAACACTAGGAATACTACGTACGCACTGTACTGTACAAGTTGTGAGTTGTCGCTGTCTGGCTTGGTGAATGCAATGCTTCTACTCAATCTGGGATTTACTTGCCAAGATTGTGCACATCATGGCATATGCAGGCCCGTGGGGGACCATTTAGATCTATTGATGAGGACATGTCGCTGCATGCTTCGTATCTAATGCATTGATTAGACGGATCCATACAACATATGTTGCAAATTACGTACTCTAGTGACTTGAAAAAGTTGCAGCCTATTTGATTAGCTAATCTCTCAATCCGCCATCCCGTCATAATCTAACCAATAAGTAGTTCTGGTCTTCTGTATATGCACCACCAGACAGAGAATAGTATTGGATTGATAAATTAACAACGATTTTGCTGCTTCAGATATCAGTCAGTCGATTTTCTACACATAGCTTCGGGCCTGAAGAAGGTGACAACGGGGCGTGCACAGCAAGGCGCAAGGGCGCCAGCGAGGCCCGGGATGGGAATGACCCTAGCCTGGGAGGTCGCAACAGTGGCACCCCAGTTGGAAGGGTGCCAGAGGTTGATGTGGGGCGTCGCCGGCCGTGGATGGCGGCAGCCAGCGGTGGATCGGTCAATGGTGGAAGAATTTGGTAGACGCCACCTGTTGGATTTTAACTGACATTATTTTTTTCCTGATGCACCTACGGCGGTCTCAATTGAAAAAGTGTGTGACTAAGTCTCAGTCGACTGAGATTTAACCAAGTCTCAGCCAAGTGACATAATATGTAAGAAAGAAAAAAAATTCAGAAAGAAAATTTACACATATCTCAATGTAATATCTCAGGCAGATTGCATTGACTGAGACATTACCAAGTCTTTGTGGACTGAGATTTAGTAAGACTGGCTGAAAAAAGTTGCAAATTACACTAATGGGAAAATGCGAAAATGAAATAAAGAAATCACTTAGGTCAGACAGTTAACTAGCGCTAATAGAAATCTGACAGTCCTTTATCAAAAAAAAAATCCAACAGTGGCAGACAAGGGTGCAACGTACGTACCACTGCAAGCTGTGTGTATATTTCTCCACTGTGTTGCTTGCATCCTACGTTACGGCTGCATTATATTGGGCTGGGCGGGTAGAATACACAAATCATAGTTAACTCGGTTTATGGTACACTACTGACCACTGGAGTACATGCTGATGGATGCAAGTTATGAGACGTACACAACATTAAAAAGCGTGTTGTGCTGTAATTGCGATGCTAATCAGTGGCGGAGTTCTAACTAGATATTGATAAATATCAACAATAGGTTGGTCCAGTGACCGCCGAGATGTTACGCGTAAATATCAATTGAGCGGAGCAACACTGGATTCGTGGAAGATTGACGGTGCTAGTTGCGGCGGGCATGCACGGTCCAGATCACGTACACATGAATACGTACGCAGACAGTAGCTAGCTCCACGGACAGTAGCTCTACACTACACATGTCAGGATCAGTGTACGGACCGAGAGTAGCTCTACACTACACATGTCAAGAGTGTATACGTATACATTTTCACAGGTTGAATTAGATCAAGAAAAAAAAAGGGAAAAAAGGCTTCGAGCCAAACCTAGCGCAGTATGGTGCTATAGGATGGGAACACGTGTCTAGCTTATGTATCGTCGGTGGGTCGTCGTGGTTGGAGCTATGAATAATTGGCACAGTGATCTCGCGCATCAACGCAACTGTTATATTCGTCTTGTGTCGGATGCTCCTCTAGATAGTTAAGTTTACGCATGGTAACTAAAATTCAACATGGAACATGCAGCAGTTTTAATCTCAGTCCAGGACTAACAGATTCAACACGGAGCGTGTACGTGGTGATGACACGGTACGGCCTGTCCCTCGCTCCATCGCTATCCTCTTCGGGGTGGATGGATCCTTGGATTGAATACACCTAATATAGTTGTTCTGTAAACGGATTACTGAGAAAACAACCAAAATTTCTTTTATTAATGTTGAATTCTCAAGGCACGGCCAAGCTATTCAGGCCATCATTACGAGAGTGAGTGAGAAAACTAGAGAAAATTTTGTCCTGGTCTGTATATATTAGATGAAACCCCAGACGTTGATGCGTGGCATGTGCAGTTTACCATTCTGCAGGCTCCCTTCAATCCATATTAGTTGTCTTAGATTTTTCTAGATTCGGATAGGCACCCATATTTAGATAAATCTGAGACAAGTAATATGGATATATAAGATGGAGTGCACAACATTTTCGTCCATTGATATCTTCTGGGTCGCTTTCTAAGAAAATGATGGAGGCTAATAATTGTTTTAAAACAACGATGGAAATTGGCATGCAAGTCCGATGGTCATTTCGGGAACTGTGTGGATAGGCGCGAGGAGGGGAGACATACTTCATCTTCTTCTTCTCCTTGGCCTCCACAGTGCATGGACCCATCGCTGTAGAGCAAGAAAAGAAAGCCGCTACCGGGTTTGATTTGTTTGCTGCAATCGATCAATGCAAGTCCCCCTCGCATCCTGATTGATTCTTACCCGGCTTTAATTGCTACTGGCATTTTCTTTGTCTAGAGAAAGAAAGTAGGGTGCAATCGAGATCGTTTTTATTGCACCAGACGTTACATGATCGCGAGACCGGACAGCCACGATGACGGCAAGGGCACCGTGTACATCCGACTAGCTTGGTCGCTGGGGATGTAGCACAGGTGGAGTTGGCTTCATGTAACGTAACATGTAACACCAACATGGAGGGGCTCTTTACCCCACTCCAATCTTTCATATATAGTACGCACACTTATGCCTATTCGAGAAAAAAGCTTGGTTGCTGGTCAAAGAAGAATCCAGAAGAATTTCTTTCTTTCTTCGGATCTTGAAAGATCTCTGTCCGCCATTGTTGCATTGTTGATTAACCTGGCTTCGAGTTTCCACGACAAGACGCACGTAGGACTAGGAGTACGTATTATATTGATCATCTGCACTTTATTTGCTGCTTTTTGTCCTATATCCATCGTTCTCCTTTAGTTGCAAGAAGACTAGTCACGGATTGGTGACTGGCCGGACAATAGACGGGTCCAATTAAACTGCATTCTTGTTTCTTTCTCTGCTCGTCTGCCTTTTGGCGTCGTCTCCTCTTCTTTTCGTTTGCACGCTTGCTTGCCTCTCTTTTTGTTGTAGTGTACTAACTATACTACTACTGCAAAAGAGTGTGGTTGGTTCGATTTTGTAGCGATCCTCCTGCGATCACATAAATGACAAGACTATTGTGCCTCTGCATAATAAAATGTCTGAACCACTGCACCAGACGACGTGAGACCAGCATATGCGTGCATGCTGCTTCACAACCCACAACGTGTGCGTTGAAGAAATTGCAGTACGGTATATTTTGTAGTGGTACGTGTGTCTGATTACTCTCACCGATCAGTTCGGTAGAATTGCAGTACTGTCATCTAAAATTGTCATCTAAAATTTTAATTCACTGGAGAAGTGTGAGTTAAGGATGAATGAGACAACTGAAGGAGACACCCTTTCGAATCCAAGCTACACAAAGTGTAAATGGCTAGGCTAATCGGTACCTTACCAAATCTGCTCCCAAGATCCAATTCATCCCTAGCTAGCTAGTATTATTATTTTTGTGATCCATGTCTCATGCTTTTTCGCTTGTTTAATTTCTGGCGACGCACCAGTTAGTAACTTGGTAGTACTATTCATTTCAAAAAAAAAAACATGGTAGTACTATTACTGTTGTCGTGACCCAAAAAAAAATGTAGATGTTCACTTACTGGGCAGAGTGTCTGGACTAGTGTAGTCTACCCATGTTAAACTTGAATCCGTATGTACGTACAAACTAAAGTTGAGTGCGAAAAAGACTGAGAAGATGTGTTGATCGACTCGAGCTTATGCATGGAACACTTGTTCAGACCAGACATAACATGCTCAGTTGGGCAGTGCAACTAGGAGTCGGGGTCCGAGTGATAAACCAATGAATGGTCCAATGACAGTAGCAGGTCGATCTCGGCTGACGGCTATATATACGTGGAGCTAGATAGATCAATCATCAGCCACGCAGCACTAGACATTTTCGATTTGTGTTGGTTGCCGGATAGTGAAGTCTATGTACCACGTGGGCGGCCGGGAGGCCCCAGATCCGTCGGCGGCCGGCCCCTCCTCCTCCTCCTCCTCGCCGCCGCCTAAGGCGCTGCCAGCGGCTTTGCCGTAGCTGGCGGCGGGGGACTCGGCCCTCTCGCTCGTGTGGGTCTGGCGCGGCCGGTGCCCCGGGCGGAGCGTGGCGGCGGGCCGACGCCACGGCGGTGGTGGCGCCTCGGCGACTTCGCTCCCTCGCGGCAGAAGGTCTCGTGATCTGGTGCGGCGTGGTCGCCAGGGACGGCGGCGGCGTGACTGGATCGGTTCGCGGCGGCGCGGCCGGATCCATGCCCAAGTGTGGGCCTTGATCGCTGGAATGCCGTCGGCACGGTGGTGGGTGCGACTCGTCGGCGGCTGGGCAGATCCATCGGAATTCTACCCTTGTCTGGTTCTTGACAGCGCGGGCAACTCCGGGGGAAACCCTAGATCTCCTTGGGATCGAGCGATGGCGGCGCTTTTGCGTCGTAGTCCCTCTTTAGGGCATCGTTTTGGAGTTTACTCCGGTTGAAGGGACCAGCGACGTCGGAGGCGCACGTCTGGTGGAGCAACTGCCGATGAAAATCACGCCAACTACGGTCATGGCGGACGATGGCGGCGCCTTAGATGTCGTTCTCTTGTCGAGGCATCGTCGTTGCTGTGTGCGTCATCAGGCTCGGGATGCTCCGGGGGAAACCTAGATCTGGGTCTTCCGGATCGGATGATGATGGCGTGTAATCGCTTTCCCTCCTGGGGGCATTGTTTTGGAGCAAGTGATGGCTGGGGGGATGGTGGAGCGGTGCTTCATCTCACACATTGATGGCGGCGGATATCGGCGGCATTGGCGCTGTGGAGGCTCGGCGTCCGATGCGCGGAGATGGACTCGCGCAGGAGGAGGTAGTTGTCTGACGTTATGGTGACATCGATGGCTGAGTGGACAGACAAGGTAGAAGCCTCAAGATAATCTGAAGACGGATCTGTGAAAGATGGCGGCGATGACACACGAGTGCGTCTGACCGGATTGTGCCCCAGATCCGGTATGTGGCTCGGCTGGGGCTTCCGGATTTTAATGCTAGGCTTAGGTGAGTGTCCTGGGTAGCGGCCCAGCTAGCACCCCTTCATCATATGGATAGGAGTTGCGGCAGATGTTGCCAAGATGGTGGATTCAGACATATTGTTGTAATACTTTGTAAGGTCCTAAAAAATAATCAATAAAGTGGCAGTATGCATCTCCCAGATGCAGAGGCCGGGAGTCATCCTCCTTTTCTAAAAAAAAGAAGTTAAGTCTATGTATAGTAACTAAAATTTCAACACTCAAAGGCGGCATCATTTTTCAGTTTTGAACTGAAGAAAAGTATATTCAACACGGACCGCGTAGGCGGTGATGACAGATCCCTATCCCATCGGAGCGGATAGATCCTTCCACTGAATACGACTGCTTTTGTACATGAATTCATGAAAATCAAGCAAGAATTTAACCAAGTCAAAAAGAGACAAGGACAAGACATTCAAGCTATCATTGCACCAGTAAGTGCGAAAACTAGACCAAAATGTGACCAGTTTCACATATAGGATGAACAAGAGAGAAAATTAATGTCTTTTCCATCATTTTCTATATAAACTAAAAAAAGAGCTGAGCATAGTAGGAGCTATGCTCAAATTAAATAGGAGGTGGTGAGACTCGAGCCTGGCTCTTTAGTCCATCACATGCCGCAGTAAATTAGAAAGAAAAAAATATGAACAATTCAAACATTTTAGTATGCACACACCACAAATTATTAAAAAAACATGGACAATTCTCTTGTTTTTTGTAAGCAAGTACCACAAAAAATCACTTTCTGAATCTTTTATTGCTATAATTTGTGTGCATGTTTTTACTCGTCCGCCCTATGCATATATGATCATATTTTATTTTATTTTGAAATGGAGAGACTTGATTTTTCTTTGGTAAAGTGCATTTTTCTAAAAATGTGATAAACCAATTAATAATGACAAAAAAGACGCGTAAATAAAGCTAATTGAGCATGGTGTACGGACTGTAATAATTCTAAACATGTTACCATCAATTATTTAGGGATTGACATTAGGTAGGATATAAATTAATTACGTGCTGAAATTAGGTAGTAGGATATAAGTTACATGCTATTACGTGATTTGCGCTGATATTGATGTTCGGTATGGTATTAATTTCATGCTAAACATGTTGAGCGATTGCAATTAGAGTAAGGCTGGTCATAGTGGGGAGTAACTTAGACTAGTAACATGTATATGTTACTAGACTATGTTACTACCTTTATAGTGGGTAGTAACATATATGTAGTGTCATGCATCACTTCATTTATTACTTCATAGACTCATTTAGCATTGGGAACCGCTAGGTGATGGTAACATATTATGTTACTCTATTTGTCTCTTTCCTCATGAACTACTTGACACATCATCATTTTTGCTTATGTGGCATCTATGTTACTACTTATATTACTCCCACTATGACCAGCCTAATATTGGTCGTTTGATTGACATGATTTAATGATCGAGATTAATTGGATCTGGCTCTTTAGGTCTTTTCATATTGGTATAGATGCATGGACTTAATTATTACTATGACAATTTCCTTGAGTTTATTTTCTTTGGATCTCACAAGATCTCTGCCCGCCATTGTTGCACTGTTTGAATAGTCTGGCTTCAGGTTTCCATGACAATACGCATGTAGGGCTACGTATTATATTGATCATCTATCTTTTATTTCCTGCTTTATGTCCTATATTAATTGACCATTCTCCTTTAGCTGAAAGACTAGCCTTGAATCGATGACCGGCCGGAAAGAAAGACGGGTCCAAACTGCTTTCTGTCTTCTGCTTTTTATGGTCTCTGCTTCTTTTTGTTTGCACGCTTGCTTATGTCTGTTTTTGTGCAGTGTAGTATAGTGTAAAGAAGTCTGGTCGGTGTTCGCACGATAAAATTTCTGGTCAGGGTCGCTATTGTGGGGATCGTGCAACAATCGCTATCTATCCATTGGATCCATTGGAATTCACTTTTGGCACTGCTTACGTAATCTGCAACGATCCAACTTTTTACTATTTTTTTTTTCAGTTTTTAATTTTTGCCGCGGGCGAATTTGAGCTCGTAGAACCACACTGATGATACTGCGTACATACTCAATTATCTAAGTGTGTCTTGCAGCTCTGTATCTCTCCACTCTATTGCTTGCGTCCTACATCGCGGCCAGATTGGGCGGATAGAAATAGAATACACAAATCATGCGAGTTCGTTCCAGATTAAGCACTCAATTAATTGTACTTATCTCGGTTATAGTACATTCATTAGCACAAGGGAGATGCACACCGGGCTTGCTGCTATTTGCAAGTTATAACTGCAATTTTCAGGTACATGTCCAGTGTATGGACTGTAATAATTCTAAACATGTTACCATCAGTTATTTAGGGATTGACATTAGGTAGGATTTAATTTAGTTACCTGTTGAAATTATGTAGGATATAAATTACTAGTAATTACGTGATTTGCGCTGACATTGATGTTCGGTATGGTATTAATCGCACGCTAAACATGTTGAGCGATCGCAATTGGAGTAATATTGTTCGTTTGATTGACATGGTTTAATGGCCGAGATTAATTGGATCGGCCTCTTTGGGTCTTTTCATATTGGTATTGATGCAGAGACTTGATTATTATTATTTTGGTGAAGATTGTGGATTATTTGGTTACTACGAACCCGATTTGCATTTGAGGTGTTTAGATCACACCAAGGCTATAACTTGGCATTGTTTTTGGCTAATTTTTTTAAAATAATACATATTTTTTATTAAATTGCGCAAATATTACGCTTGTAAAATTTTTTTCAAAAATATTACCCAATCGGCCAGCAGCAGGCCGACTGCGCCTAGTCAGCCCACAGCAGGCCCATTGGAGTCCTATCAGCTTGCTGCTGGCCAATAGCCCAGTCGACCACAATTTCAGCTCCAGTCGGCCTGCTGTGGGCCGATAGGCTTGCTGTGGGGCCGATAGGCCTGCTGCTAGCCGAGTGCTGCATGCATTTTGCTAGCGCATGTTAGACATGTCTATATATTAGCTAGCTATATATTACAGAATATTAACGGAGCAACTAATACAATTCACACACCTACAGATATATTACGAATATTTACCGGAGCAACTACAATTACTGACACTCCTAAATACTACACATCCACATATAGTCCGGAATATTACCGGAGCAACTACACATTTTTACGCAACTAATTAGTTGACATCTAAATAAAATGCTCACCGAAACCGGAACCGGAAAATAAAATGCTCACCGCGACCACCTAAATATTTACGTTTACTACTCGAGCAAATAATATTCATATAGTCCGAAATATTACCGGAGCAACTACACATTTTTACGCAACCAATTAGTTGACATCTAAATAAAATGCTAACCGAAACGGGAAAATAAAATGCTCACCACGACCACCTAAATATTTACGTTTACTACTCGAGCAAATAACAATAATTGCACGCAACTTCGAAAAATAAATGTTTGCTGAAATATACCCTTGAAGCGTGCACGCGAACGACGAACGGCGGCCTTCAATCATCGGAACCGGAGCCGGAAACTCCTCCAAACTCCCGCAGCTTCACCTCCACCACCACCTCCACCTCCACCTCCGCCTCCACAACCTCCACAAATGAGCTGAAAAAATGCTCCGGTAATATTTCGGACTATATGAATATTATTTGCTCGAGTAGTAAACGTAAATATTTAGGTGGTCGTGGTGAGCATTTTATTTTCCGGTTCCGGTTTCGGTGAGCATTTTATTTAGATGTCAACTAATTAGTTGCGTAAAAATGTGTAGTTGCTCCGGTAATATTCCGGACTATATGTGGATGTGTAGTATTTAGGAGTGTCAGAAATTGTAGTTGCTCCGGTAAATATTCTAATATATCTGTAGGTGCGTGAATTGTATTAGTTGCTCCGTTAATATTCTGTAATATATAGCTAGCTAATATATAGACATGTCTAACATGCGTGAGCAAAATGCATGCAGCACTCGGCCAGCAGCAGGCCTATCGGCCCACAGCAAGCCTATCGGCCCACAGCAGGCCGAGTGGAGCTGAAATTGTGGCCGACTGGGCTATTGGCCAGCAGAAAGCCGATAGGCCTCCAATCGGCCTGCTGTGGGCTGACTAGGCGCAGTCGGCCTGCTGCTGGCCGATTGGGTAATATTTTTGAAAAAAAAAATTATCAGCGTAATATTTGTGCAATTTAATAAAAAATATGTATTATTTAAAAAAAAATTAGCTTGTTTTTGTCTCACTATGGAACAAGACAATGGAAGCTAACTGATTTAAAGCTAGACTAGCTTAAATGCAACGATGGAAATATATATACGTGTCCAGCAATTCGGGAACCGGCTCAATTGACTCGAGCAGAGGAGACATACTAGTGTATCTTCTTCTCCTTGGCCTCCAAAGTGGCAAAGTGTGTGCACGCATCGCTGCCAAGCAAGATAAGATAGCTACTGCGATCGATCGATGGTGCAAGGCTATGCATGGCCGGCCACACATTTCCGTCTCTACAGAACGACCGAAGGAAGGAACTATTGTCAGGAGTACTATTCATAGGTTTCCATCGCAATAATTCTTATTGCACCAGACGTTACACGATCGCGACGCCAATGATGAGGACACCGGCCGCGTGCTATCTCAGGTCACTGTTCAAGGAAGAAACAAGTTATAATCCGGGACAATTTCATTTAGTCTATTTGCTTTGGATCTCACAAGATCTCTGTCCGCCTTTGTTGCGCTGTTTGAATAATCAGCCTTCGGGTTTCCACGACAATACGCACGTAGGGGTACGTATTAATATTGATCATCTGCCTTTTATTTGCTGCTTTCTGTCCTAGATTACATTCTCCTTTAGTTGCAAGACTAGTCTTGAAAGAATGACCGGCTGGAAAGAAAGACCGGTCCAAACTGCTTTCTGTCTTCTTTTTTATGGTCTCTGCTTCTTTTTGTTTGCACGCTTGCTTATGTCTCTTTTTGTGCAGTGTAGTATAGTGCAAAGAAGTCTGGTCGGTGTTCCCACGATAAAATTTCTGTTGAGAGTCGGTTTTGTGGGGATCGTGCAACAATCTCTATCTATCCATTGGATCCATCGGAATCCAATTTTTGCACTTCTTATGTAATCTACAACGTTCCCATTATTTATTTATTTTCTTAATTTTTACTGTTCCTTGCAGGTGAATTTGAGCTCGTAGAAGAACACTCACTAGTAGAAAAAGGGCATAATGTGAAGCACATTAGT
Source organism: Aegilops longissima (assembly GCA_021605205.1). NCBI lineage: Eukaryota > Viridiplantae > Streptophyta > Magnoliopsida > Poales > Poaceae > Aegilops > Aegilops longissima. Next base: position 847,259,131 of record CM038677.1, read on the forward strand.
TTGGTTTGTAGCTGAACCGGCACTAATGGTCACATTAGTGCCGGTTCAAACGGCTAGGCGGGCATCGCTCATTAGTACCGGTTCGTGGCGAACCTTTAGTACCGGTTCATGCCACGAATCAATACTAAAGAGGCTGTGGCAGGCTGTTTGCAGGCTGGGCCCCCACCAGCACCTTTAGTACCGGTTCATGCAACAAATTGGTACTAAAGCTTTTAGTTGCAGCGCTTTTTTAGTCCCACCTCGCTCCGCTAACAGGGTTTTTACCACCTTAAATATGTTACTTCTAAACTATCACAAACACTTGGTCTTCACTGAACTCTATGTGTAGGATCTGTGGCCGCAATAGGAATCTTCGCTGGTTCTTAAAAATGGGAAGATTCTTATTGACAATTCAGATTCTACATAGAAAGATCATTGATCATCAATGTACTTTTCATGTATATTTTTACATGTTTACACGGACGAAAACTCATCTGTTACACCGGTACTTCATTTTTTAAAACTTATTACAACTCTAGACTTTTTTTGCGTTCAGTATGCATCATTCAAAGCCACGTCATCAACTTTCAACCCTCTCTGACATCATTTGCTATTTTTCATGCATTTACAGATTTGTTTTGAGCTAAATGACCCTGAAATTAAAAAGCACTACAAATGAACTCTGAAAAGGTTGGAACTTGGCATGGTATCATCATTTCACCCACATAGCATGTCCGAAAAAGCAGAGAGGGTTAGGGCAAAAACTTGATGCACTTCGTGTACAAACTGGACAATCTCTTTCAACATATCAGGGTTTCGGACGAAAACTCATTTGTTACACCGGCACTTCATTTTTTAAACTTATTACAACTCCAGACCTTTTTTGCGTTCAATATGCACCATTCAAAGCCACGTTATAAACTTTCAACCATTTCTGACATTATTTGCTATTTTTCATGTATTTACAGATTTGTTTTGAGCTAAATGACACTAAAATTGAAAAGCATTACAAATGAACTCTGAAAAGGTCAGAACTTGGCATGGTTTCATCATTTCACCCACATAGCATGTGTGAAAAAGTAGAGAGGGTTACGGCAAAAACTGGATGCACTTCGTGTACAAACTGGACAATCTCTTTCGAAGTATCAGGTTTTCGGACAAAAACTCATCTGTTACACCGGCACTTTATTTTTTTAAACTTATTACAACTCCACACTTTTCTTGCGTTCAGTATGCACCATTCAAATCCACATCATCATCTTTCAACCCTTTCTGACATCATTTGTTATTTTACATGCATTTCCAGATTTGTTTTGAGCTAAATGACCCTGAAATTGAAAATCACTACAAATGAACTCAGAAAAGGTTGGAACTTGGCATGGTATCATCATTTCACCCATATAGCTTGTGCGAAAAAGTAGAGAGGGTTACGGTAAAAACTGGATGCACTTCGTGTATAATCAACACAATCTCTTTCGAAGTATCAGGGTTTCGGACGAAAACTCATCTGTTACACCGGCACTTCATTTTTTTAAACTTATTACAACTCCAGACCTTTTTTGCGCTCAGTATGCACCATTCAAAGCTACGTCATCAACTTTCAACCCTTTCTGACATCATTTGCTATTTTTCATGCATTTACAGATTTGTTTTGAGCTAAATGACCCTGAAATTGAAAAGCACTACAAATGAACTTTGAAAAGAATATTAAATTTTCCTAAAGCAAATATATTCACAATGAAACTCTAAATACAGCAATAAACAACTCAGAAAAGTATCCTGATGACCCACAAGTGTGGGGGATCTATCGTAGTACTTTCGATAAGTAAGAGTGTCGAACCCAACGAGGAGTAGAAGGAAATGACAAGCGGTTTCAATAAGGTATTCTCTGCAAGTACTAAAATTATCGGTAACAGATAGTTTTTGTGATAAGGTAATTCGTAACGGGTAACAAGTAACAAAAGTAAATAAAGTGCAGCAAAGTGGCCCAATCCTTTTCGTAGCAAAGGACTGGACACATTCTTATATGAAGGAAAGCACTCGCGAGGACACATGGGAATTATCGTCAAGCTAGTTTTCATCACGCTCATATGATTCACGTTCGTTACTTTGATAATTTGATATGTGGGTGGACCGGTGCTTGGGTACTGCCCTTTCTTGGACAAGCATCCCACTTATGATTAACCCCTATTACAGGCATCCGCAACTACAAAAGAAGTATTAAGGTAAACCTAACCATAGCATGAAACATATGGATCCAAATCAGCTCTTTACGAAGCAACGCATAAACTAGGGTTTAAGCTTTTGTCACTCTAGCAACCCATTATCTACTTATTACTTCCCAATGCCTTCCTCTAGGCTCAAACAATGGTGAAGTTTCATGTAGTCGACGTTCACATAACACCGCTAGAGGAGAGATAACATACATCTCATCAAAATATCAAACAAATACCAAATTCACATGACTACTTATAGCATGACTTCTCCCATGTCCTCAGGAACAAACGTAACTACTCACAAATCATATTCATGTTCATAATCAGAGGGGTATTAATATGCATTAAGGATCTAAACATATGATCTTCCACCGAATAAACCAACTAGCATCAACTACAAGGAGTAATCAACAATACTAGCAACCTACAGGTACCAATCTGAGGTTTTGGGAGAAAGATTGAATACAAGAGATGAACTTGGGTTTGATAGGAGATGGTGTTGGTGAAGATGTTGATGGAGATTGACTCTCTCCTAATGAGAGGATCGATGGTGATGATTTTCCCCTCCCGGAGGGATGTTTCCCCAGCAGAACAACTCTGCCTGAGCCCTAGATTGGTTCCGCCAAGGTTCCGCCTCGTGGCGGCGGTGCTTCGTCCCGAAAGCTTGCTTAGGATTTTTTCCAGGGTAAAAGACTTCATATAGAAGAAGATGGTCACCGGAGGGCTGCCGGGGGGCCCACGAGGTAGGGGACGCGCCTAGGGGGGTAGGGCGCACCCCCACCCTCGTGGCCAGGGTGTGGGCCCCCTTTGGTACTTTCTTCGCCCATTATTTTTTATTAATTCCAAAAATAACTTTCATGGAGTTTCAAGACTTTTGGAGTTGTGCATAATTGGTCTCTAATATTTGCTCCTTTTCCAGCCCAGAATTCCAGCTGCCGACATTCTCCCTCTTAATGTAAACCTTGTAAAATAAGAGAGAATAGGCATAAGTCTTGTGACATGACGTGTAATAAGAGCCCATAATGCAATAAATATAGATATAAAAGCATGATGCAAAATGGAAGTATCAACGCCCCCAAGCTTAGACCTCGCTTGTCCTCAAGAGAAAGCCAATAACGAATAATATGTCCACATGTTTAGAGATAGAGGTGTTGATAAAATAAAATACGGTCATGAGGGCATCATGATCATTCTTATAACAACAATATATATATATATATATATATATATATATATATATATATATATATATATATATATATATATATATATATATATATTGTTATATGATTTATTATGATAAAGTAACAATATATTCACAATGTCAAGTATGAATCGAAACTTCATTGAAAACTAACAAACTATAACCTCAATCATTGAAGCAATTGCAATTTATCATAACATCAGAAAGAGTCAATATAAGAGCTTTTCAGCAAGTCCACATACTCAACTATCATTTAGTCGTTCACAATTGCTAACACTCACGCAATACTTATGGATATGGAGTTTTAATCGGACATAGAGAAAGATAGGGGCTTATAGTGTTGCCTCCCAACCTTTTACCTCAAGGGTAGTGTCAACAATAATAGTTCATGCTAACTTACATCCAATTGGATATATATATATATCAGGATCTTTCCAACACAATGTGCTTGCCAAAGGATAAAATATAAAAAGGAAAGGTGAAGATCACCATGACTCTTGCATAATGTATAAGCCAATAATAAAAGATAGGACCTTCGCAGAGGGAAGCAGAGGTTGTCATGTGCTTTTATAGTTGGATGCACGAAATCTTAATGCAAAAGAACGTCACTTTATATTGCCACTTGTGATATGGACCTTTATTATGCAGTCTGTTGCTTTTATTACTACCACATCACAAGATCGTATAAAGCTTATTTTCTCCACACTAACAAGTCATACATATTTATTGAGCAATTTTTATTGCATGCAACATGAGAACTTACTTCAAGGATCTTACTCAATCCATAGGTAGGTATGGTGGACTCTCATGGCAAAACTGGGTTTAAGGATATTTGGAAGCACAAGATGTATCTCTACTTGGTGCAAAGAATTTGGCTAGCATGAGAGGGAAAGGCAAGCTCAACATGTTGGCTGATCCATGACAATATATTTTATTTCGGATATAAGAAAACATAACCCATTACGTTGTCTTCCTTGTCCAACATCAACTCTTTAGCATGTCATATTTTAATGAGTGCTCACAATCATAAAAGATGTCCAAGATAGTATATTTATATGTGAAAACCTTTCTTTCTTTTATTACTTCCTATTAATTGCAACGATGACCAAAACTATGTTTGTCAACTCTCAAAAACTTTTATTCATCATACTCTTTATATGTGAAGTCATTACTCTTCATAAGATCAATATGATCTATTTATTTCTTTTTATTCTTTCTTTTCCTTTATTCCCTCAAGATCAAAGTAAGATAAGCAAGCCCTTGACTCAACACTAATCTTTATTATATATAGCTCACGAACTCGATTACATAGAAGGATCATAAGGCAAAACTCAAAACTAAATTATACCAAAACTTTATTCTACTAGATCAAGATATTACCAAAAGGATCGAACTAAGAAAAATGGTAAAGATAGGAGTGTGATGGAGATACGATATCGGGGCACCTCCCCCAATCTTGACAGTTGCCAAGGGGAGTGCCCATACCCATGGGTTTATGTCTCTTTCTTCGGAGGTGGTGATGACGGAGTTGTTAATGATGTAGGCTTCTTCCTTAATTTGCACTTGAGGGTGAAATTTTGCTCCCTTAGATCATCGATCTCCTGTTCAAGGCTTAAAATCCTTTTGCATAGTTCCTGTTTGTTCTCCTGCAAGAGACAAAAATGGATAAACTCGATCTTAGATTTCTTTGCTCTATCAGGGAGGCTCGACTTTTTAAACTCCACGTGCATGTCCCCAGGTTGAGGTAGTGGGACTTCATCTTCATCTGAGCTCGTCTCCTCCTTTCCCTTAGGTTCATAGTCTTCTTCTTCCTTAGTGGACCAACCATAATGCTCCAAGTCCCCGTAGACCTTAGGGTCTGCAAGGTACCTATTCCTTTTCAGAGTCTGAAACATTCTGTAAATTGTCCCTTATGTATTCCTCCGGGGCTACGGTTTCAATAACATTCGTTTCAACATTTATGGGATTACCTGAGATATAATGTTTGATCCTTTGACCGTTCACCACCTTCGGACTTGTGCCTTCGAAGTTGTTGATTTTTATGGCACCAGAATGATAGACATCCTCGATAACGTAAGGACCTTCCCATTTAGAGAGGAGTTTTCCTGCAAAAAATCTTAAACAAGAGTTTTATAGCAAAACATAATCACCTACATTAAACTCACGCTTTTGTATCCTTTTGTCATGCCATCTTTTAACTTTTTCTTTAAACAGTTTAGCATTCTCATAGGCTTGGGTTCTCCATTCATCAAGTGAGCTAACGTCAAATAACCTCTTCTCACCGGCAAGTTTGAAATCATACTTGAGTTCTTTAATGGCCCAATATGCCTTATGTTCTAGTTCGAGAGGTAAGTGACATGCTTTTCCATAAACCATTTTATATGGAGACATGCCCATAGGATTTTTATATGCAATACTATAAGCCCATAATGCATCATCAAGTTTCTTGGACCAATTCTTTCTGCACCTATTAACAGTCTTCTGCAAAATTAACTTGATCTCTCTATTACTAAGTTCTACTTGGCCACCATACTATGGGTGATATGGAGATGCAATTCTATGATTAACATCATACTTAGCATGCATTTTTCGAAAAGAACCATGAATAAAATGTGAACAACCATCAGTCATTAGGTATCTAGGGACTCCAAACCTCCGAAAAATAACTTCTTTAAGCATCTTAATAGAGGTGTTATGATCAGCACTACTAATTGGAATAGCTTCTACCCACTTAGTAACGTAATCAAGAGCAACTAAAATATGTGTATACCCATTAGAGGAAGGAAACGGTCCCATATAATCAAAGCCCCAAACATCAAATGGTTTAATAACAAGAGAATAATTCATAGGAATTTCTTGACGTCTACTAATATTATCAATTCTTTGACATTCATCACAAGACAAGACAAACTTACGGTCATCCTTGAAGAGAGTAGGCCAATAAAAACCGATTGCAATACTTATGTGCAGTTCTATCTCCAGCGTGGTGTCCTCCATAAGCCTCGGAGTGGCACTTGTGTAGGATCTGTTCATGTTCATAATCAGGTACACAACGTCTAATAACACCATCTACTCCTTTATACATGTGTGGGTCATCCCAGAAGTAATGTCTTAAAGCATAGAAAAACTTTTTCTGTTGTTGGTATGTGAAACTAGGTGGTATAAATTTAGCAACAATGTAATTAGCATAATCAGCATACCATGGAGCAGTACGAGAAGCATTTATGACAGCTAGTTGTTCATCGGGGAAGTTATCATCAATAGGTAGTGGGTCATCAAGAACATTCTCTAACCTAGATAAGTTGTCTGCAATGGGGTTCTCAGCTCCCTTTCTATCAATAATATGCAAATCAAATTCTTGTAGTAGGAGAACCCATCTAATAAGTCTAGGTTTAGCATCTTTCTTTTCCATAAGATATTTAATAGCAGCATGATCAGCGTGAACAGTTACTTTAGAATCAACGATATAAGGTCTAAACTTATCACAAGCAAATACAACTGCTAAAAATTCTTTTTCAGTAGTAGCATAATTTCTCTGGGCACTGTCTAGAGTTTTACTAGCATATTGAATAACATTTAGTTTCTTATCAACTCTTTGTCCTAGAACAACACCTATGGCATAATTGAAGGAAATATGCCCTAGAGGCAATAATAAAGTTATTATTTATTTCCTTATATCATGATAAATGTTTATTATTCATGCTAGAATTGTATTAACCGGAAACATAATACATGTGTGAATACATAGACAAACAGAGTGTCACTAGTATGCCTCTACTTGACTAGCTCGTTAATCAAAGATGGTTATGTTTCCTAACCATAGACATGAGTTGTCATTTGATTAACGGGATCACATCATTAGGAGAATGATCTGATTGACATGACCCATTCCGTTAGCCTAGCACTTGATCGTTTAGTATGTTGCTATTGCTTTCTTCATGACTTATGCATGTTCCTGTAACTATGAGATTATGCAACTCCCGTTTACCGGAGGATCACTTTGGGTGCTACCAAACGTCACAACGTAACTGGGTGATTATAAAGGAGTACTACAGGTGTCTCCAAAGGTACATGTTGGTTGGCGTATTTCGAGATTAGGTTTTGTCACTCCGATTGTCGGAGAGGTATCTCTGGGCCCTCTCGGTAATGCACATCACTATAAGCCTTGCAAGCAATGTAGCTAATGAGTTAGTTACGAAATGATGCATTACGTAACGAGTAAAGAGACTTGCCGGTAACGAGATTGAACTAGGTATTGGATACCGACGATCAAATCTCGGGCAAGTAACATACCGATGACAAAGGGAACAAAGTATGTTGTTATGCGGTTTGACCGATAAAGATCTTCGTAGAATATGTAGGAGCCAATATGGGCATCCACGAGTAGAACACAAGTGAGTTGTGGGCGATATAAGTCATACTGCTTACCAGCATGTCATACTTTGGTTCAGCGGTATTGTGAGATGAAGCGGCCCGGACCGACATTACGCGTACGCTTACGCGAGACTGGTTTCACCGCTCCGAGCACTAGTTGCTTAAAGGTGACCGGCGGGTGTCTGTCTCTCTCACTTTAGTTGAACCGAGTGTGGCTACGCCCGGTCCTTGCGAAGGTTAAAACAGCACCAACTTGACAAACTATCGTTGTGGTTTTGATGCGTAGGTAAGAACGGTTCTTGCTCAGCCTATAGCAGCCACGTAAAACTTGCAACAACAAAGTAGAGGACGTCTAACTTGTTTTTGCAGGGCATGTTGTGATGTGATGTGGTCAAGACGTGATGCTATATTTTATTGTATGAGATGATCATGTTTTGTAACCGAGTTATCGGCAACTGGCAGGAGCCATATGGTTGTCGCTTTATTGTATGAAATGCAAACGCCATGTAATTGGTTTACTTTATCACTAAGCAGTAGCGATAGTCGTAGAAGCAATAGTTGGCGAGACGACAACGATGCTACGATGGAGATCAAGGTGTCACGCCGGTGACGATGGTGATCATGACGGTGCTTCGGAGATGGAGATCACAAGCACAAGATGATGATGACCATATCATATCACTTATATTGAGTGCATGTGATGTTTATCCTTTATGCATCTTATTTTGCTTTGATTGACGGTAGCATTATAAGATGATCTCTCACTAAAATTATCAAGAAGTGTTCTCCCTGAGTATGCACCGTTGCTAAAAGTTCGTAGTACCCAGACACCACGTGATGATCGGGTGTGATAAGTTCTACGTCCATCTACAACGGGTGCAAGCCAGTTTTGCACACGCGAATACTCAAGTTAAACTTGACGAGCCTAGCATATGCAGATATGGCCTCGAAACACGGAGACCGAAAGGTCGGCGTGAATCATATAGTAGATATGATCAACATAGTGATGTTCACCATTGAAAACTACTCCATCTCACGTGATGATCGGTTATGGTTTAGTTGATTTGGATCACGTGATCACTTAGATGACTAGAGATGTCTGTCTAAGTGGGAGTTCTAAAGTAATATGATTAATTGAACTTTAATTTATCATGAACTTAGTCCTGGTAGTATTTTGCAGATTATGTTGTAGATCAATAGCTCGCGTTGTTGCTTCCTGTGTTTTTTATATGTGTTCCTAGAGAAAATTATATTGAAAAATGTTAGTAGCAATATTGCGGATTGGATCCGTGATCTGAGGTTTATCCTCATTGCTGCACGAAGAATTATGTCCTTGATGCACCGCTAGGTGACAGACCTATTGCAGGAGCAGATGCGAGGCGTTATGAGCGTTTGGCTAGCTCAATATGATGACTACTTGATAGTTTAGTGCACCATACTTAACGGCTTAGAATCGGGACTTCAAAGACGTTTTGAGCGTCATGGACCATATGAGATGTTCCAGGAGTTGAAGTTAATATTTCAAGCAAATACCGAGTTGAGAGATATGAAGTCTTCAACAATTTCTATAGCTAAAAGATGGAGGAGAATCGCTCAACTAGTGAGCATGTGCTCAGATTGTGCAGGTACTTCAATCGCTTGAATCAAGTGGAAGTTAATCTTCCAGATAAGATAGTGATTGAAAGAATTCTCTAGTCACCATCACTAAGTTACTAGAACTTCGTGATGAACTATAGTATGCAAGGGATGACGAAAATAATTCCCAAGCTCTTCGCGATGCTAAAATCGGCGAAGGTAGAAATCAAGAAAAAACATCAAGTGTTGATGGTTGACAATACCACTAGTCTCAAGGAAAAGGGCAAAGGGAAGAAGGGGAACTTCAAAAAGAACGGCAATCAAGTTGCTACTCGAGTGAAGAAGCCCAAGTCTGGACCTAAGCCTGAGACTAAGTGCTTTTGCTACAATGGAATTGGTCACTGGAAGCGGAACTACCCCAAGTGTTTGGCGGATAAGAAGGATGGCAAAGTGAACAAAGGTATATTTGATATACAGATTATTGATGTATATTTTACTAGTGTTCATAGCAACCCCTCGGTATTTGATACTGGTTCAGTTGCTAAGAGTAGTAACTCGAAACGGGAGTTGCAGAATGAACAGAAACTAGTTGAAGGGGAAGTGACGATGAGTGTTGGAAGTAGTTCCAAGATTGATATGATCATCATCGCACACTCCCTATACTTTCGGGATTAGTGTTAAACCTAAATAAATGTTATTTGGTGTTTGCGTTGAGCATGAATATGATTTGATCATGTTTATTGCAAAACGGTTATTCATTTAAAGTCAAAGAATAATTGTTGTTCTGTTTAAATGAATAAAACCTTCGATGGTCATACACCCAATGAAAATAGTTTTCAAAACGGTTATTCATTTAAAGTCAAAGAATAATTTTTGTTCTGTTTAAATGAATAAAACCTTCAATGGTCATACACCCAATAAAAATAGTTTGTTGGATCTCGATCGTAGTAATACACATATTCATAATATTGATGCCAAAAGATGCAAAATTAATAATGATAGTGCAACTTATTTGTGGCACTGCCGTTTAGGTCATATTGGTGTAAAGCGCATGAAGAAACTCCATGCTGATGGGATTTTGGAATCACTTGATTATGAATCACTTGATGCTTGCGAACCATGCCTTATGGGCAAGATGACTAAAGACTCTGTTCTCCGGAACAATGGAGCGAGCAAATGACTTATTGGAAATAATACATACTGATGTATGCGGTCCGATGAGTGTTAAAGCTCACGGCAAGTATCGTTATTTTCTGACCTTCACAAGATGATTTGAGCAGATATGAGTATATCTACTTAATGAAGCACAAGTCTGAAACATTTGAAAAGTTCAAATAATTTCAGAGTGAAGTGGAGAATCATCGTAATAAGAAAATAAAGTTTCTACGATCTGATCGTGGAGGAGAATATTTGAGTTACGAGTTTGGCCTTCATATAAAACAATGTGGAATAGTTTCACAGCTCACGCCACATGGAACACCATAACTTAATGGTATGTCCGAACGTCATAACCGTACTTTATTTTGATATGGTGCGATCAATGATGTCTCTTACCGATTTACCAATATCGTTTTGGGGTTATGCATTAGAGACAGCTGCATTCACGTTTAATAGGGCACCATCTAAATCCGTTGAGATGACACCGTATGAACTATGGTTTAGCAGTAAACCTAAGCTGTCGTTTCTTAAAAGTTTGGAGTTGTGATGCTTATGTGAAAAAGTTTTTCACCTGATAAGCTCGAACCCAAATCGGAGAAGTGCGTCTTCATAGAATACCCAAAGGTAACTATTGGGTACACCTTCTATCACAGATCCGAAGGCAAGTTATTCGTTGCTAAGATGGATCCTTTCTAGAGAAGAAGTTTCTCTCGAAAGAAGTGAGTGGGAGGAAAGTAGAACTTGATGAGGTAATTGTACCTTCTCCCTTATTGGAAAGTAGTTCATCACAGAAATCAGTTCCAATGATTCCTACACCAATTAGTAAGGAAGTTAATGATGATGATCATGAAACTTCAGATCAAGTTGCTACCAAACCTCGTAGGTCTTCCAGAGTAAGATCCGCACCAGAGTGGTACGGTAATCATGTTCTGTAAGTCATGTTACTAGACCATGATGAACCTACGAACTATGAGGAAGCGATGATGAGCCCAGATTCCGCGAAATGGCTTGAGGCCATGAAATCTGAGATGGGATCCATGTATGAGAACAAAGTATGGACTTTGATGGAGTTGCCCGATGATCGGCAAGCCATATTATATAAATGGATCTTCAAGAGGAAGACAGATGCTGATAGTAGTGTTACTATCTACAAAGCTAGACTTGTCGAAAAAGGTTTTTGACAAAGTTCAAGATGTTGAATACAATGAGATTTTCACACTCGTATCGATGCTTAAAAGTCTGTCCGAATCATGTTAGCAATTGCCACATTTTATGAAATCTGGCAAATGGATGTCAAAACTGCATTCCTTAATGGTTTTCTTAAAGAAGAGTTGTATATGATGCAACTAGAAGGTTTTGTCAATCGTAAAGGTGCTAACAAAATGTGCAAGCTCCAGTGATCCATCAATGGACTGGTGCAAGCATCTCGGAGTTGGAATATACGCTTTGATGTGTTGATCAAAGCATATGGTTTTATACAGACTTTTGGAAATGCCTGTATTTACAAGAAAGTGAGTGGGAGCACTACAGCATTTCTGATAAGTATATGTGAATGACATATTGTAGATTGGAAATAATGTAGAATTATTCTGCAAAGCATAAAGGAGTGTTTGAAAGGAGTTTTTCAAAAGAAAGACCTCGGTGAAGCTGCTTGCATATTGAGCATCAAGATCTATAGAGATAGATCAAGACGCTAGATAAGTTTTTCAATGAATACATACCTTGACAAGATTTTGAAGTAGTTCAAAATGGAACAGTCAAAGAAAGAGTTCTTGCCTGTGTTACAAGGTGTGAAATTGAGTAAGACTCAAAACCCGACCACGGCAGAAGATAGAAAGAGAATGAAAGTCATTCCCTATGCATCAGCCATAGGTTCTATAAAGTATGTCATGCTGTGTACCAGATCTATTGCATACCCTACCACTAAGCTTGGCAAGGGAGTGCAATAGTGATCTAGGAGTAGATCAATGGACAGCGGTCAAAATTATCCTTAGTAGAATAAGGATATGTTTCTCGATTATGGAAGTGAAAAAAAAGGGTTCGTCGTAAAGGGTTACGTCGATGCAAGTTTTAACACTAATCTAGATGACTCTAAGTCTCAATCTGGATACATATTGAAAGTGGGAGCAATTAGCTAGAGTAGCTCCGTGCAGAGCATTGTAGACATAGAAATTTGCAAAATACTTACGGCTCTGAATGTGACAGACCCGTTGACTAAAATTATCTCACAAGCAAAAACATGATCACACCTTAGTACTCTTTGGGTGTTAATCACATAGCGATGTGAACTAGATTACTGACTCTAGTAAACCCTTTGGGTGTTGGTCACATGTCGATGTGAACTATGGGTGTTAACCACATATAGATGTGAACTATTGATGTTAAATCACATGGCGATGTGAACTAGATTATTGACTCTAGTGCAAGTGGGAGACTGAAGGAAATATGCCCTAGAGGCAATAATAAAGTTATTATTTATTTCCTTATATCATGATAAATGTTTATTATTCATGCTAGAATTGTATTAACCGGAAACATAATACATGTGTGAATACATAGACAAACAGAGTGTCACTAGTATGCCTCTACTTGACTAGCTCGTTAATCAAAGATGGTTATGTTTCCTAACCATAGACATGAGTTGTCATTTGATTAACGGGATCACATCATTAGGAGAATGATCTGATTGACATGACCCATTCCGTTAGCCTAGCACTTGATCGTTTAGTATGTTGCTATTGCTTTCTTCATGACTTATACATGTTCCTGTAACTATGAGATTATGCAACTCCGTTTACGGAGGAACACTTTGGTGCTACCAAGCGTCACAGCGTAATCGGGTGATTATAAAGGAGTACTACAGGTGTCTCCAAAGGTACATGTTGGTTGGCGTATTTGAGATTAGGTTTTGTCACTCCGATTGTCGGAGAGGTATCTGGGCCCTCTCGGTAATGCACATCACTATAAGCCTTGCAAGCAATGTAGCTAATGAGTTAGTTACGAAATGATGCATTACGAACGAGTAAAGAGACTTGCGGTAACGAGATTGAACTAGGTATTGGATACCGACGATCAAATCTCGGGCAAGTAACATACCGATGACAAAGGAACAAAGTATGTTGTTATGCGGTTTGACCGATAAAGATCTTTGTAGAATATGTAGGAGCCAATATGGGCATCCAGGTTCCGCTATTGGTTATTGACCGAGAATAGTTCTAGGTCATGTCTACATAGTTCTCGAACCCGTAGGGTCCGCACGCAAAGGTTTCGATGACAGTTATATTATGAGTTTATGAGTTTTGATGTACCGAAGGAGTTCGAGTCCCGGATGAGATCGGGGACATGACGAGGAGTCTCGAAATGGTCGAGATGTAAAGATCGATATATTGGACGACTATATTCGGAGTTCGGAAAGGTTCGAATGATTCGGTATTTTCGAAGTACCGGAGAGTTACGGAATTCGCCGGGAGAAGTATTGGGCCTTATTGGGCCCTCCGGGAAAGAGAGAGGGCTGCCTAGGGCAGGCCGCGCGCCCCAAGGCCTAGTCCGAGGTGGACTAGGGGAGGGGCCGCACCCCTTCCTCCCTTCCCTTCCTACTCTCCTACTCCTACTAGGAAAGGAGGAGTCCTACTCCGGTGGGAGTAGGACTCCCCTGGTGCGCCTCCTCCCTTGGCCGCCACCTCCTCCTTGCTCCTTTATATACGGGGCAGGGGGCACCCCATGACACACAAGTTGATCTACGGATCGTTCCTTAGCCGTGTGCGGTGCCCCCTCCACCATATTCCACTTGGTCATATCGTCGCGGAGCTTAGGCGAAGCCCTGCGCCGGAGAAGTCATATCGTCGCGGAGCTTAGGCGAAGCCTCGCGTCGGTGAAGCATCATCATCGTCCACCACGCCGTCGTCTTGTGGAACTCATCCCGACACTTTGCTGGATCGAGTCCGGGATCGTCATCGAGCTGAGCGTGTGAAGAACTTCGGAGGTGCCGTGACGTTCGGTGCTTGGATCGGTCGGATCGTGAAGACGCACGACTACATCAACAGCGTTGTTATAACGCTTCGCTTTCGGTCACGAGGGTGCGTGGACGACACTCTCCCTCTCGTTGCTATGCCATCACCATGGTCTTGCGTGTGCGTAGGAGAAATTTTTGAAATTACTACGTTCCCCAACAGTGGCATCCGAGCCTGGTTTTATGCGTTGATGTCATATGCACGAGTAGAACACAAGTGAGTTGTGGGCGATATAAGTCATACTGCTTACCAGCATGTCATACTTTGGTTCAGCGGTATTGTGAGATGAAGCGGCCCGGACCGACATTACGCGTACGCTTACGCGAGACTGGTTTCACCGCTTCGAGCACTAGTTGCTTAAAGGTGACCGGCGGGTGTCTGTCTCTCTCACTTTAGTTGAACCGAGTGTGGCTACGCCCGGTCCTTGCGAAGGTTAAAACAGCACCAACTTGACAAACTATCGTTGTGGTTTTGATGCGTAGGTAAGAACGGTTCTTGCTCAGCCTATAGCAGCCACGTAAAACTTGCAACAACAAAGTAGAGGACGTCTAACTTGTTTTTGCAGGGCATGTTGTGATGTGATGTGGTCAAGACGTGATGCTATATTTTATTGTATGAGATGATCATGTTTTGTAACCGAGTTATCGGCAACTGGCAGGAGCCATATGGTTGTCGCTTTATTGTATGAAATGCAAACGCCATGTAATTGCTTTACTTTATCACTAAGCGATAGCGATAGTCGTAGAAGCAATAGTTGGCGAGGCGACAACGATGCTACGATGGAGATCAAGGTGTCACGCCGGTGACGATGGTGATCATGGCGGTGCTTGGAGATGGAGATCACAAGCACAAGATGATGATGACCATATCATATCACTTATATTGATTGCATGTGATGTTTATCCTTTATGCATCTTATTTTGCTTTGATTGACGGTAGCATTATAAGATGATCTCTCACTAAAATTATCAAGAAGTGTTCTCCTGAGTATGCACCGTTGCTAAAGTTCAGTAGTACCCGGACACCACGTGATGATCGGGTGTGATAAGTTCTCGTCCATCTACAACGGGTGCAAGCCAGTTTTGCACACGCGGAATACTCAGGTTAAACTTGACGAGCCTAGCATATGCAGATATGGCCTCGAAACACGGAGACCGAAAGGTCGGCGTGAATCATATAGTAGATATGATCAACATAGTGATGTTCACCATTGAAACTACTCCATCTCACGTGATGATCGGTTATGGTTTAGTTGATTTGGATCACGTGATCACTTAGATGACTAGAGAGATGTCATCTAAGTGGGAGTTCTAAAGTAATATGATTAATTGAACTTTAATTTATCATGAACTTAGTCCTGGTAGTATTTTGCAAATTATGTTGTAGATCAATAGCTCGCGTTGTTGCTTCCCTGTGTTTTTTATATGTGTTCCTAGAGAAAATTATATTGAAAAATGTTAGTAGCAATATTGCGGATTGGATCCGTGATCTGAGGTTTATCCTCATTGCTGCATAGAAGAATTATGTCCTTGATGCACCGCTAGGTGACAGACCTATTGCAGGAGCAGATGCGGGCGTTATGAGCGTTTGGCTAGCTCAATATGATGACTACTTGATAGTTTAGTGCACCATGCTTAACGGCTTAGAATCGGGACTTCAAAGACGTTTTGAGCGTCATGGACCATATGAGATGTTCCAGGAGTTGAAGTTAATATTTCAAGCAAATACCGAGTTGAGAGATATGAAGTCTTCAACAAGTTCTATAGCTAAAAGATGGAGGAGAATCGCTCAACTAGTGAGCATGTGCTCAGATTATGCAGGTACTTCAATCGCTTGAATCAAGTGGAAGTTAATCTTCCAGATAAGATAGTGATTGAAAGAATTCTCTAGTCACCATCACTAAGTTACTAGAACTTCGTGATGAACTATAGTATGCAAGGGATGACGAAAATAATTCCCAAGCTCTTCGCGATGCTAAAATCGCGAAGGTAGAAATCAAGAAAAAACATCAAGTGTTGATGGTTGACAAGACCACTAGTCTCAAGGAAAAGGGCAAAGGAAGAAGGGAACTTCAAAAGAACGGCAAGCAAGTTGCTACTCGAGTGAAGAAGCCCAAGTCTGGACCTAAGCCCGAGACTAAGTGCTTTTGCTACAATGGAATTGGTCCTTTGGAAGCGGAACTACCCCAAGTGTTTGGCGGATAAGAAGGATGGCAAAGTGAACAAAGGTATATTTGATATACAGATTATTGATGTATATTTTACTAGTGTTCATAGCAACCCCTCGGTATTTGATACTGGTTCGGTTGCTAAGAGTAGTAACTCAAACGGAGTTGCAGAATGAACAGAGACTAGTTGAAGGGAAGTGACGATGAGTGTTGGAAGTAGTTCCAAGATTGATATGATCATCATCGCACACTCCCTATACTTTCGGGATTAGTGTTAAACCTAAATAAATGTTATTTGGTGTTTGCGTTGAGCATGAATATGATTTGATCATGTTTATTGCAAAACGGTTATTCATTTAAAGTCAAAGAATAATTGTTGTTCTGTTTAAATGAATAAAACCTTCGATGGTCATACACCCAATGAAAATAGTTTTCAAAACGGTTATTCATTTAAAGTCAAAGAATAATTTTTGTTCATTTAAATGAATAAAACCTTCAATGGTCATACACCCAATAAAAATAGTTTGTTGGATCTCGATCGTAGTAATACACATATTCATAATATTGATGCCAAAAGATGCAAAGTTAATAATGATAGTGCAACTTATTTGTGGCACTGCCGTTTAGGTCATATTGGTGTAAAGCGCATGAAGAAACTCCATGCTGATGGGATTTTGGAATCACTTGATTATGAATCACTTGATGCTTGCGAACCATGCCTTATGGGCAAGATGACTAAAGACTCTGTTCTTCGGAACAATGGAGCGAGCAAATGACTTATTGGAAATAATACATACTGATGTATGCGGTCCGATGAGTGTTAAAGCTCACGGCAAGTATCGTTATTTCTGACCTTCACAAGATGATTTGAGCAGATATGAGTATATCTACTTAATGAAGCACAAGTCTGAAACATTTGAAAAGTTCAAATAATTTTAGAGTGAAGTGGAGAATCATCGTAATAAGAAAATAAAGTTTCTACGATCTGATCGTGGAGGAGAATATTTGAGTTCTGAGTTTGGCCTTCATATAAAACAATGTGGAATAGTTTCACAGCTCACGCCACATGGAACACCATAACGTAATGGTGTGTCCGAGCGTCATAACCGTACTTTATTTTGATATGGTGCGATCAATGATGTCTCTTACCGATTTACCAATATCGTTTTGGGGTTATGCATTAGAGACAGCTGCATTCACGTTTAATAGGGCACCATCTAAATCCGTTGAGATGACACCGTATGAACTATGGTTTAGCGATAAACCTAAGCTGTCGTTTCTTAAAGTTTGGAGTTGTGATGCTTATGTGAAAAAGTTTTCACCTGATAAGCTCGAACCCAAATCGGAGAAGTGCGTCTTCATAGAATACCCAAAGGTAACTATTGGGTACACCTTCTATCACAGATCCGAAGGCAAGTTATTCGTTGCTAAGATGGATCCTTTCTAGAGAAGAAGTTTCTCTCGAAAGAAGTGAGTGGGAGGAAAGTAGAACTTGATGAGGTAATTGTACCTTCTCCCTTATTGGAAAGTAGTTCATCACAGAAATCAGTTCGATGATTCCTACACCAATTAGTAAGGAAGTTAATGATGATGATCATGAAACTTCAGATCAAGTTGCTACCAAACCTCGTAGGTCTTCCGAGTAAGATCCGCACTGAGTGGTACGGTAATCATGTTCGTAAGTCATGTTACTAGACCATGATGAACCTACGAACTATGAGGAAGCGATGATGAGCCCAGATTCATGAAATGGCTTGAGGCCATGAAATCTGAGATGGGATCCATGTATGAGAACAAAGTATGGACTTTGATGGAGTTGCTCGATGATCGGCAAGCCATATTATATAAATGGATCTTCAAGAGGAAGACAGATGCTGATAGTAGTGTTACTATCTACAAAGCTAGACTTGTCGAAAAGGTTTTGACAAAGTTCAAGATGTTGAATACAATGAGATTTTCACACTCGTATCGATGCTTAAAGTCTGTCCGAATCATGTTAGCAATTGCCACATTTTATGAAATCTGGCAAATGGATGTCAAAACTGCATTCCTTAATGGTTTTCTTAAAGAAGAGTTGTATATGATGCAACTAGAAGGTTTTGTCAATCCTAAAGGTGCTAACAAAATGTGCAAGCTCCATGATCCATCAATGGACTGGTGCAAGCATCTCGGAGTTGGAATATACGCTTTGATGTGTTGATCAAAGCATATGGTTTTATGAGACTTTTGGAAATGCTGTATTTACAAGAAAGTGAGTGGGAGCACTACAGACATTTCGATAAGTATATGTGAATGACATATTGTTGATTGGAAATAATGTAGAATTATTTCGCAAAGCATAAAGGAGTGTTTGAAAGGAGTTTTTCAAAGAAAGACCTCGGTGAAGCTGCTTACATATTGAGCATCAAGATCTATAGAGATAGATCAAGACGCTTGATAAGTTTTTCAATGAATACATACCTTGACAAGATTTTGAAGTAGTTCAAAATGGAACAGTCAAAGAAAGAGTTCTTGCTGTGTTACAAGGTGTGAAATTGAGTAAGACTCAAAACCCGACCACGGCAGAAGATAGAAAGAGAATGAAAGTCATTCCTATGCATCAGCCATAGGTTCTATAAAGTATGTCATGTTGTGTACCAGATCTATTGCATACCCTACCACTAAGCTTGGCAAGGAGTGCAATAGTGATCTAGGAGTAGATCAATGGACAGCGGTCAAAATTATCCTTAGTAGAATAAGGATATGTTTCTCGATTATGGAAGTGAAAAAGGTTAAATCGTAAAGGGTTACGTCGATGCAAGTTTTAACACTAATCTAGATGACTCGAGTCTCAATCTGGATACATATTGAAAGTGGGAGCAATTAGCTAGAGTAGCTCCGTGCGAGCATTGTAGACATAGAAATTTGCAAAATACTTACGACTCTGAATGTGACAGACCGTTGACTAAAATTATCTCACAAGCAAAACATGATCACACCTTAGTACTCTTTGGGTGTTAATCACATAGCGATGTGAACTAGATTACTGACTCTAGTAAACCCTTTGGGTGTTGGTCACATGTCGATGTGAACTATGGGTGTTAACCACATATAGATGTGAACTATTGATGTTAAATCACATGGCGATGTGAACTAGATTATTGACTCTAGTGCAAGTGGGAGACTGAAGGAAATATGCCCTAGAGGCAATAATAAAGTTATTATTTATTTCCTTATATCATGATAAATGTTTATTATTCATGCTAGAATTGTATTAACCGGAAACATAATACATGTGTGAATACATAGACAAAAGCAGTGTCACTAGTATGCCTCTACTTGACTAGCTCGTTAATCAAAGATGGTTATGTTTCCTAACCATAGACATGAGTTGTCATTTGATTAACGGGATCACATCATTAGGAGAATGATCTGATTGACATGACCCATTCCGTTAGCCTAGCACTTGATCGTTTAGTATGTTGCTATTGCTTTCTTCATGACTTATACATGTTCCTGTAACTATGAGATTATGCAACTCCGTTTACGGAGGAACACTTTTGGTGCTACCAAGCGTCACTGGCGTAATGGGTGATTATAAAGGAGTACTACAGGTGTCTCCAAAGGTACATGTTGGTTGGCGTATTTCGAGATTAGGTTTTGTCACTCCGATTGTCGGAGAGGTATCTCTGGGCCCTCTCGGTAATGCACATCACTATAAGCCTTGCAAGCAATGTAGCTAATGAGTTAGTTACGAAATGATGCATTACGTAACGAGTAAAGAGACTTGCCAGTAACGAGATTGAACTAGGTATTGGATACCGACGATCAAATCTCGGGCAAGTAACATACCGATGACAAAGGGAACAAAGTATGTTGTTATGCGGTTTGACCGATAAAGATCTTCGTAGAATATGTAGGAGCCAATATGGGCATCCAGGTTCCGCTATTGGTTATTGACCGAGGATAGTTCTAGGTCATGTCTACATAGTTCTCGAACCCGTAGGGTCCATGCACGCAAGGTTTCGATGCGATGTTATATTATGAGTTTATGAGTTTTGATGTACCGAAGGAGTTCGAGTCCCGGATGAGATCGGGGACATGACGAGGAGTCTCGAAATGGTCGAGACGTAAAGATCGATATATTGGACGACTATATTCGGAGTTCGGAAAGGTTCGAATGATTCGGTATTTTGGAGTACCGAGAGTTACGGAATTCGCCGGGAGAAGTATTGGGCCTTATTGGGCCCTGCGGGAAAGAGAGAGGGCTGCCTAGGGCAGGCCGCGCCCCAAGGCCTAGTCCGAATTGGACTAGGGGAGGGGCCGCACCTTCCTCCCTTCCCTTCCTACTCTCCTACTCCTACTAGGAAAGGAGGAGTCCTACTCCGGTGGGAGTAGGACTCCCCCTGGTGCGCCTCCTCCTTGGCCGGCCACCTCCTCCTTGCTCCTTTATATACGGGGCAGGGGCACCCCATGACACACAAGTTGATCTACGGATCGTTCCTTAGCCGTGTCGGTGCCCCCTCCACCATATTCCACTTGGTCATATCGTCGCGGAGCTTAGGCGAAGCCCTGCGCCGGAGAAGTCATATCGTCGCGGAGCTTAGGCGAAGCCCTGCGTCGGTGGAGCATCATCATCGCCACCACGCCATCGCGGCTGTGACGGAACTCATCCCGACACTTTGCTGGATCGAGTCCGGGGATCGTCATCTAGCTGAGCGTGTGCAGAACTCGGAGGTGCCGACGTTCGGTGCTTGGATCGGTCGGATCGTGAAGGCGCACGACTACATCAACAGCGTTGTTATAACGCTTCGCTTTCGGTCTCACGAGGGTGCGTGGACGACACTCTCCCCTCTCGTTGCTATGCCATCACCATGGTCTTGCGTGTGCGTAGGAGAAATTTTTGAAATTACTACGTTCCCCAACAATAATCACTAGCATCTCACATAATTTCAAAGGGTAAATTCCAGTCAGGTGGCGGAACAATAGGTGCAAAAATCAAAGCTTTCTTAAGTATTTCAAATGCTTCTACACAATCATCATCGAAGACAAAAGGAATGTCTGTTTATAAGAGATTATTCAGAGCACTAGTGCAAAACCGGGCTTTAGTGCCGGTTCGTAAGGGCCTTTAGTGTCGGTTCTACAACCGGCACTAAAGAGTGGATACTAAAGCCCCCGTTTACTACCGGTTCGGCACGAACCGGCGCTAAAGTGCCACCACGTGGCACGAGCCAGGCCCGGGTGCTGGTAGACCATTAGTACCGGTTGATAACACCAACTGGTACTAAATGTTTGGGGGGGTTTTGGTTTTATTTTTTTATTTTCCATTAATTTTGTGTTTTCCATTTAATTCTCTTTTGTTTGCTGGTATTTTACGATACTACAAATTGTACACGTTATGCATATATATAAATAGATTTTCTCCTACGTAGAACCACATATATATATAAATATATATCATCGAATGTCTCACAACCAACACCGTACCATTAATTATTCACACATACACATGTATATATATATATATACAGTTTCTCCTACATGTTGCCTTGGTGCCTTCGGAGCACGATGACAAGTGGTTCATGGGGGCGGTAGCGGGTAATAGTATTCTCCTTTGGGATCTATACCTGGTCGAGCAAAAATCCCGCTATTTCCTCTTGAAGTGCTAGTATGCGGTCCGCTGGTAGGAGCTGCTCCCGCACCTCTCTGAACTGTTAAGAAGGAGATCAATATGCATGTGTATTAGTTGTGTGACTAGATATCAATAATGGTGTGAATAGTGTTCTGAAAAACGTACCCAGTCCTGTCTTTGAGATCTACTCCTTTCGGACGCGCCATCATGCGAATGTTCTCGCAAACGTAGAATGCACACAGATCATTCCCCTGCGCCTGCTTCAGGGCCTTTACGAGAATGGAATTGAATCAGATAATGATTACTCAAGCATGATAATTAATTAATGGTATTGAAACAAGAATTAAAGAGATGGTAGCTAGCTAGGTAGCTAGTACTACTTAATTACTTTGGCCGATACCAAAACAACTTTTTTGCTCATTTGCGTGGAGTCACCTTGATGAACTTTGCCCAAGCCTTGCCCGCCGGCAAAGAAAATTAATAAAGGGGTTATTAAATAGTTCATATCAGGAAATGACGAACTAAATAGGCCAAGATATAATAAATAATGATTGAAATTACCTGTTGACTATCCCCTTCGCGATGGTGTAGTCACTTTCTTCTTTAAGTAGTGAGTCTAGTACTTCAACGGTTCCTTTGTCAACTTTAATGTCTAACAAGATCCAGTGGAAACTGCATGCACACACGTTTGCATGTCTTAATTAAGCGGACATGTGCATAACACTAATCAACTACCGTAAGCCCTATACACTTAATTATTAACAACTAGCTAGCTAGTAAGCAAAAAAATAATTTGTAGTACAAGACAGTGTGACTCACGAGATGGACCTGACCGGGCCATCCTTTTTGCGCGGATCCTTATTTGGACCGTGTGCCGGATTATGTGCGGCGCCGCTTGCCGCTCTTAGACTGTTATCTGGTCGTCTATCCGGCCCGGCGGCCTCTTTCTTTTTTGACTGTGGGGGCTCTACGGCCTCGTCGTCAAATTCGGGCAACAGCTTGCGCTTCGGGTAGCTCTTTGCTTGGTGACTATCGCCGTATTTATCTGCGGTCTTGAGTACTTTGCTCCATCTCATTCTGAGTACGTCTTCCGCCGTTTTGAGCTTCCTCTTTTGCTTCTTCAAACTCCTTGCAGTGGCGACGAGCCTTCTGTGAAGGTTCTTATGCTCCGGTGATGTGTCCGGCGTGAGATCGTCTGGACTATTGTTTTCGCCGGGAATGGGTTGCTCGTTTACTGGTTCGCCCTACTCTACGGCTGGGTCATTATGGGTGCCGTTGTTATCGAGGCGGGACTTCGGGCGGCGCTTGCGTCGCCGTTTTTGTTGTTTTTCGGGGGAATTATCCTTCGCCGCGTCCCGTTGTTCCTTGTTATCGCTTCCTTTTGGTGTATCCACCATGTATACGTCGTGAGTTGTGATGGCTTTCCAGTGCCCAGTAGGCGCTGGTTCTTGGTCGTCTCCGGCATCGCCGTCCATACCGTCGATGTCTTCGGAGTCGAAGTCTAGCATGTCGGTTAAATCGTTGACAGTGTCTACTAAGTGGGTGGTGGGTGGGCCTTGAATTTCTTCGTCGTCCGCATCCCAACCGTCCTGACTGTAGTCCGGCCAGGGCTCTCCTGATAACGAGAGGTACTTTAGCAAACTCAGGATGTCGCCAAAAGGTGAGTGTTGAAAGATGTCCGCGGCGGTGAACTCCATGATCGGCGCCCCATCGGATTCGATTGAAGGGGGCGTGGGAGGTTCGGAGTCCGGTAAGGAGTCCGGCACCTCGGAGTCACGAGCTTCACAAGGGACAAGGTCAGTATTCGGCTCTATCGCCGTAGAGGT
Organism: Aegilops longissima; assembly: GCA_021605205.1. Classification (NCBI taxonomy): domain Eukaryota; kingdom Viridiplantae; phylum Streptophyta; class Magnoliopsida; order Poales; family Poaceae; genus Aegilops; species Aegilops longissima. Next base: position 847,283,251 of record CM038677.1, read on the forward strand.
TGCAGCCCCCGAGGCGATGTCTAACCACCCGTCCTCGATCGGCATAGCCGGCTCCGAATCGAGGGTCGGAGCGGACTTGTGTGCGGCCTCCAGGGCACTGTCTGGCAGCAGAGCTAAATCATGCCCATCGTGACAGTGCGGCGCTCTCGGCTGTGGTTCAAATCCATTGAAGATCAAGTCTTCGTGGATGTCAGCCGTGAAGTTCAGACTTCCAAATCTGACCTGACGGCCAGGGGCGTAGCTTTCGATCTGCTCCAGATGGCCAAACGAATTGGCCCGCAGTGCAAAGCCGCCCGAATACTGAAGATCATGCAGGGAGAAAAGTCTCACCTGGACTGCGTCGTTGTTGATGATCGAAGGAGCCATCGAGCCTATCGGTGATGACACAGAGGAACTCTCAATGAAAGCACCAATGTCGGTGTCAAAACCGGCGGATCTCGGGTAGGGGGTCCCGAACTGTGCGTCTAGGCGGATGGTAACAGGGGACAAGGGACACGATGTTTTAGCCAGGTTCGGGCCCTCTTGATGGAGGTAAAACCCTACGTCCTGCTTGATTGATATTGATGATGTGGGTATTACAAGAGTAGATCTACCACGAGATCAAGGAGGCTAAACCCTAGAAGCTAGCCTATGGTATGATTGTTGTTATGTCCTACGGACTAAAACCATCCGGTTTATATAGACACCGGAGAGGGCTAGGGTTACACAGAGTCGGTTACAATGGTAGGAGATCTACATATCTCATGTCGTAAGCTTGCCTTCCACGCCAAGGAAAGTCCCATCCGGACACGGGACGAAGTCTTCAATCTTGTATCTTCATAGTCTTGGAGTCCGGCCGATGATGATAGTTCGGCTATCCGGACACCCCCTAGTCCAGGACTCCCTCAATGGACGTATCAGTCCCCACCTCCAGATTCGTGGAGGCCACCCTCTTCTCCCTCCCCTCATCACGGGGATGGATCTCCTCCTCCTCCTCCTCCTTGTCGTCGTCCTCAGGGACGGAGGAACGGGTCTCTTCATCTTCGGACATTACGTCCGAAGTACCCTTACGAAGGGGGCCACCTTAGGCCCCCTTGGCCTTCTTCTTAGCCTTCTTCTCCGGCACCTTATGGCTATTCTTTAGGTAGCGGAGCCGGACACTGGATCCTCTTCGCCCTCTCCATCCAGTCCTGAAGAAGGAATGATGACAAAAGCTCAGACATCACCCTGGAAACAAGCAAGTAGGGGATGTATTAGATAACATACCTCGCTGGCGAGGTGGTTAATATCGTGCCCGCGGTCCAAATCTATGGCCGGCAGTTTCTCATTGCCCTTAAAGAGCAAGTTCCAGGCACCTTCGAGAGTGGTTTCGAAGAGCCTCTTCAGGGTATGGTGCTTCTTCGGGTTGAACTTCCATAGAGGGTGGCTTCGGCTTACGGGCCTAATCTGTCACTATGTGCATGTGGGCCTACTAGGCCTCCTGCGGGCCTGAATCCTGGCCCATGGTTGGGTTTTTAGTCATATTCCGGCCGTGGGGGCCCAGTATGTGGCACTTTTTTTGTTTTCTTTGTTGCTTTATTTATTTTATTTTGTTTCTACTTACAACAAAATACTTAATGTTGCTATTTTAATTTATTTTATTAAAGTTTATTTATTTTACTTTATTAAAGTTTATTTTGTTTCTACTTATTTCTTTTATTAAAATTTATTTTATTTTATTTTATGTCTTCTTATTTATTTTATTAAATTTTAATTTATACTATTTTGTTTCTACTTATTTATTAAAGTTTATTTTGTTTCTTTTCGCTTTACATGTTTTGAATAGAAAATACTTTGATAATTTTAGTTGCATAAATTTTATATAATCTTAGTTTAAAAATACTAGAGGTTTATAAAAGCTTTTAGTTGATTCCTTTTGCTATTAGAGTTTTATAAAAGTTTTTAGTTGATTTTCTTGTTGCTATTAAAGAATATTATAGCTTTGTTTTAGTTGATCATAATAGAATATGTTAATTGATTATTTTTGACATAAATGAAGTGGCTTTTTAGTTGATGAGGGTTTCGGACAAAAACTCTTCTGTTACAAAGGGATTTCCTTTTTTTGAACTTATTTGAACTCAAGACTTTTTGTGTGTTCAAAATGCACCATTCAAAGCCACATCATCAATTTTCAACCCTTTCTGACTTCATTTGTTATTTTTCATGCATTTACTGATTTTTTAGCTATAAGACCCTGAAATTCAAAAGCATTTCAAATGAACTCTAAAAAGGTTGAAATTTGACATTGTATCATCTTTTCACCCACATAGCATGTGCTAAAAAGTTGAGAGGGTTACGGCAAAAACTAGATGCCCTTCGTGTACAAAACAGACAATCTCTTCTTTCGAAGTATCATGGTTTCGGACGAAAACTCATCTGTTACAAAGGGATTAAATTTTTTGAACTTATTGAACTCCAGATTTTTTGTGTGTTCAAAATGCACCATTCAAAGCCACAACATCAATTTTCAACCCTTTCTGACTTCATTTGTTATTTGTCATGCATTTGCTTATTTTTTTCGAGCTATAAGACCCTGAAATTCAAAAGCATTTCAAATGAACTATGAAAAGGTTGAAATTTGGCATGGTATCATCATTTCATCTACATAGCATGTGCTAAAAAGTTGAGAGGGTTACGGCAAAAACTAGATGCACTTCGTGTACAAAACGGACAATCTCTTCTTTCGAAGTTTCATGGTTTCAGACGAAAACTCATCTGTTACTAAGGGATTTCGTTTTGTTCAACTTATTTGAACTCCAGACTTTTTGTGTGTTCAAAATGCACCATTCAAAGCCACATCATCAATTTTCAACCCTTCTGACTTCATTTGTTATTTTTCATGTATTTACTAATTTTGTTGAGCTATAAGACCCTGAAATTCAAAAGCATTTCAAATGAACTCTGAAAAGGTTGAAATTTGGCATGGTATCATCATTTCACCCACATAGCATGTGCTAAAAAATTAAGAGGGTTACGGCAAAAACTAGATGCACTTCGTGTACAAAACGGACAATCTCTTCATTCGAAGTATCATGGTTTCAGACGAAAACTCATTTGTTACAAAGGGATTTCATTTTGTTGAACTTATTTGAACTCCAGACTTTTTGTGTGTTCAAAATGCACCATTCAAAGCCACATCATCAATTTTCAACCCTTTCTGACTTCATTTATTATTTTTCATGTTTTTACTGATTTTTTTGAGCTATAAGACCCTGAAATTCAAAAGCATTTCAAATGAACTCTGAAAAGGTTCGAAGTTGTCATGGTATCATCATTTCACCCTCATAGCATGTGCTAAAAAGTTGAGAGGGTTAGGGCATGGATAACACATAAAACCATTCTGCTTGTTTGCCTCAGTCACTTCGAGATACATAATTATGTGCGTCTGTCACCGTACATCCATTGCCAGTTCATCTGCGTGCATTATATAGAATTATGTTTGTCAAAAACCATTATAGACTCACATGGATAGATAAGTGACCAAATTAATAGTAGTTCATCATCACATTAAAACCAAAGTACATACATAGTTCAAGTTGAACAACATATAGCTCTCCAGAGCATCTAGTTAAACCATACGTTGAAACTACGTAAAACCTTTCAATGCAACAACAAATACGATCATAATCACAACCAAGGTAACTATTGATCCAACGGCATAATGGTACCAACCTCGGTATGAATGGCATATTTTGTAATCTTTCTAATTGTCAACCACATTGCATCCATCTTGATCTTGTGATCATCGACGACGTCCGCAACATGCAACTCCAATATCATCTTCTCCTCCTCAATTTTTTTCCTTCAAGTAATTGTTTTATTCTTCAACTAAATTTGACCTCTCGACAATAGGGTCGGTTGGAATTTCCGGTTCAACCACCTCCTAGATAAATAAAATCTATGGCACGTTGGTCGGCATAATTGTCATAAACAATAAATGAACCAAATAGTTATAAAAAGATAATATATACAACATCCGAATCATAGACAGGACGAGGGCCGACGGGGGCGGATACCAAAACCATCGCACTATATAATAACAAGGAATAATAAAAGTAAGAAAATTAGACAAGTATCTATCTAAAGTAAGAATTTTCTTTCTTTCAGAAAGAAGATAAGAACAAGAGGCTCACCACAGTGGTGCCGGCGACGAGGTCGGCGCGGGCGATCGACAGCGGTGAAGACGGGAACGGGACGTGACAGACCGATAAACCTAGACAAATCTCGGGGAAAATGGAGTTCGGAGGTCGAGTTTCGAGAGGAGAAAGATTAACTAGTGTGGCTCGGACATTTCATCGAACACCTCATGTGCATAGGAGGTGTGCTAGAGCACCCAAATGCCCTCCCCTCGACGGCCAAAAAAAACAGAGCACTGTGGAGTGCTCTACTGCGGTGGTGGGGTATATATAGGCAACTCATTTGTCCCGGTTCATGGCTGGAACCGGGACTAAAGCTCCACCTTCTGTCCCGGTTCTTGCCACGAACCGGGACCAATGGCTGTGGGCCAGGAGCAAGGACCATAGGTCCCGGTTCGTGCCTAGAACCAGGACAAATGGATCCAGACGAACCGGGACCAATGCCCACGAGGGCCCGGTCGGCCCCCTGGGCTCACGAACCGGGACGAATGCCCCCCATGGGTCCCGGTTTGTGAATGAACCAGGACTAATGGGCTGGCCAGGCCCGAACCAAAGCCCTGTTTTCTTCTAGTGGCAGCAAATATGTAGGAAAGGAGAGTCATGTTATTTTTATTAAAAAATTGTACTCTAGAATTTTCTATTCATGTAAACCTAATCATAACTAGACATCGCTATCAGGATATTTTTGAGACTATCACTTTACATCAGAAATGTATAAACTCTGCTTATGCAAGTATCACAAATGAATCCATGAAAATATGCAAGACTGTGTGTTTTGTTCTAATTTTCTCTCATTTTTGGGATTGGAATTAAATCTTCAAGGTGCAATGAGTCAAAAATCATCAAATGTCACTTGTATTACAAACATGGTTAAAAATGAGCATACTGCATGCATATTTTAAACGATGAATATTACAAATCTAACATTAGTTTGTTATTATAACAAGATGGGTTCTGATAAGTTATCAAAACAATATTAGCTTTGAATATGATATCATAAAAATGATTTAGAAATAATCATAAAAGTTTGGTATAAACATGTTCCAATTTTGACTCCTCAACCTCAACAACTATTTTTATACATGAAATGCATAAAGCGCAACTTCAAATCAACTAAATCATCAACTAGTTATGTTCGTTGTGCCTATTATTACGAAGGCAAAAACATTTGGAAAAACTACAAGATTACAGGCAAACATCGATTAAGAGAGGAAGTACAACAAGCAGAGGACCAAGGAGCAAAATCACCTCCACACAAAAATATGGCCAAGCTGTCGAAAATCACATCGCAGACTATACCATCTAGAACCGAGGCATCCACAAGAAACCAATAATGCAATGTAAATGAGTGTCATTCATAGAAAAATAAAAGCATTTTTCTATGCCAAATCCCGGATGTGCCATTGCTAGAGGGAAAACCCCTAAATCCCCTACATTCAAGTCGTGCCACAACACATGGATGCTATGCATCGGCATGTAGAGCAAGAACGCAACACGGCATTTAACATTGAAGGATACTAGAAGGACACATAACCTCGCCTCCACTAGCCTCTAAGACCACTAAGAGCCCTACAACGCAATCGCCACAAACTAACATATAGAAATCCCAACCCCGGCCTTATTTGTAGACTACAACTTCAAGTAAGACCATGACGTCGGAGCATCACAATAGTCCGGCTAAATGGCCTAGGTTTTCACCTGGGGGCAAGGGGTGAGGATTGTAAGGGAAAAGAAACTCGACACACTCTCAGAGAAATATCGAAGCAAGAGCACCGTCATCATCGAGTAAAACATATACATACATATTGTTGCTTGTGGATGCTTTATAATGCTTATCATGAAAAAGAATTTTGCTGGCGATCCATCGGTTGTGGAATATGTATGCGATCGATGGAATGCCTACTAACCGGAAAGATATTTGAAAACTCGGAATACCACATCCCGCTACATAATCCTTGCAAAACCATATTTCTGAATTTCGACAAATCCCGAGAAATAAAACAAATGTGTAGGTATTGTTAGAAACTTATGCGAGTTGTCAAATAGCAGTGGTATTTTGCCAACAAGTCACTTATAACAAATGTTCTCCTCGTGTCGCAACATTACTAATTATTGTGTTATGTTGATGTTTCGTGTGTAGGCCACTGACATCATCGATGTCGCCACCCAAACTACTAATTTGTGGTGTAATCACTAAGAAAATATTTTACAACTATTGTTGTGGTGCTAACTTTGACAGCAAGAGAGGTATAGTGACGAAGCTTGATCTACGAAGATTCAATGGGGGACAAAAGATCGCATACAAGTTCAGGCCACTTACATTGGAGGTAAAAACCCTAGTCTTGTCTCTCTTGGAGTTGTTTTGGCAAATGAGTTTGAGATTACAGCGGTTCTGAACATGTAGCTGGATGCCGGAGGCAAGCTTATAAAGAGTGTACCGTACCCTATGGTCACTTAGCTTGCTACATTACATGGTGACGCAAAGTGTAATAATTCATGTCTACTACTGGTGGTAACAGACTTCCATTAAGATCAATGATAACGGTCGGTAGCGCCAAGCATCAATACACGACGGTGTGCTTTGGGTAACGCTTTCCATGATGCGTCTGGCTGCTGGCCATTTGTATACCCTGAATGAAGGTAAACCAAAGGACAATATATTGATCGACGTATAAACCGACTGATGTTCATTTGACTAATATTTTTCTTGAAGGAAAAAAAGCATTCCATTAATACAATAAAATGCTAGACATATCACCAGCTACAGAGTCTGACCATATGTTCAAATGACTAATAGATTTTTTTTTTAAGGAAAGCAAAGCATTCAATTAATTGATTTTTGTATATATTGTACACGATATCTATCTATCATGTTAGTGCTTGAGACCATATGTTCCATAGTATAACTTTCACTTATGCAAGTGATTACCCTACAAGTGAATTGTTGCTAAACAAGCCGAAAATTATGTCGTTGTCGTTCGTGTATTCTTGATGGAATTGAAAACATATGAGATAACTTTGTACGTCTTTAAAAATATACAGCTGGATACTACAATCTCTAAGTTTCCTAATATATGTTACTTTCTCAAATTTTGTGATGAAATAGTTTTTGCATAGGCAATCAGACCATGGTCACTGTCATCCCAATTATATGTTTATACTGCAATGTTTGCTAAAATGGTTACAAAACAAAATACAAGCACACATTTTGTAATACACGGAGATGAATGTTTTAGTAGCTCCCATCTCCACCCGTTATATACATGTGGCCATATCTACTTGAAAAGTGTTATTTATCTCTTCCATCAAAATGTCTTATCATGTTGCAATATAACTTAATTATAAATGTTATACAATACTATGAAGTATCAAATCATAAATTACAAGATATTAGCATGATATGGCATTTATATTAAAACTAAATGAAATAAAATAAAAATTGTTGTGCTATGTTATAAGACTTTAGTTACTCAAACACTGAACTTCAAGACATCTCGAGGTTAAATAGATGAGTATACATATGATCAGGCGCATCATTTTACCTATAATCATGAAGAGGAACTATCTAGAGAAAGAAAAAAGGAGATTGTGAATGTATCACAATATTAATTGTATATAGCTAATCGCCGGTGTTTAGGCGGGCCATCTTACGCACTAATATACACTAGTAGAAA